>OZ023269.1:35344675-36592175 GCA_964006375.1 Tillus elongatus
GTGTGTGTGTGTGTGTGTGTGTGTGTGTGTGTGTGTGTGTGTGTGTGTGTGTGTGTGTGTGTGTGTGTGTGTGTGTGTGTGTGTGTGTGTGTGTGTGTGTGTGTGTGTGTGTGTGTGTGTGTGTGTGTGTGTGTGTGTGTGTGTGTGTGTGTGTGTGTGTGTGTGTGTGTGTGTGTGTGTGTGTGTGTGTGTGTGTGTGTGTGTGTGTGTGTGTGTGTGTGTGTGTGTGTGTGTGTGTGTGGTTGCATTCCTTTGAGACGGTGATAGTACATCTCTTTTGCAACATAATAAACCATATATCACATTATACAAAATACTGTGGTTTTCGAGTTATTTAACTTTTAATGATTTTTCGAAAATTCATCTGTGTTGCTACTATTATTCAAATTTTAGAAGAAGTGGTAAGCACTTCCTCAATTTTTTCGCTTTCAGATAGTGTAGACATTAACTCATGCTGTGCAATCATTACTATGTTGAACAGTATAATAGTAAAGAAATGTGAGGGCAAAAATTATCAGTATCGTGAAAAAACTCTCAAGATAGTTGCCATTTCTTATACACGCATGACCTCGTTTGCAAATTTCTGTTTTAGTAATCCTACTAGAAAAATTGCTTTTGATTTGTCCTGCTGCTTGCTGAATTCTGTAAATCAGTTGCTCTCCTGTATTAAGTTCCACTTCGTAAACGATTTGTTTCATATGACCCCATACATGGAAATCTATTGGAGTTGAATGTGGACTCCTTGGCGGCCACGATATTGGTCCTCCCCTCGCAATCCACTTGTTTGAAAACCAACAATCTAATAGCGCCCTCACGTTGCGACAATAGTGTGCCGGACACCCGTCTTGCTGGAAAATCATATCACATCTTTTTAGTAGTGGTACGTCATCCAGTAACTCCATAAGATCATGTGATAAGAAATGTTCATAATCTTCACCATTTAAGTTGACTGGAAATAAATGCCGACGTACCAGGTTGTTACCAATCACACCAATCCAAACATTTATACTGAATCGTCTTTGATAACTTGTTACCTTAGTTAATCTGGGGTTCTCCATAGACCAATAATGCGAATTATGACAATTGAATATACCTTTTTTAGTGAATTTTGACTCGTCGGTTCACAGAATTCTAGACAGGAAATTTCTATCTCCATTATCAGCGTTCAACAGGAAATGGCAAAATTGGAGCCCTCTTGTTGGATCACCTAGCTAAAATCCTCGAACTGCTGTGTAATGGTAAGGGTGCTGTCCTTTCCGATACAGAACTGACCATACTTTCCATTGCGAGACGCCCAGAGAAGAGGAAACTTTCTTAGTACTTGTCGTGGGATATTCTTCTAAAGAGTCCGAAATTTCCTCATCTACCCTAGAATTGAGCCTCGAGGTTGAAACTTCACGATGAAATTCATTAACGGAGCCAGTTTCATGAATCCGTCTGTATGTTCTTCCAAACACTGTGGAATGAGGTACGCGCCTATCTGGAAAGCGCCGTACATATTCACGTTTGAGCTTCAGCCGCATTTCCATTACAGAAACCGTAAATGAACAAAATATGATATTAGTTTATGTTTATTGCCAAGGCAATGGTCGAGAATCGGTTAGAGAATATCAAGAAAAATTTCCAAATAGACATCTTCCAAACCATCAAACATTTGCCGCTGTTGAAAGGCGACTACGAGAAACCGGCTGTTTGTTCCTGTTAAGTTTGATTATGGACGGAATCCAGCTGTTATAACAGCAAATGTCGAAAAAGAAATTTTAGAACGAATTGAAGAAGATCCGAGTTTAAGCACCAGACAAATTGGTTTGGAACTTGGAGTTTCTAAGCATACGGCAGGATTTTAAGAGAACAGCAGTTAGATCCATTTCACCTCCAAACAGTTTTACCTTTTACCTACCGACCGCAAATTAAGACTAAGCTTTTGTCATTTTATTAATGGGAAGATTGAGAATAATCCAGATTTTATTCACAGATGAGTGCTGGTTTAAAAGAAGGGGTATGGAAAATTTACATAATAAACACCTTTCTGCTGACGAAAACCCGCACGCAATAGAGGTTTTGCATTATCAACGTGAATTTAAAATTGACGTGTGGGGAGGAACTATTGACATATTTATCATAGGTCCTGTCATCTTACCACCTTGCTTAAATGGTTTAAACTACCAAGAGCATTTAGTTAATTTACCTAATTTATTTGATGAACTTTCAATAGCTGTTAGGCAAAATATGTGGTTCATGCACGAGGGTGCACCACCACATTTCACACTGAACGTCAGAAATCTTTTAAATGACAGATTTTGGAATCGATGGATTGGCAGAGGAAATTGGCCACCTCGCTCACCGGATTTAACGCTAATGGATTACCTTTTATGGGGTTCACTTAAGCAGTTGGTATATTCTAGACCAATAAGTACCAAAGAAGAATTGTGTGTGCGAGTGCAAAATTCAGTAAATATTTTGCGGTTAAATGCAGAGATGATGGATAGGGTGCACTTCCATTTTCTTCGTAGAATTAATCTTTGTGTAAACGAAAACAGGGGTCACTCTTAACATTTACTTAGAGTGTTATACAACAATTAATAATTTAATAAAAGTTTGCTGTTTTGGTTTGTTATTGACTTTGTGTCATACTCCTCTTGTTCTTTGCCAGTAAAGTTTTATGTTGTTGGCCGATTTGTCCTTAAACATGCTCCAATGTAGATTTTAAGTGTTGTTGGTCGGTTGGTCCTTAGACATGCTTTAAACTTTTCGGACCAGTGCTAAGCGCGGATAAAGTATGTTGTCGTTCATATGATGAATTTTAGAACGCAATTAAACACTTAAATTCGATTATCACAGAAACGGCTCCTTTTTTAAAGATAATATATCAGGTAACAAAAATTTCTGATAAGAAATTTGATATACCGAAGCAGAAAAAGTTATTGAGTTTGAAATGTAGACAAAGGGTTGCTGGTGGCGCCCTCTGCAAGGTACATAAGAACTTTGATCAAACGTGGATTGCTCATCTGGAGAAACCTCTAAGTACTAAATTTCATGCAAATTCTGTTATTACTAAGATAGATATTTAAAAAGGAGTTTTAACAAATAAAAGTTTCGACACCCTGTATTTCAAAAACTATCAACTTTTGGACTGAGGTAAATTGGGTTAGATCCTCATATTTTTGCCTTAAGAATCTGTCAATCTGTCATAGTATTTTGTACAGACCTTTTAGAGACAGCTGTATATATATATATATATATATATATATATATATATATATATATATATATATATATATATATATATATATATATATATATATATATATATATATAAATATCTACGTATCACACCTCCAACTCAACAAATAATGGGCCGATTTTGGAATTTGGCAGGTACCTTTCTTTTGTAAGTGGCTTCGATAAGTTTTTTGTATGGCCAAAAATAGCAAAGCCAAATTTGGTAGTCAGGTTTACATTGTAACAAGTAAACTATATACCAATATAAATATTACACAAATAATTTTTTTTGGCGAAAAAGTACTAGAAAAATAGTTTGAAAATTTTATAGATTTTCTTCTGCAAATGTCAAAGTGGAGAATTGGAATGTGAAAATTAGTAATGTTTAAATAAAGCTTCTATAACTAATGTGGTTTATAAATGGTAAATGTTGCAAGAAATGTACCTATATTAGCGGGTCCGAGAGTACTGTGTTAAATGTTTTCATTTGATAAAAATATTTACAAAAAATTCATATAAGATAGACCTTACATATTGAAGAAGACCATTATGAGTTATCTACGTTTTATTATACCTTATTTTGCATGCTACAGTGGCCTCGGGGTTAAATGGTTGACTATAAGCGAAGGAACGTGGGTTCAAATTTAAGTGGTAACTGAGTTTTTTGTGTGCTTTTTTTACTTTTTTTGTCTTTAATCCAATGTCAACGTTACCTGATCAGGTTATGTAATCATAATAATTTTCTCACCCACTCTTTTTTGAAGAAATCACTAATGAGGGGATAAGGACTTTTGAGACTTTCAGTTCAATTTTAATAGCAGCTGTTGTTGCTCTTAGTTTGTAAAACCGTTGCATAGTTTTAACATAGACGTAGAGATTTTTTTGTGACCTCACAAGTGTTTGTTCTCTTGCAACAGTTTTAACCTTTAACTGCACCGCCAGGCAAAATATTTTCCCTGTAAAGCCACAGAAGAAGTATCTATCGCTGTACTTAGATCAGATTTTGGATAATTTATAATTTACTTAATTCATTCTAATCAGCCAATTTTCTTGTACAAAATGTTCTTTTCATAGCGAATTTTGCTATAAATAAACTTATTGATTTTGTTTTTGAAGAAACATTCGTTAGGAATTTTTGTATGAAAAATTATTCAACGAAGTTTTGATGCAACATTTTTTTAACGAAATTTGTCAAAAATAATGTTTTAAAGGATTTACCTGCAATTTTTTTTTTCAACGTTAATTACAGATTATGCATATAATTCCAAATTTATGTATTCCTTTAGCGAATTTTTTTGGAAAAAATATTCAGTGAAATTTCGCAGAAATTTGTTTGTGTTGCCGTAGAAATAATTTCTTGCAAGATTTGTGAAACTTGATAATTACTAATAAATGTTTAATAAGGTATTGTAAAAAATGTTTTCTGATTTTCGTGAAAAAAATGGTTTGCAAATTTTCATGCCATTTTTTTCTGGCAGCTTTGTCGAAAAGATTTTTGTGACCAATTATATCTTGGCAGGTGGGTAAATAGATTGAATGGGTTGGTTGTCCTAGTAAATTGGATCAGTTTTTTCGGGAACATTTTCGAAAAATTATTGTACTTATTCAAACAATAGGGTTATTTTGATGATATATGGTACATTTTTTTTTACTCTATAGGTTATACTGGTAACCATATTTGATGCTTGCTTTTTCTTTAAAATAGACATATTTGCTATCAAAAGCATTTTAGTAAAGACTCACTACCATAACCCACTTGATGCGTCCTGACCTTTATATTATTCCAGCGACTATAAAGCATGCAGCATTTTAGTACAAAAAAATGAAGTTTTGGTACATATTTCTCAAAGCACATGGTAAATAAAATTTTGTTGTCTCCAGTGAACTGACAAATCGTGAACTTAATTTCGAAGAATGTAAGACTCGATGCATTTTCGCAACAATTAGAACCGTAGACCGGTTTCGCTCTCATTAGAGCTCTTCAGTACGGCATACTAATTGCAGCAAAAATGCACCAACAGTACGGCTATCGTATAGCCAGTCCGAAAATACTCAGTAAGTGGTGGACGTGCCGCCACCTAGTTGCGGAACCAAGTAGTATGCTGTCACGCCAGCTCCAAATAATACAAAGTGTTAAAAAAAATAGAGACTGGATACAGCTAACTAACAATTTAGAAAATTGTCAGCCCTGTGTTATTTGGAGCTGGCGTGACAGCATACTACTTGGTTCCGCAACTAGGTGGCGGCACGTCCAGCACTTACTGAGTATTTTAGGACTGGCTATACGATAGCCGTATTACTTTTGGTGCATTTTTGCTGCAATTAGTATGCCGTACTGAAGAGCTCTAATGAGAGCGAAACCGGTCTACGGTTCTAACTGTTGCGAAAATGCATCGAGTCTTACATACTTTGTCCCTATATTTGGGTAGAAATGGGCCAGGGCTGACAATTTTCTAAATTGTTAGTTAGCTGTATCCAGTCTTTATTTTTTTAACACTTTGTGTTATTTGGAGCTGGCGTGACAGTATACTACTTGGTTCCGCAACTAGGTGGCGGCACGTCCACCACTTACTGAGTATCAATTTCGAAGAAATAAAATTCAAAATTCTATATTTTGTAATTAGCTAAATCAAATGTATAGCATATACAGGTGTTTCTAAATACACGCGAGCAAATTCAAGGGGTGATAGCTGAGGTAGGGTATTAAAAAACGCATATATGTTGTTATATTGTTTTTATAAAAAGGAAATTAATTTAAAAAGTTTTCGACAAATTTTCCATATTCATTCTTTGCTTAGCTAGAAATAAAATCACATATAATTTGTTGCCATATACATATACTGGATACCGCTTTTTTACTCACACTTACATACATTGCCCTGAAACCTATATTATATTTGCGAGAATAGCCGAAAAAATAAAACCAAATAACGAAAGAATGCAAAATTGTTTTCAAAGCTGCTGTAGTGACATTAAAAAGTTTTGCTTAAAAATTCAGGCTAATGTGGCATGCATGCTTTTACGATGAGTTTGTACATATAAATGCTTTAAATTTCTCATATGTATTTTATATAGTGCAAGGCTTTAGAAAATTAAATTAAAAGCTACAATACTAGTAGCATTTCGCGTCATATATGTAATCTAATTAAAATATACCATGCACAATTAGACCTCTAGCTACGTTTCCGTTGACAAATTGCATACGTAACCTCCTATTACACTAGGGTTCATCAGTAACTTTAAATGTGCTAGTGAATTTCAGTTAGCTTTTATATAGGGTGCATAAATTTTGATTACAACATCTGTTGGAATGGTAAATGCTGTAGGTTTTTCCTAAAAGCCCAGCAGAAAACTCATTTATTAGATATATGCTTTGAGTTATGGCAATATTGCTAAAGTGGATATTAATCTTAGCAAGCTTTTTATTGGTTATTGCCATATAAGTTTAACACCTGTACTTATCTGTTGACGTATTAATCTTGGATTTCTACCCACAATATTTTTATTGCATTTGAGAATGCAAATTCATGATCGGCATTTGTGTTAGGCAACATAGCAAAAGAAAAGATTGTAGTTTACTGAAAAAAGTAAACCGCTTACCAAAGAAACTATATACAAGGCTTCGAGATGTTCCTTTGCGGTGAAAGGTGAAGTTCCTAATCCGAATCTGTTTGACAGGGTCACTCTTTGTTGTTAATATATGTATGTATATTATAAATCAGCACAGTTAGAAAAACAGAAAAAATGTTTCGTTTTGTAAATTTCTTAATATAGTGAAAAATAATTTCGCTTATGATGGAAAAAATCTGGACGTTGTTAGAGAATTTTCATACAATCATTTAAATTTTAATAACCTAATTTATCACTAGCTTACAAACTTCAGTTTTAGTGGATGGTGAAACCTCTAATAAAGCAGTGTGTGTGTGTACTAAACTATATGAAAATAACTTCGCTATTTTCAGAGATAGAAGACTTAAAAAAAATTGGTCCGATTGGGCTCACTATCAAAAGTTATCAAAATAATGTTTACCAGATTGGTAAAAATTATTGTAAGAGCTTTTCTAAAGGCCAGATACCACTATGTTTTATTTTAGCGTACAAAATATTAGAAGAGAAGGAGTGTGTGTTTTTTCCGCTCAGGGCTTGTCCGCGTCTTTGCTTTCCCGATGGAACTGCAGCCTTTGGCTTATTGTGCATGCCCTTAGTCTTTCTACTCCACCCATTCCAAAATCACTGTGCCTTGAACTAGTCTGCACAGCGATTGGTAGGGTGTAGTTTTATATTGCTCTGTCTCCGGTCTAGACTGACCGTAGATAAGTTGTCTTTTGCGCCCCAGAGCTTAACACTCGCACAAGATGTGCTGGTCTGATTCCTTCCCCTCGCCACAGAGTCTGCAAGCGAGGTCCCCCTCTAACCGCCCCATTTTATGCAGGTGTTTCTTGACGGCCATGTATCCCGTCAAGAGACTTGTTATGTTTCTGAGCTGTCCTCTGCTAAGATTTAGCAGCTCGACAGCTCTCTTTGAACTGGGTTCGTTAATTACTGACTTCCCATGTCTGAGCCCTGGACAGTCTACCCAGTACACCTTTTGTTCGTTTCTGACACAGGACTTAATGGCTCCCCTGGCAGTGCTGTTTGGCATGCCCAGTACCGGTTCTGGTCCCATAAATGGTTCTGCTGACCCTCTCTTCGCGAAACTGCCAGCTTCTTCATTGCCTTTGACCCCCGAGTGACCCGGCATCCAGATGAGGGTGACCTCATTCTGCCCAGCCAGGTCGCTCTTCTCGTCTCTGCCCTCACTTACCAGCCTAGAGTTTACCCCTGGGCTACTTAGGGCCTTAAGGACTGCCTGTCTGTCTGTGGCTATGAGGATTCGTTTGTTGGTGTGGCCCCACCTCTTGTTCTCCCGCACACAGTGCAGGATGGCGTATATTTCGGCCTTGAAGACCGTTGAAACGGCTCCGAGGGAAATATTATGACTTACCCTCAGTCCTTTTGAATAAGCACCTGCTCCTGTCCCACGCTCTCCGCCGAATCCCTCGGTGAACCAAAAGAGCGCGTCCCGTGGTAAGCCAGGCGCATCCTCCCTCTATACTTTGCCGTCGGCGATTTTCACTGTACAATTTTTTTCATGCAGATTCGCGGATTCGCGAAGTCTGACCTCATCCAAGCATGGACTTCTTCACGATCTCCTGAATTTTGCAGTAACCGCTGAAGCCTGGGTTGATCTTCACTCTACCATTGCAGGATAGTCTGTATAGTCCTAGCCTGGCCTCCCCCATGATAAGTAAGTGTAGGGGGGCAGATCCAGCAACACCTCCATCGCGGCTCAAATTATGGCCCCTGTGATGTCTAGGCAAGCCATCCTTTGGATCTTGCCTAGTTTTGTTTGGCACTAGATTGTGTCGCCTTAGGCCACCAGACCAGTGCCGCGTATGTTAACGATGGTCTGACCACCCTTGCTTACGGCCAGTGAGCCATACTAGGTCTTAGTCCCCACGTTTTTCCATATAACCGCCTAGTGGCGGCTAGGATCATAACTGCCTTACGCAGTATTTTTTCAACGTGACCATTCCAGGTTAGCTTAGAGTCCAATACGACCCCAAGATATTTTACCTCCCTGGCCACTGAGATCTTTCTACCGTATACAGTGAGAGTTCTGTGGCTCTCCCACTTCGTCCTTCTTGTAAACGGTATGACGGTTGCTTTCTCCGGGCTCACCCCGAGCCCTTGGCGAAACGTCCACCTTTCCACCTCTTTCGGTGCTGTCTGCATACGCTCCCGCACTGACTGTGTAACTTTTTCTCGAACTATCGTGACAATGTCGTCCGCATACCCCTGTACCTTGTACCCCCCTCCCGAGAGCCTTCCTAGCGGGCCGTGCACGACTAGGCACCAGAGCAGGGGAGACCGAACGCTCCCCTGCTGACACCCCGCCGTGACCCCTGCCAGCAGAATCTCTCCCACGAGTGAGGTGAACACCACCGTGTCCCTGAGCATGGAACCGATCCACCTGCAACAAGTCTCCTCTATTCCATGCTTCCTGACAGCTGCCAGTAGCGATCCGAATGAGGTGTTGCTGAATGCCCCCTCTATGTATAGAAAGGCCCCCAGTGCCACCTCCTTGTTCTCTAGCGTATTCTTCAGTTTCAGCACCAGTTGGTGCAGTGCTGTTTCTGCATGCTCTGTACGCATATTGTCCGCAGTGTAGGGGATATGCTGTCAGTACACCGCCCCTAATGTGCGGTCGAGCAGTGTTTCCATTGTTTTTAGCAAGAAGGACATGAGACTTATTGACCTCAGGGACTTTGCCTGGCCTGTTGGACGCCCAGGTTTAGGAATGAAGGAGTGTGTGTGCTTTTGTTTGTTTTAACGTCAGTCTATTTCCGCGACTATGGCCGATAACCGACGACAGGGAGCAGTTTCACCTCACTATCCTGCAAATTTTGCCGAACTCCTGCCTTTCTGTGAGGAGGGTAGGAATCTTTAACGTGTCCAACTTTGCATGGACACAAGACCGATGGATTGACGCCCCCTCCGAACGACGGAACGTGCAGACATATTCAACTTGCTCAAACACAATGCCACGACTTAATTTGCTTTGAATTTTACAGTATGTTCTGAAAAAGTGAAAGAGGAACCCTGGGAATCGAACTCAGTACCCTGGGGTTCACAGGCACAGGTTCTTGCCACTGGACCACCGAGACTCTTATAAGAAGTGGTATCCTCTTTTGAAAATGAGTTATCAGATCCAAATCAAATGATACAGTTCTCTGAAATAATAATTTATTTTTAACAATAAAAATTTTTTGCGAGTAAGAAATGATAGTTTTTTCTGGCAATTCACTTACACACACTAAATAGAAAGGTCACCTGCGTATTTGGGATGGGCAAGTGGACTCCAATCTTTATTATTATAATATCACACCCTAACATTTTGAAACTTGAACCTTATTTACTGATATGGACAACATTGACCTTCAAAAAATAAATTGTGGCGCCAGCAAGATGATACTCGCCCCATTTCGCCACTAATGTTAGGCAAAAGTTTGATAACCAATTACCTAACAAATAACCTGGAAAAATGATGCGATCTAGCTGCCAGCCAGTTCAATACATTCCACTCTCGTGGATTTATTTTTCTGAGATTTCCCCTAAACGTGCCTTAAAAAATTGAATCTGGTAAGATAAAGACAAAATGTCATTAGAACGCAATACCGCAAATAAGGCTAAGTAACATTTAATGACTGTTTGAAATATTGTAAAGGACCAGAAGGCAACGAGTTTAAAGTTTGAATTAAATAATCTTTGATGTTATTGTTTACAGTACATTTTGTGTTTGTATTTTGGGGAACAAAAATCATAACACTCTTTGTTTGTATTTCTGATTTCTATATGTTTGTAAGTAAGTACTTGCTCTTAATTTAAGGCTTCAAGTGTATCAAGTTCTTAAAATAAAAGCCTTATATAACATGAATGGAAAACGTACAGGACGTTTATTTAAAAATTCGTCAATGACGTCATAGGTAGAAATGTAAAAGAGCAAATGCCAATAGGGTACAATTTTAAACAATAATCAAAGTGTTTAAAAATGTTTGTCAAATATTTATTTCCGAAATAATTCGTGTTATACTTTACAGGCACAGTTTATATTTACATAATTATTGCTACTGAAATGCACTGGTGTAATTTTGCATGCAATATTGAAACATGGAAGAAAGGAAATAGTTACATCAGAAGTGTAATAATATAATATTTTCCTGTACTTTGAAAGATGCCCCATATGTAATCATTCGATGTAGATACATGTAAGTTAGTTAATCAAATAAGTGAACGTACAAAGTCAATAGCTCTGTTTAAACTTTAGATTATGCATTTGACTTCTGTCTATATTTGTCCATTATTAGCAAGTAATCAATATAGTACACATGATCGGAGCATATAATTGAAACCATGCAAGTTACATGTGATTTTATTATAGAAAATCAGAAAGAAAGATGGCTGCACAAATTACTGGCTTTATTAACATAGGACTCCAATGCAATATCAACTAATGAAGCAATATTAAAACCAAAATACAAAAACTAGTCACTAATTAGCAGAAAATTAGTATATATACCTCTTTTTATATTTAAGGTAATTAGCGGCTAGCTTTGTATTTTGGTTTTAATATTGTTGCATCAGTTAAGATTGAATTGGAGTCCTACGTGACTAAAGAGAATAATTTATATATATATATATATATATATATATATATATATATATATATATATATATATATATATATATATATATATATATATATATATATATATATATATATATAATATTTTATTTATTCACATTTTACAGTGTGTTCCACAATTAAACATAAGCTTGTGCTGAGTTAATACAATGTAATTTCTTGGTCCAAACTAAAATATCAAAATAATTTTATAATAATAATAATAATATTTATTTGGTCCTTTAGTTACAATTATTGTAAATCGGACAAGTCAAAAGATAAAAACGTATCACAACTTATCAAAGGTACGTGCCCAAAAATATAAAATATAACGAGCTTGACATCACAACAAAAACATACGTTCACAGTGCAGCTTCATAAAATTCACTCAAACTATAAAAACTATGAGTACCTAAAGCAACCTTCAGTTGCTTTCTAAATTTTTTTGTACAATTTGTGTCCTTCAGAGAACAAGGCAGCTGGTTGTACAAAAAGGAACCTCCATAACATCGCGACTTCTTAAAAAAAGAATGGTGACATTTATTCAGGTGAAAATTATATTTTTCACGAGTGTTGTATCCATGAAAATCCGAGTTGATAACAAATTTTCTCTTGTTTTATGAATGTAAGTTAACAGGTGGAACAACAGATGGAATAACAGAAGGAAAAAATAAAATATCAGTTTGAAAATTTTGTTCAGGGTATGTTTGTTTCTTCTGCATTTCTGGTAATAACACTCCTGCAGATTCAGTTACCATTATAAAATAACTCCTTTCAATATAACACCAAATTTATCAACGAATATTGGTTATACAAAAAGGAACCTCCATAACATCGCGACTTCTTAAAAAAAGAATGGTGACATTTATTCAGGTGAAAATTATATTTTTCACGAGTGTTGTATCCATGAAAATCCGAGTTGATAACAAATTTTCTCTTGTTTTATGAATGTAAGTTAACAGGTGGAACAACAGATGGAATAACAGAAGGAAAAAATAAAATATCAGTTTGAAAATTTTGTTCAGGGTATGTTTGTTTCTTCTGCATTTCTGGTAATAACACTCCTGCAGATTCAGTTGCCATTATAAAATAACTCCTTTCAATATAACACCAAATTTATCAACGAATATTAAAATTTCAATCAATATAATTTTGACGTTTTTACTTGACAAGATATACATATATATATATATATATATATATATATATATATATATATATATATATATATATATATATATATATATATATATATATATATATATATATATATATATATATATATATATATATATATATATATATATATATGGTGTGTGTGTATGTATTTGTTTGTTCGGAAATGTTTCTGTGGTCATTAGTGTAAGAAATACATGACTAGTGGGTAGAACTGCGTCCAGATATTATTAAAAGTTGACTTTCGACTCGCGTTTTGGAGCCACTTTCAAGATGTTAAGAAAATACGAAAGAAATGAACTCTAGGTCTCTTTTAGGTTTAGGGTTGAACACATTGAGGCGTTAGAGACGATCTCCAGCGAAACTTGAGAAGTGGACAGATTGAAACTTCGTAATGCTGCTACAACAACACAACATACCCTTATCCATCGCTGCAAGGAGTAGACAGATTGAGGCCTTATAAATTCTAGGAAATACTTCTCACATATATAGAAAATAAATATTGGTTAACGAGTATTGGTTAAATGATTTTTGATACAGAACATAGAGGAAAGTTTGTGTAGGTTTAACAACTAATTCGACTATATTATAGCGTTGTATAATAACAAAACATCTATTAATAATTTCTACGATACATTTTTTCAGAAAAAAGTGATCTAAATATCATGAGCACAAATATGCGATTTACAGTGTTTTAAGGATGACAGAAAATTAAAGGTATATGGTCTAAAAGTAATGGTGCACAAAGCAGCTGCCGATTCTTGTCGTCAAAATGTTATGGTTTAACCAAACTTATCTCAGTCTGAAAGTCAACATTTAAAAAGATACAGGGTGTTTAGTCTGGAAATTAAATTCCGAATTTCCTTCATATTTGACGTATGGTCACTATGTGAAAATTGGAACCTGTGATGAGCATCGATAAGTACACTTGGAGAACCCAAATCACCACAACAAATCTTTTTAAAGACCTTATGATCGTTTTACTAACCACGTTAGCATCATCAGAGGAGAAGAGAGAGAGAGAGAGAGATAGAAAGAGCAGTGTCTTACCACAGATGGTAAAATGAGTACCACAAAAAGGGTGCGTTTTGCGGTGCCGCAAGGGGCAGTTTTGAGACCAGTGTTGTTCATTCTGTATATGAACTCAGGTAAAATTACCAGCTTTGCCCACGAGACGGTTGTCTTTTGTAAAGGTATTCAATGGTCCACTTTAAAACAGACAATACAACGTGAAATTCCCATTTTGCTGAACTATTTTAGACTTAACGATTAATTTAAAGGAGACGGTATACTCACCCTATGTTATCTACAGATCTAGCCTACCTGAATTTACACAAATAACATTAAGATATAATAACCGTAACATGACAGTATCCTCCAGCTCAACTGCTAAATACCTCGGTATTACCATAGATAGTCACCTCAAATGGGATGCCCATATAAGTGAATTAGTTACCAAAATGAGATATTTAATATATAGGTTCAAATACTTAGAAAGATTCTTCGACCTGTAGCGTCTGAGAATTATGTATTACGCATTGGTTTACCCCCATATTAATTACGGGATTATTGTTTGGAGAGGTGTGGCTAATTGTTTCTACAAAAGATTGGAAATTGTCCAAAAATATATATTAAAGGTAATTTATGACATATGTCATACCTATCCAAGTGATGGTTTTTCAGCGACTCGGGGGTAATGTATCCCAGATTAGCATATGTAGTTGCCCTTTTACTACACTTTCGTAAGGGTGTTTTTGCGAGCAGGCGCGTCACATATTTATCTTGCTCCCAAGATATATAACATTGTACCGGAATCCATAGGGAAATTGAACTCCCACGTGCTTTTTAAAATCAGAATTAAGTCTTGGATAAATCAATTACCCAGACAAGAAACACATTGGCTGATTGATGGTGGAGGTTACTTTGCCCATTGATTGTGTGAACACAAGTGTTTTTGGGTGTTTATGAGATTGCATGGAAGTATGGGTGTGTGTGAGTATGTAAATGTATGATAACCTTGTTATGTCCGACAATATTCAGCCATACGTATAGTGATTTTGTAGTTATATTCAAATTGGTTGATAGAAGTGAAGTCCTAAAAATCTCTTAATGTTTAATTTCCTAAAATGCTGTATAATTCATTTTACGTGAAGGTACGTCGGTGTGACAAAAAGCAACATCACTGCAAACCTGAAACATATATTTATGATAATGTAACTCATATGCAGGCTTTCTTTTATGGGTGTTTTTATGTTGATTTACCTTTTAAAGTTAAAAGTATACGCGTAGAGCATATTATTGTTTAAATCACTTTGTATTTATTTGGTTTGTTATATTGAATGTAGTTTTGTTGAATAGACATTACATTATTATTATATCGTCTATGTTTTCCTTGATAATACAAAAATTAAATGAGTACTCTAAATGTATGTCGTTGAGGGTTAATGTGCTTACACCCACATATTTATTTCAATCTTTGTTATTCCTCAGCAGCGCTAAAAATTTAAACGTTGCTAGTACCCATTACATTACTGCAGCTACTTCTAAAATCGTAAATATGTCGAAAACTGTTGATTTTAATGTCGCTTAACAAATATACCTTTTTTGTTCACAGAGGACAAGAACTACTATTTTCTACCTAAAAGTTTCTTAGCGATGCTAAGAAAAAAGTGTAAATATTTTAAGGTTGAAGGAGAACAGCATGAGGCACCCTCCAACTGCTGGAGCCAAATTAGGAAATAATTCTTTTTTATCACTATGAGAAACTCATCTCTACTGACTTACAAAGGAATTCGTCAAACAATTTTTTAGGTATCAGGAAAATCAAAATTCAATTTCGCTCTCACACCCTGTATGTATCTCGTGTCCCTTTTAGTTTTTACTTCTACGCTTAGGTAAGCTGGGTCGTAATATTTTCATGCCGGCAATCTACTGCCGCTATATGTAATAGTAATTTTGGGCCAGTCTGTATGACATAAGGCCTTGGATTTTCAAAATATGTAGACATCTTTTTTGCAAGAACTATGAAAACCTGTGTATATTATTACATATTGTAGCCCACCTTTCTGGGAATAATAAAAGATTTAATTCCGTCTTAATTTACTAAATCTACACTAGATTATAAGGTAAGCTACCTACGTCAGTTTTTTCTCCTTTATATATTAAACTTTTGAGGTCAGTTAAAGACATCTCAAAATTACTTCAATAGATAGCCTATATTGTCCACTTTTGGCTGTAAAAGTATTTTTCTACTCTAAACGCAAGCGAATACCGTCTTCGTCTGAGTAGTTCATGTGAGGATATAAAATGCTTCTGAAACCACGTTCTCAAAAAGGGACGATTCTTTTGAACAGCTGCCTTCGTAAGTCAATATCTAGCCTTTCTAACAGGTAAAATAAATTAAGTGATATAAGGACAGAAAAGTTAATTTTATTACTGTCGTGATATTGTATTTAGCATTTTAGTTCACAAATTCTCTTTAAAGCCACGTCAGCAATAATTATAACTAATTTCAGTTGACCAACAAATGAGTTAATAAATCTATTTTCCAAAGCAACGAATTCTGCTGTCGTCGTGGTTGCTTTCCCACTAAGTCAATGTTACTAATTGACCCAGTACTGGAGTTGCAATCTCTTAAGGAGAGCAGTGCTGCCCTCCGGCATACAAGCTTAGTAGTAACTTTGTGACGGAAAATCTATTTCTGCAATGATTTTTCACGTCTTAACTAATTATGTGTAGTAAGCGATTAATTTTATTTAGATTTATAACAGACTATGTAAAAAATTGCTAGAAAAGAATTTTCATAAAAATGTTTTTAATAGCAAATATGTGTGCTTTCTTTAAGAAGTAGGCATCAAATTTGGTTACCAGTATAACCTATATAGTAGAAAAAATGTGCCATGTTTCATCAAAATAACTTATTTGTTTGAAAATGTACAAAAATTTCCGAAGGTAAACGTAAAGTGTTCGTGAAAAAACTGGTTTCTTAGTCAACCTTATAGGTTAATAGCAAATTGAGCTATTCATATTTGAAGCATTTTATGAAAATTCGCTACCATAACGCACTTGCTGCGTCCCTAATTTCTTTTCTTACAAACATGCATTATATTTCGATTGAAAATGCAAAAATGCAATAACATAAGGCGTGTTCGCTATATAAGAAATTGGTATCATCAACGACTTACGGGCCTCCTGTGATTGTAGAAATATTTTTTAAGATGTAGCTCAAGACACCCTATAATTAATTTATACAATTTTTTTCCTATCTTGTATAATAACGGACATATTGAGCTTTATTGATTTTTTACGAAAATTCGACATGAATTACATACCATTAAACGATAAACTATATAGCTAAGATTACTGCCAAAGAATCAGAGAAAGGGTCTGTTTAAAATGATTTTTCTGGAAATATTTTAGTAAAATAAAGGACAATGACGGTTGAAGCAAAGATATCAGGCTTTGTAAAATATTCTTCTTGAGACATTTTATTTCCATAGCTCGTATTAGTTTCAGGTTGTTTGCCTAAATGTTGCCAATTTCGACGTCTTAAATCGCAACTTTGACGTTTTGAGGAAAATCCTAATTTATTTTTCTTTAAATGCCTATAACTTTTTGTCTTTTAATCTACAAAGCTAAATTTTGGTTGGTCATTTTCCCACAATGACGTTAACCCACGAAACAAATTTGGTTGCCCTTACTTTGTTCTTGCCGGAGATATAAGTTTTTTTCGACAGAAAACACACAATTTTCCGGAAAAACCTGGACCGATTTTCCTGGCTAACGAAATTGTCCAAGCCACTTGTAAAAGGAAGCTATTCACCAAATTTAATCAAAAGCGGCCCATTATTTTTTGTGTTATCCGTGTGATACACACACACACACACACTATATATATATATATATATATATATATATATATATATATATATATATATATATATATATATATATATATATATATATACAGTGTGGAACAGCCAAATGGAATAAATTCGATAACGGATAAATGAGGACGTGTTGGGAAAAACGCTTGGACACGTCGATTTGTATTTTTAACTGCGCATCTTTTTCAAGAAAAAAAAATTATTTAGGGTGCGTCATGTGACAGTGGCCAATACCAACTTTCTTATTTTAAATACAAGCCCCTGTATATTATTAATTTTTTGGATTCTTCAGAAAATTCTAGACATAATTCATGTACAATGTCCTATACCTATCTTCAACTGTTTCGGAAATATTAAGTATTTTCAGATTTATTACAAAAATTAACATTAAAAATAGAAAATTATTTTATTTCACAAATTCTAATAAGAAATACTGATTATTTCTTAATAATTTAAAAAAACAAAAAAAAATTAATGTCAATGTAGTAAATGTTCAAAATGCTCGCCACGAACATATTGGCAACATGCTAATCTGGTATAGAAATGTCTTCTAACATTACTCAACATCTCAGGCGTGACTGATCTAATCGCAAGCGTGATTCGTCTTTTTAAGTCATCTAAGTTGAGGGGCTTAGTTTTGTATACAATACTTTTGACATATCCCCACAAAAAGTAGTCTAATAGCGACAGATCAGGAGATCGTGCTGGCCATTCTATCGATCCGCGCCTCCCTATCCACCGATTTGGAAAAATTTGGTTCAGGTACTGCCGGACATTGATTTGGTAATGGGGCGGTGCTCCATCTTGCTGAAACCATATTTTATTGGCAGGAACTTGTGGGTTTGCTGGATCTGGATATAAGTTTGTCAAAGTTGGCACGACATTATTTTGGAGCAGTTCTAAATATTTATCCCCATTCAAGTTGCCATCAATGAAAAAGGGACCTACGATATGATTTCCAACAATTCCTGCCCAAACATTAACTTTTTCAGGATATTGCGTATGTTCCTCTCTCATCCAATGAGGATTCTCATTAGACCAATAGCGGCAATTTTGACGATTAACATGACCGTGAAGTGTAAATGTGCTCTCATCAGAAAACAAAACATCTTCTAATTGGATCACATTGTTATCTAACATTGCCATCATTTGTTCACAAAAATACGTTCTCCTATCGAAATCGTCCTCCATGAGCTTCCTGAGTTGGTATCATTTTATAGGGATGCATTTTACTTTCCTTTAATGTTCGAAAAATTGCTGTGTGGCTAACGTTGAATAGTTGGGCTGCTTGTCGACCAGAAGTATGTGGGTTTTCTTGAAACTCAAGCGTAATATCCAATTTCGTATCATCACTTACTGCATTGGCAGCTACTTTTTTTATCTGTCTCACATGACCAAGCTCGCGAAACTGCTTTTCTATTTTGCTAATTGTTCCTTGGGATACAGGCGGCAAATTTGGAAATTTTTCGTGAAATAAGTGAGACACTTCCATCTGTGTCCGTGTGTTATCTCCATAACCAATCATTTGTAGAATGGTTATTTTGTGCATTTCTGTTAAATGAACCATTTTTCTGATACTATTACGTACAGTTAACGAAATTCAAACGACAATAGCACTGAAACTAATCACTACTGTCATGCAGGCAGACAACAAGTTGCTAAGGCTACGAGTTTTATACGAACAGAAAGAAAACTGTTTTTGTTTTTGTTTCATTTCATATCAGTAAAAAGAAACGCAGGAATGGTTTTTGTTTACTTTCTCATTATCAAGAGCTGAATGGGAAATAAGTGTTGAATGCAATGTAGCGAATTTGTGAAATAAAATAATTTTCTATTTTTAATGTTAATTTTTGTAATAAATCTGAAAATACTTAATATTTCCGAAACAGTTGAAGATAGGTATAGGACATTGTACATGAATTATGTCTAGAATTTTCTGAAGAATCCAAAAAATTAATAATATACAGGGGCTTGTATTTAAAATAAGAAAGTTGGTATTGGCCACTGTCACATGACGCACCCTATATAATTTTTTTTTCTTGAAAAAGATGCGCAGTTAAAAATACAAATCGACGTGTCCAAGCGTTTTTCCCAACACGCCCTCATTTATCCGTTATCGAATTTATTCCATTTGGCTGTTCCACACTGTATATATATATATATATATATATATATATATATATATATATATATATATATATATATATATATATATACATAAACATATAAAAATTAGAAGTGACCCCGGATATGTGTTGTAGGGGGGCTAATTAGCGCTCATTTGAAGAATTTTTTTTCAAAATTCCAAAGTCGGGATCTCCTCATTAGTGAATTTTTTTAAAGAAAATTCACTAAAAGTAGTCACCTAGATTAAAAAAATTATTGATGCGCAAATTGCATATTATGATGCCGACGTTAGAGCACATTCTTAAAACATTCGATTTAAATAAATTACAGGCCCTGGTCGACCGTAGTGCTTGAAAGTTTTGGGTCTGAATTAACCCTAGTTTAATGGCGCAATAGTCTATATTGATCATCCTTATAACAAACTATACAGTATGTTTCTCAAGTAGAACTCAAAAATTACGGGGCGTATTCTGTGGCCAAAAATAGTTTAAAAAAAATTATATACACGTGAGATCATAAGGCAGCCGTTGCCGAGCTACATGGTGTCAAAAAAAATCTGAAATTTGATTTTTAAAACCGCTTAAGGGAATTCAACAAATTTCGGTGTCCAAATTTCTTATGTCAGCGGGTATGAAACAAAAAAATACTACCCTCAGAAAGTTACCAGTGTCAAAGCTAGGGGTATCATCGATAATTGCTTGTCAAAAATAAAATAGCGCCCTGTTATTACAAGTAAAATAGGTCGTCATATCCGCTATTGCATTATCTAATTTTTTTCTTATTACATGTTTTTTGTAATTTAAAATACTTAGCGATAAAATTGATTTATTTGACCAAGTGGATTTTGAGGATGCTTATTACATTAATTAAAATAATAACAAAAGAATTAATTAGTGATGTAACTATGGTACGATGGTTTATTATAAAGAAAGCTTGGACCCAGCAAATGCGTTACGGTAGTGAATTTTCATAAAAATATTTTTTATGGCATATTTTATAAAAAATAGTGTTTAAAGAAGAACGAAATTTTCAGAAAATAAACTTGTTCCCAAAAATTTGGTCCGAATTTTCTGGCCAATGAACCTCTTTAAGCTATTTATATAACTACCTAAATATAATTTACAAAAAGCTTTTCAACGAAACTTACAAAACATTTGTTGAATGATATTTGCAAACAATTTTGTCACAGCCGGAAAAAATGAGTTACGGCAGTTCGAATTCTTTCAATTTGAGTCAATATTTCAGAGCACGCTCTATACGGTATTTTGATTTTTTCGACGAATAATATAAACGAAAACCTCTCTGAATGGGTCATTTTAATGGGACTCTGCCATTTATTGAAAGAAACGCCGTATCATAATTTTTGTTCTGTGCCAAAAATGCGAAAAGTTTAATACCCATTGAGTATATTAAAAATGATGGCTATCAAGTTTTTTATCACAGACATGCCATATAATTCTATTGAAAATGCAAAAAATGCAATAATGTAAGAGGTGTTTGATAAAAAAAAGAAATATGTATTACCAACGACTTATAGGCCACGCCAAAATAATTTTGTTAGATGCAGCTCAAGACACCCTATATTTAACGTATATATACATATTTGTCTCATATTTTGGGTTCTATAGGCGGCCTAGGTGACACTGATTTAAAGAAATCTTTACAAAATTAAAAAGTCGTTGTCTCCTGAATAGCGAATTTTTTCTACCTAAATTCGCTAAAAATTATGGACTATTAAACCAGAAACTCCATAACTAAGACTACTGCCAAAGCACCAGAGAAAAGCACAATGACTGTTGAAGCTGAAACTTAAAGCTTTGTTAAACACAGTTCTTGCGAAGTTTTCTATACAGACCGGTATTCGTTTTAGGTTCTTTGTCAAAAACTTGCCAATTTTGGCGTTCCAAATCGTTTGACGTTTTAAGAAGAACAACAAAAAATTTAATCTTTGTCCGTAATATACAATAGATTTTGTTATGCAAACAAAATATTTTGTTTTTGTGCATTTGTCTGGTCATCAGTGAACCTCAATTTTTTTCGTCAAAGTCTATAACTTTTTTCTTTTAAAGATCTAAATTTTGGTATATAGTTCACTTTGTATGGTATAAACCAAATTTTGTTGCCGTAACTTTGTTGTCTCTGGAAATATAAATAATTTCCGAAAAAAAACACAAAATTTTCCCAGAAAACTGGTCAGATTTTTCTGGCTAACGAATTTATCCAAGCCATTTCCAAAAGGAAGGTACTAACCAAATTTTATTACAATCGGCCAATCGTTTTTTAAGTTATCGGTGATCAAAATTCAAATCAGGAATTTCAATTTTTTTTTCGTTTCCTCTCCCACAAATATAAGAACCAACGACCATCTAAGTACGGGTCTGCCGATTATAGTCACTACGTTGTGAAAATCATGAGGAAAATAAAACTGTGAAATTCCTTAGAACCTGTAGGTAGTGCAGTGGTATGTGTATGCAGAATAAACTGTCACAGATTGCTTATTTTGTTGTGATGAATTTTTATTTCTGTTTATATCTCAACGTCACTGTCACTACTATTTAAAAGGAAAGTGATATTTAAGTTTTTTAACTCATCACAACACATTTTATTAAAAAAAAGCTTTACAAATAAGAAAGCGTTCTTTATTTAAAAAACACAAAACCCTCTAGCGCTATTCCGATTTGTCTACTTTTTTGATCAACTTATTTGACGATAAGCTAGTAGCTCAAAACTTTAGAAAGTTATTCTGCTTACAAACGGGTTTTACATACATACATATACACATCAGCACATAAATACACACATACATATGATTTTTTCCTGAATTTCTGGGTTTAAAAAAAACTGATTTCTGTGTAAAAAGTTTTTGGTATAACAACTTTAAAAAACCTCGCCATCACAGCGTTTTTGACAAAGTTAAATAATCCCTTTAAATATTTTAAAAACCAATAAGAAATTTAGAATAAAACAGCATACAGAATAGTGTAATTGCGCAAGTGCTATGACGAAACTATTCATCATTTGATACGAATTCAGGATAATGAGTGTTAAACTAACATTTTTATATCAAACTTTAGAAAGTTATTCTGTTTAAAAAAGCGTTTTACATACATACATATACACATCCACACATAAATACACACATATATACAATTTTTTCCTGAATTTTTGGGTTTTAAAAAACTGATTACTGTGCAAAAAGTTTTTGGTATAACAACTTGAAAAAACATCGCCATCACAGTATGCCTTTTTGACAACGTTAAATAATCCCGTTGAATATTTTAAAAACCAATAAGAATATTTGAATAAAATCGCATGCAGAATAGTGTAATTGCGCAAGTGCTATGACGAAACTATTCATCATTTGATACGAATTATGGATAATGAGTGTTAAATTAACATTTTTATTTTGAATGGATCACTATTCATCACCAGTCTGAGGAACAACGGATATTGTCAACTCAATCGTTTTCCAGCTACAGTTAAGCTAGCGAAAAAGCAGCAGTCATTAAATATTTTACAATTTATTTTTGGCTCGCAAACCCAAATGCACGTCGCCTTTGTGTCGCAAGGGAAAAGTGCAAGCGAATAATAGATCACGCAATTAACAAGAGATAATACGCGAGACTTCTCGTCTCTGGTAAAAATTATAGGTTGATATTTCACTACGGGCATGAAGATTGTATCTCAGTCTTATCGCAATTAAGTATAATAATGATACGAATAAAATTAGGTACACAAAACAGTAGTAACAAATTTAATAACAATTAAAATCCAAATATATGTTAGTTTGTGTACGCGCGCATACATAAAATAGAATCAAAAGATAGTGATGTGAAAAAACAAAGAATCCATATTTATATATGTTCGTATTATCCCATTAAGTATTGTTCAGACAGATACATCCCGGAAGTATTTAAAAAATCACAGAAAAACGTGCGAATTGTTGTAACCTGCCGCCCTAAAAAGTAACTTAAAACTAAACGATTTCACCACCAGCGTCTTTTATCCCTCTTGTTTCAAAACATGGACTAATCGCTGCATCAATGGAAATGACAGGTGATTTAGCTGCTTATGTTTTTGCTTCCAATTCTACGTTTGATTCGCATGAAAAGAGCTCACCAGCTATTTTAACTGCAAAGTTAAACCTGAAAATGTGTTTAGCCATCTTACTTTTAGGGGCATATTAGAAAATCTAGACATCAAAAAGGCAACAGGATCCGATTAAATTCCAGCAACATTTCTCAAAATGTAACCACCTGAACTCACTCTAATTTTATGTCGCCTGTTTCGATGTCCAAGAAGATGAAGTTGTTTCTATCTTTCTGGAAACAAGCCTGAATTCAGACCCCTTCTAAGCAGGGAAGTTTTATCCAAAGCTATGGAAACAGTTGCCAATATAAAGCTTGTGAAATATTTCGAAAAATCACACATCAAACATTATCGCTTTCATCCCAAAACAATCTGGTAGTAGTAGTTACCGATGAGTGGCTTTGTAACTTCTTTCTGCCTGATGCAGCCGTCCATGCGCCTCGTGTAACAAATATGGTGGTTGGAGAAGGTCTAACCTGGGATACTAAAAATTAATAGGGATTTAATTAGTAAAAAGAAACAGGACCCTGAGTCTCAAGACACATTATGTAATTAGTAAAAAACATTTCGTGTTGCGATCTAGTATACATTCGATGGTGACAATTTTGAAGTATCTATAATTATTGTAATACGATTTATCAAATATTGCAAACGTAAAACTCATAAAATCGTACAATAGGACACCATTATTTATATTTTGCCTTTATTAAATATTCATATTTAGAATTTTTTTGAAACTACACATAAGTTGACTCAATATGGTATTCTGTTCTCTATATTTTTTAATAACTACCTGGTATACTGTTTGTTTATGTGTCAAAATCTCACATTTAAACAGATTTTTCCAAGTTTATTGTAAACTTCGTGAAAATCGAGATACGTTTTTGTTACACATTCGTCCAAGAGGTACAAAATACCTTTGGAAATATTCTCGAAGTTTTCCAATTCTTGCAAAATTATATCAAAGTTACGTACTTGTGTAGCGTTCATTTTGGCATACTAAACTAAACCGAACGCTTTTCCTCGCTAACAGAGACACATGATAATCTATCGTATAATGAAATAAAGGGTCACCATTAGTTAAATTATGTTCTTGTGAATTTTTGATTGCCTGACATCACCTATGATTGAGAGTAAAATGATTGATAATTATATAATTAAACATCAACTGCCTGTTTCAACTTTTTTCCTTATTAATACCACTGGATTTAATCTGAAGCGTGGATGCATTCCTACACCAACGTAGTTATATCAACTTTTAAATAAGTAGAAGATTTTTTCGTTTAATAATAATGATAAGTCCACTGCTATTACGGTTTTGTTTATAATTTACTGTACAAAATTCAACAAACATTGCTATAAGTTGATAGCAAAAACTTATCTATTATACTGTAAATTTGTTGCTATTAATTTGTTGTTCGTTATCTCCTATAAAATTTTCTGTTGTATTTATTTGTGAAAAATACATTTTGAAAACTCACTTTTCACAACTCGATTCTCTAACGCTCTTGCTTGTGATCTATCTTCGCCTTTTTTTTCTTCTGCACTACACAAATTGTTTCGCCTATTTATATTATTACGACATGTTTTCACATTTGAATCCAATCCAAACCCATCGAATAGTTTTTAACATCTCTTTTTCTATGCTCGCTCGCTTACTAGCAGGAATTCAAACGTTTCATGTCTCTTACGCGCGAAGTTTGGATCGATGTACGCATATCCGCGTGTTGGATATTTGAAAACGGTATTTTCATTTAAGAGTCATGAAGAAGATTTTTATGTGTCGCACTTGGGCCCAAATTTTTTATTTTATTTGCGCATGTGCAAACCACCATATTTACAAAAAGTTTCTGAGAAATCAAGATAACGAATCCTATCATTTTGACAGGTGGGGGTCAGATATTGTTTTAAATCTGGAATACTTCTTATCTTTTTAAATCCAGACATTAAGTGCTCGTCAACATTGAGTACAACCCGCTTCTGTTATTAGTGAATTTTCTTTAAAAAAATCATTAATGAGGAGAGCCCGACTTTTGAATTTTGAAAACATTTCTTCAAATGAGCGCGATTTGGGCCCCCTAAAACCCAGGGTTAGTTTCAATTTTTATATGTTTATATATATATATATATATATATATATATATATATATATATATATATATATATATATATATATATATATATGCCTGTGTGTGTATTACACCGATAACTCAAAAAATAATAGGCCGATTTTGATAAAATTTTCTGAGTACCTTCCTTTTGTAAGTGGCTTGGATATGATCGTTAGCCCGGAAAATTTTGTGTTTTCTTTCGGAAAAAATTTAGATCTCCGGAAATAACAAAGTAAGGGCAATGTCGCAAGAAGAGTATTCTGCAAGCCCTTAAGTTTCAGCTTCAACCGCCATTCTCCTTCATTTTACTAGAATATTTCCACAAAATTCATTTCAAATACACCCTTTCTCTGATGCTTTGGCAGTAGGTTTGGTTGTTTATGGTTTAACGGTTTATAATTGTTAACAAATTTTCGTAGAAAAAAATCATTAAAGAGGAGACCGCGACTTTTGAATTTTTAAAAGATTTCTTCGAATGAGCGCCAACTAGACCCCCCTAAAAAAAAAAAAATTAAACTAAACCCGGATATGGCCATATCCGGGTTTAGTTTCAGTTTTTATCTGTTACCTATATATATATATATATATATATATATATATATATATATATATATATATATATATATATATATATATATATATATATATATAGGGTGCGGCATTTCTACGGTAAAGCTCAATATAATTGTTATTATACAAGATACGATAAAAAGTGAAAAATCATGCGGTGTGTTGAGCTGCAACTTATACAATTATTTTGACAATCACAGGCTGGACCATAACTCGTTGGTGATATCTACAATTATTTTTTTCGAACACCTTTATATTATTGCATTCTTGCATCTTCTTATCGAAATAAATAACCATAAATTAATGGAAAATCTATGTTGAAATGTGCGAGTCCTTGTTGCATGTGGATTTTCCAATCACCAGACATGCTCATTATGAGAATTATAAATACCATTTTTTTGTAAATGTTGATTCGTCAGAGCAGAAGATTAGATTAGGGAATAAGATATTTTGATTGTTCATTTCCAACATCCATTCACAAAAGATTCGTCGATGCACATTATCTCCAGGTAGAAGGCAATGAACATTCTGTCGATGATATGGACGTAAGGCTTCTCGATGTAAAGTTCTCCAAACAAAGCTTTGAGAATATTGTAACT
Organism: Tillus elongatus; assembly: GCA_964006375.1. Classification (NCBI taxonomy): domain Eukaryota; kingdom Metazoa; phylum Arthropoda; class Insecta; order Coleoptera; family Cleridae; genus Tillus; species Tillus elongatus. The sequence continues at coordinate 35,371,680 of OZ023269.1, forward strand.
GCGTGGCATTCCTCCGAGTACTTGTAGAAGGTTGATCCATCACTGCCTCCACCACTCGCTCTTCGTCTTCAAGTTGATGTTGTCTTCTACCATTAGCTCTAGCGTCAGGACGTTGTTCAATACCGCACTGCCGAAGTCTTGAAAACGATCGAGAAAAAACCCTTGGTGTAGGTTAACGGCGAGTGGGAAACCTACGTTGATATTCCCGACAAGCAGCTATAGCATTTCCATCAGCATATCCATAGATAACAATTATATCTGCATACTCTTCTGAGATGTACTCCATTATAAGAAGTAAAAGAGTAGAAAATTTTGCAATTTTATAAAGTTTATCACTTACACCTATTCAAAATAATAACTTGTTAACCTAAACGTCAAGTGACACTTAATGACAACTTTGGCAAACCAGACTACTACTTACTAAAATACAACAAAGATAATCGTCGTACAAAAAAGTATCAAGACATTAAATTTTCCGTATTAAAAAGATGTCATGCGTGTATTCAGGCCAATGGAGGCATAAAAGTGTATCATTGCGATTTTATACCAAACAACGACTGGTCAAAAATCATGAACTGTGCTCTAAAATACTTACCTAAATTCATTGCTTACTCGTAAAATAAGCGTCGTACAGAAAATTATCAAGAGCATCATTTTGTTCAAGAATGAAAGTAGGATTCAAAAAAATAAAAAATAAGTAAAAATATCATTGGCGTACCCGTTTTTTTCTTGAGTGATAACCAATGACATGTGGGTACGCGCGCCACTGCTGGATTAGCCGATTCAATTGTTATGGTAGAATACGCGCCTTACATAACAGCCTACACATGCGAAGTTTCAGCAAAATATATGCACTACTTTTTAAAAAATTGGGAAATTTTATCTTTTGAAATTCAACTTCAACACCCTGTATCTTTTTAATGAAGCGTTATAAGAAAATTTTTATAGGACATACCCTCTCTAAAATTGTTCAAAGAACATGGGGTTTCATTTTTGGCCACCACTTATGAATCACCCTATATATATATATATATATATATATATATATATATATATATATATATATATATATATATATATATATATATATATATATATATATACATATATATATATATATATATATATATATATATATATATATATATATATATATATATATATATATAGATTGAAATTAACCCTGGATGTGGGTTCTAAGGGTACCAGTTCGCGCTTATTTGAAGAAATTTTTTTGAAATTCAAAAGTCGGCATCTCTCCAATAGTGAATTTTTTCTATGAAAAGTCACTAAAAACCATAATTGAGTTGGTAGTAGAACTTGATGTAAAATTTATAAATATTTTCTAGAATTATATAATCTGGTAAAGTTTCTCAAAATAAATCTGAATGGTCTTGAATCGCCATTTTTATCGCCAACTAAATATCCATATTTTAATTCAAATTTGCGTAATAAAAAAACCTGAGAACCGGCGAATAAAATAGCTGGATACGTTATACATTTTTAAAAAAGCCACTTGATTGAGGTACCTAAAAAAGTCGTAAAATATAAAATGACAAAAGTTACTCTGAGGGTCATAATACAACTTTTGAATTCAGTTAATTTTGATAAACTAGACGCGAGTAAATTTGTCTGACAAAGCTTTCGTTAAAATGTTTTATGTACTTTTTTAAGATCAACAGTGAGGTCATGATTTATAAATATGTATTTATACAAAAATACAAATGTGTTTTGAAGAACATTTCAAATTTAAACAGACATAGAAAGCTCAAAATTTATAAAGCTTTGGTCTGTTAGTGTCACGTTCGCCGGGTATCCTGGATTAAGACCTTTATTGGCCTGTTTACGTCAACTAAGAAACTTTATTTAAGATTTACAATTGCAACGTTACACTTACGGATAATGTTTGCCGGTTTCTTCCTTAGAAGGGACCAAATTATTAATAATAATAGTCATATTTATTTTCATAGGCTATTCAAAGTATTGTAATATCTTTCGCTTTGATTTTTGGAACAAATCTTATTTTTAATGTTTTGAATCTTTTTGAATTTTTAGGCAAAATAAATTGTCCGCTGCATAACATTTAGCAAATTTTGTTTATCATACTAAAACTTTTAGCTTTGTGTCTTTTGGTCACCTGGGGCAGCAAACCAATTTTTAATTGTCCATAACTCAATTATGCTACAAAATTTGATTTTCTGTACCTTGTATGGAAAATTGACCTGACAATATAAATTAGTAGCTTATCTATTCATAAAATGCAAAGTCTTTTAAGAAAAAACTTAATCTTTCTTTTTTGAAAAAAACTTAGTGGGACTGGGTTTGCTGATCTTAACCATAATTTGTTTTACAAGTTTTAAATTGACATTATTTTAGTAAATGAGCTTTAGGTAATGTACATTTTTGCGTGCACTGGAAACTGGCATGTGGACATATTGTGGAAATAAAAGTGAAGTGTAAGGATCTCTGGAATACTAAAGCTGCTGCCAAATTTAAGAGGACAGCTTTGAAAATATTGAAGCTTGTAAACTTTACAACCAACCTATAGGTTAGATTTTAGCGAAGCTGCATAAATGAACAAGTGTTTTCTGTATGTAAAGTTGTTTAATAACTGATTAAATCGGTACAGAAATATTGCACTAGCAAAAAAAAACAGTTAGATCTTCGAACGTTTGCGGTGGAGCCGGTATATACCCAGTTCATTTTCGTAAACGTCCAATTATACTTTCGACTACAACGTAGATAACACAACATACGAGAGTCGAAACTGCAAATGGAATTGACGTATAAATTAGAAACTGGCTAGTTTTCTTAAAACTTGTGAGGTAAAAATATTATTCAATGTTCTGCAGAATTATTATTTTAAATAATAGAATAATAGGGTTGCTATTTTAGAGAGACATTTTCACTAAACGGATTTATTATAGATTTCCACTTAGCGGATTTCTTATATTATTATAGAATACCCCGCGGGATTTTAAAGCGAATAAGTTATATTTACCTTCTTGTTTTACAAGTTGGCGAGATCTTGGAAAAACCTCATGGGAGATGCACCCTATTTCTACCACAATCTTTGTAAAACCCTGTATTACACCATGTTCATTTCTTATCCAGGAGATGTATTCCATATTCAGTTTCTTGACTAGTTTCATCTATTTTTCAGGGTGTATTTACATCAAAGATCACATTTCCCTTATGCAGAAGAACATATGTATCAGAGTTCAGCAATAAATCTTTGAGATGAAGTCGCCGTGAAACATAATATAGTCTATACTCAAACGAATCTAATAAATTAGTATTGCAGAACTTTATTCCTGAACTAAAATTGCAAAAGCTTTAGAGCTTTGAACTACTACAGATAATATACTTTAGAATGTAGTTCAAGTCTGTAGTACACCTGGTTGATGGAAAATAGTTTAAGAAAAAATCTCTGGACGCAGAAAGTGCGTTATGGTAGTAAATTTTTATAGAAATGATTTGACATCAACTATTTTTATTACTTTTTTTTCTTGTAACATAAAAATATAAATTTTGGTATACAGTTTACTTTTATGTCATAAACCTACGTACCAAAGTTGGTTACCATATATTTTTCATTTTTAGAGATAAAAATTTTCCTGGAAAACCTGGTCCGATTTTCACTGCTAACAACTTGTCCAAGCTACTAAACGGATGGTAATATCAAAATTTTATCAAAATCACCCCATTATTTTTAAAAATTATCGGTGTGACACACACATACAAATATATATATATATATATATATATATATATATATATATATATATATATATATATATATATATATATATATATATATATATATAAATATTGAAACTGATCTAGGTGACCTAGTTCGCGCACATTTGACAAAAAAAATCCAATATTCGATAAATCGGGATCTCCTTATTAGTGATCTTTTTACAAAAATTCACTAATACATATATTATACAGGATGTTCCAAGATTCATGACAGGCTGAATAGCTCAGTTCGCGAGGTGAGTAACCTCTCGAATTGCACAAGGAGGTCGCGGGTTCGAGTCCTGTATTCGGACAGTCTTTTTCACTCGAATGTGGAAATGCCGGCTTCTGATGAGTATGGGTGGGTATGGGTGGTGTCCTTTGTCTATATGTGTATGTAAGCTCCCCCCGCATAAGTCAAAGAATTCTGGGTGCGGAGTTTGTCTACTGTGGTGTTATTATTATTGTTATTATACAGAGCATAACTAGATTCCTGGCATTAAAATATTCCGATTTAGCCAAATCTACCTCTGTTAAAATGTAGAAATTGCAAAAAAATACAGCGTGTTAAAGTGATAAACTGAATTTAGATTTTTCTTGATATTTAGTTGCCTGGAATATTGGTACACATGAGTCCTTAATAGCCATAATTCATTTTCAATGTGGCTCTAGCGAATATAAAGTTAGTAAAATTAGTATTGCAGAAATTTATTCCTGAACTAACATTGCAAAAGCTGAACTACTGCAGATAATATACTTTAGAATGTAGTTAAAGTCTGTAATACACCTGGTTGATGGAAAATAGTTTAAGAAAAAACTCTGGACGGAGCAACTGTGTTATGGTAGTGAATTTTCCTAGAATTGATTTGGCACCAACTATTTTTATAACATAGAAATCTAAATATTGGTATATAGTTTACTTTTTATATTAGAAACCGACGTACCAAATTTGGTTATCATATATTTTTTATTTTTGTAGATACAATTTGTTTTCAAAAGGACACCCAAAATTTTCCCGGGAAACCTAGTCCGATTTTCCTGGCCAACAACCTTATTCAAGCTACTTACAAAAAGAGGGTACATGCTAAATTTTATCAAAATATGCCCTTTTTTTGGAGTTATCGGTGTGATACACACACACACACACATACATATATATATATATATATATATATATATATATATATATATATATATATATATATATATATATATATATATATATATATATATATATATATATATATGTATATAAACATATAAAAAACAAAACTGGTCCCGGATATGGGTTCTAGGTGTCCTAGTTCGCGCTCATTTGAAAAAAATATCCAATTGAAAAGTCTGGATCTCCTTATTAGGGAATTTGTTCTACAAAAATTCACTAATACATATATTATACAGAATGGTCCAAAAGTGATGGTATAAGTCCTGGCACCAAAATATTCCGATTGAGCCAAATCTGCCTCAGTTAAAAAGTAGAAATCGAAAAAACTACAGCGTGTCAAAGTAAGAAACTAAATTTAGATTTTTCTTGTTATATAATTCTCCTAAAACTTGGTACACATGAGTCCTTAATAGCCATAAAAATTAATTCATTTCCAATTTGTCCCTGGCGAATATAAAGCGTTGTTTGTAGCACTACTCATTGGTAAAAATATTAACACTTTTTGTTAGCAGCTTATCTGCTCTATGATATTCGCTAAAATTAATCTCTTTTCCGTTTTTTGCAGTATATTGTTTTTCCAGCGTTTCACTTTACGACTCTACTTTGTGTTACTGATCTGTCTGGTAGGCTTGTTATCAGCTGGTGAGCTTGAGTTGCCCGTTCTCCCATTTAATTTTTAATTTATTTTTAGTTTTTAAATACCTAGTTCTTGATTTCCTACATTTTTGTGCAATCATATTTACCGTACGTTTCTTTGGTTTTCCTGATCTTCCTCCAAAAATTACGTTCTTGCATGTTATCTGGCATCTCTAAAGTCGTACATATTTCTACTTGGTTTTAGTTTCTTATGTTTTCGCAGCTGCTGTTTTTATTTTTTGTCCCTGCAGAAAATGTGCTGGAGAAGAAAAAACTAAAACGAGAAAAACCATAAATTACATCAGACATACTGATAGCAGAAACAGATTCTTACACCCTGGGAGCGAAATAGTGTCTCGTCGCAACACTGGCTGTGTCTGCTATTTTTATGTTACTAGCGGTGGAAACTTGCGAACCTCAGTGTCAAAATTCGAAGGCCTAGCACCTTAACTATTTGAGCGAGGGCTGGCTCTCTTTCTTTCTCCATCTCACCAATATTTCTGCAATGTGAAAAAAAGTCTGGACGCAGCAAGTGAGTTATGGTAGTGAATTTTAGAAATGATATGGCACCAAATATTTTTTATGACTTTTTTCTTTTAACATAAAAATCTAAATTTTCATATATAGTTTCCTTTTAATATTGTAAACTTACGTACCAAATTTGGTTACCATAGCTTTTCAATTTTTTGAGATAAAATTTTTTCCTGAACGAGAACTGAAAGTTTTCCTGGAAAACTTGGTTCCATTTTCCTGGACTTTCCAATTTATATATATATATATATATATATATATATATATATATATATATATATATATATATATATAAATTTAAACTGATCCCAGATATGGGTTCTAGGGTGCCTAGTTTGCGCTCATTTGAAGAAATCGTTTCAAAATTATATTAATCTATTAATAGAACGTAACATGAAATATCTTTGAAGTTATAAATGCGAGAAATATTTCCAGCTATTTGATGAACTTCGAAGTTTTGGCTCTTGTTTTAGAGCTGTTTTGAATAGTTTAAGAAAATGCAAAAGAAAGACATTCTAAGGCCTCAATTTTTCTACTCGCTAGATTGGTGAATAAAAGTGTGTTTGCTTTTAAAGGAATATGAGAGGAAGGAACACTAAGGCATTGATCTGCCTACTCGTTAGAGTGGTAGATAAGAGTGGTTCGGGTTGTTGTAGTTCGGTTCCGTGATCTTAATAGGAATACTCCCTGGAACTCACTAGCAACTTCCTCTAAGTGTCTTTAACCCTATGCATCTCTCTCAAATCAATATATGCTTGGAAGGCTTCCGCGGTTGGGAATGTAAGAAATATAGCTTCTCGGGTTGAACCGCGTCCAAAATTATTTTTATTTCGACGTTTTGACGATTATAAAGCCATTCTGAGGAGTATGGAAAATAATGTGAGCTTAGTTAGAATCTGCCATAGTTCTATTCCGGGGCCTCAATCTTCCTAGTCCCCAAGTCATACCACAGCGGATTGTCTCTAAGAAATGCTAGACCTAGACCTGTAGAGAGCATAGATTGGTGCCTTGTATGTTGTACGTGCATGTATACTACTGCGGAAGTTGAAGGTGCGGTGACGTTACCAACATGCACGACTTATCTGACCTAGTTAAATTTGCATACAGCGCTACTTGGTTTCTGTGTTGAATCACGTCCAAAATTGTTCAAATTATATTTTGGCTTTCGATTCGGAGCCATTTACAAAATCTTTGGGAAATATATGGTCGGTTCATCGAAGGCCTCAATTTGCTTACTACTTATAATGGTGGGTAATGGTAGGTTTGACCGTTGTCGTTAGATTTCAGTGCGTCAATCTGCCCATTTTTCAGCTTTACTAAAAATCGTGTCGAAGCTATCAGTCCATTTATCAGTAAACCTTAAAAAAATCTGGCTAACTTAGCAAATTGTTAAAAGTAACAACTACATACTAATATCGTGGCGTGGTGTGTAATCAAGCTGAATGTTACACGTTCTGTTCCTTGACAGGAAAACAAAACTGCCCCTTCCAGATACTTGGGTAAGTAATTGATGAATACTATTCAACTCATTAATTTTTGTTGCTCTTACTTGGCAAAACTGTTCTATACTAAATATAGACGTAGAGACTATTTCTGGCTTCACAAAGGTTCGATTTCCTCCCTGTAACCGGTTTGGCTGCTTGGCAGCATCATCAAACAGGGGAAAATTGAATTGCATTATACGTAGTCATGCAAATTATAATAATAAATCCATTGCTACGTTGTGATGTTTTGATTAAAAAATTCTTTAAAAATATAAGGTCTGGACGCAGCAAGTGCGTTATAATAGTGAATTTTCATACAAAATGTTTTTAATAGCAAATATGTATTTTTTTAATGAAAGCAGGCATCAAATTTGGTTACCAATAAAATATAGTAGAAACAATGTACCATATTTCATCAAAATAATTTTTTGTATGAAAAAGTACAAAAATATTACGAAAATGTTCCCGAAAAAACTGGTCTGATTTTCCTAGCCAACGAACCTCTTCAAGCTATTGACCCACCTACCATGATATAATTATTGACAAAAAGCTTTTAGACGAAACTACCAAAAAAAAATTGCATGAAAATTTGCACACAATTTTTTCAAGAGAAGCGGAAGACATTTTTAAAAAAATAATTTATTAAACAGTTATTATTAATTACCTGAATGTCACAAAAATCTTACAAACAATGATTTCTATAGGAACAACTAAATTTCTGCGAAACGTAACTATCTTTTACTAAAAATTTGCTTAAAGAATACATAAAATTCAAATTTTCCACCTAATCTGTAATTAGGATTGAGAAAAAGAGAATGCAAAAAAACATTTCCATAACTAGAGTCTGTAGGTATAGGAAGTTAAATTTAAAATAATTGAGTTACGACAGTTTGAATTTTTAAAAATTCATTCACTATCAGAGAGCGCTCTGTATACGGCATATCCATTTTTTCGATGAATAATATAAGCGAAAACCTGCCATAATGCGCCATTTCGAGGTCACTATTCTTGGCGACTTCAATGTCCATTATAAGGAATGGCTAGGATCTTCAAAACCCGATCCACAAGGAAGAGCAGCGGACGCCTTTGCAGTCAGCAATTCTTTAGCCAATATGGTGCAGCAACTTACTTACTTTCCTCGCATCCCAACACACAGCTCAAATCCCTTGGATCTCCTTCTTACCACAAATCCTGACTGCTATAAGATATCAGTCACCGCCCCCCTGGGTCGTTCAGACCACAGCATGGTCACTGCTTCCTGCGCAATGCAACCCGAGATCACACAGTGATCACACCCACGTGTCGTTTGGCACTACAACTCCGCGAACTCGGACGAAATGCGAGATTACTTTTCTTCATTTCCATGGGCGTCTATCTGATTCTCTCATCCTGACCCCTCTGATATATCACAAAACGTCACCGAAATTATCCTAGCTGGCATGGAATTATTTACTCCACGTACACAGAAAACCTCCGCAGCCACTTAAAAGCCCTGGTTCTCTAAATGCTGTGACAAGGCCAGGCTTGAAAAGGTCAAAGCTCACAAAAAGCTTCTACACAATCCCAGCCAAGAAAAGTGTCAAGCATTTAACGACGCAAGAAACAGCTATGTCCGCATTCTTTCTGAGGCAAAAAACTCATTTAATAACTACATTAAAAACAAAGTATTCTTAGGCTCCAACGGCAGCAAACCCTTCTGGACTCTTGCTAAATCTATTGGGAATAATTTTTGCAAGAGCACGTTCCCACCTCTTGTCTCAGGGGATGAAATTGTTTCTACCGCTCTGGGTAAGGCTGAACTTTTTGCCTCATTGTTCGTCGGCAATTCTACTCTCAATCCACCTCCAAATGTTCAACCACCGACAGTTCCCAATGTCGCACATAAAATGACTGATATCATTTTCAAAACTAAAAAGGTACGAAAGATGCTCTCTTCTCTTAATACCTGGAAAGCCTCTGGCCTTGACGAGATCACAACAATTGTTCTCAAAAAATGCGCACCAGAACTTGCTCCTGTCCTGACTCGTCTGTTTCTTACAATAGAGGCATATTCTCTAGTAACTGGAAAACTGCTCGAGTACAACCCGTCCCCAAGAAAGGATCCAAAGCACTTCCTAGCAACTACAGACCTATTTCTCTCCTTTCAGTCGTCTCTAAAGTGATGGAAAAGTATATAAACACCGAATTACTAAAATTTCTTGAAACACAGTCTAATCCACGACAGGCAGCATGGATTCCGTCAGCGCAGATCAACTGCCGACCTCCTTTCCTTTGTCACCCATTCTTGGAACAAGTCTATGGAACTACACGGTGAATCCCGGATTGTCACTCTAGACATATCCAAAGCATTCGACCAGGTGTGGCGCTCAGCGCTGCTTGATAAACTATCGGCCTATGGCCTATCACCAAAACTCTGTACGTGGACAGCAAATTTCCTCTCTAACCGGAGCATTTCTGTAGTCGTGGATGGCCATTCCTCTAAACTGTATCCAATTAATGCAGGAGTTCCTCAAGGCTCAGCTTTAGCCCCCACTTTGTTACTTCTCCACATCAATGACCTCCTCCCTAGCACATCCAACCCAGTTCACAGTTACGCGGACGACAGCAGCGTCGACTTAAATATACAATATTCTAAGCCTGTCTCTTTAGCCCATTTAGATGAGGATCGCAGAGCCATGGATATTTCTATCTCCGTCGATCTCCAAAAAATATTAGACTGGGGAAGCAGAAATCTTGTACAATTCAACCCCACCAAATCACAGTCTTGCTTTATTTCTCATAAGAGATACACCAGCCCTAGACCCACCATAATAAACAATCAAGTTATTCAAAGTAATGAATCCTTTTCACTTGCTGGCATTTCTGTGGATCGAGATCTCAATTGGGGCCAACATGTCACATCAATTGCAGAAGCGACTGCTAAGAAATTAGGTTTCTTCTTCCGGGCTCGCAAATACTTTTCACCAGCTAATCTCTATATCTTATAGACTTCACAAATAAGACCAAACCTCGAATACTTCTCCCACATCTGGGGTGCTGCTGCCGCTTCTGTACTCGCTATTCTGAACTCCATTCAGAAGAGAGCTATACGTCTCATAGGTGACGCTATCCTCACCCAAAGGCTGCCATCCCTTGCCCACCGACGTGCCGTTGGTGACCTCTCTCTCTTTTATAGATATCTGCACGGGCACTGCTTAGAGGAGCTTTCTTCCATAGTTCCTGCGCCTGCTGCCCCCAACAGATCTACCAGGGAAACAGAGCGAATGCACCCTTTTACTGTCCAGGTCACCAGACATAGAACATCTTGTTATGCCCGCTCGTTTGTCCCGAGGACCTCCAAGTTGTAGCATTCCTTGCCGGCACATGTTTTTCCTTCTCCCCCGAACCTCCAAACCTTCAAGTCCAGAATTAACAAGCTGCCTCTTTCCTCATTGTCGACACCCACGGTACGATGGTATTTAGGCTGTAAGCCCTTGTGGTGTGTTGTTGAAAAAAAAATTCATGACACTTTCCTGCCTATTGGTAAAAATGCCGTATGATAATTTTTGATATGTGCATGAAAAGCTGCAAATAATTGAAATGACACAAAAACGATTAATGCTACCAAAATTTTTCCTCTACAAACATGCATTATAATTCAATGAGAAATGCAAAAATACAAAAATTAAATAACATAAGGGATGTTCGGCCAAAAGCGACTTATGGGCCAGCTGTAATGGTCGAAATAGATTTACAAGATGCAGCTCAATACATCACATAATTAATATTTACAATTTTTTCACGTATCTTGTATAATAACGACTATACTGGGCTTTGCCCTAGAAATACGTCAGTCTGTATATATGTAAACAGATAAAAACTAAAACTAACACCGGATATGAGTTCTAGGGGGCTTAGTTCGGGCTTATTTGAAGACATTTTTTCAAAATTCAAAAGTCGCAATCTCATTAGACAATTTTTTCAATGAAAATTTGCTAATTATAATTATAGTCTAATAAGTACAATTTGGAGAACCCAATTCATCACAATAAAGTTTTTGGACCTGACAATCGTTTCGCTAACAAACTTAGCGTCATTAGGAGGTGAATAAACTTAGCGAATAAAACTATAACTACAATTTATATTATGTTACTTGCTAAGCAGTAGCGAACAGCGTTCTCTAGGAAGGTATACAGACCGACCCCCACTGTTGCGTCTTAAATCGCTGTAATTAAAAGTGAGTACCTGCTTTTGTAAAACTGTGTGTCGTTATCAAATATTATTTCTAAGAAGGACACACTGATTATTAAGATAACAGGTCGAACAATGGACTACACAGAACCAGACTTACTCTATTCATCGAAACATAGTTTGGTAAGCATCTAGCTGTCGCGCCTGCCTGACATTTTTGATTAACCTTAGATTTTCTTTATCTAGATGACGATGACTATCTGAATATACTAAGCAATACATGATTCATCAATAGTACCATATCTCAGTTGCGCTAATTGTTCTTTATATCTAGTTTCAATAGTTCTTTTGGTTTGCCCAACATATTTAGGTTCATAATCCTTACAACCTATTTCATAGATTACCGACACTTCTGTGGTTTTATCTTTATCCTTTTGGTTACCTAACAAATTTTTTAATGTATCTTTTGTAGAAAATGTAAGCTGTAAATTGGCTTTTTTAAAAATGCTGCTAAGACGTCTCCTGATTTGCGGTTCAAATGGTAAACAGACAATGGTTTTGTCTGTTTTATTTTTTCTAAAAGTTATAGATTCCGCTAACATTTTCTTTGTTTTATGTTTATTGACTAATTTTTCCACTAAGCAGACAGAGTAACCATTATACTTAGCTAAATTTTTAATATATTTAAGTTAGAGCCTCGGTAGTTCAATAGTAAGAACGCGCACCTCTGAACCGAAGGGTACCGGGTTCGATCCCAGGGTATCCCTTACACTTTTTCAGTACATACTGTACAATTAACATTAACCACGGTTGTGGCATTGTATTTGAGCAAGTTTAATTTCTGCACGTTCCGCCCTTTAGAGGGGGCGTAAAGCCGTCGGTCCCGTGTCAATTTGATGTTGGGCAAGTTAAAGATCCATACCTTACAGAAAGACAGGGGTTCGGCAAAATTTCTAGGATAGTGAGGTGAAACTGCTCCCTGGCATCAATGATTGGCCATAGTCGTGGAAATAGACCGACGTTAAAGAAATAAAATACACACACACATAACATATAAGTTCTCTGTTATGTCTTTATTTATTTAAGGCAGACTGTATTAATCTATGAACCAGAAATTCAAAGTAACCTTTTTTTTTTGTGGAAAACTATGGTGTGAGTCAACCGAAATATAACTCACGGTAATGGTTTCCTTTCTGTGGATGTCAAATTTTAAAGTGTGTCTATATTTTTATGACTAATATATCAAGAAAGGGTAATTTGTTATTTATTTCTATTTCATGGGTGAATTTCGTAGTCAAGTTTACTGTATATTTTCTCAATAAAATCATCTACTTTGCACACATTTGTACTAAATACTTCAAAAATATCGTCCACATAGCGAAATCATACTCTAGAAAAATAATAAGTTTCATTTGCTAGGTCTTTTTAGACATTTTTTAGTGAAGTTTCTTTAAAAAAAATCACTAAAGTAGAATACAAAATTACAAATGACGTCTTCAAAATGGTTACGTGATGTGTGTCATATTAAACATGAAAATAGAATTAAACTATAATGATAATAATAACTATAACAACAATTACAACAGTAAAATTACTAAACAATAACATCAATAAATCAGACTCTATATAACGAAAATATTGAGACACATCAATCTATTTACCTTATTTCATTTTTTTTTTAAATACAGTATTTTGTTTCAAGGATTTAATTAGAAAGAAGAACTTCCAAGAAAGGGGAATCCATTAGATCAAATTGCTCGTTTAAAACAATGTAGCTAATGTCGTGTATGTGCTTTTTGAGTTCTAAAGCTTCGAAAAAGTCAAGTGTGCGCTTGTCATTAAAAATTTTAGTGGCTCTATGCGGGTATAGATCATATTTGTCTGAAGGGTGGAGGATGCTTATCTGCTGGATACATTATCAGGGCAACTGTTACAGACCACTATCCAGTGGTGGCTCACATAGAAGGAGATGGAAGTACGCAGGGGTCACCAAATCAGCCAACCTATAGAAGACACGTTAATAAAGAACTGTTGTTACGCTTGCTGAAAGACGAAGATTGGGGTGGTGTGTACAATTCCGATGGTGTGGAAACAAAGACAAATATCTTTGTTGCCAAGCTCAAAGGGGCAATAGAGAAATCAACTTCTGTCAGAAAGCTAAAACATGGGGAAAGGAAGCGAAAGCCTTGGATCACAAACGGATTGATAAAGTCCACAGTCACAAAGGAACACTTGTATGGAATGGTGCTTAGGAATCCCGATAATCATACGTACCTGACACAATATAAAGAATATAGAGATAAATTAAAACGTCTTGTACAGATAACCAAGCAAACGTATTTTGCGAATTTATTGACAGACGGTAAACAAAACCCCAAAAAAATTTGGGAGACTTTTAGAACATTGGTGGGTAATGGTTCATTTTCGAGAGATGTTGGAAAATTACAGATAGGTGAGAAAATTATTTAAAATAAGAAGGAGATTGCACACGAATTAAATAGACACTTTGTTAGGATAGGAAAAGTTTCACACAGGGCAACACAGGGAAGATACAGTTTTAACAAAAGGAGAAGTGTTTGTCGATATACCATCTTCCTTACACCAGCAGATAGTTATGAAGTTGAGAAATATCTAAAAGCACTAAAGGTTGGGAAAGCGGGGGGACATGATGATCTAAACTCTGATTTGCTTAGAACCGTAGTGGTGTATATTGCAGAGCCACTAGCCTATCTGATCAACGAAATCATGATGACGGGAATATTTCCGTCAAATTTCAAATTCACAATCGTTAGACCAATTTTAAAGTCTGGCTCTCCTTTGGACCCGAACAACTATCGCCCGATATCTCTGCTTTCGAATCTGGCCAAAATTGCTGAAAAAATAATAAAAAATAGAGTGTCGCAATATTTCAAGAAACATCGACTACTTTCAGAAAAGCAATATGGTTTCAGAGACGGAACTTCGGCGGAGGGTGCAATATATCGTGTTACGGATCAAATATATAGAGCGCTTGATAAGGGTGAATGCGTGATAGGAGTCTTTTTAGATGTAGCTAAGGCATTTGATAGCATCAACCACGACAGGCTGCTGGCAGTTTTGGAGGACATGGGTTTCAGAGGCGCTGCTTTCTCTCTGATGAGGAGCTACTTGACGGATAGGGTACAAATAACTAAGGTAGGAGATAAATACAGTGTACCACAAACTATTGACTGTGGTGTACCCCAGGGTACCATACTTGGCCCAATACTTCTCACTATTTACTTAAATAGCTTACTTCTGCTGCCGTCAGTAGGAGATGTAGTGGCCTTCGCAGATGATACCGCCATAATTTATAAATCTGACTCATGGGATAATCTACGGCAGGGTATCGAGAATGACTTGTTGATGATTACAGGCTGGTTTAACGAAAATCTTCTCAACATAAATTTTAAGAAAACAAAGTTTGTTCGGTTCTCCTGTGGTGCATCCACGTTGCCAACATTCGATAAATTGATCATCGGAAGACCAGAATTAGCCATTGAAATTGAATCGGCCGGTAGTATAAAATATTTGGGAATAAAGATAGACTCGCATTTAAGATGGGATAGTCAGATAAAGGAATTGATATCGAAGCTCCGCAGTCTGTTGTTTATGTTTAGACAATTGAGGGGAAATTTTAACTCGGGCGTCATGAGAAATCTGTATTATGCGCTGATCGAATCCCTTATACAGTATGGAATTGTAGGGTGGGGTGGAGCTCTGGATTCACAGATAAAGAGCCTGGAAGTTACACAACAGAGATTTATTAAGATAATATATAGTAAACCATTGAATTATCCAACTGATCTGTTGTACAGAGAAAGTAACATAATGGATTTACGTCAACTCTACGCAAAAAACATCTTGTTAAGGATACATAAGAATCCACAAATTATGACCGATATTGAACATAAGTACTGCACGAGATATAAGAAAAGGGTAACATTTAAAGTCGCAAAGGCTGACAAAACTCTGGGGCAGAGATGTGCTAGCTTTATAGCTCCAAGGTTATATGGTCATTTGTCTCATGATATCGGGTCATTGGTTTTTAGCAGATTTAAGGTCAAGTTGAAAAGATGGCTAGTTGAATATCCAAGGCTGAAATTGCATGAGTTAATTAGTCTAAAAGTGTAGTGGCAGAGAATAGTGGATGGAGAGGGAAGGAAAGTATACAGGTGGGGATATGATCATTTAAGTGTGACTTTATTGTTTTTCTACGATCCTGAGAATATAGATGGTGAACTTGGTGGGTGTGTATGTGTGAAAGGTGAAGAGAGAAAGAGAGAGAGAGAAAGAAAGATAAAGGGAGAAAGGAGAATGGATATGAGAGAGGGAAATAGAGAAGAGAGGGAGGAAGGGTTGAGGAATGGATGGAAAGAGAGTCTATTTTTGGTGTGCACGTGTGGTTTTTCTGGGAATAGAGTTTTCGATTAAAGTGTGATGCATTACAAAAAATTTTATGCGGCTTTTATTTTGGCTGAAAAGCGGGTTAATAGGACAGTAAAGATGTTGGTGGAAAAAGTGTTGAGATCCCACGTACAGGTGATGGTACCTCTGTGGGAGTGATTTTCTATTTATCATGGGTTATATTATTTGATTAGGTCATATTGTTGTACTTTGTAAAGCGATTGATTGATAAATAAATTTATTATTATTATTATTTACTGTGGGTTTATGTGGAGTACCAAAACATTCAGGTTGGTAACAAGAAACTGTTTTCTGGGAATTAGTGATGGGTTTTAGCCGCAAACATAAGCTAGGGCATAATAAACTAAAATACAATATATACTTATAAGTTAATAAATTTTTGTGCGTAATAGTCTATCGTACTATTACGTTAATAATATGCTGAATATTTAGTATTTTCATGCTAAAGCGCAGGCAGGTTTTCTTTCAGGGTAACATTCGTTGAACTAAAAGAAAAGTAAATACCTACTATCTGTTATAAAATACGGGCTTTGTGTTGTATAAAAGTTATATTTATCGAAGTTGTTTCAATGGATTGTTTGACAATCGTTTAATCTGCAAAAAGCGGAAGACATTTTACATATTTATGTAAAGGTTGATGCTGATACTATAGTTTCGTTCTCGCACTTTATTCCCTTGCGAATTGACCTTCCCCATTTCTTATCCTTGGGTAATTTTCCAGCTCTTTCACACACACAAGGACATATTTTGGTTTCCTTGTCTCATTTACATTTTTCCTCTCGCCTATTTGACTCTTTTTCACTTGGGTTTATCTTATTTTGTATGTATACAAAATTCAACGTTCCTGCGAATAATCTAAATAAAGAGTAATAATGGAAACAGCGATATTTCTTGAATGGCACTTTGGAACAATATGAAATGTTTTATTAGATTAAGTCAAAAAGCTGGTGACGAATAAAAACCTTTTAAATTTGCCTTTTCAAATAAAAACGCCAAACATTGTTCCTAATTTAGCTGCGTTTCCGGCAAGCCACTTATTATTCAGCGGGGAAAATAGTTTATACAGTTGTTGAGACACAGAGTGCTAATTTTTATGTTTGTAAAATTGTTTTTTTCAGAAAAAAAAAAAAACTGGACGCAGCAAGTGCGTTTTCGTAGCGAATTTTTATAACAACGATCTATGAATTTTGTTTCGAATTATATATAAATTGAAACTTGCCTCGAATCTGTGTTATCTGTGTTATAGGGGCGCTAGTTGATGCTAATTCGAAGAAACTCTTTGAAAGTATCAAAGTCGTGATCTCTCATAATTTTTTATATGCAAATTTGCTAGAAAATTGGTCTCTATGAAAATTAGGGAAAAATCAACAAAAATGCACAAAAAATTGTTTACGACAAAAAATATGCTCTCACAATAATTCACTCAAAAAATAGTATATCTGTAAAATTTGCCTAAAAACATTTATGTAAAAAATTCGATAAAATTATTTTAAGAACGTCTCCTAAGGCAATTTTTTGCATGAAATATCATTAAAACATTATTTTCACGAATTTAACTAAAATCTTGTTCCTTCAAAACTGCGCTAAATATTTATTTACACCAAAATTCAAAACAATTTTTTTTCAAGGAGATTAGAAACAATTTTTTTCTTCAAGCGAGATAGGATCAATATACCAATATGGACCACTATAATACGTATATTTTGTAGATATAACTAATGAAAAATTATACAACCTGATTTAGACACAAAGGTAGAGACTTTCTGTGTTGCTTCACAAGGAACATTTTCTTTTGCATGACGATGCCGTAAAAAACGCAGCCTTTTGCAGATTAGAAAACAAGCACTTGTAAAGCCACAGAGAAGGTATATAAGTCTCTTTTGAGTATGAAATGATTTTACCAAGTTAGGGCAACAACGTTCTCCTGTTAAAATCAAATACAAAGTGTTAAAATCCTTCATCTCCCCATTAGTTAATTTTTTTACACAAAGCTTACAACAACGTTAGACAACCGGTGAAATTTAATAACCAAATACGTTTCCTGCAATACGCAGACGATTTTTGCATATACGTTCAAGAGAAGTCATACGAAAACACAATAAAAAAATTTCAAAGTTTGTTGGTTCCTTTAATAAATTAATATACTTACATGGTTTTAATCTATGTACCGAAAAGTCAACAGTAGTAACATTTACAAGGCATATAATGGCAAATACTCAGAGCATACAGTTAGGGGATCCCAGATTTCCTATTAAATTATCCGTCAATTACCTTGGTCTATTTCTGGATCATAAACTAACATGGCGAAATCATACCGAACATATATCCAACAAAGTTGAGAGAAGCCTTAACATATTAAAATACACGACTCGAAAAAACTATGGATCTAATGTTTCAGTTGATATGATGTTTTATCGATCCTATACAAGATCTATTATAGATTATGGATCAATTTTTTATGGCTCAGTCTGCAGTACTTTACTGACTAAAGTCGACAGGCTTCAATACAAAACCTTGAGAATGATAACTGGGGCTATAAAATCGACCCCAGTGGCAGAACTCTTGGCTATTACCAACGAACAGTCCTTATATATTAGGAGAATTTACTTATTGGCTAAGTTCATGATAAAACATTTAACGCTGGAACCCAACCTCTCCAACAGCATACAAAGCTTAGCTATCTCACACCTCAATCATAAGTATTGGCAAAAGAAGAATTCACCCCCTTTATGTGAAGCTTCATTAGAGATCCATAGCCGGCAGTTGTACCCTACACAGCCCATCCAATCAGTATTCAGAGAGAATATTGAAATACTGAGTTCCATTCCTAAAATTATCATACCAAAATATGAACACTTTTGAAACCAATCGTAACGTTTTCAACGAGCTATCGGGGGAATATGATGACTATTTTCATATATACACTGACGGGTCCAAACAAGATAACTATGTAAGATGCGCAGTATTTCATCAACAAGAGAAGAAATGCCAAAACTGCGTGGAACAGAGTATAACGAGTTTTTTAAGTTACTTGACCTTGGATTTGGGTTATAGGGGCCCTAGTTCGCGGTCATTTGAAGAAAATTTCCAAAAATATTACCATCAATACCTCTCTATTAGTGAATTTTCTTAATGAACCCCACAGACCCAAACAGTGACATAGTTACTCCAACCAGGTTTAAAACCCTGTTTGACAAAAAAAGAAAATGTAAAGCTACCTTTTTACAGGAGAGTAGTAATTATTTTACCCACCATTACATGGCCCAACGAAGTACATAGCTTGCCACGAGAGTACCTTTCCTGGGCACTGACACAGGCCAACATTATTTTTGAAAGAAATACCCCCCAATCTATATTACATGCAACGTTTAAAAATATAACGTCAGACTACACTGGCCATGATTTTATTTACTGCGATGCTTCACAATGCAATTCTGGAGTTGGATCAGCAATAGTTACATCGAGCGGATCGGAACAATATCGCTTACCAAAAACAACATCAGTCTACTCAGGGGAGTTATACGATACCCTAAAAGCAACCGAATCTGTGGAAAATAACAGTGCTCGTCGGTATGTAATTTGTTCCGACTTCCTCAGCGCACTGGAAGCTATTAAACACATCTACACAAAGAACTCTCTCATTGAAAAAATTAAATCAACTTTATCACGAACTCAAAAAAGTGTCAAAGGGACTTAATAACTTTTATGTATACCCCATCACATGTAGAAATAGAGGGAAATGACCAAGCGGACAAAGTGGCAAAAGAGGCTACTGAATTTCCAGTTACTCAAATAAGTAACCTCTGCTTTTTACCAGATCTTAAAAGATCAATCTGTGCAAACATCAGTGACATGTGGAAAAAAATCATGGAGCTCTAGGAACAGCGAACTCAAGTTAGTGATGACATCCATTCAACATCCCTTACCGCTTCCTCCATCACGCTCTCAACAAGTGCTAGTGAATAGACTACGACTTGGTCATACAAGGCTTACCCAAAGTCATCTATTTAAAAGAGAAACTCCGCCTAAGTACGATATTTGTAATATGATAGTGACGGTGAAACACCTATTATGTGATTGTCCAAAGTTCCAGTACCTGCGAGAATTAAATAAACTATCAAGAAGTATCATAAATATACTGTTTCCTACATTAAAGATACAGGACCTGTGCGATTTTCTAAAGGACAACAACATATTAAATTAAGTATAAAACTTGCTATGATATATAATAATAATAATAATAATAATAATAATAATAATAATAATAATAATAATAATAATAATAATAATAATAATAATAATAATAATAATAATAATAATAATAATAATAAGTTTATTCATCCAAAATTCTACATACTTAATTCTAATTACAAATAGAAAATTGCTCAAATAAGCACATGATTTTAGTTAACGACGAATAAACTACAAGTTTATTACAGAAGCTTTTAGCTTCTATGCATAAAATATACGTCAATTTATTCTACATCTTAACCTTTTTTATGAGTGGTATACATTCCTCATTCAACTAGTAATAGTTTTCTCGATTTTCTCCCTGGAAGTATTTATAAGCCATTTACTTACAGCCCTCTTGAAAGGTCCCACACCACCAATACTTTTGACCGAGTCAGGTAACAGGTTATATAGCTTTGGTTCATAGTATCTATAATATTTTTTGCCTATGGTTTTATGGATTCTGTCAACCTCACACCTCTGCACTCTCATGTTATATCCGTGTTCAACCTGCAGATAAGTATGTTTGTTACCAAAAAACCACAAAACACAGACCTAGCATACAGTTGCCGCAAATCTAGAATCACCAACTCATCAAAAAGTTGATCACTGAGATACAATCTATCTTTGCCATACAAAACTTTAAGAATCCATTTCTGAATAACAATCAGCCTCCCCAAATACACAGCATCGGCTCCGCCCTAGCTTAATATACCATACATAAGTTGACTTTGGATCAATGAAAAATACAATGTTCGCAAACAACTCAGACTAAGAATTCCACTTAAGTGTTTGAATTTAGTAATAAATGAGCGCAACCGTTTAATGAGATGCTCCATGTGGTGGTTCCACCTAAGATGACTGTCGAGAATAATACCAAGGTATGTAACACGATTTTGCGATTGTATCTCTAATTCTCCCACTGTAAGAGACTTGAAAGTGGGTATATATTTTTGGTAAGATGTAAAGGGGAGGTACACCGTCTTATCAGGATTTAAGGTAAGTAGGTTGTCAGAGAACCAATTTTTTATGGTCTTAAAATCTGTTTCGGCTTTATGTTTCAGTATATCCCAGCTTCCTGCGCTATAAAATATTGCTGTGTCGTCAGCATAACTGACTAGTTTACCCTGTGACTCTTGCGTTAATAAATCGTTAATATAGATGGTAAATAATATCGGCCCCAAAACTGATCCTTGTGGAACCCCAGAGCTTATCATTCTCTCTTCACTGATTTCATCATGCACCCTGACACACTGTCGTCTGTTAGTCAAATATGACTGGATTAAGGCCCCTGCCTGCCCTCTTATCCCATATACTTCTAACTTCTGAATAAGTTCTGTATGATCTACAGTATCAAAGGCTTCTGATAGATCGACAAAAATGCATAGAGCCACTCTTTTCTCATCTAATGCCTTGTATATGTTACGAACCAAGCTGGCCGCCGCATCCTGTGCCGATCTACCTTTTCGAAAACCAAATTGAAAGTCAGATAGCACACTTTGCATCTCAAAAAATTTGACTAATCTCTTTTTTATCATCTTCTCAAAAATTTTTGACAGACTTGAAAGCAATGTTATTGGCCTGTAATTAACGACATTTGTGGTATCACCTTTCTTATATAAAGGAATAATTATTCCCTTCTTAAGTACCGTAGGAAACACCCCTTGTACAAGCGTAGCATTGAACAGTTCCACCAGAATATTAGAAATTTCTGCAGCAATCTCTTTCAAAATTTCAGCCTTTATCTCGTCATCACCAGGCATTTTACCATCCTTTAGAGATCTTATTTCGTTCTCCACTTTCTGCTGAGTAGACGGTTCCAGAATATATATATATATATATATATATATATATATATATATATATATATATATATATATATATATATAAATATATATAAATATATATATATATATATATATATATATATATATATATATATATATATATATATATATATATATATATATATATATATATATGCCGATGTATAAATGAATGAACACCTGATGTAATCTAATAGTTTTATATAATATTTAATATTAGATGTGGTCATAATATTCATTAAGTGGATAGTTTATAGAATTATAATGCATATGTCAGCCCGTCAATGGCCCTCGAGGCTGATGCAGGTTTTTTATTTAATAAAAAAAAAGTTCTTTTAGTTTGCTCAACATATTTAAGTTTACAATCCTTACAAGCTATTTCATAGATTCCCGACATGGTTTTGTCTGTTTTATCTTCTCTAAAACTTGTAGATTCCGCTAACCATTTCTTTGTTTTATGTTTATTCACTAATTTTTCCACTAAGCAGGTAGAGTAACCATTATACTTAGCTACATTTTTAATGTATTTTAGTTCTCTGTTGTGTCGTTTTTTATTTAAGGCAGACTGTATTAATCTTTGAACCAGAATATTCAAACTAGCTGTTTTTTTTTGTGGAAAACTATGGTGAGAATCAACCGAAATGTAACTCACGGTAATGGTTTCCTTCTGTGGAAGTCTCTATTTTTTATGACTAATACATTTTCTTCGTGGTAACTTAGAAGGGTTGTGACGGCATCGCATATTGCTTTTAAATAATAAACAGTTTTTGATATATAGCAAAACACATTTTCTTGGTCAAAGTTCAACAGCCAGTACAGTTCTCAAAAATGACAGTTCCACACAACAAAATAAAATTTTTAAAATTCGTACACAATTGATGAACATATTCGTGCACATACATAAAAAAAAATCGGGACGCAGCAAGTGCGTTATGGTAGTGAATTTTTATTAAATGCTTCAAATTTCAATAACTCAATTTCTTATAAACTTAGAAAGTTGAATTTTGGTACGTAGTAAGGTCTTTTCTAAGGCAACGTATTCACCAAATTTCTCTAAAATAGCTTTGTAATTTTAGGAGAAAAAATTTTTTTTCTAAAAAAAATAAAAATTTGAATAACTCAATTTTTTATAAACTTAGAAAGTTTAATTTTGGTGCGTAGGAAGGTCTTTCGCAAGGCAACATATGCATTCAATTCATTAAAATAACTTTGTAATTTTTGGAGAAAAAATTTTTTTCGAAAGAAAACTCAAAATTTTCCCGCACAACCTTGTCGGATTTTCCTGGCTAACGAACTCACCCAAGCCATTAATAAAAGAAAGAGACTTGCCGATTTCATAAAAATAGGTTAATTATTTTTTGAGTTATCGGTTGGATACATATATATATATATATATATATATATATATATATATATATATATATATATATATATATATATATATATATATATATATATATATATATATATATATAAACATATAAAAATTGAAACAGCCGGGGTGCGTTATGGTAACGAATTTTTATTAAAAGTTTCAAACTTGAATACCTCAATTTTCTAAAAACATAAAAAGTTTAGTTTTGGTATGTAGTAAGGGCTTTCCCAGGGAAAGATATCCGCCAAATTTCATTAAAACAGCTTTGTAATATTTAGAGAAAAAAAAATTTTCGAAAGAAAATTTAAAATTCAAATAACTTAATTTTCTGTGAACTTAGAAAGTTGAATTTTGGTACGTAGTAAGGTATCTCTAAGGGCAACATATATAGTAAAGTTCATAAAAACAGCTTTGTTATTTTTGGAGAAAATTTTTTTTTACGAAGAAAACTGAAAATTTTCCCGGAAAACCCCGTCCGATTTTCCTGGCTAACGAACTCATCCAAGCCATTAATAAAAGAAAGGCACTTGCCGAGTTTCATCGAAATCGGTTAACTATTTTTTTAGTTATCGGACGGATACATACATATATATATATATATATATATATATATATATATATATATATATATATATATATATATATATATATATATATATATATATATATATATATATATATATATATATATATATATATATATATATATATATATATATATATATATATATATATATATATATATATATATATATATATATATATAAACATATAAAAATTCAAACTGTAGTTCGCGCTCATTTGAAAAAATTTTTGCAAAGTCTCATCGTCGATACCTCTCTATTAGTGAATTTTTTGAAAATAAAAATTCACTAAAATACATACAGGCGAACATATAATCACCTCCTGTTTTAAAGTCGGTTAAAAATAGAAATCATTAATTTTTAGAACTCTACTTGCAGTATGCTTTTGACAGGAATGTTAGACAGTTAGAATCGGTTTCAGTATTTACAACATTTCTGCTGAAAATTAAAAATTTGTTCTGTGCAGAAAAAATTAAATTAATACCCAGAGCCAAATGCAGTTCCTAATTTGTTATAAATTCAGTGAGTTTATGAAGTTTATCACAACAAACAGGCAGGCGTGATCCTGTAAATAGAATATTGTGTATAGTAGCAATAAAATTTCAAACATACACACGTTTATGCTAATTTAACCTTTGCTCACCGCCTATGTTTATATCGAAAATTAAAATATTCAACTAGTTAAATTTATAAATTATTTGTTAAAAATATTTACTACAAACCGATGAAAAGTATATTGATACCAGACTTTTTAGTATGTTAATCAAACCTTTTAGAAAAAGCAACACTCCATTTTGACAGTAACTCAGTCAAATTCGTTTATGACGGACGACTATTCCGTCCTAAATAAAATATGATCCAAAAACTCTTACGAAGAATGTGTATTAAAGCTATTTAAGCGTTATTCAACGAATATAACTTTTTTATCGAGAAAATATAAGAGAATGCTATTTTCTAATTAAAATTATCTGCGACACCAACAAAGGGTGTGAGTATTTTCAAAACCTGCAGGGTAGCGCAATTAGCGCTTTCTATCCGTTAGGCCTAATTGGGAATATATTATCATTTAGCACTACAAAAAGCAACTTTTCTGAACCAATTTTTAAGGCATATATCAAATACTTTTTTAGATATTACGGAAAATTGAATTTCTCACTTTAACACCGTGTATATCTCTTAACTCCAGTCAATTTTTGTAAAAAAGATCCACTAATGCAAATGTCGCAGCTTTGGAATTTGTAAAATAATCAAGCGAGCGCGAACTAAAACCCCTAGAACCCACATACAGGGCCAATTTCACAGTTTAGATGTTTACAAATATGCCAATAAATCAAAAACTAATGGGCCCATTTAAATAAAACTTGCCTTTTATAAATTCTTTGAGTGAGTTCGTTATCCAGGTAAATCGGAATAGTTCATCCAGAAAAATGTTTGTATCTTCGAAAATAATAAAACCAGAAGGTACCATAAGACACTTGCTGCGTAGTTTGTTTAGGAAAATTTTTGTATCTTCAAAAATAACCAAACTTTGGCAACATAGGTGTCTATTATAAAAAGTATACATAATACCAAAACGTAAATCTTTAAATAAAAAAAAAGTCTTAGGCATTCAATGAAAAACATTTTTGTGCCACTGTGTGTCAAACAAAACCTATTAAATATTATAGACCAATATTATGTTTTCTTGGGGCATATATAAGTTTGTAACAAAATTGCCGGGATTACATCTATGAAAATTTGCTACCATAACTCACTTGCTGCGAACAGACTTTTTACTTTTGGAGTAATGTAAGTTTAATTAAATTTTAACATTTTGAAGCTAATAAGTACACTTGGAGAACCTAGATATCCAAAACACATTTTAAGAAAACCTGCGCCCTTCGGAGGGGGCGTAAAGCCGTCGGTCCCTTGTCCATGCGATGTTGTGCACGTTAAAGATTCCTACCCTTTTTACAGAAAGGCAGGGTTCGGCAAAATTTCCAGGATAGTGAGGTGAAACTGCTCCCTGGCGTCGGTGATCGGCCATAGTCGCGGAAATAGGCCGACGTTGAAGAAAAAAAAAGGAAACCTGACGATAGTTTCACTAACCAAGTCAGCGTCATTAGAGGATGAAAAGTTCCAAACGTTTGACGACTACAACTGTGTTTATATCCTGTGCAAGTCCTTGGCCTAGACACATGAAGGTGGTTCAAAGAAACAAACTTTCACAGCTTATTTACCGGCGATTCCCTCTACTGAAATCCCGGTATAATTATTGCTATGCTCTTTATCGGCATCTCTTGGAAAGTGGTCATTCGATAAACTGCACATAACTTTTATTATTATTATATTTGGTGATTGACATATACGTACATACATACATATATACATATATATATATATATATATATATATATATATATATATATATATATATATATATATACTTTCAAAAGGGTTTAGCTGCCCTGGTTGTCTAATATTTTTGATTAATTTTAGGTTCCCTTTAGCTACGTGGTGATTGTTTACCAGATATATCAAGTGACAAATGATCTATCTATAGTAGCACATCTCAGTTGTGCTATATCTTCTTTAAACCTAATTTCAGTAGATCTTTTTTACCCGACGTATTTAAGATCACAATCTTTACAACTTATTTAATAGATCCCTGATATTTTAGCGGTACTATCCGTGTCTATTGCGTTCCGTAGATTTTTTTATACTTTTACGTCGGCCAATCACCGACGCCAAGGAGCAGTTTCACCTCACTATCCTTGAAATTTTGCCGAACATCTGCTTTTCTGTAAAGAGGGTAGGGATCTTCAACGTGCCCAACATCGCATGGACACGGGACCGACGACTTTACGCTCTCTCCGGAGTGTGGAACGTGCAGATATTCAACTTGCTCAAATGCAATGCCAGAACCTCGGTTAATGATAATTTATTAAATTTTTTACCGAAAAAGTGAAAGAGAAACCCTGGAAACCAAATGCAGTACTCTTCGGTTCCGAGGCACAAGTTCTTACCCCTGGCCCACCGAGGGTCCAGAAAATACTTTTTTTGTAAAAAATCTTCGTTTCAAAATGATTTTCTTAGAAATCTCTGATTAGCGGTTTAGATGGTAGGCAAACAAAGTTCTTTTCTGCGTTCTCTTTTCTATAGATCGTTGGTTGTACTATCATTTTCTTCGTTTTCTGTGGTAATTAATTTCTCCATTAGGCAATCAGTGTATCACTTATATTCAGCTAGGTTCTGTAAATTCAGCACGGCCGCCAACGTGCAGTTTATTGATTGACCACGTTACGAGAAATGCCGACAAATAGCGTGGAAATGATGATAACAGAATTCGGGTAGAGGGAATTTCGGATGAACAAGTTGTGAAAGTTTGTTTATTTGAACCACCCTCAATCGACTAGATCGAGTACTTGCACAGAATCTAACAACAGTTGTAGTCGCCAAACATTTAAAATTTTTCATCCTCTGACGACGTTAACTTGGTTAGCAAAACCATCTTCAAGTTTTTTAAAATGTGTTGTGGTGATTTGTGTTTTCTAAGTGTACTTATGAGTGCTCATCGCATGTTCCGATGTTTACTTGGTAAAGCTAATAATCTACTGCAGCTTTTAGAGAATCCTCTATATAACACGAAAAAATAGGTAAACATACCAATAAAATGGGCAGGTGGACAGGTGGGTAGGTGGTAGTTGACTTTTCCTTTACGTGATTGTAAAGGACTTTTTTACGCCCGAGAAGGTACCACCCCTTACATCAAGGGGCCGGTGAAGTCCCAACGGACGTTTCCGGTTCTGGTGTATGAGTCGGTTTCCCTTATTAACCAAAATGATGATGGCTCCTCCTTGTACAAAATATTCCGGTGATAAAATACTCCTCCATTCGGATCTCCGAAAGAGAGGTGTGGCAGGGGGCGTCGGCATTAAGATTAAACATATCCTTCTCGAATATATGTGGCCTAAATTCTAACCTGAACTCCGTCCACCATTTCCTCCAGGCTAATAGGCCCCAACTCTTCTTACTTACCGAAACCCCAATCAGTCCAAAACAGCCACTAATCACCTTAATTTCGCGGGGTATAAGCTCCTTACTTACTTTAGATTGCATGGAGACGAGTGCGCATACGTCCGTAACAATCTATTCTGCACCAGACTCCCCAATTTAGAATCTGGAAGAAAATACATACTTTGGATAAAACTTTCTCTTAGGGCCGCAACTAAATTTATCTGTTGCATTTACCGGTCATCTTCTGACAACAACTTTGTCCAGCTCTTCGACTACCTTTCTGAAAAAACCGACCATCTGATATCTAAATATCCTTCCTCCGAGTTCACTATTCTTGGTGACTTCAATGTCCATAATAAGGAATGGCTAGGATCTTCAAAAACCGATCCAAAAGGGAGAGCAGCGGAGGCCTTTGGAGTCAGCAATTCTCTAGCCAATATGGTTCAGCAACCTACTTATTTTCCTCGCATCCCAACACAGAGCTCAAATCTCTTGGATCTCCTTCTTACTACAATACCTGAATGCTATAAGACATCAGTCACCGCCCCCCTTGGTCACTTAGACCACGGCATGGTCACTGGTTTCTGCGCAATGCAACCCGAGGTCACACAGTCATCACACCTACGTATCGTTTGGCACTACAACTCCGCAAACTGGGACGAAATGCGGGATTACCTAAGTCTTGTGACAAGGCCAGATTTAAAAAGTCAAAGCTCACAAAACGCTTCTACACAATCACAGTCAAGAAAACCGTCAAGCAACGATGCAAGAAATCGCTATGTCCGCATTCCTGGGGCAAAAACTCGTTTAATAACAACATAAAAAACAACGTCTTCTCAAGTGCCAACGGCAGTAAACCCTTCTGTACTCTTGCTAAATCTATTGGGAATAATTTCTGCAAGAACACGTTTCCACCTCTTGTTTCAGGGGATGAAATTGTTTCTACCGCTCTGGGCAAGACTGAACTTTTTGCCTCGTTGTTCGCCGGCAACTCTACTCTCAACTCACCTCCAAACGTTCAACCACCAACAGTCTCCAATGTCGCACGTAAAATGACGGATATCATTTTCAAAACTATAAAAGGTACGAAAGATGCTCTCTTCTCTTAATAACAGGAGAGCCTCTAGCCTTGACGAGATCCCAGCAATTGTTATCAAAAAATGCGCACCAGAACTTGCTCCTGTCCTGACTCGTCCGTTTCAGACATCTTACAATAGAGGCATATTCCCTAGTAACTGGAAAACTGCTCGAGTACAACCCGTCCCCAAGAAAGGATCCAAACCGATTCTTATCAACTACAGGTCCATTTCTCCCCTTCTAGTCGTCTCTAAAGTGACAGAAAATTATATAAACACCGAATTACGAAAGTTTCTTGAGAAACACAGTCCACAACAGGTAGTATGGATGCCGTCAGCGCAGATCAACTGCCGACCCCCTTTCCTTTGTCACCCATTCTTGGAAAAAGTCTATGGAACTACACGGTGAATCCCATATTGTCACTCTAGACATATCCAAAGCATTCGACCAGGTCTGGCACGCAGCGCTGCTAAATAAACTTCCGGCCTATGGCCTACCACCAAAACTCTGTACCTGGACAGCAAACTTCCTCTCCAACCGGAGCATTTCTGTTGTCGTGAATGGCCATTCCTCTAAACTATATCCAATCAATGCAGGAGTTCCTCAAGGTTCAGCTTTAGCCCCTACTTTGTTTCTTCTCCACATCAGTGACCTCCTCTCTAGCACATCCAACCAAATTCACAGTTACGCGGACGACAGCACCCTCCACTCAAATATACAATATTCCAAGCCTGTCTCTTTAGCCCAATTAGATGAGTATCGCAGACTCATGGAGGGTTCTGTCTCTGTGGATCTCCAAAAAATATTATACTGGGGAAGTAGAAATCTTGTACAATTCAACTCCACCAAATCTCAGTCTTGCTTTCTATCTCATAAGAGATACACCAGCCCTAGACCCATCACAACGAACAACCAAGTTATTCAAAGTAATGAGTCCTTTTCACTTGTTGGCATTTCTGTGGTTCGAAATCTCAATTGGCACCAACATGTCACATCAATTGCAGAAGCGGCTGATAAGAAATTAGGTTTCCTCTTCCGGGCTCGCAAATACTTTTCACCAGCTAATCTCTATACCTTATATACTTTACAAATAAGGCCAAACCTCGAATACTGCTCCCACATCTGGGTGCCGCTTCTGCTTCTACACTCCCTATCCTGGACTCCATTCAGAAGAGAGCTATACGTCTCATCGGTGATCCTACCATCACCCAAAGGCTGCTATCCCTTGCCCACCGACGTGCCGTTGGTGACCTCTCTCTTTTTGATAGAAATCTGCACGGCCACTTGTCAGAGGAGCTTTCTGCAATAGTGCCTCCACCTGCTGCCCCCAACAGATATACTAGGGGAACAGAGCGAATGCACCCTTTTACTGTCCAGGTCACGAGACATAGAACATCTTGTTATGCCCGCTCTTTTGCCCCGAGGACTTTCAAGTTGTGGAATGCCTTGCCGGCACATGTTTTTCCTTGTCCTCCGAACCTCCAAACCTTCAAGTCCAAAATTAAGTTGCCTCCTTCCTTCTTGTCGACACCCACGGTACGATAGTATTTAGGCTGTAAGCCGTCGTGGTGTGTTGTAGAAATATAAAAAAAAATGTTTTAATAATTGCTTTAAAATATTTTTACTGGGTTTTCAGTTAATGGAGTTTGTTATAAGTACATGCATATATTAAACAATTACCTAATGTAAAATACATTTGGTATTTATTTACTGTTTGGTCAGTTGTGGGTGCAAACAAATAAAAAGCGAATATACATCCCATACAATGAATACACAGTCTTAAAAACAATATACAGAACACCCTTTCAGAGTGAATTGGTGGAAATATATTTTGACGAGAAATGTGTCTGCCCTAATTAACAATAGCAATTTACAAACGGTTTGATCCATTGTTGACAATGAAATTTTTCACTTGTAATTTTTTTTTGAGCTGAACTCATTATTGCTCGACATTTCTATTAAATTTGTATGAAGGGATCGGTGTAAAAGAGGAAATGATGCAGCACGGTTCGAAATTTGAAACGTCCGTTCATTATACTCGTGATCTGCTACCACACGCAACGTTCTGCATACTGCTGGCATCTGATTATATATTCCCTCTGAACTTGTAAAAAACAAGACGCCCTTAGAATTATTTTAGCTACATTACTGACATGTTTACAATTTCTTAGTATTGGAGATAATCATTTTAGTAAATTTTCGTAGAGAAAATTTACTAATACGAAGATCCCGACTTTTAAATATTGAAAAAAGGTCTTCAAATGAGCGCTAACTAGGACCCCTAGAACCCATATCTGGGGTCAGTTTCAATATATATATATATATATATATATATATATATATATATATATATATATATATATATATATATATATATATATATATATATATATATATATATATACAGGGTGGCGCATTGAAAACGTAACAGACCGATTTGCGTCCAGATAATTTTTTTTAAGAAACGCTGAAACACGTCAATTTGAATATTGAGGGGGACATGTTTTGACATAAAACTCAACTTTGTCACATCAAGCCCTTAATGGTGGTGATAACAACCCTTATATTTTAAATAGGGAACATGGGTCGAGTCTCACATCATTTGAAAGCCCTTTCTTTTCTGAATTCAGCACACAAATTTTTTGGAAGTTTTATTAACTAATATTCACAGCTGGAGTTGCAAGAAAGTATTTTATTCATTGTGATAAGAAATTCACTCATTAATACATTTTTCGTTAAAAAAAAAAACCAAACGTTCAAAAATGTTTATTCAGTTAAGTAAGTGTTCAAATTGTTGACCACCAGCTTCCATACAAAAGTACAAATTTTCTTCAAAACGAGCTCTGACATTCTGGAGCATTTGTGGAGTTATTAGACGGCATTCTTCAACAATGCGTCGTCATAATTCTTCCAGAGACTCCGGTTCTGTTGCGAAAATTCTACTCGTTAAATCGCCCCAAAGAAAAAAGTCTAAAGGAGTCAAATCCGCTGATCTAGGGGGCGCTCAATAGCACCTCTACGCCCAACCTATTGCTCTGGAAACTCTCTGTCCAAAAACTCCCTAAAACGTTGTTAAAAATTCGGAGGAGCTCCATCTTGTTGAAACACTAATTGATTTTCTTGATAGCGATCATCATTTTCAACAATGTCAATTGGTAGAGGGTAAACGATATCTTCTAGTAACTCCAAATACGTTTCGCCACTCAAATTGCCATAAAAAGAATTGGTCCGAATAAACAGTCTCCAAAAATGCCAGTCCAGACATTCAATTTTTATGGAGTTTGATTGTGGACTTTGTGAAAATTTCTTGGATCATTATCTGCCCAATAACTACAAGTATGACGATTGATTGTAGAGTTTAATAAAAACGTACACTCGTCTGAAAAACCGATATTGAACAGAAAGTTCCCGTTATCAGCTATTCGTGCAGTCATAACTTCACAAAACTCCAGCCGCCGATCAAAATAGTCTTCATTCAGTTGTTGTACAAGATGAATTTTATACGGGTAAAATTTATGATGCTTCGATATTCGCTAAGTAGTTCTTCTTTTGATGTTTGAAACAGTGGCCAATTTTCTCGTGCTCAAAGTTGGGTCTGCAGCAATTTGTCCTAAAACTTCATAACTTCATAACTTCACAAAACTCCAGCCGCCTATCATAATCATCTTCATTCAGTTGTTGCACAAGATAAATTTAAACGGGTGAAATGTATGATGCTTCAATATTCGCTGAATAGTTCTTTATTGATGTTTGAAACAGTAGCCAATTTTCTGGTGCTCAAAGTTGGGTCTGCAGCAATTTGTCCTAAAACTTCAATCTCAGTAGTCTCATTTCTAACCGGAAATTCACGTTCAGGATCCCGTTTATTTGTTGACTACTGGACCACTTTGTCGAAACTTTGCAACTAACTCCAAAATGTATTTTCTGTTAACATGTTCGGATGTTGTTTATTAAACAAATTTGCG
Source organism: Tillus elongatus (assembly GCA_964006375.1). Lineage (NCBI taxonomy): Eukaryota > Metazoa > Arthropoda > Insecta > Coleoptera > Cleridae > Tillus > Tillus elongatus. Next base: position 35,404,906 of record OZ023269.1, read on the forward strand.
GTACGGTTTGCACAGTCATCGTTTTTGGAAAAAAAAAGAGTAATTATTTCAACTATTTCTTCTACAGAATACACCATTGTGAAATTTATTTTCGGTAGTACTATCAAGTATCAAACCGACCGATAAACTGAAATAATAAACCGCATTTCTCTCATTCCGATAATAAATGTTCTGATGGTTAATTTTTTGTTTACAAACCAACAAAATATTGACTATCAGCACATTTCTTATCGTAATGAGTGAAATGCGTTTTTGCATCTTCAACTGTGAATAATTTTTAAACGAATTGATAAAACTTCCAAAAAAAATAGTGTGTTAAATTCAGAAACGAAAGAGCTTTTAAATGATCTAACACTCGATTCATGTTCCCTATTTAAAATAGAAGGGCTGTTATCACTACCCTTTAGGGGTTGATGTGACAAAGTTGAGTTTTATGTAAAAACATGTCCCCCTCAATTGTTAAATTGACGTGTTTCAGCGTTTCTAAAAAAATTAGCTGGACGCAAATCGGTCTGTTTCATTTTCAGTGTGCCACCCTATATATATATATATATATATATATATATATATATATATATATATATATATATATATATATATATATATATATATTAACTTAATATTATTGGCTGCGGCATCTCACGCCATTAGCACATTCTTTCCCATCATTTAATATTTTTTTACAAATTTTCCAGACAAAGTCAACTTGGCTCGCTCAGAAATCGAACCCAGGACCTCTCGCTTTGCAGGCTGGCACCTAGCCACGAGGGCGTCTATATATATATATATATATATATATATATATATATATATATATATATATATATATATATATATATATATATATATATATATATATATATATATATATATATATATATATATATATCACACCGAGAACACAAAACTAATGGTCCGATTTTGATAAAGTTTGGCACGTACCTTCCTTCTTTAAGTGGCTTGGATAAGTTCGTTAGCTACGAAAATCGAAAAAATCGAATAAGGTTTTCCAAACAAAAATATGTTTTCTTTCGGAAAAAAAATTATCTCAAAAAATACAAAAGCTATGTTAACCAAATTTGGTATGTAAGTTTAGGATATTAAGAGGAAACTATATACCACAATTTATATTTCTATGTTACAAGGAAAAAGTTTTTACCTATGGTTTAGTATTTATGATATTTTAAACTATACACAGTTACAAGATCAATGACACTTGGTCTCTGCAAATAGTAAAAAAGTCTGGACGCAGCAAGTGCGTTATGGTACCTCAAATTATCATACATATGTTTTAAATTTCAAAGTCGTTTTTGAATGAGACTTTAAATTTTGTAGATAGCATGGCGTTTATAGTAGGAATCACTTAACATTTTTTGAAATTACTTTATTGTTTGAAAGATAAAAAAAATCCTAAAATAAATTGAAAATTTACCTACCTGGCAAAACTGATCTGATTTTCTTGGCCAATGGACCTCTTCAAGCAATTTACATAAGAACTACACTTGCTAAGATATAATATTTCACCGAAAGCTTTTTGACAAGAATTCACAAAAAAGTTTTTGGCTAGGAAGGAAGTTTTCTAAAACGTTTTTTCCACCCAATAAATTGCTGAACAAATTTTTTTCACAAATATCGAGACAACTTTTATACGCAAATTATGAAGTTTTTTTAAAAACTTATTTAACAGTAATTATTAATTACTAAAATTACACAAAATGTGTAAAAAATGATCACTAAAAAAAATTCAGCGAAAACTGACAAAATGTTTTTCACATGAATTTTTTTTGGATAAAATACATACAATTATATTTAGCTGATCTGTAGTTGAAATGAAACAAATGAAAACGTATAGAGTTGTTAATTAACTTTTCACGGAAATTTCAATCCGTGGAAGTAAAGAGAGACGTAAGAGAAAAAAATACTCCTAATTTTATGTCACAAACAATGATAAATAGGAAAGTCAAGTCTGTCACATTTAGGTTTTAATTGACGTAAGTGAAAACAATTTTTCAATTACCTACTTATATATTACGAAAGTGTTAACATAGATAATGTTATCAAAACAATTATTTCTTACCTTTTTTGTACAAAAGGTAATTTGAATATTTTAATAATTTGCTTCGAAAATTCGCTAAATAGTTACTGTGATATATTGTATTAGAGTATATTTCTTTATTTATGTTATCATTTTCTCAGTATAAAAAGGATTTATGAAATATTTATACAGAATAAAGCAGTTAAGTTTCAGCCTTCATTTAACTTTCACCTTATATTTCTGCGATTCAGTTTGTTAATAAAATTAGATCTCAAAATATCGAAACATATTACATGGTGACAAAGCCAATATTTAATTTATAAATCAGATTAAATTAGTACAATAATTCAATATGAGTGCTTTCGGAAAAGTTAAAGAATTTTGAATACACAATAAAAATTTGATGTTGTATATTGCACGGCGCAAACAAATTTTTTTAAAGTAAATACGGTAGCTGCAGAAAATGAAACAGCTATTCTCATAACGATAATGAGAGGTAAAGAATGTGATTTGCTGTGATTTATGCAGTCCAGAAAAACAGAGAAACAGCTCTTGATTTTCTTATTAAACTGATGGAAGACCACTTGGAACCACAACTATCTGAAATTGCCGAAAGGTACAAATTTCGTCAACAAATGCGGCTTGCCAATGAGGCAATTGCTGAACCTATGGTTTGTCTAAAGAAGCTTTCTAAATTCTGCAATTTCAAAAAGACACTGGATGACAATCTACGAGATCAACTTATTTTTGAAAAAATGAAACAATACGTCAGCCCCTATTCTCTGAGAAGTTTCTAACATATCAAAAGGCATATGAACTAGCAATCAATTTGAAGCCAGCTGAATCAAATTCTGGGTTAGTATCATCTGCATTTAAAAGCACTGAAATGGCCAGAAAAATTCAAACAAAAAGCAAGTATCAATATCCTTAGTTTCAATCGAGAGTCAAAAAATGTGCTGATAATGGTGAATAGTTGAAGAGCAAGCAAGAGAGGTGACGGCATTGTGGTAAGACAAATTACACTGAAACTAATGTTTTTTCAAAAATTCTCGGTGCCTTAAATCAGAGAGCTCTGATTTTTGCAATGAAGAAGAATTTACTGTTTGTAATTTAAGTAACGATAATCATTCTCTTATCAACTTAGTGATAAATAATATTGAAATTCTTTGTGAAATTGATACTGGTTCACATTTTTCGGCTATAGCAAAACATTTTTACGGTAAATATTTTAATAAATTGCCTTTATTTTTAAATCCACTATAAATTTAAAATCGTATACCGGTCACTACATTTAGACGCTTGGCTATATATTAGTAAATGTTTCATATACAGGGGTCAACAAAAACTAAAATTGTATGTCATTGCTTTGGGGTTCCCAACTTTGATTGCCAGGGATTGATTGAGAAGTTTAGGTATTTCTGTTGATAATTTTTTAAATTATATTTCTCAATTCCCTGTGGAAGAAAATAAAATAGCTAAAAGTTTATCTGAAAAATATCCTGATGTTTTTAGTAATGAATAAGGTTTATTCACATGTGGAAAAATTAAATAAATCTTAAAACCTGATAGGATATCTGTGTACTGCAGGCCTAGATCCTTACAGTTTGTTAGCAGAGTTAAGGTGGAGAAAGAGTTAAATAGATTGCTCAATATAGGTATTTTGACTCATGTTGAATGTAGTGATTGGGCAACTCCAATAGTGCCTGTCATGAAACGAAATTGTGGGATGCGGGTTTGTGGAGATTTTAAGGTAACAGTTCACCCTAAATAAAATATAACAAAATATCCATTGCCTAAAATTGATGATATACTAGCATCATTAAAAAACTGTAAGTATCTTTCAAAATTGACTTGTCTCAAGCGTATGCTCAATTTGAACTCGAGGTAGAATCTAAAATGTTGTTACTATAAGTACCCATAAGGGTTTATTTAAATTTAATAGGTTTCCATACGGAATTGCATCCAGTCCGGGAATTTTTATGATTAGAAAATTTATTAGCTAACATCAGTCAGTGTTCTTAGCTGACATACTTCTAGGTTCAACAGGAAAAGATGAACATGTTAAAAATTTGGAGCAAGTTATTAAAATTTTAAATAAGTATGGGTTGAAAATTCAATTAAACAAATGCCCGTTTTTTCATAAACATGTTAATCGTTTAGGTTTTGGGGTAAATGCTTTTGGACTCCACACATCTTCGGAAAAAGCCGAAGCAGTTTCTAAAATGAAAACCCCGACTAATTCGACTGAATTAAAAGGAGTTCTAGGTTGTACCAATCATTATGGTTGGTTCTTTATTTGATTTAATCAAAACAGAATCAATGACTCCTAAAAGTTTAATGCATTAGAACTCTGATTTACCTTTAATTTTAGCCTGTGATGCAAGTGCGTATGGCATTTCGGCAGTGATGTCAAACCAGGTAAAAAATAATGAAACTAGACCTAATGCTTACCTCCCACTTTGTCTGCGTCAGAAAAGGCATATTCTCAAATAGATAAGGAAGCACTAGCTATAGCTTTTGGATTAAAGAAATTTTACAGATATTTATTTTGTAGAAATTATACTCTTTTAATTGACACCAAGTCATTAATGACTATTTTGGGACACAAAAAATCATCCCCATATATGCAGCTAGCAATCTGCAGAGACGGAGTATAATTTTGATCTCATATCAATATAATATAAAATTCATAAAGTCGGACAAAAATATTGCAACTGATCCATTATCACGATTGCCAGTAAATTCGACAGTACAAAATGAAGAAGACATTTCACATATGTGCTACATTCAAGAAAGTCTGCCCATTGATTGTAAACAAATTGCTTATGAAATAGAAAGAGGATCCCATTATAAACACAGTGGTAGGATATTGTTTATATGGCTGGCCAGAAAGAAATAAAATCCCAGAAAGTTCGAAAACTTTTTTTTTTAAATAAAAAGGAGTAGCTTCATGTAGAATTTGGTTATTTATTATGGGGATATAGGGTTGTAATTCTGGAAAATCTAAGAAAGTCAATGCTTGATGAACTTCATTTAAGCCACCTTGGTCTTAGTAAGTAGAACTCCTTGCCACGCAATATGGTGCCGAATATGGACAAGGATATTAAAAAAACGTGTCTTAAATGTGCAATCTGCCTGTAACGTAAAAACACTGGACTAGGTTGCATATCAATTTTCTAGGTCCGTTATTTGAAAATGAATATCTAGTTGTCCCCAGAAAGAGTAATTTATCATTTAAAAAAATTCTCTCAGATTGGTTTGCCCGACCAGATTTTGGCGAATAATGGGCAACCCATTTCTCCTGAAGAATATGCTTCGCATGTGCGATCTAATGGTATTAGGCAAACGTTTTCCCCAGCCTATTATTCTCAAAGTAATGGTTCTTGTGAAAATTCGGTTAAAAGCGTCAAAAATACTCTTAAAAAGGCTCACATAGAAAAAGAAAATTTACATCAAGCTTTATATCGCTTTTTATTTGATTATCGTATTTATTAGCACTCTACTACATTTACCAGTCCTGAAAAATTAATGCCTGGAAGGCAATTTAAGGATAGATTAGAGTCAGTTATGCCTAAATGGGAATTAGTGAAATTATCCCACAACATGATTCAGCTATTTTTTATGTAAGAGATGAATCAGGTAAGAATATGAGGCGTCATTCAAATCAATTTTAAACTTGCAGTTATCCTATAAATCGCAATTTTTGTCTGGTTAAATCTCAGATATACAGAGTAGTAAAAATGTGAATAAGAAGTGATCGTCTAGCCCAAGAAATTTGGATATTAATACAAGTTTAAATAAAAAGATCAATTCACCAGAAATTATTATCATAAATAATGAAACAAAAATATCTCATCTGCTCCGGACATTGTTAGCAATAATGAAAATATATCATTTATAAGTTCGCATATAAATTGTGTTGATAAACCGTATAATTTGCACCCTAAAAATTAACGATAAATAATATTAAGAGAAATAAATTGTACATAATTTTGATTAGTTTTAATCGAACTATATTGTAATAATTTATGTATATAAATCATATGTAAATAATGTAAAATAACAATTGTAGATAGTGGTAATATATTTATTTATGAATTAAAATTTTAAAGCATATTAGTGGTGAAAATTTACGAGGGTGTATTGTATTAGGGTATATTTCCTTATTTGTGTTATCGTTTTCTCCGTATCATAATGACAAGGATTCGTTAAATAGTTGTACAGAATAAAGCAGTTAAGTTTCAGCCTTCCTTTAAGTTTCACCTTATATTTCTGCGATTAAGTTTGTAAATACAATTAAATCTTAAAATATCCAAAGATATTACAATTACATAAGCTGATTGTTTATTAGATTTGAATAAAAAAAAACGGAATTAAAAAAACTGATCTACAGAGATACGAAACAACAATCTGGAGGATGAGAGTCTAACCCCAACCCAAGGCGCTACCACGGACGTGAACATTTGTAGTTTAATTTATGCGATGCCCGTGAAATCTCATAGGCTTTTCTAAAACTTAGAAATAAATGCGAAATTCGGGAAGTGCTATAGCCTCTATATACTTAATTACGTACCCAATTTTTTACTTTATTCTTGATAATAATTTAATAGATAATTATTAAAGTTTGAAAATATCGGTTATGAAAATGCGCTACCCTAATACCCTTGCCATGTCCGAACTCTTACTACTGAGTATATGGTTCGCCCGTGTATCGATTTATTAAAAAGATGGACTTTTTCAAATTAATTTTCTTAAAACAATCAATCATATTCCTATGACATAATATTCAAATTCATCCTTTGCAGCTGAATGCCAGGATTTAAGTTTGACAAATTAAATACTTTATTTCTTCGTATATTTTATTTATAAAAAGCGTTGTTGTAAAGATATAAAGCAACACAAACTATTAATATATATATATATATATATATATATATATATATATATATATATATATATATATATATATATATATATATATATATATATATATATATAGGGTGGCGCCTCCAGATAATTTTTTTTAAGAAACGCTGAAACACGTCAATTTTAATATTGAGGGGGACATGTTTTGACATAAAACTCAATTTTGTCACATCAACCCCTTGAGGGTGGTGATAACAACCCTTATATTTTAAATAGGGAACATGGGTCAAGTGTTATATCCTTTGAAAGTTATTTATTTTCTGAATTCAGCACACTAATCTTTTTGGAAGTTTTATCAACTCGTTTAAAAATTATTCACAGTTGGAGTTGCAAGAACGTATTTCATTCACTGTGATAAGACATGCACTAATTAGTCAATTTTTCGTATAAAAAAAACTAAAAAACAAAACCAAACGTTCAAAAATGTTTAATCAATTAAGTGAGTGTTCAACTTGTTGACCAACAGCTTCCATACAAAAGTACAAATTTTGTTCAAAACGAGCTCTGACATTCTGGGCATTTGTGGAGTTATTAGACGGCATTCTTCAACAATGTGTCGTCGTAATTCTTCCAGAGATTCCGATTCTGTTGCGAAAATTCTACTCTTTAAATGACCATATATAAATAAGTCTAAAGGAGTAAAATCCAGTGACCTATGGGGCCACTCAAAAGCACCTCTACGCCCAATCCATTGCTCTGGAAACTGTCTGTTAAAAAACTCCCTAACACGTTGTGAAAAATGCGGACGAGCTCCATCTTGTTGAAACACTAATTCATTTTCCTGATATCGATCTAGCCCAAGAAATTTGGCTGGCAATACAAGTTTAAATAAAGAAATAAATTCACCAGAAATTATTATCATAAATAATGAAACAAAAATATCACATCTGCTCCAGACATTGCTAGCAATAATGAAAATATACCATTTATAAGTTCGCATATAAATTGTGTTGATAAACCGTATAATTTGCACCCTAAAAATAAACGATAAATAATATTGTACATAATTTTGATTAGTTTTAATCGAACTATATTGTAATAATTTATGTATATAAATCATATGTTAATAATGTAAAATAACAATTATAGATAGTGTTAATATATTTATTTATGAATTAAAATTTTAAAGCATATTAGTGGTAAAAATTTACAATGAGAATTCATTAAATAGTCGTACAGAATAAAGCAGTTAAGTTTCAGCCTTCGTTTAACTTTCTACTAAAATTCTACTCTTTAAATGACCATATATAAATAAGTCTAAAGGAGTAAAATCCGGTGACCTATGGGGCCACTCAAAAGCACCTCTACGCCCAATCCATTGCTCTGGAAACTGTCTGTTCAAAAACTCCCTAACACGTTGTGAAAAATGCGGAGGAGCTCCATCTTGTTGAAACACTAATTCATTTTCCTGATATCGATCAACATTTTCAACAATGTCAATTAGTGTCGTTCATTAAACAAATTTGCGGTACGGTTGGCACAGTCATCGTTTTTGAAAAAAAGAGTAATTATTTCAACTATTTATTCTACAGAATACACCATTGTGAAATTAATTTTTGGTACTACTATCAAGTGTCAAACCGACCGATAAACTGAAATAATAAACTGCATTTATCTCACCAACAAAACATTGACTATCAGCACATTTCTCATCGGAATGAGTGAAATGCGTTTTTGCATCTTCAACTGTGAATAATTTTTAAACGAGTTGATAAAACTTTCAAAAAAATATAGTGCTGAATTCAGAAAATAAAGAGCTTTCAAATGATGTACCACTCGACCCATGTTCCCTATTTAAAATATAAGGGTTGTTATCACCACCCTTAAAGGGTTGATGTGACAAAGTTGAGTTTGATGTCAAAACATGTATATACATATATATATATATATATATATATATATATATATATATATATATATATATATATATATATATATATATATGATTAGAGTTTTGACTTTGAGAACTGGCTCATTCAGTCACTGTCAATGTTCAAAATGAACAAAGATGCATCTGACCTTGCTTTTCACAATGGCAGAACCTGTCTTATGAATGCTAATCTAACAAGCTCTTTTAACTCATTTCTTTTATCTCCCTATAAACTGGCTGCTTACTAAAAATATATATTAAAATTAGAACTTACATACATATCCACTCACACATATACGCGAGCGCAAATACACTCATGTATACATTAATATATATATATATATATATATATATATATATATATATATATATATGTATGTATATATATATATATATATATATATATATATATATATATATATATATATATATATATATATATATACGTTATAACGTTATATACGAAATGTTTATTAATTAGTCTATAAGAACTCCGAATAGTGTCAACTATCAGCTAGGATGCATTAATCGAATTCGTCATTTTCCAATGTATAATTTAGACAGGTTTATAAAAAAAATGACGCAGTTAAAATTATGGGATCAAGCAGGCCATGAGTCTCAGTTAATCGAAATAGAGTCATAGGCTATTTTACTTAAAAAAATTGACAAAATAAAACAAGTAGGTTTTTCAATTTTCTAAAATTACTCTAAAAAGAGGTCGCCTATCTATAGGTAAGTAACAAAAGAACCCCCGATTTTAATTGTGGATCATAATATACTTAAAAAATATAGTTTGCCGTTGTAAAAATATACATATTGTCATTATTCTGATCAGAAGATTGGCAGGTTCTCTCAAACACTGAATATAAATCCTAGAAGTTTATAATACAGCATTTAATATTGTTGACTTTTGAAAAAAACCTTTTTGATTGAAACTCTATACTTGTACATAGTTAATAAAAATGCAGTTCGTTTTAATAACCCGCATTTGCGACTTTTTTAAGAAAATTATAAACTTGAAATCGTTTAACTTTAGAAGCAGGATATACTTGAAACATCAGCTTCAAAATAGCTTAGGACTACCTACGTTACAATAATAAAAAGTTGTTGAATTAGGGAGGTTAACTTTCACTTCTAGCTTAACCAGTAGTACTTGAAACTTAAAGATATTTTGGATTCATAGCCTTAAGCTTAAAACTGTTATGAGTAAAACGTTTGACGACCATCTTATTAGTTTTTATTAATCTTTTGAAAAAAAGTTGAAACATATTTATCTGTTACTTTTAGAATATGAGAGAGAGAGCTATAAGTCTCATCGGTGACCCTACCCTCACCCAAAGGCTGCCATCCCTTGCCCACCGACGTGCTGTTGGTGACCTCTCTCTCTTTTATAGATATCTGCACGGGCACTGCTCAGAGGAGCTTTCCTCCATAGTTCCCCCACCGGCTGCCCCCAACAGATCTACCAGGGGAACAGAGCGAATGCACCCTTTTACTGTCCAGGCCACCAGACTTAGAACATCTTGTTATGCCCGCTCTTTTGTCCCGAGGACTTCCAAGTTGTGGAATTCCTTGCCGGCACATGTTTTTCCTTCTCCTCCAAACCTCCAAACCTTCAAGTCCAGAATTAACAAGCTGCCTCTTTCCTCCTTGTCAACACCCACAGTACGATAGTATTTAGGCTGTAAGCCCTCGTGGTGTGTTGTTGAAATTAAAAAAAAAGTACTTAAAGTGAAGGTGCGATTTTCAAAACAAGTTAACGGAACAATGGACGCATAAAATTATTCAGACCTGTTAAATCAATCTGGCAGTTTAAAACCCTACAACATATTTTTCATTTTATAAAAAAATATAAACATAACAAAGCTTAGTTATGTCTAAAATCAATCCAGCTTAATGTTCATTCTATAATTTTGATGCAAAAAAGATTCAATTCATAGGAAAATACAAGACTTTAATCGGCTTAAAATTAGAACTTTACAATCCCTTTTTTTGCATCAGGCTGAACAAAGACCGTGTTAAAAGCCTAGTCACTAATTGGAAAACTATACAGATATCACATCAGAGCATATTTTGCAGCTTAGTTTACAACACTAATGAGACGTACATCAATCATCAGGTTCATCGAATAAATGCCGCTATTTTTGCATTGCACAAATTAACTTAAATGTGTCATTTCATGCATGAGAAATATGTGGTATCCAAAGGCTGATAAAGTTGGTGGGCTATTTTCTTTTCTAGAGGCAGTTTCTCTCGGGCTTTAGATTATGGCTAAGCCATGAGTTCTAAACACTACTTAATTTGCATAGTATAACTTTGAATAAATACTGAAAACCGGTGGCTGTGTTATCACAGTGGATCCGGGACAAAAAATAAGTTAACGATTTATCAGGCAGAAAATTGTTTGGTAGGCCACTACTTGCCTCACATACTAATACGCTAAACGCAAAAGTTTTAATAAACATGACTACGGTCCAAATCTGTAGAAAAATAATTCCTAAAATATCTTAAAAAGTCCCCACGCAGCAAGGGTGTTATAATAGCGAATTTTCAGAAAATATTTTTGAAAGCAAATATGCCGGCATTAGATTTGGTTACCAGTATAACCCATATAGTATAGAAAAAAATCCTGGACGCAGCAAGTGCGTTATGGTAGCGAATTTTCATAGAAATGATCCGGCACAAAATATTTTATTATAACTTTTTTTCTTGTAACATAGAAACCCTAATTTTGGCCTATAGTTTACTTTTTATATCGTAAACCTACCTACTAAATTTAGTTATCATCACTTTATTTTTTAAGATAAATTTTTTTTTGAATGAAAACTCAAAATTTTCCCGGAAAACCTAGTCCGATTTTTCTGACTAACGAACTTGTCCAATCCATTTACAAAAGGAAGGTTTTATTAAAATCGGCCCATTATTTTTTGAGTTATCGATGTGATTATATGTATATATATATATATATATATATATATATATATATATATATATATATATATATATATATATATATATATATATATATATATAAACATATAAAAATTGAAACTGACCTCGGATATCGGTTTTAGGGGTCCTAGTTCGCGCTCATTTGCAAAAATATTTTCTAAATTCAAAAGTCGGGATGTCACCATTAGTGAATTTTTTCTACGAAAATTCTCTAATAATGTACCACATTTCATCAAAATAACTGTATTGTGTTAAAAAGGCCAAAAATTTTCATAGGACTCCGCTATTGATTGGTAAAAACGCCATGTCATAATTTTTGATATGTGCCAAAAATGTAAAAGTTGCAGAACAATTGGAATAACTCAAAAACGACTAACGCTGTCAATTTTTTCCTTACCAACATGCATTATAATTCTATGGAAAATACAATAATATAAGAAACATTTGATTAAAAAAGAAAATGGAAATTTGTAACGAGTTCCAAACGTCTTGCGATATTTTTTTCACGTAACCCTTTATTCGTTTCAGGTTCTTTGTCTAAAAGTTAATTTTGTTTCAAATCCCAACTTTGTCGCTTTAAGAAGAAAAAGTATAAAAATCTCAAAGTAATTTTTCTGGTATTTCTTCACCTTTTGCGCTAAAAAACTTAGTCTCCGTGACATACATTAGACTTTGTGACCCACAAATGTTCTGGTTTTATGCGTTTCTCTGTTTATCACCGACACCCAAAGTTTGGTTTTTAAATGACTATCCCTTTTTTTTTCTTTTAACTTAAAGGTCTAAATGCTGGTATATAGTATACTTTTTATTATATAAACATGGGTACCTAACCTAACTCGGTTGTCATAACTTTGTAATTACTGAAAATGCAAACACTTTCTGAAAGGAAAGCCAAATTTTCCCAGAAAACTGGTCCGATCTTCCTGGATAATAAACGCGTCCAAGCCACATGCAAAGGAAATGCACTCACTAAATGTAATTAAAATGCGGCCTATTATTTTTTGAGTTATCTAAAGTTACCAGAAGGTGTAAAAAATATATATTAAGAAACTTCCTTCTGGAATCTTATATATATATATATATATATATATATATATATATATATATATATATATATATATATATATATATATATATATATATATATATATACATAAAAATACATATAAAAACTGAAAGTGACCCCGGATATGTGTTCTAGAGAGACTAGTTTAAGTTCATTTAAAGAAATTGTTTCAAAATTGAAAAGTCGCGATCTCCTAATTAGCGAATTTCACAAAATTTACTAATAGGGTACTGAGACGTCAAAATCAAAACCGAATGTAACCAAAAATTAAAATTCTGTATACACAAAGAAAGAAACCCATTTTTATTATAGAGAGCAATCAAATTTAAGTGGCATTAAGAAAATGCATATCTAATTTTTTTCGTTAATGCCGTTGCTAAAGAATATTGATTTGCTATCACCAACTTCAAATATAGAGTATGAATAAAATTCATAATTTGATGAAAAACGATTTTTGATAAAAACGTTCGGAAAGGTAAGATCTGGTCAGGTCAGGTCTTTTAGCTTTTATTTTGCATTTTCTAATAACTAATTTAACTTTGAGCGCGCAGAACTGTCTAGTATATTAACAACCGTTTTTCTTGAATGAAACAACATTTTTTTGTAATGTTAAAGTGATACTACATATATTTTCAAATATAATAAAATGGCACAGTGGCGTTTCAAATCAATCAACTTTAATAGCCAGGTGAATAATTGAAAACTACATTTTGAGATAATTTTTCATCTAAATGGATAATTGATAATGCACTTCAAGGGTTTATCACAAAATGCCTTAAGAGATCTTGGCTACATGTTTTTGTCATTAACTGGTCGACCAGGTTTATCCTGATTAGCTCTGCAGTCAGAAGCATTCTCTCTAACGAGTTCTTGCAGTTCGGAAATTAGTTATTTGTATGCTTTACTAGAAAGTAACTGTGATAGTCGAATTACAATAGCATGCTTACAGTGTACTCTGTGTATCAAGATTAGGTAAGTCAGTACTAGATACAGAAAATCCAACAACAAAAACTCATCTAATATCAATGGTGACTGGCTCCGGGGCTGGCTGCAGAACCCAAAATTAAGTTGTAAATCTTTTGAACGAAAAATAATCACCATTTTTCAAAGGAAATGGAAAAAACTGCCCCTTAGGAGTCCTGACGCAGTGAGTGCGTTATCTTAACGAATTTTAATAACAAAAATTGGAATAAAAATAACTGTATTTTCAATGAAGTTAAAAACGTCAAATTAGTACGTACTGATAACCTTTATAGGAGAAATCTGTCAACCGAGTTTTTACACTATAAACAGATTATGTTGTTTGTTGTTTAATATACACAAATATATATATATATATATATATATATATATATATATATATATATATATATATATATATATATATATATATATATATACAATGTGCCACCTGATCGACGCATGAATAGGTGAAAAAGAAAAAGTAATTTTTTGAGTTGAAACTTTATTTTTTGGAAATAAGCCCAGCTTGAATAGAAAATCATTTTTGTCAAGTTTAATTTCCAAAAATCAACTATGTTTTGAAAATGTACAAGAGACTAATTTCTTACACCTTTAAAATGCCTTTTATCTAGGAGATATGAAAAAATGTTACAAAGCAATGATAATGGGGAAGAAAAACTGAGTAGGAATACAAAATGTTAAAATCCTAAGTCTACTTTGATATTTCGCATAATATTGATTCCACGTACCTTCCTTATGGAATATATTAAAAAAAGTTGTTCAAAATAATAAATTGTACACGATCGCTTTCTTTTTATCCCTCCATTAGATATTTACATAATTAAAGAAACGAGAACATTAGACTAAGACAATACAAACATCAAATAAATCATTTATTTCAATACTAACATAACAATACTAACATCAACTGAAATATTCATTTCTCAGGAATGCTTTCGCTCTATATAACAGCGGAAACCCCTCTCGGGTTTTTTTACAGTTATATTACCAATAAATTTTTTAAAGAAAATTTCCTAAAAACCCACGTTTACTAATGGAAATGCTATAGCAAACGATTTACTTACCTTTAAAGAATATTCAGCAAATGATACTCGGCAGGGTTGTACGTAAAATAGAAGCCATTCGATCATTTTAAGATACCTGGAAAAAAATGTGATTTTGATGAAATATGTTATATTGTTTCTACTATATAGGTTATACTAGTAACCAAATTTGATTTCAGCTTTCATTAAAAAAATACATATTTGCTTATAAAAACATTATTATGAAAATTCACTACCATAACGCACTGGCTGCGTCTAGGCTTTTAGTGAATTTTCTTTAAAAATTCGCTAATGAGAAGAAGATCGCGACTTTTGAATTTTCAAATTTTTTTTTCCAATGAGCGCGAACTAGGCCCCCTAAAACACATATCCGGAATCAGTTTCGATATATATATATATATATATATATATATATATATATATATATATATATATATATATATATATATATATATATATATATATATATATATACAGGGTCGTTGATAAGTCTGGAAACGGTCGATTATCCGGGAAAATATACAAGGTGTCGAAAAAAGTTTTATACAAAAGTTTTTGGGTTCTTCAATGTCTACTAGGCGGTGATAATTTTATTTATACAGGATTGGTCATACAGGCGTGGCACACCAATATTAATTATTTTTTAATGGAACACCCTATATATTATTCGATATTTCAATCCTTCTCTTAATTTTGAGCAACATTTATCAGAAGCATGATGTACATAAACTCAATCGTTTCCGGGTAAAAAAATAAATAAAAATAAACGCTACTGTTTTTAAAATCTATTGGATGAAGAACAAAAATAAATGAAAAGTAGAATATCTCTTGAAAACAATCTGTGAGTGTGAAAAGAACCGGTTGCGATGTTTTTAACATTGTTTGGAATCCTATTTTATAAGATGTTCAAAGTGTTCTCCATTGACCTCCTGACAATAATGAATTCGCTTAACAAAACATTGCACTGCATTTACAAGAGCGTTTTGAGGAATGTTATTAATTTCATGCACAATCCTTGCTTGCAACTCTTCAATATTCTGCGGTCTATTTTGGTAAATTAAATTTTTTACATGACCCCACAAAAAAAAGTCAAGCGGCGTCATGTCGGGAGACCTAGCTGGCCATTCAATAGTTCCCCTGCGCCCTATCCATCTGCCAGGAAAGGTTTGATTCAGATATTCCCGTACCTCAATTCCAAAATAACTGTGGATTTGGAGATCGATTCCCGCTCAGGATGCAACTCATTGAACATAATCACCACTTGAGCAAAACTTCGTGTTCTATCACCGTACCCTATCATCATTAAAATTTCGATACGTTCGGTTTCACTTAAACTTGCCATTTTGCACAAAAACTGTTGACACTAAATTACTAATGTTTCAAAACTGTTGACACTGAATGAATGTTTGACATTCGTTGTCCTGGAAACATTTTAAAACAAAAGAATAATACTGCGTTTCTTATGGGCATCTTATCTTATCTTGGGATTCCAAACAATGTTAAAAACATCGCAACCGGTTCTTTTCACACTCACAGATTGTTTTCAAGAGATATTCTACTTTTCATTTATTTTTGTTCTTCATCCAATAGATTTTAAAAACAATAGCGTTTATTTTTATTTATTTTTTTACCCGGAAACGATTGAGTTTATGTACATCATGCTTCTGATAAATGTTGCTCAAAATTAAGAGAAGGATTGAAATATCGAATAATATATAGGGTGTTCCATTAAAAAAAAATTAATATTGGTGTGCCACGCCTGTATGACCAACCCTGTATAAATGAAATTATTACCGCCTAGTAGACATTGAAGTACCCAAAAACTTTTGTATAAAACTTTTTTCGACATCTTGTAGATTTTCCCGGATAATCGACCGTTTCCAGACTTATCAGCGACCCTGTATATATATATATATATATATATATATATATATATATATATATATATATATATATATATATATATATATATATATATATATATATATATATATGTATGTATGTATCATACCGATAAGTTAAAAAATAATGGGCCGATTTTGATCTAATTAATTAATTATTGGTAAGTAACTCCCTTTGCAAATAGCTTGGATAAGTTCGTTAGCCAGGAAAATCGGCCCACGTTTTTCCGGCAAATTTTGTTTTCATGCGGAAAATTTTTATATCTACAGAAATACCAAAGTGAGGGCAACCAAATTTGGTACGCGTGTTTGATTTATAAAAAGCGAACCATGTACCAAAATCTAGGTCTGTAAGTTAAAATGCAAAAAAGTTATAGGCATTAAAAAAATATAATTGGGGTTTTCCTCAAAACGTCCAAGTCGCGATTTGAAACGTCAAAATTGGTGACATTTAGGCAAAGAACTGGAAACAAATACGGGGTATATAAAGAAAATGTTGCAAGAAGAGTGTTCTATACACCCTTAAGTTTCAGCTTCAACCGTCATTGACCCCCATTTTACTAAAATATTTCCAGAAAGTTCATTTCAAATAAACCCTTTCTCTGATACTTTGGCAGTAGTTTTAGTTAGGTTTATGGTTTGATGGTCTTTAATTTTTAGCTAATTATCGTAAGAAAATTTCGTTAATGAGGTGACCGCGAGATAAATGGAGCCCAGACAATGGCCCGTTATACTACAATGTCGCCTTCCCACGGTAAGAACCGCTGAGTCAGCCGTCGTCTTAACGGAGCCAAGAACTTTGCAGGTTCAAAGTGCAAGTAGAACGGAATATCACTGTGAGAATCTACATCAGCAGATTCCTTGTTTATCCAGAGACATAGTGCCACGCCTGGAGGGAAGACTATAAAGAGGCTGCTCACAGAGGTAGAACCGTTCATTCTTGTTCCGATTTAGTCATTGGCACACCGAGTGCATAGACATTAGATCACATGTAGGTTGATCGTCTTATTTTAGTATATTATATTATTCATTTTTTCTTATAACTAAGTAATTAAGTATTGATTGTTCAAAGTATTAAATAAATTGTTTTAAAAATTCAAACGTCTTAACCGTAAAGTTAAGTCGCGACTTTCGCATTTTAAAAAGATTTCTTCAAATGAGTGCAAACTAGGCCCCCTAGAATCCATATCCGGATCTAGTTTAAATTTTTATCTATTAACATATATACAGGGCGACGCATTTCTACGGTACAGGTCAATATAATTGTTATTATGCAAGATACGAGAAAAAATTGTATACTTTAATTATAGGGTGTCCCGAGCTGCATGCTATACAATTATCTTGACAACCACAGGCTGGCCCATAAGTCGTTGGTGATACCTAAAATTTTGTTGCGAACATTTCCCATATAATTGCATTTTGGCATTTTTCATCGAAATGTGATGCATGTTTGTAAAAAAAATCGATACGCAGTAAGTGCATCTTGGTAGCAAATTTTCATAAAATGCTTCAAATTTCAATAACTCAATTTGCTATTAACCTAAGGTTAGTTGGCTCGGAAACCAGATTTATCGGAAACATTTCAAGTTTATTTTCGGAAAATTTGTCTGCATTTTCAAACAAGAAGTTATTTTGATAAAATATGGTACATTGTTTATACTATGTAGGTTATACCGGTAACCAAATTGATGCCTGCTTGCATTAAAACATATTTGCTATTAAAAACATTTTTATGAAAATTCACTTTCATAGCTCACTTGCTGGATTCAAAATTTTTCTGATTATCACGAATGAAACTCGATTAGTTATAATTTTTTTTAGTGTGTTGTAGGAAGTCCGTCAGAGAATTTAATTTAATATAAATTTTTACAATAAAGTTTGAAACCATTGCATTTTTGAATAGAGAATAAAGAAACCTTTCTAATGAGGTATCGTAAGCCTCTACTTCCTATTTAAAAATTTGGTGGGTGCAACTGTCAAGTTTTCACGCTGCAGGTTGTATATTTATAACCTGTAGTTGACTTTTCGGGATTTTTATAAATATGGAAAATAATTTTGATACTAAATGTATTTCTATTTGGTTGTTTCACATTGTATAGTTGCTGACTTTCTAACCTCCTTTATTTTTAATATTAATATTGTAATTGCAAAAAAAAAGAATTATATGTATTTCTAGCTGGTTTTAATGCGTTGTGTTGTGTTTACGCCCTTCAGATAAAAATTAAAGCGTTCAGTTTAGGGTATCAAAATGTAGAAACAAGAATATTACTGTAAATAACTGTACGGTAAAAATTTAAGTAATTGCGAAGCTTAAATGAGAAATTAATTTGTACTTAAAAAAAGTATCCCACCAGCTAAACTCTGAAAATATTTTGTGGAAAAATAGTAATCACACTTGAGTAAATATGAAAATATTCTGAAAGCCGAGTTAAATGAGAATTTTTTTACAATAAAATTAGATAGGTATGAACGTACTAAATTAGTGAAAGGTAATATTTATAATAATGGGTATTTTAATTTTGTAAAATGGCCATGTTAACATTTTCTGCGCAATTTAAGTTTACTGTATGCGTTTGAGAGAAGAATAATTAATAATATAAATCAAAATTGTTTCCCAGTAAAAAGTATGAAGTAATAAACTGGAAGGTTTCCCCGTGGTGCGTATCAGCCCCGAATTAATATAACAGACTCTTTACGGAGAACTGAGAAAATATTCAAAAGAGAAAAGTTTATTTTTCTTCTTTTTATACTGTTTAGTTAGTACACATGATTTTCCCGGCTTAGAGCATTGCGTAGGCCTTACGTTTTCGCTTTAATATATACTGTCTCAATGTTGATATTGATTTTACAAAATTGTTTTGTTTTCTTCAGGGTATCCTGTTTAAATCAAGTCCCTATGAAAGATAAATTACTACGGCTTATTTGTTGAATAAAAAAACATCAACCTACTCTTTCACTGCAATTTTCCGTTTATTAAACACACATATTTAGCCTCTTTTATTGTTTGTTTGTTAAAATGCCTAAACTTTTATATCAAACAACAGTATTTTCTTATTAGTTACATACAGGGTGATTCAAATTGGA
This sequence comes from Tillus elongatus, assembly GCA_964006375.1. NCBI lineage: Eukaryota > Metazoa > Arthropoda > Insecta > Coleoptera > Cleridae > Tillus > Tillus elongatus. The sequence continues at coordinate 35,424,767 of OZ023269.1, forward strand.
AATACTAAAACTCAGGGTGCAAACCTAACATATGAGTATTCAGCCTATCATGTCTTATACAAATTGGTTTAACAGATACAAGGTTCTAAGCTGTAATTTTATTTTAACCAATCCACCGATGTGGAAAAATTTCATCGAAATATCCGCCGACTGGCAGAGAGTACTGTAGTGTCTCTCCATCTCGCATTAACCACATGTTTGGCTTTAGGTCGAGTAGTACCTATATCTTCTAGGAACCTATTTGAATTTTGTTCGAGAAAGTATAAATATACCAGAGCGCTTAGAGACACAATTTCACACCACACCAAATGTTCGTCTTAAAGTCGTGCTGAAAATATCTTTCCCAGAATCCTACAAATGATCGTTCCTCCAACTGAAAACTCCACGTTTGATGAACGTCGCCTTATACCCTGTGGGTGTAAGTACAATATAAAATGATAGGTCCAAGGTAACTCCTACGTGTCGTAAGAAAAAAAGTTGATCACCACTGGGATTTGAAGCTTTGTTAGAAAAATATATTATCCTGATTTACCAACCGCTTTTATCACTCAGCTACCGTAGATATGGCAGACCCGGTTTAATAACAGGTATATACGCCCGTATGTAAATTTGATAAATAATAAGGATATTTATAACAAACATGTTCTACTTTAAATGGAATTTTTTGCAAATGTTTTAGTTCAATAAAGTAAGGTAACAATTAAAACATAAACCTAACACCTAGTTAGACATTTCATGTAATAATGTCTACTCACAAAGCGTCTTACAGAATCCTTGTTCCAGAATCACAAATTTTGACGTGTGAAATAGCCACTTTGACATTTTCAGAACTAATCACACACACACGAACACATACACACAGATATATATATATATATATATATATATATATATATATATATATATATATATATATATATATATATATATATATATATATCTTCCGAAACGCTTAAATCAACGTTTTCATTTCTATGCTCAAAATAAAAAACAGCATATCTGAAACAATTTTGCACCGTTTTCTGTGAGACATTTTTTCATGCGCGATCAAGGACACGAATAGCTTCGTGGACACTTACCGAAAAATGACACTGATCTTGTCCACGTTGTCAATTATTTTTGTGACGATTTGTCTCCTGTAATTACATTTCAGAGGGTTGATAATTCTCTGATCTAAAGGCTGAAGTACAGGTGTGGTATGGGGTGGTAGAAAAACTAGTTTGATGTTCTTCAAACTCGTCAATTGTGGATGTGCCACACAATTATCCACCACAAGCAAAATGTTTCTATTTCTTCTTTCCAGTTCTCTATCCCATTCTTCTACTTCAGTTTTAAAAATATCGCGAGTCACCCATGCTTTTTTATTAGCGCCATATTTCACCGATAAACTTTCTACATTTTTAACACATAATTAAACATAATTTCCACAAACTAGTATAGTCAGTCGCTCTTTGGACAACTTCCCACCAACACATTTTCCGTTTTGGAATTTTAGAGTTTTGTCCGGCAACATTTTGTAAAAAAGTCCTGTCTAGTCTGTATTGGAGATATCACATGTCTTATATTACTCGGCTATTTTTCGAAAGTTATTTTGAAGACAATCAGATGTGACATCCTTATTTACAAATTTCGCTTCCTCAGAAACTTTTCCTGAACTAATTGAATGTCTTTGTTTACAACGAGAAATCCAACTTGTAGAACACTGGAAATTCTCTCCATATACCATTTCTCTACCAAGAGGAACAGCTTTCTCCTGGAGAAATAGACTACTTATAGCAATGTTTGCATGCCTCTGATATTTGAACCAATCAAACAATGCTTTGTTCAAGTTCTCCATGTCGGTTGTTTTTAGACTTTTTCCCGTGTTGTCAATAGTGTTTGAACCACTACCATGGACAATAGCATTCTTGTACTTTAAAATTGTTGATAATGCAGACAATGCAATACGGTACTGCCTACAAACACCACTTTTTTTCGTTCCCCTCTCCACTTGTTTTAATATCGACATTTTATCTTGAATGGTAAGGCGTTTTCTTTTAACACCAAACGCGGACATTGTGTAAACAATACTCTATTAACGTGCCTCAAACGCGCGGTAATCGAAAACTGATCGGAATAAGGTGCGAGTTTCAATATTTAAACAAAAAAAACTAAAGAACGTTGATTTCAATTGGTAAAATAGACCCTACCATTGACTGAGTGAAATAACCCATAAATATTTTCTCTTGTGTTGTGTACAGTAAAATTTATTACCCATGAGTGTCATGCATCAACCAGAAAACATGTGCATCTAGTTCGAGTGAATCGGAATGATAATATTTTTAAGTACAGAGGCAACGAAATTCACAGAAAGATGAAGCCCTCTTGTTTACTTTGGCACATCTGTGTATCCCAATAAAAATTTAATGGGTCAGCGCAATAATTACCTCGCTAAAACCGAGATTGCTTGAAAATAGGTCTCGTTAAATCAGAAACGTTTTAGCATTTTCTCTTACACAAGTCCATTCAAATCACCAAAATTTAAATGAGAAGTTGGTTAAATACGCTACTCGTAAAACCCGGACTCTATAGTATATATTAGTAGTACTAGTGCCTAGTTCCCGATTATTCAAAGAAATTCGTTAAATATGTTAAAATCGTGATACCCTCATTAGTGAATTCTTTCTGTGAAATTTCACCAAGTAACAAATTTAAGCAAAATTCAAACACTTGGCAACATCAAGATATCAAATGCTTACACATAAATTAAAGTAAAAAAGTTCGGAACGCAGCAAGTGCGTTATGGTAGTGAATTTTTATTAAATGCTTCAAACTCAGATAACTCAATTTTCAGTAAACTTAGAAAGTTTAATTTTGGTATGTAGTAAGGTGCAACATATCCACCGAGTGTCATTAAAATAACTTTGTAATTCTCGGAGAAAAATTTTTTTTCGAAAGGAAACTAAAAATTAAAGAAACTCATTTTTCTATAAACTTAGAAAGTCAATTTTTGGTGTGTAGTAAGGCCTTTCGCAAGGCAATATATCCACCAAATTTTATTAACATAAATTTGTAATTTTTAGAGAATTTTTTTTTAAGGAAACTCAAAATTCTCCCAGAAAACTTGGTCAGATTTTCCTGGCTAACGAACTCTTCCAAGCCATTAATAAAAGAAAGGCACCTGCCGAGTTTAATCGAAATCGATTTGTTATTTTTTGAGTTACCAGTTGGATATCTATATATATATATATATATATATATATATATATATATATATATATATATATATATATATATATATATATATACATAGAAAAATTGGAACTGACCACGGATATGGGTTCTAGGGGTCCTAGTTCGCGCTCATTTGAAAAAAAATTGCAAAGTCTCACCATTGATACCTCTCTATTAGTCAATTTTTTTAAAATAAAAATTCACTAAAAGCAGTATCTCCCTATAAGACGTTCGCTTTAAGCGAAAAACTTATAGTTAGATTGAAGATTGTAGATTGATTACTGAGTCGTATAGGCCTTTGTCCTATTGGCGCTGCAACCCCAATGGGTCTTTTGTGCATAACTATTATTCCTAATAGTTGCCCAAGAAGTTTAGACTTTTTATACTATCTTTTTGGAAGCTATTTTCCTTTTTCCTGGGGTGTGTGGGTCACCCCTGCAGTTCAAAAGCTAACCTGCTCTCAGGAAAATGGAACTCGTATACATCGTCCTTTACATATACCCATAAATACACATATAAACAGATTACATCCAGGGACCTAACAGGCCAGTGTACAGGACCACTATTTCTTATTTTCTGTTTAACAAAAGTCTCCATTAAAAACGTTCGAGTTGCACTGGAACTAAGCGCTGGGCAACTGTGTTATTGAAACTAAAAATTATTAAATTAATTACTTGAAACAGCTGTCCAAATGGCAGAAACAGTTTAGTTTTGTAACATCGCAAGGTATGCCCTGCAAATGATGGGTCATTTGCAAAAGAACAAATCAGACGATTTTCAAAAAATAATGCAGTACTAAAGTTCTGGAAAAGGTTTCTCGTTTATGCCAATGTGAATATTGTCATCAACTTTAGTATCTTAATGAAAACGGACCTTCCAGGAGGTCAATACTATAACAAATACAATATGATACGGTTAAAAATTCAAGTGTAGAGAGGTGCAAGCTATCAAAATGAAATTTTATTAGCCTCCATGAAAACTTAACGTCTTTGATCGCAGCCATTTTATGCTGGAAACATCTATCTGATATAACCTGGCCTTGGATTAGACAGTCAGTATTCCTTGACATTAATAGGGTAGCAAAATATAAAATAGTAAACAATATGACAGTATGAGGATATAAACCGTTACTGGATCAAGTAGGTCAATTCATACTGACATATAAGTAATCCCTTCTGTTACAAGAAAGTTGTTCAATCTGAGGAAATAACAGTGCAGAGATAAATTCTAAAACAAGTCTTTCTTCTATGATATACTGCATTGCGAACCGTTACATACAAGACGTAAGGAGTGTGTATTGTCCTACTACAAACTTAAAACATATCCATTGCAGTGACTTGCTGTTCTTGTGCAATCTAAGATCACGTTGGGGATTAGGCATGGAAGCTCTGTTCCCGGATTAAAGCCTGAGAGAAATATTCCTGTCTGTATGTTTAGCGCCGTGATGTCAACCACTATTATCCGTCCTTATAAATTGTTTCGATGCGAGAATACTTTTGTAGTACGTCGACTATCGATTGTGTATCTTTTTATTGTATAGAAGACACCAGACTAAATGGTAGTGGAATAATGTGGAGATTAGATAAAACACAACCAGGAAAGAACTGTGAGGCGTTTTTTGTGGAATTCGAAAGAACCCTTATCTATACAGAGGGTTGTTTCACTTGCGAATGAAGTATACACTTTGCATTTCAGTTTCAGAATTACAAAAGGACTCTTGTTAAAATTTATTACATGATATATGGTGCGTCTTTCTTTTGCTAGTTTTGTACTAATAAAAGATAGGTAGTCGTTTTTAGATTAGCAGTAACTGCTTGAACTATTTGATCTGTAAAACTAGTTTGCTTTCGATTGTACAGAAATTGTGCTTGTTATACTGATATGGTAAGGCTACATTGTATTGGAAACATTTTTCGCTAGTTTTCGTAGAAAAAATTCGGTAACAAGGGGATACTGATTGTTGAATCTGAAAAAGAGTCTTCAAAAACTGAAGGGTTAGAACTTAAAGAAAGTCACTTTGTACTAATACTCAATATATTTCGGTTTCTCTTAAAACTATCTTTATGAAGTACTGAAATTGTTAGAAAGATGACAAAATACTTTTAATGACATATAAAGCAATTAACTTACAATGCTGCGACTAACACTGAAGAGAAGAACTTACAATAAGGTTTTCTTCTTCCTCTAAAAAAAAATATTTATACATACTTATAAACATAGGAAATATAAATTTATAAGTATCATTTTACTATTATGTAATTCACCTGTATCTATATTTTGCTAGGAAAACTTTTATATTTTAATCCAGGAATGAGTTAAAGCTTATTCTCTACCTAAACAAGATTTTAGAAAAAGCTTCAGTGCCGTATCAAGAAAGAGAGATTCTTTCCGAAAGTGCAAAAAAAGTGTATCTTACCACTGAAAAAAAATGAATAAGGAGAAATTTAATATCGCCAGCTTGTAGCAAAACATTCGTTGAAAAACTTGATTGTATCTATTTTTTTGGATAACAAATATCAATAGTTTTAAATAACCCAGCATATATATATATATATATATATATATATATATATATATATATATATATATATATATATATATATATATATATATATATATCAACATTATTGTATACAAAAAACTCAAAAAGAGTTCGAAAAATATTAAAAAAACAGCCTTGAAAACAATGCTTTTATAATTGCTATAAAGGAAATAATATTTTTTTTCTGATTCTATAAAAAATTCTTTAAATTCATATAGATTAAGAAAATTGAAAGCCGTGAGCGCGAAAAATTCTAAATTTTAAGAAATGAGTCAATTATGGTAGTTTTATAAATCATTAATAAACTCTTGATAATTTATTATTAATTAAAAGATAAAAATTAAAGATTTTACTTCTAGAGAATTTTTATTTTAAAACCCTACGCGTTTCAGCTCTCATGAACCATCTTCAGGGGTTAAATACCCAAAATATAAAACAAGGTTGTGTCAATGCTCATATGTTGTATCTACTATAAATATAGTTTCTGGCAAAACATCTGTTATATTCTAGGTATCTAGCTGAAACGCGTAGGGTTTTAAAATAAAAACTGCCTGGGAGAGGATTTAATTTTTATCCTTGTGAATTGTTAAAAATGATACATTCAAATATTGGTCTTTTCACCCTCAACTATAACATTAATACATAAATATTGTAATGTTCTTCGGGGTTCTGAATTTGTTGACTAACAAAACACAGCTTTTCAAACTACTAATTTATTACAACCAACTGTTTTACAACACCACCATCAACTAAAATATTTCTCTCTATTACTAAATGTCCATAGAACTAGATTTTACTATACGCCTTCTATGATTGCTTATTACACACCAACACTAACTCACTATTGACTGACTTACTCTATCTGCGGCTAGCCTATTCATACTTTCCATAGATATTCTAGACCTTCTACATTCTTCTACACCTGTCACTTCTGGTCCCTTTTAGAAACATAATTCCAGAGTATTCGCTGTTATCAGCACACTTTACATGTTGCCTGTGGCCATAAAAGTAACAAAGCTTGCAAACTTAATTCTCATAGAGACGGGTGTGATATTTTCCCCCTCTACCATTCGATCGCCCCGGTTGAATGCTGACATTTCTTGGTATGGGCTAAGCCTGTGCATATGAACCACCTTCATCTGGCTTTTTGGACTCCTCCGAATGCGATAGATAACGTCATTGATCCTTTTGACAACGTTATACGGACAGTCCCAAAATATCTGTAGTTTAGTTGACCATCCATTGAGCCGCACCGGATTGTAGAAGGACACCCGATCTTCTTCTTTACAATCAGACGGATTAGCTTGCCTGCTGCAACGGGTCTTCATGCGGTCGCTTTCTACCCGTATGTGCATTTCGACAGCAGAATGGATGGCTCTCCTTCTCGTCATTATGTCGGAGCTCTCTTCAAGCGAAGTTCTTACGTTGCACTGGTTCTTACGAACAATTGCTCTTGTTCTGGTGCTTATGCTTGCACAAATATCTCTGCAGGCCCTATTCTTCTGTTCCAACAAATGTGTTCACTGAACTTTTTCTGGGTAGGTTTCACATTTACATGGTCTTTACGCACGTCATCTAGTACTTATCCCATAATTTCTTTTCTACTTGCTTTTGGATGAGTAACTGGGTCGTCTCTTTCTTTCACAGTTCTCTTCACTAGAATGAGACTTTCATGGCAGACGTTGCTAATTTCCTCTACGGCAATTTTACACACTACCAAGCTAGTGCCAGGCAACATTATTATTTCTTCACCGCCGATAGTCAGGATGTTAGTGCCAAGATCATGCTGCGCGCACTGACCTTGGAGTATGACCAAGCCAATTATAATCAGATTTCATATGACGTCGACTATGGCTCTCTGCTTTGCCTTCCAAGTCCCAACTGGCAGCTGGACGTCAATTTCGCCAAATACCTGGATACGACCACCACTGGCTGCATTTACTTTTTACACTCTGTTTGGCTCTCTTACTCCCCGTCTTGGTGTCATGTCGCGGCAAATAATCGTCCTCTAGGTGCGCCAGTGTCGACGACCATCTGGGTCTTATTTCCGCTTACGTATCCATGTATGAGGATGGCGCTGCCAAAATCACGAGCCTGAGAAACAGTTACCGGCCTTAGCTTCACTTTCTCCCATGCGCGTGATCTTAGAGCCCAACATTCGCCTCGTATATGTCCCACCTTGCCACAGTTCCAGCAACACGACTTTCTGACGCTTGCTTTGATGCTTCAAACTCCAAGGATTGTGCCAAAGCATTGCTCAAGTTTTTGTGTCTCGCCATGCTCAGCGCCTGTTGGGTGTTGTTACCTCTGATGCCATCAATGAATGTTTACAATGACAGCTTTAAAAAAAAATTCAACCACAGCTGTAGGGCAAGTTGATCGTGTTAATCTAGCAATGTCGGCTTCGAACTGCTGGAGAGTTTCGCTCGATTTCTGACAGCGACTTTTCAACTGAAATCGATACAGCTATTGTAAATGCTGGTCGCCAAATCTCATCTCTAGGTAATACCGAATGCTATCTAAACTGTCCTGTTCTTCCCTGGAAAATCCTTGACGCACTCTAGGGCATCTCCTCTGAGAGCTACAATTAACGTGGTAGCTTTCTCTCTCTCTCTCCCCAACCGTTTGCTGAAGCAGCGGCTTCGAACTGGCGTAGATAAACACCGCATGCGACTGAGCCACCATGTGGCAACTTTAATTCTTACGATGGGGCTTTCTTCGAGTCTGACGTTTCCTTTGGCCAAGGGATCACACTTCTTTTCTAGTGAATGCATTTTTGTTGTACTTCCACTTGTACCTCTTGCATAGTCGTCAGCTTGTCATGTACATCGTCACTGACACATCTTACTCGGCTCTCTACTTGCTGGAAGATGTTGTTTTTACCTGATTTATTCGCTCGTCTAAATATGAAGTAATATGCTCAATTCTGCTGTTTTGTTCTTGCAGAATTTTCTTGGTCTCTTAGTCTCCTTTTCTCAGTTCTTCTCTTACTTCTTCGTATCTTTTTTGGCATCTTCTGCTTTTCATTTCTTCTTTTGCTGCTTCGTTCTTTTCTCATTTCTCCTTTTGCATCTTCATCTATTTTTCTAGCTTCTTTTAGCGCTAGTCTAGTTTCTTCGTCCATTTTTTAAATTATTTACAATAGCTGGGTGTCCATATTGGCGGTTGCGCTACATGTCTTAGGCATATACGTACTTAAAGCTAGTACACAGTTTATTCTGTTTCAAAAACACAGCAAGTTATGACTTACTGCTGACACTGATCTTAGAGAAATTCTAGAAATTTTCACGTTGTTCGACAAATATTCTGGAAAATATCTTCTTTAGCAGCATGAAAATTCCACTTCTGACACCAGTTGTTACGTCATTCGCGATTCGGGGTTCTGAATTTGTTGACTAACAAAAGACAGTTTTCCAAACGGCTGATTTATTACAACCAACTATTTTCCAACACCATCGTCAACTAAAATATTTCTCTCTATTACTAAATGTCCATAAAATTTCACTGTATTTCACTATACGTCTTCTATCATCGCTTATTATACACCAACACTACCTCACTATTGACTGACTTACTCTATCTGCGGCTCGCCTATTTATACTGTCCATAGAGATTTTACACCTTCTACATTCTTCTCCACCTGTCGCTTCTTGCCCCTTCTAGAAATATAATTTCAGAGTGTTCGCTGTTACCAACAGACTTTACAAAATTTCGCTGAGCATAGAAGTAACAAAGCCCATAAACTGAATGTTCATAGACACGGGAGTGACAATATATACAACATACCAGAGATAACTAATACTCAACATATAATAAATGTATACATATATAATAACAATGTCCATATTACCCAAGAACTATTGCAACTTCTTCAGCATATTTTCTCGCTCAACGCTTTCAGTTTTAGTAATCTATATAAATTTAAGATATATTATAGGATCAGAAAATAAATTATTATTTTATTTTTAGTACGTTAATAAAAACGTTGTTTTTAAAATTTCCTTCTAAATATTTTAATTTGTATACAGGCGTCCCAAATTGGATGGGTAAGTATTGCTATGATTGTTATTATTAGAGATAGGGAGACCGTTAAATTAGAAATGTAATGTATAATTTCATGCTCGTTTCAAATATGACTTGCATTTTATCCTGCCTCTTTTCGTTTTCGAGTTATTTGGAAAAAAACAAAATTTGTCGATTTATTTTTTCTTCAATATCCTAAGTAGGCGTTGATCTGACATGTCTAAGACTTGCACACTATTAGGACACTTTTTACAGAGTAATCTTTTTGTGCTATTCTCAACTTTGGATTGTCATTTGTTTTTGAGCTACAGGTATCAACGTTTGTTTTTATTATGGCAGCCATATTGGCTTTTTTTCGCATGTGACAGCCTGTGAATAGAGCTTTCCAATGATGTACAACATGCTTGAGAATTTTTTTAATTGCACTGACACTCTTGAGAAACACCGTTTTGAGGATAGTAGGCTATGAAATCCAATACCAGAAAACAAATGACAAAAAAAAAGTGTTCAAAAAGCAGTAAGCCATGGAGTCTAATAATATACTTCTATTTTTAACATAATTTTCCCTAATGATTCACGATAAAAAAATAGGAACTTTGAGCACACCAATGAATCGGCCCATTATTACAAATAATACTTTACATTACAACATTATTCTAAAAAATTGTTATAATTTAATTAAATGGGTAAACCTAGTAAATAAATAAATTGACTAACAGAACTCAGTAAAAAGCAGATTAATGATTTACGAAGACGCGTTTGAAAATTGTTTAATTTTTAAACGTAAGTCAACTGAAAAACAACAGAAGAAAGGTTGCTATGGACATAAAACTATCGCGACGATTAGGAATACTGCCATTCTTTATTATCTGAACAACTTGAAGTGTATTTAACACGTTGCTAATAATTTTGTACTTAATAGTTTTAAATATTATTCAACAATATGTTCAGTAAGGAAGAATATTTTGACATGTTGGAATGTTATATTCGTTCTAACCGAAATACTGAAGCAGCTGCAAATTCATATAAAAACAACTACCCCGAAAGACGACAACCAAACACCAAAATATTTCGCAGGATAGTGGCCAATCTATTGAACGACGGTAGCTTCCTTGCAAATAAACTACCAATGCCTAGAAATGAAAAAAGAAATAATGCCGTCTTACATCTGTTCGGTTTTATGGTGAAAAAATTAACGTTCCAAAAAGTACGGTACACCGTCTATTAAAACAAAGTCATTACCGTCCATACAAATCTACAATCGTACTAGGCTTAAATGTTGACGATTACCCTGAGCGACTTCAATTCTGCAGATGGTATCAAGGACAATGTTAGCAAGATGAACATTTTCATTTAAAAATAATACGGACTGATGAATCCAGATTTACAAATTGTGGTGTGTAAAATCGCCATATTAGGCATTATTGGGCAAATGAAAATCCCCATCTAAAAGAAGAAAGACGATTGCAAGACAGATTTGGTAATAATGTTTGGTGTGGCTTATTAGGTAAAAAATTGTTATTTTTATTTGTAGATTAGACAGTTAATTTAAAAAAAATCAGGTAACTTCATTGTTGGTTCGTTATGTTTTGAAAATAATTTAATTGGGGAAAGGTATCTTAATCTATTGAGAAATTATATCTCACCAACAACTAGAAGAGTTAATGATAATTTAGACGAGATTTGGTACCAACAAGTCGGTTGTCCAGCTCACAAATCGTCAAAAAAATTTTGTATCAAAATTTTGAAAATCGTGTCATTTTTAACAATGGGCCAGTTCATTGGTGTGCTCTAAGTCCTGATATAGCACCTATGGATTTTTATTTTTGAGGTACTCTGAAGAATGATGTGTATAAATTCTGTCCACCACAAAATATCAATGAATTACGAAACAGAATCATGGAAGCTATAAATCATATTAACCAAAACGCCCTCACTAGAGTTTGAAGGCATGTTTCAAAAAGGTCTATAAAGTGCATTGAACAAAACGGTGGCCATATTGAAAAATTTTCTATTTAGTGTATTTGTAAGTTTATATTTTATTATTTGTTGAGGTTCGTTTCCAATTGTGTTGTCTTGTGGAGTTTAAGTTTCTATTTGTTATCGCCGGTTTTTGTTATTAAACTTTTTCACATAATATTACCTAGCATTATTACCTAATTAAGTATTTTAATTAAATCACAATATTTTTTATCGTGAATCATTACGGAAAACTGTGTTAAAAGTAGATGTCTATTGTTAAACCCTATGGCCTACTGCTTTTTGAACACTTTTTTATGTCATTTGTTTTCTGGTATTGGATTTCATAGCCTACTATTCTCAAAACGGTTTTTCTCAAAATTGTCAGTGCAATTACAAGATTTCTCAAGCATGTTGTACATCATTGGAACGCTTTTTTCGCGGGCTATCACATGAGTAAAAAATCCAATATGGCTGCCATAATAAAAACAAACGTTGTTACCTGTAGCTCAAAAACAAATGATAAGCCAAAGTTGAGAATAGCATAAAAATATTTTTCTGTAAAAAGTGCCCTAATAATGTGCAAGTCTTAGACATGTCAGGTCAACGCCTACTTAGATATTGAAGAAAGAAGAAATCGACATTTTTTTTTATTTTAAATAACTCGAAAACTAAAAGAGCCAGGGTAAAATATAAGTCATATTTAAAACGAGCATGAAATTCTACAAAACATTGTTAATTTAACCGTCTCCCTATCCCTAATAATAACGGAGATGGCAATATATTCCCATCCAGTTTGGGACACACTGTACAATACAAAACAATATTCTGAAATTGGCTAATAAACGCTACTTTTTAATAATCATGCTTGAAGCACAAAAACACCACGAACAATTTTTAACCACACTCTTTTACATAAGTCACTCATGAAATGAAATTATTAAAAAATGTGGTTACATGTCTCCAAATAATAAACAACGTCCGTTTGGGTTGTGTTTACGTAAATATAGGAATCAAGCACACAAATTAAAATGAAATAAACCCTAGTCAAGGAATTAAGCTTGAAATCTCTGTTGTTCGGTTAAAGTTTAGGAGAAATATTCGTCTTTGTGTATTCAACATTTGATGTCAACCCATGCCGTCTGTCCCTGTTCAGATGGGAGAATAATTTTGAATATGTTGACTATTGATTCTGTTCCTCCTTTGGGTACAAAAGATGTCTGACCTAAATGATAGTAAAATAATGTTAGGATTAAATAAAAGCGAACAAGGAAACAACTGTGCGACGTTTTTCTGGAAGTAAAATGAAACAAGGGACACAATTTTATGTACAGAAGGTTGTTTCACTTGAAAACCAAGCCTTATTTGCAATAACCATAAAAAAGCTCCTGACACTAAAATATACTGTCGAAATTTTGTATTCATTTGACATATACGGAGTGTTAAAAAGTTAAATCAAGAAGTCAAATTGTTTTTTGACCTCCAAATTATTTGATATTTTATTTGTTAGTGAATTTTCGTCGAAAAAATTCACTAATGGGGAGATCCTGACTTTATAATTTTGAAAAAATTTTTGCAAATGAGCGCGAACTAGGACCTCTAGAACCCATATCCGGGGTCAGTTTCAATTTTTATATGTTTATATATATATATATATATATATATATATATATATATATATATATATATATATATATATATATATATATATATATATATATATATATTCACACCCACGTATCGTTTGGCACTACAACTCCTCAAACTGGGACGAAATGCGGGATTACTTTTCCTCATTTCCATGGGCGTCTGTCTGCTTCTCTCATCCTGACCCCTCTGATATCTCAGAAAACGTCACCGAAATTATCCAAGCTGGCATGGAATTATTTATTCCACGTACACAGAAAACCTCTTCAGCCACTCAAAAGCCCTGGTTCTCTAAATCCTGTGACAAGGCCAGACTTGAAAAGGTCAAAGCTCACAAAACGCTTCTACACAATCCCAGTCAAGAAAATCGTCAAGCATTCAACGACGCAAGAAACCGCTATGTCCGCATTCTTTCTGAGGCAAAAAACTCGTTTAATAACCACATCAAAAACAAAGTCCTCTCAACCTCCAACGGCGGCAAACCCTTCTGGACTCTTGCTAAGTCTATTGGGAATAATTTCTGCAAGAGCACGTTCCCACCTCTCGTCTCAGGTGATGAAATTGTTTCTACCGCCCTGGGCAAGGCTGAACTTTTTGCTTCGTTGTTCGCCGGAAATTCTACTCTCAACCCACCTCCAAATGTTCAACCACCAACAGTCCCCAACGTCGCGCATAAAATGACTGATATCATTTTCAAAACTAAAAAGGTAAGAAAGATGCTCTCTTCTCTTAATACCAGGAAAGCCTCTGGCCTTGACGAGATCCCAGCAATTGTTCTCAAAAAATGCGCACCAGAACTTGCTCCTGTCCTGACTCGTCTGTTTCAGATATCTTACAAGTAAGGCATATTCCCTAGTAACTGGAAAACTGCTCGAGTACAACCCATTCCCCAAGAAAGGATCCAAAGCGCTTCCTAGCAACTACAGGCCTATTTCTCTCCTTTCAGTCATCTCTAAAGTGATGGAAAAGTATATAAACACCGAACTACTAAAATTCCTTGAAAAACACAGTCTAATCCACGACAGGCAGTATGGATTCCGTCAGCGCAGATCGACTGCCGACCTTCTTTCCTTTGTCACCCATTCTTGGAACAAGTCTATGGAACAACACGGTGAATCCCAGATTGTTGCTCTAGACATATCCAAAGCATTCGACCAGGTCTGGCACGCAGCGCTGCTTAATAAACTTCCGGCCTATGGCCTACCACCAAAACTTTGTACCTGGACAGCAAATTTCCTCTCCAACAGGAGCATATCTGTTGTTGTGGATGGCCATTCCTCTAAACTGTATCCAATTAATGCAGGAGTTCCTCAAGGTTCAGCTTTAGCCCCTACTTTGTTTCTTCTCCACATCAATGACCTCCTCTCTAGCACATCCAACCCAGTTCACAGTTACGCGGACGACAGCACCCTCCACTCAAACATACAATATTCTAAGCCTGTCTCTTTAGCCCAATTAGATGAGGATCGCAGACTCATGGAGGGTTCTGTCTCCGTAGACCTCCAAAAAATATTAGACTGGGGAAGTAGAAATCTTGTACAATTCAACCCCACCAAAACTAAGTCTTGCTTTCTTTCTCACAAGAGATACAGCAGCCCTAGACCCATCACAATGAACAACCAAGTTATTCAAAGTAATGAGTCCTTTTCTCTTGTTGGCATTTCTGTGGATCAAAATCTTAATTGGCACCAACATGTTACATCAATTGCAGAAGCGGCTGCTAAGAAATTGGGTTTCCTCTTCCGGGCTCGCAAATACTTTTCACCAACTAATCTCTATACCTTATACACTTCACAAATAAGGCCAAACCTCGAATACTGCTCCCACATCTGGGGTGCAGCAGCCGCTTCTACACTCGCTATCCTGGACTCCATTCAAAAGAGAGCTATACGTCTCATCGGTGACCCTACCCTCACCCAAAGGCTTCCATCCCTTGCCCACCGACGTGCCGTTGGTGACCTCTCTCTCTTTTATAGATATCTGCACGGGTACTGCTCAGAGGAGCTTTCCTCCATAATTCCCCCACCTGCTGCCCCCAGCAGATCTACCAGGGGAACAGAGCGAATGCACCCTTTTACTGTCCAGGTCACCAGGCATAGAACATCTTGTTATGCCCGCTCTTTTGTCCCGAGGACTTCCAAGTTGTGGAATTCCTTGCCGGCACATGTTTTTCCTTCTCCTCCGAACCTTCAAGTCCAGAATTAACAAGTTGCCTCTTTCCTCCTTGTCAACACCCACAGTACGATAGTATTTAGGCTGTAAGCCCTCGTGGTGTGTTGTTGACTTAAAAAAAAAAAAAAATATGTATCACACCGATATCTTAAAAAATAATGGGCCGATTTTGATAAAACTTGGCATGTACTTTCCTTTTGTAAGTGGCTTGGACAACTTCGTTAGTCATAAAAATCAGATGGGGTTTTCCGAGAAAATTTTGAGTTTTCATTCGAAAAAAATGTATATCTCAAAAAATAAAAAAGCTATAATAACCAAATTTGGTCGGTAGGTTTAGGATAGAAAAGGTAAACTACACACCAAAATTTAAATTTTTATGTTACAAGAAAAAAAGGTATAATAAAATATTTTGTGCCAAATCATTTCTATGAAAATTCACTACTATAACGCACTTGCTGCGTCCAGAATTTTTTTAAATTCTATTGCTTCTTATTTGTCACAGGCTTATTTAATTAAACTATGGCTAATTGCCTGCCTGATTTCATGCAAGGCCGGTCTTTTCTATAAGGATTAACACAATATAAAAAAAGTCTCGACGCAGCAAATGCACTATGATAGTGAATTTTCCAAGAAATTATCACACCAAACTTTTTTTTAAAAATTAAATGCTTGTAACTTTTTTTCTTGTAACATAGGGATCTCAATTCTCGTACGTACTTTACATTTTACAACGTAAATCTACCTAGTAAATTTGGTTACCCTAGCATTGTTATATATTTTTTTACGAAAATTCACTGAAAATGACTGTAAAACGTCCAGGTTTATAATTTGCTTGGATATAATGCTATGATCCCTTACATACGGACCCTGTAAATAGTCTCACTTGAACGAAAAGTGGGTCTAGGGAATAGTCATTTTAAGTAACTGTATTTTACGAAATCTGTGAGAAACAACACAATAACGTTGAAGAAATATTAAGATTATATATTTTCACTGATTAACAACAGGCGTTGGCCGGGTATTATTTATGCACATCGTTTATTAGACAGGAACAAATTGTATAACTGTATTGAGGTTAATAGTTCAAAATTTACTAAAGATTTAAGTATTTATTTTCCCCTACAAACGAAATAATGTCTATACATGTCTATGAAAACAGGTTTGTGAGTTTATATCTATTATAAACTCACAAACGTGTTTTCATTATACTTACGTAGTCATTTGTCAAGTAGTTTTCTTGTACTTATTTTCATATTTTATAGGCTTTTTATTGATATTTTATCTCATCTCCTGGTCTGTGATTTTTTTCTACGAAATTTACGAAAAACGAAAAAAAAATACAAAAATAAATAAAAAATCTGGACGCAGCAAGTGCGTTATGGTAGTGAATTTTCATAGAAATGATCCGGCACCAAATATTTTTTATAACTTTTTTTATTGTAATGCAGAAATCTAAATGTTGGTGTGTAGTTTACTTTTTATATCGTAAAACTACCTACTAAATTTGGTCGCCATAGCTTTTTTATTTTTTGAGATAAAATTTTTTTTCGAAAGAAAACTCAAAATTTTCCCGGAAGACCTAGTCCGATTTTCCTGGATAACGAACATGTCCAAGCCACATAGAAAGGGAAGGCACGTGCCAAATTTGATCAAAATCGGCCTATTATTTTTTGAGTTATCGGTGTGATATATATATATATATATATATATATATATATATATATATATATATATATATATATATATATATATATATATATATATATATATATATATATATAGGGCTTTCATTAATTCCCGAACCCCACGTGACCGCTTAAGTTAGGCAACCTGGAATACACGGTTGTACAACCTGAATTAATGAAATCCCTAAGATGCCAGTGTTGTATCATATTTCCTTTGAGGTTTCATAAAAAATATAAAAATTATAATAAGTTGAAACAGTAAATGTCTTAAATGCATTTATTATTTAGTATTTTTAACAGCAAGTCTGTTCATGTATAGTTTACCGTTATTGATTGTTAAAAAAATAAATTAAAAACATAATAAAATATTACTTTTATTTTGTACAGATATCAAAATTTTGTAATGTACGTAAACAAATTGAGGTTCGATTATTTAAACTTATAATTTACGGTTTTAGGAATGTGTATTGTGCAACATGTAACAAATATGTACCTGTTTGGGCAGATTACCGACGAACAGATTTGGTAGGGCTTCGTTCCATGCGATGTCGAGTATCGTCAATAACATAACCTTAACATACCTACACTTTTAACTTACGTAAAAACGCAATGAAAATGCTAAGTTTTGATAAAAACTGTTTATTTTTATTGTCCAACAGATAGAAAATTATTTGAAAAAGGTAAACACTGGTCGAACTTGGAAAATGCACAATATACATACAAAATAACCGGTCAAAAGGGAATTGAGCGCAAATGGAGTGAAATGTCAATTGTCAATTGATTTAGTCCCTAGTCTAGTGGTTTTTTTGGTTACTTTTTGATTGCCAATTCATAAAATCATATTCCACTAAGAGAGAGAGACAGAATCCGGTCAGGTGGGGTTCGGGAATTATTGAAAGCCCTGTATATATATATATATATATATATATATATATATATATATATATATATATATATATATATAAATTTGAACTCACCCCGGATATAGGTTCTAGGGGTCCTATTAGTGAATATTTTCTACGAAAATTCACTAAGAAACAAAAAGAAATTATAATACAAACAGGAAAACTACTTAACAAGTAAGAACCTCGGTGGTTCAGAGGTAAGAAAGTGTGCCTCTGAACCGAAGGGTACTGGGTTCGATAACAGAGTACTCCTTTCACTTTTTCAGTACCAACTGTAAAATTAACATCAACCGAGGTTCTGGCATTGTATTTAAGCAAGTTGAATGTCTGCACGTTCCGCCCTTCGGAGGGGGCGTAAAGCCGTCGGTCCCGTGTCCATGCGATGTTGGACAGGTTAAAGATCCCTACCATCCTTACAGAAAGGCTGGGGTTCGGCAAAATTTCCAGCATAGTGAGGTGAAACTGCTCCCTGGCGTTGGTGATTGGCCATAGTCGCGGAAATAGGCCGACGTTAAAGAAACAAAACACACACACACACAATTAACAAATAAATATGTACCTATATATGAAAATACGTTTGTGAGTTTATATCTACACATTATGCTTTTCCAAGCTGGTTATATATACATGTCTACTAGGAAATTTTCGTATACACAGATAAGTTTGTAATACGGATACTTGTAAAAAACATATTTATATCAGATTCTAGCAGTTAGGAGAAAATTAAAAATAAAGGTTTTAAGCTCTAAATTTACTTTTAAAACCTGTAAAATGTGTCAACAATGGACGTCAGATTCGATGTCATCCACCCTTCTATCACAAACACACACACACACACACACCACTTTAGGGAAATATGGCTAGACACTGTAGATTTTAATTTATAACACTAATACCAATATTAGTGATATTAATAGGGAAAAAACTCCTTAAAAAAGTGCTTTAGTTTAGAATAAGTGCCTTTGTCATATGTTATACGTTATAATTAAGTTTTTTGAAGTTTATAAGTACATATTTCTTATGACCATTTAAAAGATGATATTTTATCATTTTTTTAAACTGGAAATCGAATCTTTGACCACTGGCTCCAGACGTACATATTCTGAAAACTGCACTACTGAGGCTACGCATATAGTTTAAAGGATTTAGAAATAGATTTTGCTGGTTTTAGCTAGGCTACCCAATCCCATGAATTTCTGGAAAACCAAATAAACCTTTATGCGTATTAATCGCTTACAAAATGCTGTTTGCTTCTCTCTCCATGCTTCGAGCTTGGCTTAGGTGAAAGAGAACATGCTTTTACTATTTATTTATTGTTGATGCTTATATAAAACTGTTTGCATTATAGACGCAGGTATGTACATAAGTGAATGTAGAGCCTTTTCCTTTTAGGTACTAATTTTATATATAGCAACCTCCGTTCTTCAATTACCGCGAATATATGGACTCCGTCCGTATTGCACTTACCACTAATAGTAAAGTTCCTAAATTTATGGTTTTCACTACCCTAAAATACTATCTTCTAGATCTATCAAGTCCTCAAGAGCTTCTTTATATGTGGCATTAATTTTAAACACTCTTCGAAGAGAAATCATACATTAAATTCAAAGAACGTTTGCAGCTGCCTTACGCTGGAACTCACGTAAATAATTGAAGTAAGTTTACGTTTATACATGTTGATTTTGTTATCCTTATAAATTTTGTAGGTTGCTAAGTTAGGAAAGCCAATAATAATAATAATTATAAATAAATAAATTTATCTAGATATAATAATAATTATTTATTTGCTAAAAATCATACATGGGTCAGCATAAGATAGTTCTAGGACTTGCATCTTGTATTGTATCTTGCTTGCTTAATGTTGGTCTATTTCTGCGATTACGACCAATCACCGACGCCAGGAAGTAGTTTTACCTCACTATTCTGGAAAATTTTTCCGCTTGATGCTTTTCTGTAAGAAGGGTAGGGATATTTAACAAGCCCAACATTACATGCTACACGGGACCTACGGTTCCACGAAAACTTTGAAGGGGGGGAGCCTGCAGCCAGTTAACTTGCTCAAACACATTTCCATAATCAACCTTAGTTGGTGCTTATTTCAGAGTATGTACTGAAAAGAAAATGGGACGAACCCCGGACTATTGGTTTCAGAGGCGCACGTGCTGATAATTGGACCACAGATGCTGATTCTCTGAAAAGTTGTATAATTTTTAACAAAATCTAATAAGCTTGTTCGAAAAAATAATATATGTTTGACAGCTCTCTTTCAAAATTTTAACCACTTAAAATTTTTAAGTACCAGATAAAATAATTTTTTCCATTTTTCTAGTTTAATGTTTTAGTTAAAATTTATGTGGCTGAAAACTGAAACAAAAAGCCGAATGAGCCCAAAAACCACAAGAATTTTAACAGAAAGTTGTGCGATAGATACGTATTCCGACAACGAAGTTGCATTCATCAGTAACTCTCGCTAAACTCACTCGAAATACATATCTATCGCATAACTTTCTGTAATCATTTTTATGGTTTTTGGGGTGATTCTGCTTTTTGTTTCAAATTGGTATTAGACATTAGACACACACATAGGCATATATATATATATATATATATATATATATATATATATATATATATATATATATATATATATATATATATATATATATATATATATATATATAACAATAAAACAATAGAAAAGCTAGTAAAAGAAATAAAAAACAAACAAATCAGCAAAACCGAAAACAAAACACCAGAAACAAACACATTACCATACATTAAAGGCGATTAAAGGCAGATTGGAGGCCTTAGAGTGTCCTTACATATTTCCTTTACCCACCTTTGTCCACCACTCTAAGGAGTAGGCAGACTGATGCCTTAGAGTGTCTTTATATACTTTCTTTACCCACCTTTGTCTACCACTCTAAGGAGTAGGCAGATTGAGGCCTTGGAGTGTCATTACATGTTTCCTTTGCCCACCTTTGTTCACCACTCTAAGGAGTAGGCAGATTGAGGTCTTAGAGTGTCCTTACATATTTCCTTTACCTCTTGAAAATGGCTCCAAAACAGGAGCCGAAACGTCGAGTTTTCATAAATTCTGGACGCGGTTCAACCCGAGAACCAAGTATGTCTCATATATATATATATATATATATATATATATATATATATATATATATATATATATATATATATATATATATATATATATATATAGATGTGTGTGTGTGTGTGTGTTTCCACACGATAACTCAAAAGGATATTAACCGATTGTGATCAAACTTGGCAAGAATATTTATTTTATTAGTAGATTGGATGATTTTATTAGGTAACCTTATCGGACAATTTTTTAGCTAATTTTTCCGGAAAAAAGTATCTCCAAAAATAACAAGGTTAATTTGAAGAAATTCCGTTGGTAAATACCTTACTACACACTAAAACTCATTTTTCTACGTCTATATAAGATTGAGTTATTTAATCTTGAAGCATATAATGAAAATTCGCTACCATAACGCACTTGCTGCGTCTCGAAATTTAATTTAATAAACAAATAAAGGACAGAAAAATAGAACACCGACTCTAGTGTTATAGTCACACACGTGTGGTGGTAACATTTCTCACTTTGTTCTTGTGTAGCAGCAGTTTTGTCCAATTTGTTTGTTCCTGATAAAATGAGGCTTTTAGTGTCTTCTTTTTAACAAATTATACAAATTTGTTTAGCTGATTTACCCAACGCTTCACTAAAATAGCCATGATAATATACCATTAGTGAGCTTAACACTAATGCCTAACTTTCACTAAAAACCACTTAAAATATCGAAAACGCTTATCTGCGCTTAGTGCACAGCAACTATTATTTGTAAGCGAGATCACACTGACAGTGGACAAAACAGGCTGTTAAATGAAGATTGGAATTTGGAAAAGCACTGATAAGAACACTTCCAGGGTCCAATTCACTATAAAATATTTTGAAAGACCTGTTGGTTCACCAATCGTCAGGTTTTTCAAAATGTTTTGTAGTGAATTGGGTTCACCAAAAAATACTTAATAGGCGAGTGAGTATCATGCGAGACACATGCAGTTGGCAGATTCTCAAAAATCTATTATTTGTAAAACTATCCCATTTGGCAATGTTGCCTGTGCAGCAAAATACGGTATAGCAGGGTAGAATCCTGTACAGGATGTCTAGAATTGCCAAACCTTAACAGGTGATAAAACTGATCGAAATGGCTGAAGAAAAGCGATTGAACATTTACAAAAGCGTTTCATTTTTAATCTTTTCAAAGACAAAATTAAAGCACAGACCTCTCATTTAGAGGCTGCTGAAATTAGGGTAAAATCAATAAGGTTTAGTGGTTTTGAAAATGAAGAATCAACACGCTATACATTGGTAAGGAAGGCCTCTAAAGACCATGCCATTTTATTTAGTTTCTAGTTACCATCCTGAAAATACCGAAAATATGATCACTGTATTTTTAAGTACAGGGCATTAATTTAAAACCACTCGTGGTTTAGCATAAATCTTACATCATTTGTATTTGAAATGAAGCATTTCACCAATATGCAAAAAGAGTAGCTTCAGTAGTAAAATACAAAGTTTTATAGTTATATATCTAAATCTAAGAAGATACTGCTTAGAAAAAAGCTAAGCTCGTTTCTACACCCTCCCGCCCATATCCCTTTACCAACCAGCAACACAGGAAGATTAGTGGATAAAAAAATTTCATTGTTACCTGTTTAACACTTTCTAAAATATTTAAAAAAACTTCCCATGTTCTCAGGAGCATTTTCTTCTTTTTGCTAAAGGTTCTATTACCTGGTAAGATTTTGCTTATGCGATTCGAGACACTTTTATAGATATATATATATATTCATATATATATATATATATATATATATATATATATATATATATATATATATATATATATATATATATATATATATATATATATATATATATATATATATATATATATATATATATATATATATATATATATATATATATATATATATATATAGATATCGAAATTGACTTAGAGTATGGTTGTAAGGGCTTTAAATTCTTGTACGATACTTTCGTTAATGCTTTATTATCGTTTTCCAACAGAGGCAACTTTTTATGGAAATTCGCCAATAACTTAGAGATCATTTGCATATTCTTTCTGACGACGCCACTTTGCTTTGCGCTTTGTTGGTAAAGTGATGAAAACAAATGAGTGCAATCGCAGAAACCCTTCTGAAGTTAAAGTAATTTATTCCTATTAATAACTATTAAATGTAAAGGCCATTTAATGGCAATTTCGATACAAAATTCGAGACATCAATTACAATCCCCCGAGACAAAGGCTCAGTTGGCCAGTGGTTCTATCCGGACCTACAATTTAATTAGGATGTTTTTAGACAAATATTTACGGGGCTATTTCTCAGTTTCCTAAACCATTCTCTGGACAGAGAGATTATCATAAAAACAACCAGTATTTAAATTAACATAGCTAAATGCGAAGCTTACGAGACTAATATATTTCTGTTATAACGAAACGTATGAACATATTTAATTACTTCGAGGTATTTGGGAAATAAAATGGAAAAAGTTTTTTACCTAAAAGCTGTTAAGTCTTTTAACTAATTTTCGTAGAAAATTTTTACTTACGACGAGATTACGAGACGACTTCAAGACATTCGAAAAATTTCTTCAAATAAGTGCGCGAACTAGGACGCTTAGAACTCATATTTCAGTTCAAAGTTCTATGTGTTTATATACATATCTATAAACACAGGGTATCCATTATGAAAGGTTTTCCAGAGATCTGCTAAGAATTTCGAAAAACTCTAAAACACGTCGATTTTGCATGCGACTGGGACACTCTTCTGAGTTCAAACAGAGTTTGTAGCATTTAACCACTAGCAAGGACAATTTTTACTCCCTCAATTTGAATAAGCAAGCTAGGTCAAGTGGTGTTTTTTGAAAAGCTTTTATGTTCTCTATTTAAAGCTGCCATTCTAAAATATACCGATTACTTTTTTAGATTTTGCTTTCAAAATTTAAGCTGCAATTTTTAAATCTTCCGATTACCTTTTCAAATATTTTGAAAATTGAAGCCATGCACACTGGAATTTGAGGTGAAATAAAACATAACAAAAGGGTATCAAAAACCTACCTACGGATTATCATCATTTTTAATTCTTTTTAACAACCTGAACACACTTCATCGAAAAAACAACAAAACTAAAAAGATCTTTTCCAATATGCAGGAACCACCAGAGATTTTATAATTTTTTTAAAAACAAATCGATTGCTAAAACATGAAATAAATATATCAGAAGCCGGAATTCCACATTTGATTAAAAATAAAACTGTCGCAATACGGGACTCGAAGCGGCATCAAAATCATCCATGGATTAAGCACGTCATAATAAAGACAATGAAAATCAGAGGCTAACCGCGGCTACAACTATACAAAGATCCAAGTAGTTTAAGCATAAAGAGCCAATAAGTTGTAAGAGTAAATAAACACATGAAACACAAAGTAAAAAAATGAATCCTCTAAAAATAAGTTAGCTGAATGTGAACAAGGTAAAAAAACAAGGATATCATAAAAACATAAATTAAAAAAAGCTAACGAAACAAAACTTTTTAAAGTAAACAAAGAAAATGGAATCAGGTGCACTGGTAGAAAACAAATTGTAGATTTATTTAATAAATATTCTGCCTGAATCACTCACATATACTAATAGATATGGGGTAACAGGTGGTAACCAGGAAAAGTGTTTTGGTAGCCGAAATACAATGTATCTTTCTTCTGTTACGGAGTGTTCAAAACAACAGTGTCCATATCTTGAAACTTTTTCTTTATATAACAGAATTTTTGAAAAATTATTATTCCTCGACAGTTTAAGAAACATTGTTATTGTTACTGTTTAAAAAATGGTAATGAAATTCACACACCAAAAAAAAAAAAATATCTCCCCCAATAAATGTAGAGAAAAAAAACTGCCTAAGTCAAAGACTTGTTGGCAGTATAGTTGAATACAATAATGCACACTTTACACAAACAAACAAAAAAATCTCACCCAACAAATGGAGAGAAAAAAAACTGCCTAAGTCAAAGACTTGTTGGCAGTATAGCAAAAACAAAACTACACAAAAAACACATTTTTTTATCATTTCTACCATATGCTTCCCTCCAAAGAAGTCATTAATTAAAAACATCGTAACGCATCTGCTACACAAAAACAAAAAAAGCATATATGCACTCTAAAATACCAACATCTAAAAAAAAACAACTAAGTTTCCAGTCTCCAATCACAGTATACATGCCTCAATACCGATATCCACTCCGACCTGCCCGTCCCCAGTTTAAACACACTGTTCTCTCTCCACTCAAAAAAACAAACAAAGAAGCAGAGAAACACCGACACTCACGCGACCAACCACACACACCTCCAGGCGCACACACGCCCGCACACACACACAAAACCACCGACTCATGCTGGAACTAGCGCGTCAATTTCTTCTAAACAAAGAGTGAATGACACTTCTAGGGGTATGAAAAATCCAGCTCTTTAATCGTTTCTTAAATAAATTCAAAGAAGTGTGTTCTCTTATTTCAGGAGGCACCGAATTATAAACCCTTACACATAGGTAAGCAAACGATCTCTGCGCAACTGCCTTCCTCACCTTTTGCGTTTTAAAAGAGTGTGTGCTATGTCTAGTAAAATGTGAGTGCTCTATTATTGTAAGACTCTCTCGCTGAGCATGCTGAGTGTTTGCAACCGTAAAGTAAAATAGCTCCCTAATATCCATCAAGCAAGTGTCCTTGTATAGACGATCACTAGGGTAAGCATAATCTTTACCATGTATCACCTTAACAATACGGTTTTGGGTACTTTGGAGAAATCTGAGATGGGACTCACACGCACCGCCCCAGGCTAGTATGCCGTAACGTAGAACCCTCTCAACCAATGCATGATATACAATACGCAGATGTTTATTATCCAACATTTCCTTAATAAATCTCAATTTGTACAGCAATACCCTAAGTTTTTTAATCAATCTTTGAATATGGAAATCCCATCTCATATGGCAATCTATATCTAGTCCCAGATATGATACTTTGTTCACCTTTCGTATTGCCAAATCACTACCAACACTGATCGCATCATAAGAGGGCAAACCGCGGACGTAAGATGAGAAAGGGACAAACACGGTTTTTGAAACGTTCACGGTCAACCATCTATCAGAAAACCATGCCATAATCACCTCAAGATCCCTCTCAACTAGTTTTTTTAGAGAACACCAACTGTCTGCCGTATAGAAAATAGCAGTATCATCCGCGTACCCCACTACTTTGCCCACACAGCGCAATTTAAAGAGGTCATTAATATATATATTAAAAAGCAAGGGACCCAAAATTGTTCCCTGAGGAACACCGAACTCCACTCTTTGAGGGCCACTCACTGTCTCTTTTATCTTGACTACTTGAAATCTGTCAGTCATATAGCTCTTAAACAATTTATGTTGTTTACCTCTTACGCCAATACTTTCCAGAACCTCCAGCAGTTTCACATGGCTGACAGTGTCAAAAGCTTTTTTTAAATCTATAAAAACGCATAATGACGGATGATTGCCTTTGTCAAGACTATCATATATGCTGGAGGTTAGATCGTTTACAGCATCCTGAGTTGATTTTTTTTCACAAAAACCATATTGCTTATCAGACAAGAGATTATATTTCCGCAGGTAACTGTTTAGTCGCTCTTTCAGTATCATCTCCAAAACCTTTGCAACATTGGAAATCAAAGAAATCGGCCTATAATTCGTCACATCTAGGCAATCTTCGCCTTTATAAAAAGGTTTCACAACGCCGAATTTGAAAACCCTGGGAAACGTTGCCTCCTCAATACATCTATTGTATATAAACACAAGTGGGGTCAGGATAAGATCCACAACCTCTTTAAGGACCTCTGAACGTATACCATTATGCCCAGGAGCTCTCTTGTTCTTTAGGAGCAGTATCATTCTTTTAACCTCATATTCATCTGTGGGAAACAGAGCCATAGAACGTGAAAACCGTGTGTCTTTAAAATGTCTAGAGCTCTTTATGCTTTCAGCAAGGTTTTTACCAATTGAGGAAAAGTAATCATTAAAATAGTCCGCCATACTAAGATGATCTTGCAGGAGCCTGCCTTCCTTGGTTTTTATGCTCTCTATGTTCTTGTTTCTGTGTCCATTATTCATCCTGTTAATTGTTGTCCATAGACATTTGGAGCTGTCTCCTGCCTTGCTTATCAAATCTCCATAGAATTTTCTCTTGGTTATCCTAATTAAATCGTTGAGTTTATTTCGGTATCTTTTATACTCATCAAACAACTCAGCATTGTCAGGATCCTTTTGCACTTCCCTATACAATCTATGCTTTGTTTGTACCGATCGTATTATACCACTGGTAATCCACTCTGTTTTCCCCCTTTTTTTGGGTATATACCGTCTTGTGGACTCAGCGATGATCTTTTGAAAACTTTCCATGAAAATCTCAGCTGCTTCCTCGATATCCCCACAGTTATAAACATGTGTCAAGCTTTGATACCGCAGCCTTCTCTTCAATCTCTCAACATCCAAATGATACTTATAATTCATTTCATCACCCTCCGACTCATACACAGGAAATTGTATTTGCAATATCGTTGAGAAATGATCCGTTATACCTGACTTTAATACAACCGGCACATATTCCATCTGACGAATATTTGATTTTATAAACATGTGATCGATGCAGGTATTCGAGTCTCTGCAGCTCCTTGTCGTCTCATCAATCAATGATAAGTAGCCCCCCGAGGAAAAAATATCCAGGTAGTGATGGACATTCCCATCATTTGACAATATATCCAAATTAAGGTCACCCAAAAATAAATGTATCTGCCACCTCCTTTTAACTGTTTGCAAATACTTTTGTAGTTCTTCATTAAATATAGCCGCACCAGTAGCAGGAGAACGGTAAGCAGCCGTCAATAAAATTTTCGTCCTGTTGTATTCAAGCATGACTTCAATGGCAGTTGACTGCTCCAATTTCACTAAATTGTGTGAGCAGGCTAAGTCGCATTTAACGTAAACAACAACCCCGTCATTCTGGTTGAAATGTCCTCCACTATAAAACAACTTATACCCATCTAAAGAAAACAAACTTATATCCGCGACCTGCCATGTTTCACTCAATACCACCACATGAAAATCGCATCCCAAATCAGCAAGCAAAACTCTTAGCTCGTCGAAATTTTTTGCCAGACTTCTAATATTCATGTGAAAAATCCTAAAGCCAATACCGTGACCAGAGACTAGGAAATCTTTACACTGAGTGCTATCCTCAGCAACCCTCGTTTTGGAAGGAGCATCATCAGAAATCTCCATGAAATTCATGTTTCTAAAAGTGTATACAATAAATGGCAGTTATCAATCTATAAAATCCATGAATAATATAAACCTATGTTAAAATATAAACACCATTTAAAATCAAACTTATCTAAAACACATGCATAAGTAACTATCACAGTATAAAATGTTAAAACAAAAACAATAAATGTGGTTTCACCCGTATAACACCACCCAGTCCCTTTCCTGCAGTACAATTCCACCAAATTCAAGAATCGTTTTGGTCCATTCCTGCACTCGTCCTGGCCCCAAGGAGGCTACTTCTGCGATCTCGTCTTCAATCTGTCCCTGGTTCCTTCATTTACCCTCTCTGACTTGACCTTATTCTTTGGTAATGCAGTCTTTGGAGAAGAGTACTTAACCGACTGAGGCACCTTTCTTACTCCGTCTAACGATCCCAGTATATCTTCTGGTTCCCTGACCCTACTCTCGAACTTATTACTGGTTGTGGATTTCTCTTGAGCAGTCTCCAATATATCTCGGGTATCGAGAGTTGAAGATGGTGTTGCAGGGGCACTATTGTTTAGCCTCGGGACACCGCATGTTTCGTCATGATATTCTTGTGCCTCTAGTTGTTCTAGCGAGTAGTATGTACCGTCTTTAACCAACTTATTTCCCCGGATGTAACATTTCACAGTCGACCTCTCTCTCATCTGTCTCAAATACTGGCGAAGAATCTGCTGCTCCTCTCGCTGCCTCTCGTTCAGGTCGTCGCTCAAAAATACGCTGGGCCCCTTCAATTTGCCGCGCTTCTTGAAAATCTGTTTCTTTGTCTGGAAGGAAACAAACTCAATCTTTATTGGGCACTTATCCGTCCGTCCTAAGCGGTAAACATCATTAATATGCTCCTCTCCTATTTTCGTATCCAACAAGATATTCAGCGACTCACAAACAGACGCAGGAGACAACTGCAACAAATCCAGTCCGAAAACAACCACGTTATTTTTCCTATTATTATCTTGCAAGCTGTCAATTTGTCTACGCAATTCACTGTTTTCGCGCTCCAAAATGTTTAGCCGATTTTTATATGCTTCAAACTCCAACAAAATTCTTGCCTCACTTGCTTCAATAGCACGCTTTAATTCGCTCCTACTGTTAGCCACCTCTTCAATTATTTGCTTTAACGTGACCTGGTCAGAACTCATTTCTGTGTATGAAGACCTTTAGTTAAATATGTTATCAGTAAAAGATACCACTGTCAAACACGATGCAAAAGAAAACACAAAGCAATATGGGTTTTTGTGTCACTCACATGTATCGCCTATTCTCTGCACATTGATTCTCAGCAACACTTATGTGGTGCAGTGAGAATAATTACTTCCATCCAAACTTAATAATTAATTCCTTTAAATTCCAGACAAAACAACCACCTTATAAGCAACGACTGGTAAAACACCTACAAACTCTAAAGGCACCACACACAAATTGATCCAAACAACTATTTTCTGTTAGTTTAGTTAACAATTTATCGAACAATTTAGAGAAATGCTTAAAAATTAGAATAATGAGATTTATAGACGAAAATACAATACTTGATAAGCAACAATTTGCATTAAGGTCTCAAATGGGTACCCAAATGGCGCTAAATGAATCCGCAACAATATTACTAACATTTGATACTGACATAAAGACCTAGGATATTTTTGTTAATTTACATAAATATTTTGATACTGTGAAGCATAATATTTTTTAAATGAATTAGAAGTTCTGATAATTAGAGATGCTGCCTGGAATTTTTTAAAACTATTTAGCCAACAGAAAGCAAAAAGTTAAACTTGATGAGGTCAGCAATGAATTAAGGGATATTGTATGTGGTGTGCCCTAAAATACAGTATTGGGATCTGTTATTATAATATAATATATGTGAAAGCTTTCCTGGTTGATTTAAGCGCTCATTGTAAAGTTGTATCGTATACGTAAGGATAGAGTGTTCATCACTGTTGATAAATCATGGAAGGCTGATATAGCTCTTAAATACCTCTAAATTTCTGTTATCAATATCCACTGTAATTAAAATGTATCGGGTGATTCTTTATAATGTCGCCCCCCTTTAACTTTGTTATTTTAAGTGTCCCAAAAAATTGAAACTTTGGTTATGTAGGTGCTAAAAAATACTTTTTTTCTACGTATAAAAAAAATTGAAAAATGATCAGTATCCAGGGAAAACCAATGAAATATTCGCATTTGCAACGTTATCATCAAATATTTTATTAAACAACTGTTACAAATCAAGAAATTCTAGGATACCACGCTTTTAATTGAAAACGAATGACTGACAGTGACATTCTGTCAATATTGTTGTAGTTGTATTGTTTAGTAAGTAAAAATGCCGTACTCAGACAGAGAAAGAAGAGTTATTTTAAGTTATTATATTAAAAATAATTTAAATTGTCGCGCTGCCATTAGAAATGTGATAGAAGATAATCCCGGTATACATGTCCCAACTCTAAAAACGTTCACACCTATATATAGGTAGTTTCAAGAAACGTCAAATTTACAAAGGAGAAAAAGAACTGCTGTGAACGTAGAAGAAAATGCAGAATTGAATATTTTACTTGCTATGAAGACAATCCAAACAACACAAGAAAATATTCAGCGAACTTCATACAGTAAAGTCCAAAGAACGTTAAGAAAATGGAATCTAAAGCCATATAAGATTAAATCTACTACAAAGCTTACCGAAATGCAAAAAGATGATCGGGTCGCATTTTGTCAACTGATTCTAGACAGAATAAACATAAATATTTTTTTTTTGAAAACAGTTCTATGGACTGACTAGTGGCCTGTTTAACCGAAAATACCAAATTTGGTTATCATAGATTGTTTATTTTTCAAGATAAAAATTTTTTTCAAATGAAAACTCAAATTTTTTTCGGAAAACCTCATTCGATTTTTCTGATTAACGAACTTGTCAAAGTCATTTATAAAAGGAAGGTACATAGCAAATTTTATTAAAATCGGCCTATTATTCTTTGAGATAAAAATTATTTTCGAATGAAAACTCAAAATTTTTCCGGAAAACCTCGTCCGATTTTCCTGACTAACAAACTTGTCAAAGCCATTTACAAAAGAAAGGTACATGCCAAATTTTATTAAAATCGGATAATCACTTTTTGAGATAAGAATTTTTTTCGAATGAAAACTCAAAATTTTCCCGGAAAACCTCGTCCGATTTTCCTGACTAACTAACTTATCCAAGCCATTTACAAAAGAAAGGTACATGCCAAATTTTATCAAAATGGGCCCATTATTTTTTGAGTTATCGGTGTGATACATATATATATATAAATATATATATATATATATATATATATATATATATATATATATATATATATATATATATATATATATATATATATATATATATATATAAACATATAAAAATTGAAACTGACCCCGGATATGGGTTCTAAGGGTCCTAGATCGCGCTCATTTGAGGACATTTTTTCAAAATTCAAAAGTCGAGATCTCCTCATTAGTGAATTTTTTCTAAGAAAATTCACTAAAATACCAGACAATGGGCAAGAGAGAATCCACATTCTTATAGGGAATTTAAGTTCCAAGGGCGACAATCCGTGAATGTGTGGTGTGGTATCCTGGGAGATCGAGTTATCGGTCCGTATTTTTTTAACACTGTTTTAAATGGAGGCCGCTATTTAGATTTCTTGGAAAACGAGTTCGAAGAGTATTTAGAGGATTTGCCTTTAAATATATTACAAAATATAATTTTCAACAGGATGGAGCACCCCTCACAACATTCGTGCTGTGCTTAATTACCTAAATGAAAGGTAATTCTGGTAATGATCAGTATACAGGGAAAATCAATGAAATATTCGCATTTGCAACGTTATCATCAAATATTTTATTAAACAACTGTTACAAATCAAGAAATTCTAGGATACCACGCTTTTAATTGAAAACGAATGACTGACAGTGACATTCTGTCAATATTGTTGTAGTTGTATTGTTTAGTAAGTAAAAATGCCGTACTCAGACAGAGAAAGAAGAGTTATTTTAAGTTATTATATTAAAAATAATTTAAATTGTCGCGCTGCCATTAGAAATGTGATAGAAGATAATCCCGGTATACATGTCCCAACTCTAAAAACGTTCACACCTATATATAGGTAGTTTCAAGAAACGTCAAATTTACAAAGGAGAAAAAGAACTGCTGTGAACGTAGAAGAAAATGCAGAATTGAATATTTTACTTGCTATGAAGACAATCCAAACAACACAAGAAAATATTCAGCGAACTTCATACAGTAAAGTCCAAAGAACGTTAAGAAAATGGAATCTAAAGCCATATAAGATTAAATCTACTACAAAGCTTACCGAAATGCAAAAAGATGATCGGGTCGCATTTTGTCAACTGATTCTAGACAGAATAAACATAAATATTTTTTTTTTGAAAACAGTTCTATGGACTGACTAGTGGCCTGTTTAACCGAAAATACCAAATTTGGTTATCATAGATTGTTTATTTTTCAAGATAAAAATTTTTTTCAAATGAAAACTCAAATTTTTTTCGGAAAACCTCATTCGATTTTTCTGATTAACGAACTTGTCAAACTCATTTATAAAAGGAAGGTACATAGCAAATTTTATTAAAATCGGCCTATTATTCTTTGAGATAAAAATTATTTTCGAATGAAAACTCAAAATTTTTCCAGAAAACCTCGTCCGATTTTCCTGACTAACAAACTTGTCAAAGCCATTTACAAAAG
Source organism: Tillus elongatus (assembly GCA_964006375.1). Lineage (NCBI taxonomy): Eukaryota > Metazoa > Arthropoda > Insecta > Coleoptera > Cleridae > Tillus > Tillus elongatus. The sequence goes on from OZ023269.1 coordinate 35,458,074, forward strand.
AAAGGTACATGCCAAATTTTATTAAAATCGGATAATCACTTTTTGAGATAAGAATTTTTTTCGAATGAAAACTCAAAATTTTCCCGGAAAACCTCGTCCGATTTTCCTGACTAACGAACTTATCCAAGCCATTTACAAAAGAAAGGTACATGCCAAATTTTATCAAAATGGGCCCATTATTTTTTGAGTTATCGGTGTGATACATATATATATATATATATATATATATATATATATATATATATATATATATATATATATATATATATATATATATATATATATATATATATATATATATATATATATATATATATATATATATATATATATATATATATATATATATATATATATATATATATATATATATATATATATATATATATATATATATATATATATATATATATATATATATATATATATATATATATATATATATATATATATATATATATATATATATATATATATATATATATATATATATATATATATATATATATAAACATATAAAAATTGAAACTGACCCCGGATATGGGTTCTAAGGGTCCTAGATCGCGCTCATTTGAAGAAATTTTTTCAAAATTCAAAAGTCGAGATCTCCTCATTAGTGAATTTTTTCTAAGAAAATTCACTAAAATACCAGACAATGGGCAAGAGAGAATCCACATTCTTATAGGGAATTTAAGTTCCAAGGGCGACAATCCGTGAATGTGTGGTGTGGTATCCTGGGAGATCGAGTTATCGGTCCGTATTTTTTTAACACTGTTTTAAATGGAGGCCGCTATTTAGATTTCTTGGAAAACGAGTTCGAAGAGTATTTAGAGGATTTGCCTTTAAATATATTACAAAATATAATTTTCAACAGGATGGAGCACCCCTCACAACATTCGTGCTGTGCTTAATTACCTAAATGAAAGGTAATGGGTCGAAAGAAATGCGCCAATTCAATGGCCTGCAAACAGCCCAGATTTGACATCTATGGATGCGTTTCTTTGGGGTTATATAAAAAACCGTGTATACGACCACCAAATTGAAAACCTCGATCATCTTAAAGATTTGATACGGAATGAAATTAATAATTTAAATGAAAATAACCGAGCATTCATAACAGATTCATTAGAGAAATAGCGAAGAACCCTTATACAATGTGTTGAAGAAATTGGAGGCCCGGTAGAGCTTCTTTATATTTAATTAGAAACTGTTTTTGTTATATTATTTATTGTTAGATTTCTTGATTTGTTACAGTTGTTTTGGTTTCATAAAATTTGTGATGATAACGTTTCAAATGCGAATATTTCAAAAACTATTCATTTTAAGTATACAGTATGTTATACAAATTATGCTAAGAATTTTACGAGGAATCGAAAAATAAATTCATGTATAGGGTGATCCATTGAAAAAAAAGAACTTTTTGGTTTTACCTGTTTACTGATCATTTTTCAAATTTTTTTTATACTTAAAAAAAGTATTTTTTAGCACCTACATAACCATACTTTAAATTTTTTGGGGCACTCAAAATAACAAAGGAAAAGGGGGGCAACATTATAAAGAATCATCCTGTACAAGTGAAATATAGTTTTTCGCCGAAAATGATTGGATAAGCAAATCGGTTTCGAGACATTAGGGTTGGAAATTCACATATATTAAGTCAAACAATTTTGAGAAAAATGATATTAACAAGACGCCACTGAAAGGGTACTGAGCGGAAAGAACTCTTTCGCCCAGCGGTTAAGTTACAATATTTGAAAATATTTTGGTAGCTATGAGACACATATTACCTCTGAAGGGTTGAATGCTTTTCAGCACACTATGCACGCCTTACGTCCATTTAAATTTGCTTAGGCATAGAAGCGAACCGTATCTTACATTTATTCATTAGAAAAATAAGTATGCGCGGCAATCTTATCAAAATAACAACTAGTAGCACAAAAACGCATTTTTCAGATGAACAGATCCATAAATTAATTTATAACAGACGCCTGTTTAGTGGTAAATAAAATATGATCTGAAAACTACTACGGAGAATGTATGTTCTAGCTACTTTTAAATTTTTGCCACTTGCGCAAACGACACTTAACCGTAACCAAACCGCTTATTTTATACAAAAACTTCCAAATATTTTGAAAACGGTTAACTTTAGTGGCATTCAATACCTTCTTTGTTAGGAAAATACGAGGGTGTTGACGATAGTCAACCCACATGTATAATACGTAGTTCTTCTTTCCTTTGTCTATAGAGGTCAGTATCGCTCGGGCATCTTCTTAAGGTGGCACCCCTTCCTTAGGGGTGCGAGGCGCGGGCGATTCATTAGTCATTTAAGCATTAAGTCAGAAGAACTAAATCAGTTAAGACGTCTTTGGTCTTTATACGTTATACAATTCATTATACAAATATACATATATATATATATATATATATATATATATATATATATATATATATATATATATATATATATATATATATATATATATATATATATATATACGCATTTATCCTTTATACAAAATACAAAGTAAGCAACTGTAATTCACTCCCAATTAATTGTATATAAGGTAATTGTTTTATTTTATTAGTTATAAGTAATGTTAATGTTGAATTTCGTAAAGTTTGTACAGAGTTTTAGATTTAATTAATTTAGATTTAATTAAGCCTGCCCCCGAGCATGTTGACGATAGTCAACACACATGTATAATACATAGTTCTTGTTTCCTTTGTCTATAGAGGTCAGTATCGCTCGAGCATCTTCTTAAGGTGGCAGGCCTCCCTTAGGGGTGCGAGGCGCGGGCGATTCATTAGGCATTTAAGCATTAAGTCAGAAGAACTAAATCAGTTAAGACGTCTTTGGTCTTTATACGTTATACAATTCATTATACAAATATACATATCCATTTATCCTTTATACAAAATACAAAGTAAGGAACTGTAATTCACTTCCATATCACGTAGTTATAGTGTTAAGTGTAAATAGTGTTTGTACATACAAAGTGATAGTTATATAAAAACGTTGTTAAGTAATCAGAGAGTATTAGTGTTCTTAACCACCCTTTAAATCAATACAAGTAAAATAAATCACACAATTAGTGTTGCTCGTCAACAGAGACATTGAAATTTTTCACTAAAAAATTCCTATCGACGCTAACGTAACAGTTTTTTTTTAGGGATTTGAAGCATATGGCACGCAGCTCCATCTAACTCCAAGATTCAAATTGAGATTTCATGATTTTTGTCTTATGAAAAACTTATCTGTATTAATTTTTACGACAATACCGTAAATTTTTACTAGATAAATGAACATTCCAATATCTCACTTTGACATAATTTATATCTTTTACATTTGTGTTTTAGGTATTTTTGGTTAAATTGTAATTTTGTGATGACAAGAAGTAATGGTTCACGGAGAGTGACGCTGGGAACCATTACTTTCGGACCGCCCTACGTAAACAGAAATTTGTATCATGTAATCAAATTTTTACCTTCCTTGCAAAAAGTGTCTTTGTATAAATTATTTAAGATTCTCGAAGTTAATTTGAAAACACAGTTGGACAGACGCCCACCAAGAATATTATTTTATACTATGGAGGCGTCTTTTTTGTCGATAGGTATTAGCCGCCTACGAAATATTTTACTTATTTTTTATTTAACATTAATGTCGCTACATAAATGAATCTGAGTTTCTATTTACGAGGAAAATACAGCTTATTAAAAGCAAATAAAAGCTAAGTTATTAATGAGTCAATAAAGTGTTTTTAAATATTTTTTGGCCATCACATATTTTTATCACTCACATCAAACAATATACTAATAAAGACAAATTGCCGGAAGTTTCTGTAATTTAAGCCCACCACTTTGTTTTTTACACGGCAGCAATATATACTCAGACAGATGTGTGTTTGATTAGAAGTTTGATCAAAAATAGCACATTAATATGTATATAAATCATCTAAAAGGACAAGTTTAATGAATATTTTATATTCCTTAATGGAATTTTATAGGCTAAATGACAAACATATAATTTCAATACTTACAAAAAAGTTTTATCACAGCTAGCCAAATATGACTCCATTACTTATAACATATATTTAATTTTATTTTGGCCTAATTTGGCGTCAAGGTAAAAATAAATGTAGTTTGCTTTTATCTTTGCATATGGTTCCTTTTAAACGTAATGTGTTTTTCAAACAATTTAAATGAGTAGGTTCACTTCGAGAAACACAAATCACCACAACACTTATTTCAAAGACCTTACGATCGCTTCGTTGACAATGTCAACATCTTCAGAGGAAGAAAAATTCTTAACCAAACAACTAACTACCCTGTATTTATATCGCGTCAAGGTAAACGAATTAGTCCAAAGTAAAATTGTCGTCCAAGAAAGATCGTTTGTTTATCGTGTAGTGAAACTACGAGGTCGAAGACCTGCTTTAATCTTATGGTCGACAGATTTATGAGCCCTTATCTAATATACGGATAATAGGTTTAAAGGAACCGAGTTATTTAAGGAATCTGCACGTTCCCTTTCGATCTAGAAATTTACTATGTGCATATTGGATCAAGCCGACAAACATCTGGCCAGATAAACAACATTAACTACGCTCATCTTTTTTAAATAGAAAACTAAAACCGGGTGTTTGGCTCACCATGTTAACTATAACAAAGGATAAATAATTTAACTAAAATACTACATAAGAACTATATTTATATTGATTTTAATTCTTTGTGACCGTATTTATATTGACTTCATAGATACAAACAAAACGTACGGATGTTTAAGTCGAGGCAAACGTATAGATTTGTATATGTATAAACCGGCCGAGCTATTGACCGTAATTTATTATTCTATCAGACAAATTAGGAGTGTTTAAGCGGTCAAATGCAAAGTGAAAACAAAGGACTTGAAATTAAAGGTCCCGCACGATTCAATGAAGTTTTGTTCTTAATAGACCTTAATATAAAAATACTTTCTAATGAATCAAGCATAATTTCATGTCTAACATTTTTGACAAGTTTAAAGTTTCACTTTTCACATAGTGAATTTAAATGAGGTTAACTTAAAAGTTGGCACATATTTCTGGAGGAGAGTGCATGATTATTGTCCAATGAGTGTGAGCAGAATGCACCTGCTCTCGCTTGTTAATTATTATCAACAGCAAGCAACAAATATTTACCGAAGGACCATTTACTAGTGCTAGGTTTTAAGAGGTTCCAGAATTATACCATTTGATTTATTTAGAAAATCTATATACACCACTTACACCAGCTACACAACAACAGTTAGGAATTCTACACAAAATGGTTTGTTACGAAATTTTATGTTTCTTGTTCGTCGTACGCGTTATCGCCAAACTAATTATTTATTCACGTTGTACTCAAGAAACAAATGTTTTTTATTGAACACATGATATATGCTTTCACACGGTCCGTTTCACAAAAGCGCTGTAGAAATTAGAAATTTGAATACTACTACCCTGGACTGCAGTAAATTATTGATCTGGTAGAAATAATTGAATTGGAAAAACTGTACTGTTGGAAATAATTGAACTAAACTAGGAACTGTGCTGTTGGAAAGAATCAAATTAGAGTAAGAATTGTACTGAGCTAATAACTGAACTTGAATTAAAAGTTGTACTTAATAACTTACGGCAAGTAGACTTACATACCGTTTCCTTTACCAGCACATCGACGTAGTGTCAGTATATTTTGCAGATAATCCCAGTCAAGCAATTAAATTGTGAAATAAACCAGCAAAATGAATATTTAATACCTTGTCTGGCAGTACTTATGTAATTGGAAAATAAATACACAGGTACTAAGATAATTTATTAGTGATTGAAAGAAAATTAGGAATTGAAAGGGAACCGAAAACCTACTAAAATCGGAATCTACCAATGATATTAAGTATAGGTAGAAGGTTGATAAATGTAAGCAGTAGTGTGTAAGATATGAAAACAGTGGCGTATCAGTGGAACTTCTTCAACAGTTTTCTCCCTGAAGTGGTTTAGAACCGTAGATTTTCTTAATTTTTTCATAATGGCCCGGCTAAAATGCATTATCCTTTTAAAAAATCATTTATGTAACAAAAGATGCCCTATATGCTTAGCTGATATGGAAAGCGCAGATTACAGAAATTTTTTGTAATATAAAGAAGTTCTAAAAACCCAGAACTAGAAAAGGTGTACTTCAAAGATACTTATTTTCAAGATATTTATTCAATGTTTTTCAAAAACATCTAATAATAAGGCCAAACGAAAAGACAGCAAGAGTCAAAAAGATAAGCAGCTGTTTAGGTATGCTGATGACATAGCGCTGATGAGAGAAATGTAAGGAACTGTATATGATACTCTGTGTGCTGTATGGTGTCTTGAGAATAATCAAACTTAAAATCGATATATTTTGAAAATGCAATTAGTAATTTTAAGTAACGGTAAAACTATGAAAATAAATATAAAGCTCAACGCATACGGTTTAGAAGAAACGTTCACGTCCCTTGGGATATCGTTACCGATACTGGTAAATATTTCAAGGAGGATCGCGATGGTGAAGGAAGCATTTAATAGAGAAAACCTCTTGCCAATAAACATTTCTTGTCACTTTTTCTAGAAACCACTCGTGTTGGGAAAATTGAGATTTTTAGAGTTGAGATCAAAACAAAATTATGTCCCTTGAAGACTTTATTAAACACTAGTATACCTGAAATTTAACAAACGCTATTAAAAACTAATCAATAAAAAAACTACAAAAAACACTGAGCATATTCTTCAAAATGACTTCCGTTTTCTCTCACACACAACTGCACCCTTAGTCAAAAATTAAAGTCGACTCTGTTAAGTAACTGGATGTCACTTTTGATAATGATCCACTTATGATTGATGCGACTCTACAAATCTTCCTCATTTTAAACTGGTGTCAAATACACATATTCTTTTAAAGCCCCCCCTAGAGAAAAAAGTCACATTTATTCAAGTCTGGTGAACGTGCTGGTCAATGTTGAGGGCAATTAATTCCAAGACCTATCCATCGATTTGGAGACTGGTGGTTTAAAAATCTACGAACATTTGTAGTGAAATGTGGTGGCGCCCCATCATCACACTTCGCTGCGCAGTTGTAAGGGCAGCTCCTCCAGTAGCTCAGGAAGAATATTTTGCAAGAAAAGCAAATATGTTTAGCCGTTTAAGCAGTTTGGTAAAATAACCTGCCCAACCAAATATCTTTTAACATCTACCCACATATTTATTTTAAATTCTCTTCGGAAATGGTGGGTTACTGTAGCATGTCGATTTACATCCGATTATTTGTGGCAGGTGTGCATATTCGTTACCCCTCTCCTTGTAAAACAAGTATCATTCGTAAAAAGAATGGTCTTGGGAAAATCAATGTTCTGATGTAAGATGAAAATACAAAAAACAATCTTGCCTCTAAATCTTGCGGTAGCAGTTCTTGCACTTTTTTAAGGTGATATGGGATGCAGCAGATTGCGTCGGATAATTCTATGGATCGTCGGTTGTGTTATATGAAACAATCTGGATAGTCGTCTGGTGCTGGTTTGAGGGTCGCTTTCAATTCTGCCTAGAAGACGCTCCCCAGTTCGTGCGTTCACTGCATGGACGCGTCCTCCAGAATTTTTTAATGAAAAAGGAACCCGTTTCCCGAGCTCTACGATCAAGGGGATTGAGGATGTTGTATATTACGATTAGGAAATCTTCTTCGATATACCTCTATAGTTCTGCGGCAGTTACCCTCGCAAAACCCTAATACCATAAGCATGTCAAATTGTTCAGTAACCGAGAATTTTCCAGCCATTTTGAGCAACAAATTATTAACACAAAAGAAAACAAGAAACACAAGACTATAATTATTATAAAACTTAATAAATTTAAGTAATGTTAGATTTGACGACAATTGTAACCTAGCAACAGATGACTTGCAGAACGCCCAAGGCATCCCCTATGAGACTTTAATGTTTAATAAAATCTTCAAGGGACATAATTTTTTGTTTTGATCTCAACCCTAAAAATCTCAATTTTCTCAAACACGGGTGGTTTGTCGCAAAAGTAACGAAAAGAGAAAAGATAGAGAATTTAATTTGCTATAAAATTGATAGACTTTACTTTTTAATTAGATTAGGGTTTAAAAAAATCAAATCATTAAAATGTTGACCCACCCCTACTTCACCCCTTTTTGAGTTTTCACACAAATTTTTGTCAAATAAGGATGTTGATAAAAGAAAACCATCTAACAAATTTGGTTCTTCTATGTTGGGGTACTGCTGCAATACAGCTGTTTCTTGTAATTATTAAAGAATCTTCCGAGGTCAATAATTCACCAACAATGGGCTTAAGAGAAAAATATTATATAAAAAATCGTATAAATTCTGTGTCCATTGCGTTGTGAATCATCCTGAATCACCCATATATATATATATATATATATATATATATATATATATATATATATATATATATATATATATATATATATATATATATATATAATATATAAATAAAAATTGAAACTGATCTCGAATATAGGTTCATAAGTTCTAGTAGTTCTAGTCTGCGTATATTTGAGGAAATATTTCCAAAATTCAAAGGTCATGATCTCCTCTTTGTTGATTTTTTTACGAAAGTTTGCAATGTTATAATTTTATGTGTATAATTTTAAATAACATGACATAAATTACCACGTTTGATTCTGAGTGACATATGTTTGACAACTCAAAATGCCAACACCATTCTTATAATAGACATAAAAAATGATTTTCCGTTTTCCAACACATGTCACAAAGTCAATTATGTATCGGCATCACAAGAAGCCGTATATAATGTTTTAGTAAATGTGAAATGTATGTTTAACACCAGATTTGTTTCAGGTTTGGCTCCCCTACTCCTGTCGAATTTACAACCAGGGTTGCTAATTGAAAGTGAACTTTACGCAGGTTGTTTCTAGAAGACATTATTGCGTTTACAGTGGCAAATAACATTAGCATTGCCTACAGTAAAGGTGTGAACATTTCCTTTATGATTGTGAACTTAATTTAATACTATTCCGCTAGCTCTAATTTAATAAACAGCGAGATCTAACATGGTAGGCCATAACTGCTTTGGTTAAGAACGATCGGTTGTTTCTATTTAAAAAAGGACTTTTGTAATATCTACGCTGGGTATCCGGATATAGATATTTAGTGCCCTAGATACCACAGCACTAAAGATCGCGTATAGATATATATTAAGTTTGAGAGTTCTGGACATGTAATTTGTTAATTTCGCTGTGAGGGATAAGAGCCAAATATTTGCATTTGAGAGTAACATGACACAATGGTCGCTTTGTTGTTGAAGTTGCATGCAGTGCAGTGATTTATTAGTGCCGCAGAGAAAAAAACTATGAGCGATTCCAGAATGAAGACTCTTACACCATCTTCGAGAAACTCTACAGGCCTTTTGGTCTTCACATCCTGGATTTTAATTTTCTTCGAGCTTTGCACAGGTGAGTGATTTTTCAACTCTTACCATTGATATTCTTTATGTTTTTATTGAAGGTTTAATGCACCTGGTTGATAGTCCTGTAAACTCAACAACCTTCTGAATTTTATTTCTAACTAGCTGACCCGACAGACGTGATGTCCAAATATCAATATGTCAAACGACATTTGTGCACGTAGCGAAATAAATCGGAGGAAGCTTTCAGTTTTTTCCAAATTTTCCATATTTCCGGACCACTTTTCCATTTTGTCTTTCGCTAAAAACCTTATTCTGACTATTAGGAACATATTTAAAATATAATTAGCAAACTAGGTCCAGCCGTTCTCAAGTGTTGGGCTTACCAACGAAGAGCATTAAATTTTTATTTATATATAGATAGATTATTAATAAATGATACAATTTACATAATACTATACGTTGCTTAAATTATTTTATGTAATAAAATGGTAAATTATTATTCAAATAAATAATTTTTGGAAAAAGAGGCACAACTCTGATATAGACGATATTATCTAAATACCTGCCATACGTAATTTTAGCTTTTTTTATAGAAAATAATTTATCTGTGGTTAGTTATCATATTAACAAAGTTCATTCGCTGTGATACACGATTTTGATAATAAAAAGCAGATTACAAGTATCTTAAGACTATTTACATCGTCTATAGTAACATAATCAAAAGAAAATTCCGGATACAATCAGCGCTGTCGAATCATAAATAAAAATTAGGGACGCAGCAAGTGCGTTATGGTAGGGAATTTTTATTATATTCTTAAAATTTGAATAACTCTATTTACTATAAACCTAAAAAGTTGAATTTTAGTATATACTAAGATATTTACCGGATAAGCATACCTACCAAATTTTATCAAAGTAACTTTGTTATTTTTTGAGATACAAATCTTGTTCAGAAAAATCTTCATTTTTCAGAAAAACTGGTCGGATCGGGGTGGCTAACAATCTACTCTGCGGACTTAACAAAGTGAAGATATGAGCCAAGTCTGGTTCAAATCAGTTTAGTATTTTTTTAGTTATCGTTTGGATAATTACATACATACATCCATACCTAGATACACACACACACACACATACACACACACACACACATACATATATATATATATATATATATATATATATATATATATATATATATATATATATATATATATATATATAATATATATATATTATTCGCTAGTAAGTATTTGATCCCATTGAGCAATATTACTAGAACCAAATAAAGCTCATTGTAATCGTGTCAACTAATAACAAACAATTTTTGTTTTGGAAAGCGGCTGCTATTTTGAAATAACTAGGTTGAGCACAAAATTGTTATATTTTGTTTTTGACAGCTTGTCTTCCAATTGAATAAACTAATTAGGGCGAGAGCCTTTTTAAATTTTGAGACAAACAACAAAAAGAAAGCATCTTGACGTACTTCTTTTTAGGTCAGCCTATTTCCGCACTTATGGCCAATCACCAACAACAATAAACAGTTTATCCTCAATATCCTGGAAATATTGTCGAGCTCCTAATTTTTTACAGGGAGGGTTGGGATCATTAACCTGCTCAAGATCGCACGATACATGCGACGGAACGTGCAGACATTCAACTTGCTCAAACACAATGCCACAATTTAGCCAGTTGTAAATTTTACAGTATGTACTGTGAAAGTGAAATTATCTCCTGCTTGGAGTCGAACCCAGGAACCTTCGTTTCAGAGGCACACTGGACGACCGAGACTGTTTTTGAAGTACTTCAATTTTGTTAATTTTCTGAATACTAAATTTCGCATGCACAAACCATGTATATACCAAAAATAAAGTTATCAGCTTAGCCATTTTCAATCCATTAATAGTAATTTTTTTCGGAAAAGTTAATTTTTACATAATTTTTGATCAAGAGTAGCATCTGTGAATATGACTGAAGCAACATTTTAAGAACATTTTTAGCAGTTTGGCTGATGTAGAGCATCCACTGTGAGAGACGTTGTATAGTATGATTAGATTAAAAAAAAAGAAAACTTGCAAAATCCTACAACTAAATTGATAAAAAATTTGGGATTATATAATTTTTTTGCTTCTTTAACGTCGGTCTATTTCCGCGTCTAGGTCAATCACCGACCCCAGGGAGCAGTTTCACCCCACTATCCTGAAAATTTTGCCGAACAGCTGGCTTTGTGTGAGGAGGGTAGGGATATTGAACGTGCCCAACATTGCATAGACACTGGAATGACAATTTCTCATCCCCTCCGAAGGGCGGAACATATAGACATTTAACTTGCTCTAATACAATGCCACAACCTCGGTTGATGTTAATGTTACAGTATGTGCTGATAAAGTGAAAGGAGAACCCTGGGATCGAACCTAGTACCTTTCGGTTCAGAGACACACGTTCTTACCACTGAGCCACCAAGGCTCTTTTATATTAACCAGCTATTTTCTTTTTCACAGAAATTTTTGAGACATTCTTTCTGATGTAATGCAATACTACAGTTTTCGCACATACGTACCGGTTTAGCTGGAATTTGATCTGTTGGTTTGGCGAGTGACTCCAATGGAATATTTTTCAGGATCTAGTGGCGCACCAAGTCTCTTGGTTTGAATTTTTCTGCTTAAAAGAGTCTCTAAGCACTTAGTCTTGCTCTCTTCTTCACGCATATCTGCAAAGGAGGCAGATGCAGAATTGCTCCTCCATAATCAAACCAGACTTGAATTCCATGAGAAAATATTCTATGTTTAGTAATATTTGTATTTTTGTACCCACAAACTTCTGAAACAATATACTAGTTGATTTTTACCGGTAAAGTGTAAATTTTTCCGAAACCTCATATCTATTTCCCATTCTCTAAGCGATTATACTCTCAACCAATTCAGCATATCCGTTTTTAAACAACTACCTATGTACCAAATTTGATGTCGATGGCTCAATTACGGAAAATGTTATATCTCACCCCTACATAATCAACCTCGACGTGAATTTCATGAGAAAATGTCAGGTCCGTCGTAATATTTGAATTTTCGTTTTCAAAAAATTTCGACCTACGGCATATTATTCGATTTTTCAATGAATCCCGTATATCTCACCCATCTACTGGATCTATTTCATTTAAAAACAATCCTAATCGTTCGTTCGCAAACTAGTGCCTGTGTACCAGATTTTAAGTCAGTAGCTCAATCCCTTCAAAGGTTTTTGCAGGAAATAACAGACGTATCGACCTACAGACGGACACAGTTTCTTCTTTCATAATTGGGTTTTTCACATGTCTAGAGACTTTTTACGTGGTTCCGTTCCCGTTACTATATTTCTACATGTTTAAGACGAAGTGAAAGTAAAAGTAAAGTCAGAAAGTATAACGATGGAAATTTATTACTAGGAAGGGAAAGATAAGGCCAAACGTTAGAAAGTCTAAGGGAAAGAGTTGTATCATGAATAAAAAAAAATCATTGTGACAAAGGAAATATAGAGGAGAGAGTGAAGATAAACCCGGGTGGTCTGTGCTCACCCATTTTAAGTGTAGAATTAAGAAATCCTCGAAAGAAGGAGGCAATGGGGAACTTCCGATGTAGATCATCCAGTAGCGACACTTTTTTGGTGAAAAAATAAAAGAAAGAACTGCCCAGGGAGTTTGGGAAAAGCAAAAGTACTGCCATTCCAAAAAAAACTGTATTAACCAACTGTCTTCTTTTGCACGGAAATTTTTGAAACATTTTTTTCGGATGTAATGCAATGCTACAGTTTTCGCATATAAGCTGGCTTATTTTTCTTTAATATTGGTACTTTTTAACAGTGTTTTTTGTGAACGATTATGTATTCTATAATATTGTTACGTTCTACGGGGTTCCGGATTTGCTGACTACTTTCAACTATTTTCCAACACTGGTACCAACTAAAATATTTCTTTACTAAATGTCCATAGAACTATATTCCACTATCCCCGTTCTATGACCGCCTCTTATACACCAACACTTACTGCTGACTCGCTTAATACTCTATTATCACTTATTCTACACTACAATAACGCAATACTGAACTAACTCACTCTATGTACTGTTCATCTATTTATACTCTCCATAGAGATTCTAGACCTTCTACACGGTTCTACACCTGTCATTTCTGGCTCCTTCTAGAAATATAATTCTAGAGAATTCGCTGTTACCAACACACTACAATCATCTCTAATCATAGAAGTAACAAAGTTCATAAACATAAATCTCATAGACGGGTGTGACACTGCCCCCCTCTAACATTAGATCGTTTCGGTCATATTCCGATATTTCTTGGTATGGCGTAAGCCTGTGCATATGGCTCATTTTCATCTTGCTCTTCGGGCTCCTCTGAATGCGATAGAAAACGTCATTGATCCTTTTAATCAGCTTTTACGGACGTTCCCATAATTTCTGTGGTTTCGGCGACCGTCCCTTGCGTCGTACTGGATTATAGAACCAAACAGGATCTCTTTTTTTAAAACCAGGTGAATTAGGTCGCATGTCATAACGGGTCTTCATGCGGTCGCTTTCTACTCGTATATGCATTCTGACAGCAGAGTGGATGGCTTCTATTCTTCTTTCAAAGTCTTTGATGTATTCATTTATTGAACGTGGGGCACCTGTGGGTTTTCCAAATATAAGATTAAGAGGAAGTCTTAACTCTTGCCCAAAAACCACGCTGACTGGGGTATATCCGGTAGTCTCATGTAGGCCCGAGAGGTATGCCAGAAGAAATAGTTGAATGTGCCTGTTCCAATCCGTTTGGTGTTCATTGACAAATATTCGTAAATGGGACTCCAATGTAGCATTGAATTCTTCCACCATTCCGTCAGATTAAGGATGCATGGGCGTAGTTCTTGTTTTTCTGATTCCCATTAGCTCACAAACCTTCTGAAACACAGCCGATTCGAAGTTGCGTCCTTGGTCAGAATGCAACTCTAGCGGTGCGCCAAATCTGCAGAAAAACTCATTCACCAATACTTCTGCAACGGTGGTGGCCTCTTGATTCGGGAGCGCAAACACTTCTGGCCTCGTGCTAAAATAATCCATGGCTACGAGCATTTAGCGATTTCCTGCGTCGGTTCGAGGAAAAGGACCAGCTATGTGATTGCAATTCTTTTGAATTGGACTCCAACGCTGTACTGCTTCATTCGCCCCTGGCAGGGTTTGCACCATTCCTCCACGTCAGCCCTTCATCCTAACCAGTAAAAACGTTCTCTGACTTTCTTCAAAGTTTTCTTTACCACTAAATGGCCTCCACCTGATCAACCATGGATCTCCTCGATTACCACTTTAGCTCTTGGCCGCGGAAGGACTATTTGCTTTAATATGCGGGTTACATCCTCTGACTCCCAATTCCCGATCAGAAGATCATCTGTGATTTCAATAGACTTCCACCGCGCCCAGAAATTTTTGGCGGCAACGCTTTTATCACTAATTTCGGACCAAGTGGGTCTTTCCTGGCAAGTCTCCTTCCATCTGTAGACTGGCTGGATATCAGGGTCTTCTTTTTGGTCCTCATTAGCCTCTGCGATTCTCATCGGTTAACTGGTTGCACCGTTGTCCCCCTACACACTTCGAGATTAAACCCTTCTTTGTTTTCGGCAAAGATGCAATGCTTGCATTTTGGTGGGCAAGGTCTCCCAGATAGGGCCTCGGCATTTCCGTGCTGTCGTCCAGGGCGGTGTTTGATGGTAAAATTGTAGTCTTGAACGCCTTCAAGCCACCACGCCATCTGTCCTCTGGATTTTTAAATTGAAGAAGCCAGCATAGGGAAGCGTGGTCGGTTCTTACTAGAAATCCTTGACCATATAGATATTTGTGAAAATGCTCCAACGTCTTGATAATGGCTAGAAGTTTTTTTATTGTCACGCAATAGTTCTTTTCTGATTTGGACAGGGCTTTGCTAAAATACCCAACAACCTTCTCTTGGCCTCCATGTTCTTGGGAAAGAACACCTCCAATACCAACATTGCTCGCGCCGGGGTTCACAATAAACCTGGTATCAGGCTGGGACTATGTCAGAATTGGGGATGAACCGAGAGCCTGTTTTAGTGTATCGAATGCTCTCTTTCACAATCATTGGTCCAAATGAAGGGTGTCTTTTCTTCCGTGAGTTTATGCAAGTGTTTTGCGATGTCAGCGAACCCCTTTACAAAACGGCGGTAATATGTGCAGAGGCCCAGAAAACTTCGCAGCTGATGTACAGGTTGGACTGTCCCTGTTCATAGTACAGTTTGTCTTCTCTGGGTCGGTTTGACTCTATGTGGGGTGATATTGTGGCCTAAATACTTGACTGCTTTTTGAAAGAGACAGCATTTCTTTGGATTTAATTCCAAATTGGCTCCCTGTAGTTTCTGACACATTTGTTCGACATTCTTCATGTGACAATGAAGTCATCTAGGTACACAAGGTATGTTTTCTAGTGAATACCTCTTAGAACTGTCTCTATTAGACGCTCAAACGTGGCTGGAGCATTACACATAACACAACCCAAATAGCACGACGTTGAACTGCCACAGTCCACTACCAGTGGCAAACGCAGTCTTTTCTTTGTCTTTGGTCTCAATCTCGACTTGCCAGTAGCCACTTTTCAAGTCTAATTTCAAAAACGGTCTTGCACCTGCCAGTGTATCAAGTGTATCGTCAATAAGTACACTTGGAGAACACCCAAATCACCACAACATATTTCAGAGACCTTACGATCGTTTCGTTGACCATGTCAACATCTTCAGAGGAAGAAAATTCTAACATAAAAAACTAGATCCCGTATATTTATATCGCGTCAAGGTAAACGAACTAGTCCGAAGTAAAGTTGTTGTCCAAGAACGATCGTTTATTTATTGCGCAGTGAAACTACTAGGTCGGAGACCTGCTTTAATCTTCTGGTCGACAAATTTATGACCCTTATCTAATATAGGTTTAAAAGGATCAGAGTTATTTAAAGAATCAGCACGTTTCCTTTTGATCTAGAAATTTACTATGTGGATATTTGATCATGCCGATAAAGACATCTGGTGAGATAAACAAAATCAACTCGACTCATCTTTTTTAAAATTAGAAAATTAAAATCCCAGATGTCTGTCTCACCGTGTTAACTCTAACAAAGGATAAATAATTCAACTAAAATACTACATAAAAACTATATTTCTAGTGATTTTAATTCTACGTGAAAGTATTTATATTAACTACATAGATACAACAAACCGGACAGGTCAATATAAATACTTTCACGTAGAATTAAAATCAATAGAAATATAGTTTTTATGTAGTATTTTAGTTGAATTATTTATCCTTTGTTAGAGTTAACATGGTGAGACAGACATCTGGGTTTTTAGTTTTCTATTTTTAAAAAAGATGAGTTAAATTTAATTTGTTTATCTCACCAGATGTCTTTATCGGCATGATCAAATATCCACATAGTAAATTTCTAGATCGAAAGGAAACGTGCTGATTCTTTAAATAACTCTGGTCCTTTTAAACCTATATTAGATAAGGGTCATAAATTTGTCGACCAGAAGATTAAAGCAGGTCTCCGACCTAGTAGTTTCACTGCGCAATTAACAAAGGATCGTTCTTGGACGACAACTTTACTACGGACTAGTTCGTTTACCTCGACGCGATATAAATATACGGGATATAGTTTTTTATGTTAGAATTTTCTTCCTCTGAAGATGTTGACATTTTCAACGAAACGATCGTAAGGTCTCTGAAATATGTGTTGTGGTGATTTGGGTGTTCTCCAAGTGTACTTATTAGTGCTCATCACTGGTTCCAGTTTTCACATAGTGTATCATCAGTTATGGAAAGTGGATAGCTGCCTTTCTTAGTGACATCATTAAGTCGGCGGTAATCCACTCAAAACCTCGTGGAGGTTAACAAACACTACTGGAGAGGCCCAGGGGCTTTGTGATCGTTCTGTAACTCGTGCCTGCTCTATCTCCCTTGGCATGGCGTCAACTTCGTGCTATTTTGACAATAGTACCCTTCTCGGTGGTTGATTGATTGGTACAGCTGTTTTAGTCTCAGTGCGATGGCGTACGAGGTCTGTTCTTTCAAAATCGTTCTTATAGGTTACGAAAACGTTGCGATATTTGGACAGTAATTTAGCCACTGCTTGCTTGTGTTGTGGAGAAACATTTCCACTAGCTTCTGCTAAGACGTTGCGTATATGTTCTGGAAGTGGTTCATCCGGAATGGATGAGGCTGGTTCTACTTGGTTGTGACAATGCCATATGATGGTCACCAGCGAGATTCTTCCGATTTTGGAGCCTTTGGGAGCCTTCTGATCAAAGCTATTAAGGTTGGCTATTCTGACAGCTGCCAGTTTTCTTGCTAGAAGAAGAGTTTTATGGACTAGTAGAGCTTTGTTAAAAAGATCATTGCCTTCTGGTTTTATAATGCCCACCACTTGTCTCGAAATATCTCCAAATATCTTCACGGGGGCTCTTACTCTGGGCTCTCACAATGATATCTTCGTTGGCCGTGACTTTTCGAATGGCAAGGTTATTGACAGTCGACACAACTACTTCCTCATCACCGATATTTAAAACATTGTTCTCGAGATCTAACTTGACACCGTGACCTTGGAGAACATCTAGTCCTAGTATAATGGGGTCTGATATGGTGGCAACAATAACTCGCTGTTTGGTCTCCCAAACTCCAATTTGTAGCTTGACGCCAGTCTCACCAAATACACCAATCTGTTCTCCACTAGATGCGGTCACTTTGTACACTCTTTCTGGCTCTCTTATCCTCCATCTTTGTACCATATCACGACGGATGTTCTGGGTGCCCTAGTGTCTACAACCATTTGAGCCTTCTTGTCGCTGATGTATCCGTCTACGATGAGCGTGTTGCCATAATCGTTGACCAGTGAAATAGTCGTCAACTTCGGGGCATTGTGGTGGGCAGCCATCTCTCGCCCCCTAAAGCTAGCTGCATTTAGTTTTCCTGTGCGTTGGTTGAAGATGATCTTGGGGCCCGGCATTCGCTTTTTATGTGTCTCACCTTGCCACAGTTCCAACAGCGTATGGCACTTGCACGATGAGCTTGCGTTGGCTCCTTATGAGTCGTGTGCTTCATCTGTTCTTCTAGTTTCTCCAATCGCTGCACAACCTTGGATAAGTCTGGTTTATTTTCCTCTTCTGGGACTTGGAGACTGCGAACCCTCACATTGCCTTTAGAGGCTTGCTTGGCAGCTTCAAATTCTAACGAATGTGCCAAAGCATCGTTTAAGTTTTTATGTCTCGCCATCCTCAGCGTCTGTTTAGTATCGGTATCCTTGATTCCGTCAATGAATGTTTGCAGCGACAGCTGGTTTAAAAATTCCACCGGAGCTGTGGGGTAAGCTAATCGTGTTTATCTGGCAACGTCGGCTTCAAATTGTTGCAGAGTTTTGCTCGATTTCTGACGGCGACTTTTCAACTGAGTTTGGTACAGTTGTTTTAATGCTGGTCGCCAAATATCATTTCTAGATAATATATAATGTTGTCGAAACTGTCCTGTTTTGCCCTGGGGATACCTTGGAGCACATCTAGAGTATCTCCTTTGAGAGCTAAATTTAGCGAAGTCGCTTTCTCTCTCTCGCCCCAACCATTTGCTGTTGCAGCGGCTTCCAACTGCCGTAGATAAATACCCCATGGGACTGAGCCATCGAATGTGGGGACCTTAATGCTTAGGACCAGGCCATCTTCGAGTCTGATGTTGTCCTTGGCTAGGGTATCACACCTCTTTTCTAGTGATTGTATTTTCTGCTAAACTTCTTCTTGTATACTCGTCAGTTTGTCATGTACATCGTCGCTGATACCCCTTACACGGCTTTATACTTGCTGGAAGATGTCTTTTACCTCTTTCATACGTTCGTCTACACATAAAGTAATATTCGCAATTCTGCTTGCTTGCTCTTGCATAATTTTCTTTGTTTCTTCATCCCTTATTCTGACTACTTCTTTATTTCTTTTTCTCATTTCTTCTTTGGCTTCTTCGTCCCATTTTCTCAGTTCCTTTCTTGTCTCTTCGTCTTTTTTTAACATTTCTTCTTTAGCTTCTTCGTCTCTTTTACTAGCCTCTTCAGCTCTTTTTATCATTTCTTCGTTGGCTTCTTCGTCTCTTTTTCTGGATTTTTCCTTCACTTCTTTAATCAATTCCAATAGCTGGTTATCAATATTGTCTGTTGCGCTACGTGTCTTAGGCATAGACATACCTAATGCCGGTCGGTACACAGTTTATTATGTTTTAAACACCCAGTTATGAATTACTGCTGACACTGATCTTCCAGAGATTCTAGAAATTTCCACTTTGTTCAACGAATACTCTGGAAAATATTTTCACTAGCGGCTTGAAAATCCCACTTATGACACCAGCTGCTACGTTCTACGAGTTTCTGGATCTGTTTGTGTTTGTTTGTTGTTCGTGATAATTTTGGCCCCGGATAGTTATCCATTAGTCCATTGTCCGAATTAATTTTCCGGTCGAGCGATTCTGGATTTGTTGACTAACAAAACACAGCTTTTCAAACTACTAATTTATTATAAACAACTATTTTTCAACACCAGTAATAACTTATATATTTCTCTCTATTACCAAATGTCCATAACACTGTATTCCACTATTCGCCTTCTATGATCGCGTCTTATACACCAACACTTACCGTTGACTCGCTTAATACTCTATGATCACTTATTCTACACCACACTCAATACTGAACTCACTCTATGTGCCGTTCGTCTATTTATACTCTCCATAGAGATTTCAGACCTTCTACACTGTTCTACACCTGTCACTTCTGGACCTTTCTAGAAATATAATTCCAGAGCGTTCGCTGTTACCAACACACTACAACCGGCCCTAGTTTGTGGACACTGCCCAGTGACTTACTGTACTTAGCTATTATTTTAAGCTGAGGGACATTTTTGTAGCTCTATCCCGAAAAACGCAGTAGCAATTAAATTGTCCGATTAGTTGGAAGCAATAGGCGCCATTTTGTTGTCCCTTCCCTGTACGAAACTAGTTGAGTGAAATCATCACTGAGATTAATATACTTCAAATGAGGCTTAACAAAAATAGAGATACATTGTTTTTGTGGATCTAAAAAAAAAGCACCCGATGGTGTGGATTGGAAAATATTATTACATATAGTAAAGAGAGCTGGATTGCAGCAGGAAAATAAACGCATTATTCTCAATCTGCACAGAAATCAAAGTATTATGATAGATCTTCAAATATATGAAACTAAAGCTTCCATAAGGAAAGGTGTACAGCAAGGATGCCAGTTATCGCTGTATTTGCTTAATGTATTCATACAAGGTAAAATAAATACGCTGATGTGAAAGACAGCAAGAATCAAAATAAGCGACAACGGTCCCACCAGATAAGGCACAAGATGATATAGCGCAAATAACAAGAATTGCAAAGAATGTTTAGTCTAATGGATAGTGGAAAATAAACAATGAAGTAAAGCCGGGATAAAAATGCGAAAATCAGTTGAAGCCCAACGGCGAATAACTTGAAGAGGTATACATGCTCAGTAAGTGGTGGACGTGCCGCCACCTAGTTGCGGAACCAAGTATTATTCTGTCACGCCAGCTCCAAATAACACAAAGTGTTAAAAAATAGAGACTGGATACAGCTAACTAACAATTTAGAAAATTGTCAGCCCTGGCCCATTTCTACCCCAATATAGGGACAAAGTATGTAAGACTCGATGCATATTCGCAACAATTAGAACCGTAGACCGGTTTCGCTCTCATTAGAGCTCTTCAGTACGGCATACTAATTGCAGCAAAAATGCACCAAAAGTAATACGGCTATCGTATAGCCAGTCTTAAAATACTCAGTAAGTGGTGGACGTGCCGCCACCTAGTTGCGGAACCAAGTATTATGCTGTCACGCCAGCTCCAAATAACACAAAGTGCTAAAAAATAGAGACTGGATACAGCTAACTAACGATTTAGAAAATTGTCAGCCCTGGCCCATTTCTACCCCAATATAGGGACAAAGTATGTAAGACTCGATGCATATTCGCAACAATTAGAACCGTAGACCGGTTTCGCTCTCATTAGAGCTCTTCAGTACGGCATACTAATTGCAGCAAAAATGCACCAAAAGTAATACGGCTATCGTATAGTCAGTCTTAAAATACTCAGTAAGTGGTGGATTTATTGAGCACACATGGCACGGTAAGCTCATAGTTTTCCAGATATTGCGATTTAAACTTGTAAAATACAGATTTTGTAAATGGCTATACGATAGCCGTATTGGTTTTGGTGCATTTTTGCTGCAATTAGTATGCCGTACTGAAGAGCTCCAATGAGAGCGAAACCGGTCTACGGTTCTAATTGTTGCGAATATGCATTGAGTCTTACGAGGTATACATGTTTACCTGCTTTGGGAATATTATTAAGAATGATGGTAAATGTAGGCAAAAACTCGAGAAAGGGGATCGCCTAGTAAGACTGTGATACAGTAGATGCAGTATTCTTCTCAGTAATAATCAGTTGGACGTCCACTTTAGGAAGAGGTTTATAGAATCATACACACCGGATGTTATAATCTGTGATAATCTTGCATAAACACGGCCTGAAAAAAATGACAAAGGTAAGGTACACCGATTGAAACACAAATAAAATTGTGCCAGGGGTGCGAGAAGAAATAGGCTTGATAAAAAAATTGAGAGAAGAAAGGTTAAATTTTTGGACATATGCAGAGCCAATAATTTTTTAATAATATCCGTTATTTAAAGGACATATGCTGAGATGGTCGACAATAAAAATATACTGGAATATGTGTGAGAAGAAAGAAGCTTGGTAAAGGAAGTTAAAAGGAGGAACAAAGTAGTTTATTAGACACGTTTCGAGACATTATAACTTAACGATAACATTATCTAAAAGATACATACTGGGAAAGAAGAAAATAGGTCAATCAAGACGACCAATTTTGAAAAACCAGATACAATAGAAGAAGTGCGGAGGTTACAATAAATTTAAGAGAGTTATTGGAAACACGTTTATGTCAAACAAAGCTGTACAATTTTCTCTAAATTGGCGTTTGGATTTTTTTTTTAATAATGAAAACGAAGAAAAATGATTCAGCGCAGAAAGTTGTTACTAAATGCTTTTTGTACTTTGGAAAATAAATGTACCGAATGAAGTTGACAATGTATAGATTTATTAAGGAACCAAAATTAACTATTTGGGATGTCAACATTTTATTAGTCAAGGTCACCTTTACAAGTTTTGATTACTCTATTTAATAAAGCTCACAAAACTGCGACTTGGACCAGCACAAGTTGTCAACTTATTTGACAAATGTTACAATGTATAATCTAGCTCAATAAATGGCACTGTTGCTATTACTATTACAGAGAATCATGATTGCGACGTCAGAGCGACGTTGCCTTTAGACTGTGATAATAATGACAATTCCACTAGCAAAATAATTTCAAATTAAAATATTAAGTACTGTTCTAGATAAAGATATAACAAAAAGCTTAACGTCATTTCTCTAAAAAAGGCAATGAAGATAAATCGCAGGTTATATGTTTGATAAAGAAGGCATGGAAGGATATAACTCCAAAAGATACAATCTTTATAAAATATAACTAAAAGAATATCACTGGTTTTTAACTTATTGCCATTGCACCAAACCTTCCATTAGGTTCAAGTTACAACTGTCCGTTCGCCACGTCACATATTTGATATTCCTTCCCCAGAAACAATCCTGAAATGCTATCCCTTAGTAAGGGTCGGACATTATCCCCTATAAAAATACATTTTTCTTTCAAAATAAGGACATGTTATGGCTGATAATTCAACTTTATCTTCTAGGACTGCAAATTCTATATTTATTGGCCAACTGGTCAGTTTTTAATTAAATGTTCAGACTACTGTGGTAAGGATTGTATATACAAATAATGTTGTATTATTTTAACAACAATAAATATGTTCATTAAACAAGACAAATCATAATGTAGAAATTATTAATTATTTAAAGCTACTGCAACAATATACATAAAAACTCAGCTACTAATAATACTTAATATTTCTAATCAGTTATGAGCCTTTGTTTATTATTATTCACTTAAAATCTATTATTGCAATATGGATTATCTTAAAACTCAACAAAACAATATAAACGTTCTCATTCTTTTTCGCCATTACTTACGCAATTTATTCTGCGATAAGTACTATTAACAGCTGCATTGATTTTTGTTATTGGCAAGCTTGCTGTGGCATCATTTATACGTTAAATTATACCATCTTTTGTTGTCGGACGTTTTAGTAAAACTATATTATATCCTTTCACTTCCTCACAAATAGGAGTGACTTACAGTCAAATCCGTGGATCCGACTGGCCATGGAAATAAAAAACCTTTTCCAATCCACCCAAATAGAAACATTATCTAGATGGTCGCCATCATAATGTAACCATACCTTCTTACGAATTTCCAACGGTACCTCTTCCAAAGTTAGTGATAAATCCATACTCAATTTAAGTATGCTTTGGTTAAATGCAAAAGGATACTTAAATTGAGTACGGATTTACCACTAACTTTGGAAGAGGTACCGTTGGAAGAAGTTAGTGGTAAATCCGTATTCAATTTAAGTATGCTTTGGTATTTAAATTGCTGTTAAAAACAAATGGTCCAATATAAATAATAATAACCAATAAAAGAACCACCTGGAACAACTCCTCAAATTCGTGGAAGGGTTTTCCAGAGATACTGAGATGCAGTTTTGGCTTGACAAATGTCGCACCTTATGTATAGTCAGAGAGAAGATACAACCAAATGTATATGAAATGCAAAATGGCAGAAAATTGCCTCGATGAATGTAGAACAGCGTTATAAATACCTGGCAATACAGCAAGCAAAAAAAAACACTTAGTAATGAAGAACGCTCTAACAAATGAGTTTATGAAACGAGTCAAACAGGTATAGCGAGCACATCTCAACAACGGGAACCTGACTAAGGCTCTTAATACGTATGTATTTTCTGCACTTAGATAATCATTTGGGACTGCAAACTGGATCAAAACGGACATCGAAAATCTACAACGGAAGGTGCGAACACTCCTAACACAATCCAAAAAGCAAACCCCCGTGGTGCTATCTTGCGAGTAACATTACCTAGACACCAAGGTCGAAAAGGAGTGTTCGATATTGGTAAACAATTAGACCAGCAGATATTGAACCTACCGACATATTTTCACCAGCGCGCGGTTGCTTCTGAACCACACCGTGCATGTGCGAGGCAGATGACTCAAAACCGCTACAATTAAAAGAAAGTGAAATACAAAGTCACCATCGGACTGATCAGGACAAGCTGCAATCTTGGATGCAGAAGCCTCTCCATGGGCGACATCTGAATGAAACCTCCCAAGCACATGTCGACAGATTGACGTCGAACTACCGGTTGGTATCCGGATCGATGTTTCCAGACAGAAGGGTTTTTGCTGGCCAAACAAGATAAGGTCATCCCAACAAGAGACTACCTGAAGTATATAGTTGGAGATAATTCGGTCCAAGATGACAAATGTAGTTTTGGGTGTCAATCAATAGAAACTATTCAGCACGTCACTGGAGGATGTCAAGCGTTTGCTGCAACAGCGTATAAAGAGAGGCAGTTGCGAAAATACTTCATTAAGGACTGGCTCTGAAACTGGGACTTTTAAATCTTAGTAAGGTGTCCTACTATATATACAATCCTGAGCCTTTTCTAGAAAACTCAGGATACAGGTTGTACTGGGATCGGACCGTCCTCACAAACCAACGAGTTGCCTACAACAGGCCAGATATGATAATAATAATAATAATAATAATAATAGTAATAATAATAATAATAATGGACGAGTCCTTCAACCAAGTGACGCTAATTGATGTGACCAATCGGAATACTAATAATCTAGAGATAAAGTACAACGAAAAGATCATTAAATACAGAGACCTCGAGATACAAGTAAAGAGACAGTGCAGGGCAGATAGTATCCAGTGATTCCAATAGTCATCCCGTTAAGTGGTGGGGTTCCTAAGAGTCTTCGAGAGAACATTAAGAGACTAGGTCTTGGAAGCTTCTTTATAAGATTAAATAGAAGGAGGTAACACTTGCTGCTGCCCACAGCGTGCGGAGATTTCTGGGAAATAAGGATGCGTTGAGTTGTCCCTCAGGGCCCGGTAACTTGGAAAGGGCTCCATCTGGGCGCAGTCCCTTTGGTAACTGAGATACCTGTGATAAATGAATGTTCCCCTTTGAGAGAGTATGAAAGCCATGCAGGCTAAAGTTGATACTAATACTACTACTACTACTACTAATAATAATAATAACACCACAGTAGACGAACTCAGCAACCCAGAAGTCTTAGACTTGTGCGGGGGGAGCTTACATACGCATATAGACAAAGGACAATAATTGAAACAAGTGATTTACACTCCATTCATTTTGATTATTAAACTTTTGCATTTAGTGTGGATTTTCTGGGGATCAGTAAAGTATATTATGCAAATTTGCTTGTCAATTACTCAAAATGTAGCTTTTTCAGTCCAGAACACGTGATTTGGGAAGTTAGGATCTTTACGGCACATATCGTTTAACTAGTGGCAATGATTAAGCCTATGATCAAAATCGGTACCCAAAAAGGCTTGGTGCAACAAAAGATGGTATGGGTATAAGTTATTATATTCTAAGATGGCATAGATTGACGACTTACTTATACCCAAGACAGGAGATTTTATTCCGGCGCTACTGTGAGGGTAAGCTTCCACATACGAAAGGGAATTTATTACATTTGCCTCGTTTCTACCTGCGCGTTTTCTGTAACGGTTTCACAAGCTTGAACACACCCTGTTTCGAAAGAACTTAACACAATCTTACGTTTAGCAATTAATGCATGCGTTTTCCAAACATCTAAAATACACTGCAATCGTGTCGTCTGCTTCTTTATTAGAGCAAGACATTTTTCTTATTCAAATATATTCAAAATAGGCAGTAATAATAAACGTGTTCTCAAAAATTATCTTGACACATTGACGGATAAATATTTTTTTCCGTGAAACTCAGCCCTTGCCACCATAGCATCTAGTTTCAGTTTCTATAGCTTTTAAGCGTATTTTAATTTACTATTAACTTCACTAAGTGAAGATTGGAACTCATGATGAGCACTGATAAGCACACTTGGAGAATCCAAATCACCACAACACATTTAAGAAAACCTGATAATCGTTTCACTAACGAAGTTACCGTTATCAAAGGATGAATAACTCTAAATATCTTATATACAACCCTATTTATATTCTTCTGCAGGTAACGATTTAGGGAGGTTCAACGACGCAAAAATTAACATATATCGTTTGGGGGATTTTTTTTATTAACTTTGGATTCTCCTCATTAATGTGGTGATTATTATCCCAAATATGCCGGGCAACGGAATTTATATCTATAGCACTGTAGCCTAATTGTGCTAAATGTTCTTTGAATCTAATTTCAATAGATCTTTTTGTTTGTCCCACGTATTTAAGATCACAATCTTTACAACCTATTTCATAAATTCCTGACATTTTGCCTGTACTATCCTTGTCTTTTGGGTTACCGAGCAAGTTTTTAAAAGTATTCTTTGTCGAAAACGTTAGTTGCGAATTGGCTTTTTTTTTAAATTCTATCTAGACCCCTCGTGATTCGAGGTTCAAATGGTAAGCAAACAAAGTTTTTTTCGGCTTTCTCTCTTCTAAAAGTCCTTGACTCCGCTAACATTTTCTTTGTTTTCTGTTTGTTCATTAATTTTTCCACCAGGTAAGCAGTGTATCCGTTATATTCGGCCACATTCTTAATATATTTAATCTAAATTTTTTAATAAACCGGGTAATTAATTTTCCTTTAGGTAAAAATAGATATACCAAAGAATTAGCTTTGGTATATCTATTTTTTTAAGAAAAATTAATTAACCTGTTTACTAAAAAATTCAGACTGGCTTTTTTTTGTCGGTACGTATGATGTGAGTCATTTGGAATGTAACTTAGAGTGGTGGTTTCCTTTCTATGAACATCGAATTCTAAAGTGTCTTTATTTTTAATAACTAGCACATCTAGAAAGGGTACTTTATTATTAACTTCTAATTTGTGGGTAAATTTTATAGAATCAAATTTATTGTTTAACTTGGAAATAAAATCTTCTATTGTGCAAATGCTTGTGTTAAACACTGCGAAAATATCATCCACGTAACGAAACGACACTCTAGGAAAATATCCATTTTTGATTTCAAGCTCTGTTTTCAATCTACTCATGAAAAGGTCTGCAACAAATGGCGATAAAGGGTTGCCTATTGGTCTTGGGCTTCGGGATTGTTAAAAAACTCATTGTTGAATTAAAAAAAAAAAATTCAAACCTCTGCTGTTAGTTCACCTAAATCAGGTGTTTTTATTTGTCCTAAGTTCAACCAAATACCACAGTCTATTTTCTAAATAATGATTTTCATTTATTTTGTCTATTGAAAGTATCACAAACAATAGACATTTTTTAGCTTAAAATAATACGTCGAATAAAATTTGATTACTTTGCATATATAATGGTACATTTCTTCCTACATTTTTGTTACCTTTACCTGTTAAGACAGCTCCATACTATAGGTCTATATATTTAATCTCTGGCCTCATAAATGCTTGTTCTCTTCTCCGTAAGTTAAAGTTAGAGAGAGGAGAACAAGCATTTGTGAATCCAAAGAAGAAGTCTTTACACCTGTATTTGGTACATCATTTCTGAAATTCCCTATAAATTAGGTTATAAATACATTATTCCAATAAAGCTTTCGTTCCAATTGCAATATTGTAGATTCTGCCAATGTATACATAAAACAAACCAACGTCATTTATGTAATAGAGCAGTAGACGTGAATTTTATAACCGATTTATATTAATGAATCAGGCGTAATAATAATTAGTAAATAAGCATTTGCCATACGATTTACTGATTTGGTATACAATATCACACCTAGTGTTATTAATATGTAAGCGCACTATTATGCTCTGGTTTGCGCTTATATATCTACGTATAGTATTTAATGTTTAATTTCTATTTATTCAGTGTTGGGTTCAGTGTAGTTTAGGTATATCACTAATAAAGTTGTACTTTTCAATTCAAATAAATATACGTTATAACAAGGTAATCTCATACCACTCCTGGTATTTGCAGAAACCTTGTTCTTAATTACAAGATTATTATATAAATGTGCAATAACGGGATTGAAACAAATCTTGCAGTGAGGTTAGACTAAGGGAGAAACCTAATTAATGACAGTAGACCAAACAAAATGTATATTAAGTTGTGCGTTTTTGTTTTTAACATCGGCCTATTTCCGAGAGTGAGGCCAGTCTCTGCTGCCAGAGAACAGTTTTACCTCATCAATCTGGGAAATTTTCCGAACCTCTGTTTTAGTTAGCAGGGTAGTGATCTTTTACGTGGGCAACATTGCACCGTGCACGGGACCAACGTCCCAACGCCCCCATCAAAGGGCAGAACGTGCTATTGTGCAATTTGCTTAAACGCAATGCCACATCCTCGGCGGTAGTTATTTTTTTAGCACGTACTGAATAAATTAAAAAAGTTAATGCTTTAACTCAGCCTCAGTTTCGCTATTTTCCGAGTGACCGGCAGATATACTTTCTGGTTCTTGCGGGTGTACTCAATAGCACACGGTGTTCCTAGGTGGTCACTGATACAAGCACTGACCATCGTTGCTTAACTTTAGTAATTGTATCGATGTGTTTAACGCAGCGTGGCCGTTGGTATGCCAACTAAGTAAACTAGTAATTACTAATAATTCAGAAAAGAACCTCCAGGCTTCAGTAGGAAATGTTATTTGCTTATTCCAGTTTTATTGCGCTTAACAAGCTTCTAACATTCCATGTTTCTATATTAAGCGAAGCCTTTATTACCGATTAAATACTTATTACATTTAAAGATTCTGCGCTACTCAACTTATACTATCGCAACTCGTAAGTAATTACAACAACCCATTTTTTTTTTATTTTCACGAAAATTTTACAGTTCGAATCGTAGCCGTTGCACAGTTTGTATCGTACCGAATCACTAAGTGAAGAGATGGGACCAGTGATGAGCACTGATAAGCATACTTGGACAACCCAAATCATGGCAACACATTAAAAAAAACCTGACTATCGTTTCACTAACCAAGTTAGCGTCATCAGAGGATGAATAATTATAAATATCTCATATACACAATTCTATTTATATTATTCTGCAGGTAGTCGGTCACTAATCATTTAGGGAGGTTCGACGACACCAAAAATTTACATATTTCGTTTGGCGGAAATATCTGTATTCTTCTCTCATCTATCGGACGTGCTCATGCCGGTATTTATTTTGTAAATATCAGGCGAAATAGCTCAGTTTGCGAGGTGAGTAACCTCTAGAATTGGACTAGGAGGCCGCGGGTTCGAGATGCGTATTCAGACAGTCGGTCTTTTTCAATCGAATGTGAAAAAGCCGGCTTTTGATGAGTTATGGGTGGTACCCTTTGTCTATATGTAAATGTAAGTTCCCCACGCACAAGCCAAAGACTTCTGGGCGCGGAGTTTGTCTACCCTGGTGGTGGGTGTTTATTCGGAAGGACCGAGGGTAAGTCATAGTATTTCCTCGGAGCCCATGCAACGGTCTTTCAGGCCGAAATATACGCTATCCTGCATTGTGTGCGGGAGAACAAGAGGAGGGGCTACATCAACAAGCGGATCCTCATAGCCACAGACAGCCAGTCAGCCCTTAAGGCCCTAAGTAGTCCACGGGTAAATTGCTGGCTGGTGAGTGAGTGCCGAGACGAGACGGACGACCTGGCTGGGCAGAATGAGACCACCCCCATCTGGGTGCCGGGTCACTCGGGGGTCAAAGGCAATGAAGTAGCTGACAGTCTCGCGAACAGAGGGTCAGCAGAACCATTTATGGGACCAGAACCGGTTCTGGGCGTGACAAAGAGCTCAACCAGGGGAGCCATTAAGTCCTGGGTCAGAAACGAACACAAGGTGTACTGGGCAGACTGTCCAGGGCTCAGACATGGGAAGTCAGTAATTGACGAACCCAGTTCAGAGAGACCTATGGAGCTGCTAAATCTTAGCAGAGGATAGCTCAGAAACATCACAGGTCTCTTGACGAGACTCTTGAGGGGAACCTCGCATGCAAACTCTGCGGCGAGGGGGAGGAATCAGTCCAGCTCATCTTGTGCGAGTGTAAAGCTCTGGACCGCAAAAGACAACTGATCTACGGTCAGTCTAGACCGGAGACAGAGCAATATAAAATTTCACCCTACCAATCGCTGTGCAGACTAGTTCAAGGCACAGTGATTTTGGAATGGGTGGTGTAAAAAGACTAAGGGCATGCACATTAAACCAAAGACTGCAGTGCTTTCGGAACGGCGAAGTCGCGGACGAGCCCCACGGGAAAAAAACATATATACCTTCGAAGGCGCTTAGCTGCCCTAGTTATCCCACATTTTTTTATTATTTTTAGATTCTCCTTATCTACGTGGTGGTTGTTATCCCAAATATGTCGGGAAACGGAAGATCTATCTATAGTACCGTATCTTGAATGTGCTAAATGTTCCTTGAATCTAATTTCAATATATCTTTTTGTTTGTCCGACGTATTTAAGATCATAATCTTTAAAACTTATTTAACAAATTCCCGACATTTTGAGGGTACTATCCTAGTCTTTTGGGTTACCTGTCAAGTCTTTAAAAGTATGTTTTGTCCAAAACGTTACTTGCAAATTGGCTTTTTAAAAAACGGTATCTAGACCCTTAGTGATTCAAAGTTAAAATGGTAAGCAAAGAAACTCTTTTTCTGCTTTCTCTCTTTTAAAAGTCCTTGATTCCGTTAACATTTTCTTTGTTTTCTGTTTGTTAACTAATTTCTCCACTAGGCAAGCAGTGAATCCGTTATATTCGGCCAAGTTCTCAATATACTTTAATTCTTTGGTATATCTACTTTTAGTTAAAAGAAAATTAATTAGCCTAAAAATTCAGACTGCCTATTTTTTGTGCGTACGTATGATGTGAGTCATTCGGAATGTAGCTTAGAGTGGTGGTTCCCTTTATATGGACATAGGCTTCTAAAGTGTCTTTATTTTTCATAACTAGAACATCTAGAAAAGGCAACTTTCTAGATGTTCTATTAATTTCTAATTCTTGGCTAAATTTTATAAAATCAAATTTATTGTTTAATTTGGCACTAAACTCTTCTATTCTGCAAATGTGTTTGTTAAACACTGCGAAAATATCATCCACGTAACGAAACCACGCTCTAGGAAAATACTCATTTACAAGATCTGTTTCAAATCTACTGATGAAAAGGTCTGCAATAAATGGCGAAAGCGAGTTGCCCATTGCCGTGCCTTGGGTTTGTTTAAAAAAACTCATTGCCGAATTAAAAAATATTTTGTTTAAGTTAAATATTGTTTGCAGACCTTTTCATTTATGTTATTCATTTTTAACAACTCTTCTAAATACGTTAACGTTTGCTTCGTGGGAACGCTAGAAAACAACGAAGTTACATCAAATGAAATCATAACTTCGCCTTCAACCAATTTAACTTCTTTAATTTTACATACAGACTAGGAGACTACTAGTATGGACAAGTTTCACCAAGTAAGGACCACAACAATCAATGAACTCTTTAATTTTATTAATGAATTCAAGTGTATTTGTTACTGAAAAACTGTTTTGTTTGATAGATAAGCTTTTAAACTCATTTGTCAACCATTTTGCTAAATTGCATGTCGGGTAACCTATAGCTGAAACAATAGTCGTGTTGTGACAACTCTTTGGACTATTTTAACGTCCGAAATCATTTGTGGTAGCGGGTTATAAACTTTATCTTTATACCCATCTATACTTATTTAAAAAAACAATAAGGATAAAGATTTCATTTGATGCAATCATTGTTTCCTAGCGTTCGCACGAAGCAAACAATAACGTATTTAGAAGAGTTGTTACAAATGAATAACATAAATAAAAAAATCTGCACAGAATATTTCTTTAACAAACCTTTGTATTATTTTTTTTTAAATTTAACAATGAGGTTTTTGAACAAACCCAAGGCACGACAATAGGCAACCCGCTATCACCATTTATTGCGGACCTTTTCATGAGTCGATTTTAAACAGATCTTGAATGTGAAAATGTGTGGTTTCGTTACGTGGATGATATTTTCGCAGAATTTCCAGAATAGAAATTAAACAATAAACTTGATTCTATAAAATTTACCCACGAATTAGAAATTAATAACAAATTACCCTTTCTAGATTTATTAGTTATCAAAAATAAAGACACTCTAGAATTCTATCTCCATAGAAAGGAACCCACAACTCTAAGCTACATGCAGAATGACTCACGTCATACGTACGCACAAAAAATTGCCAGTCTAAATTTTTTAGTAAACAGGTCAGGTTAATTAATTTTCCATGAAATAAAAGTAGATATACTAAAGAATTATTAAAGTGTATTAAGAACGTAGCCGAATACAACAGATATACTGTTTGTCTAGTGGAGAAATTAATTAACAAACAGAAAACAAAGAAAACGTTAGCGGAATCAACGACTTCTAGAAGAGAGAAAACAAAAAAAAACTTTGTTTGCTTACCATTTGAACCTCGAATCACTAGAGGTCTAGATAGCATTTAAAAAAAAGCCAATTTACAACTAACATTTCAGACAAAAATACTTTAAAAAACTTACTATGTAAACCAAAAGACAAGGACAGAACGGCCAAAATGTCGGGCATTTATGAAATAAGTTGTAAAGATTGTGATCTTAAACATGTCGGACAAACAAAAAGATATATTGGAATTAGATTCAAAGAACATTTGGTACACTTAAGATACGGTACTATAGATAGATCTTTCGTCGCCCGACATATTTAGGACAATAATCACCACGGTAATGAGGAGAATCTAAAACTAATAAAAAATGTTAGACAACCAGGCCAACTAAACGCAGAAAAGATATATATTGCTAAATATAGTAATAATAATAAGTGTATGAATCTCGGGGTAGTCTCCTGATAGATTATTTTACAAAATAAATACCGGCATAAGTAGGTCCGATAGACAATAAAAGAATACAAATATTTCAGCCAAACGAAATATGTTAATTTCTGGTCTCGTGGAAGCTCCCCAAATCGTTAGTGACCGACTACCTGCAACAGAATATAAATAGAGTTGTGGATATAAGATATTTAGAATTATTCATCCGCTGATGACGCTAACTTGGTTAATGAAACGATAGTCAGTTTTTTTAATGTGTGGCGGTGATTTGGGTTCTCTAAGTGTGCTTATCGCACAGGATACCGGGGTAAATATTTAAATTACCCCGGCAGTTAGTAAAACCTGCCTGTTTAACGTCAATAGAAATACCACTTTGTAGCAAGGTAGGTTTAAAGGTAGTGTAATGTTAAAGCTTTAATAATTTCGTTCCGCTTAAACAATTTTGTGTCGGTAAAGATTTTGGAAAATACTGTCACCTGTCAATATTTATTTACATTGATGCAAAGAGCAATATATTTATAATATTAGATATATTTATGTTACTCTAATACCGCTAATTAAACTAAGTTAGATAGATATAATACAGTAAATAGCTCAACGCTATTTTCATGTTTCAGTCAAAATTAATTAAATCTTATTAGGTAGTTTTGGTATTTAGAGGGCAATGGGTATTAAATTGCAAAGATTTAAATTGCATTTACAACCAGTATGTAATTGCAAAATGTAGAAATTTAAATTATATTTTCTCCAGTAAAAAGAAAAAATATTTCCGTTATATTTTCCTTCGCTCTAGATCTTAAGAAGAGTGATTTTTAATTGAAAAACGCTTTCTTTTTCTCCCCCTTAAAGAAATTTAACTGCAAATTTTCAAGTAAAAATTAGCAGTTATTTCTGTTGATAGATAAAATCGTAGGTCGAGCAAATTGTAACAGCGAGGCAATTGTATTTGTGCGTTACTCGCTGATGTTTAGGGAGGTCCCCGGTTGAAATTTTGCCAGAGGCATTAACGTTGTTTGTCTTTAGATTTAAATTGTCATATACATAATCATTTTATCCGTTAATAGAGTTTGTAAATAGTGATAAGATACAAAATTGAAAGTAAGGCTTCGCCTCTAAACACAAATTTGTTTCATTAAGCGATAATGAAACGCTATTTATAAGTTAAAACTTAACCTTGGCGCTGCTTGTTTAGTTAATAGATTAAATATTTCAGAATAAATGCTAATTCTCGTTTCACTTAAATATTTATGCATTTTGTGTTGTGCCTTTATCGCGAGGTAAACGTAAATAACAGATTTCTGCCAATCTGTACAGGGTAACTTGGTTTTTGTTACAATTCAAATGTTTACTGGGTATCGTATAACAGGGTATCTCAGTAAGCCAGCGGATTTAGCCAAAAATTGATGTAGCATGTATGCCCTCGATTTTGGAACTATTCATCATTGCGTAGATATAATTCAAAAATTTTGCTTTGTTTTGAAGTTAAAAGACAATATGCGTATTTATATACGTATATATATATATATATATATATATATATATATATATATATATATATATATATATATATATATATATATATATATATATTTCGGGTTGAACCGCGTCCAGAATTGATGAAAACTCGACGTTTCGGCTACTGTTTTGGAGCCATTTTGAAGAGGTAAAGGAAATATGTAAGGACACTCTAAGGCCTCAATCTGCCTACTCCTTAGAGCGGTGGACAAAGGTGGGTTGGGTTGGTTTTAAGAGGTAAAGAAAATATGTAAGGACACTCCAAGGCCCCAATCTGCCTACTCCTTAGAGCGGTGGACAAAGTTGGGTTGGGTTGGTTTTAAGAGGTAAAGAAAATATGTAAGGACACTCCAAGGCCCCAATCTGCCTACTCCTTAGAGCGGTGGACAAAGTTGGGTTGGGTTGGTTTCAAGAGGTAAAGGAAATATGTAAGAACACTCTAAGGTCTCAATCTGCCTACCCCTTAGAGCGGTGGACAAGGTGGGTTGGGTTGTTGTAGCTCGATTACGGGGCCTCAATCTGCCTACTCCCCAAATCTCGCCGGAGATAGTCTGTGAGGTCTCAGTGTGTTCAACCCTAGGCCTCAGAGAGATCTGGCAGTTCGTTGCAAGTCTTGTCTGATATATGTTTCAACCCGAGAACCAAGTATATATATATATATATATATATATATATATATATATATATATATATATATATATATATATATATATATATATATATATATATATATATATAGTGTGTCAATATTAAAGTCCACATCATATGGAAAATTATTTAATTGAGGCAAATTTAGAGTTGGGGAACAGTTTATGCTTTGCAAATAGTACAAAATTACGTTGACGTTTTTCGTGAATTTTCGTAGCAAAAATTCACTAATGGGCAGATACAGACTTTTGAATTAAAAAAAATATTCTTCAAATCACCGCGAATTAGGATTCCTAGAACCCATATCCGGGGTCAGTTACAATTTATATACGTATATATAATGTATCACATTGATAACTCAAAAAGTAATGGGCCAAACTTGATAAAATTTGGCAGGTACCTTCCTTTTGTAGGTGGCTTGGATGAGTTCGTTAGCCAGGAAAATGGGACTAGGTTTTCCAGGAAAATTTAGGGTCTTCTTTCAAACAAATTTTTTTTGGTCTGAAAATAGCAAAGCTATGGTAACTAAATTTGGTTCTTAGGTTTACGTTATGAAAAGTAAACTATATACCAAAATTAAATCCCTATGTCACAAGAAAAAAAGTTATGAGCATTTAATTTTTTAAAAATGTTTGGTGTCAGCATTTCTATGGAAATTCACTACCATAATGCACTTGCTGTGTCCAGACCTTTCTTTTATCGATCGGCTGTATCTCTCAAGTTTGGCATTAAAAAAAATACAGGAAGTTGGGGTTCTTTTACAAATTTTGAAAAAAGTTAAATAGAAAATAAATTTATTTTTTAGTTTTCTAGCTACCTACCGAATTTGAACAAATTTGGATTATCTTGAATTTTTTTATGTTTTCTTAAGCTAACAATTTTCTGACTCATTCCAATTTATGAAAATCTGAAAAGATCCGTTAAGATATAACAGACTTATCAGCTGAAGTGTTTTTTTCTGTTTAATAATGTTTCTACTTACAGTTTTTCCCAAAAAAATCAAATATGCTAAAAAATTATGTCATATTTGATGTAAAGTTGCTCTAGTTTCAACATTCCACAACAAAATTTTCTCGACCCATTTTCATCACAGTATCACTAGACAAATGTTATAAACCAGCATCATCCAATCTATTTGCCAGGCAATTGACCTGCGGTTGTTGTCTATAGGCAGAAGTGCGTTATAGCAGCGAATTTTCATAGAAATGATCTGGCACGAAACACTTTTTTTAGTGACTATAATTTATTTTCTTATAACATAGAGGTCTAAATTTTGGTATATAGTTTATCTTTTATATCTCAAACTTACGTACTAAATTTGGTTACCATAGCTTTCTGATTTGAGGAGATATAATTTCTTTCCGAAAGAAAACCCTGGTCCGATTTTCCTGGCTAACAAACCTATCCAAGCCACTTACAACATGAGGGTATCTTCTAAATTTTATGAAAACCGGCCCATTATTTTTTTAGTTACCTGTCTGTGATACTGTTTAAATTTTTATATGTTATATATACATATACATATATATATATATATATATATATATATATATATATATATATATATATATATATAAGTATATATATATATATATATATATATATATATATATATATATATATATATATCTCTCTCTATATATATATATATATATATATATATATATATATATATATATATAAGTATATAAGTATAGTAGTAGTAGTAATAGTAGACTGTAACATAATAATTTTAATAAGTAAGTATAAATTAGATACCTTTAAAATTATTGACGACGCATCTTCTTTTTCTTATGCCGTCTTCCTTATCGGAGGTTGGCGATCACTTCTTTAAACTAACTGAAGTTAGTCCATTATCTGATATTCCTCAGCCAAGATTTCTTTTTTCTTTCTATTCCTTTTCTTCCTTGTATGATTACTTGTAAGAGAGAGTATTTGTCATTATGAAGTATGTGGCCCAAATATGCTGTTTTTCTTATTTTGACGATTGTCATCAATTTTTTGCCGTGTCCAATTCTTCTGGATACTTCTTCATTTGTGGTTCTAGCAGTCCAAGGAATTTTAAGTATGCGTCTGTAGAGCCACATTTCAAATGCCTCCAACCTTGTTATGGATTGTGCTTTTAATGTCAAAGTTTCTACTCCATATAACAGCTGAGACCATACATAGCACACTAGGAACCTTAATCTAATGGCTAAACTTAATTTCTTATTTGTGAGCATTTACCTGTATTTTACAAATCCCTTCCGAGCTATTTCTATTCTGACTTTCATCTTCCCATCTTGTTCCAATTGGGAATTTATGGTTGCTCCCAGGTATTTATATTTGTCGACCTACTTTAACTGTTTACCTTCTAGTGTAAGTTGTATGTTGTGAATTTGAGTTTTTGAGATGACCATGTATGTGGTTTTACCTATGTTCATTGTTAGCCCCATTTTTTGCTTTCCCTATTAATACTATCTAAAAGGATTTGTAGGTCCTCTATACTCTCCGCCATTATTGCGGTATCGTCTGAAAATTTTATGTTATTAATGATGATCCCCCCAATGCTTACACCGTCCTTTCTTTCCCATAGTGCTTTCTGAAATATTAGTTGCGAATACACATTGAACAATTGTGGTGACAGCAGGCAGCCTTGTCTGACTCCTCTTTGGATTTCTATTTGGTTTGTTTTATTGTCATCTACCCGTATAACAGCTGTTTGGTTGTAGTATAGATTTTTGATTAGAATAATATCTTTGGAATCTAGTTTTATGTTTTTTAGTGCTTGGATAAGCTTACCGTGTTGAACTCGGTCGAACGTTTTTTGATAATCTATGTAACATATGAACACGCTTTTATTATTTTCCCTGCACTTTGCAGTAATACCGTAATTGCAAACAGCGCTTTTCTAGTTCCCATTCCGCTTCTAAATCCAAACTGTGTGCTGTCCAGTTGCTTTTCACATTTTTTATATATACGTTGTTCGATAACTTTCAGTAAGACTTTCAATGTGTGGCTCATAAGGCTAGTTAATCGGCAGTCATCGCACGACTTAGGATTAGGATTATTTTTCTTGGGTATAAGTAATAGGACAGATTTTAACCATTCGTCTGGTATTTGACCCTCATTGTATATTTTATTAAATAATTTGGTTAGACACTCTATATTTTTATCGTCCAAGATTTTCATTAGTTCGGCTGGAATTTCGTCCGGCCCTGAAGCTCTGCCACTTTTAGAGTTTTTAATTGAGTGCTCCACTTCTGATTTCAGAATTTGTAAGTTATTATTGTCACTGTCATCGGTTGGTGCTATTTCGTTCATTTCTTCTCTATTATCTGCAAATAGGTCTTTTATGTATTCTTCCCATGTTGTTTTTTATCTTCTTCTGATAACTGGAGCTCTCCATTTGAATTTATTATTACCAGTGGTATTCTCTTCCGTGTGTTACCAGTAATCTCTTTCAGTTTCTTGTGTAGGTTTCCTGTGTCGTTCTTTATGCTCAGCTCTTCTATTTCTTGGCAATTTTTTTCCATCCAGCGTTCTTTAGCTTCCTTGATCATGTATTCTATTCGGTTTTTTATTTGATTATATTTTTGGTTATTTGTATTCCTATATTTGCGTTTTTCGTCAATAAGGATTATAATATCTGGTGTTATCCAAACAATCTTAGTAATTTGTTTCTGTCCTCCAACAATTGTTTCACCTGCGTTAATCATAGAAACCTTCATCTCGTTCCAGGCACTGTTTATATCTCTTGTTGTAGCTTCAAGAAATGCCCGTGCGATTGCTTCATTTATTTGTTGCCGACATGTATCACTCTCGAGTTTTGATATATCTAGTTTTTTGTGCTTTACTTTTTCTTCTTCTGTTTTCTCAATTTTATTTTAATGTTGGTTAGAAGTAAATTGTGGTAGGAATCTGCATCGGCACTGGGGTATGTTTTTGCGCTATGAATTCCATTTCTAAATCTTTTGTTAATAAGGACGTAATTAGTTTAGTTTCTTATCAAGTTATTTTCGTTGTCCCCAGGCGCAGTCCATGTATAAAGTCTCCTTGGAGGTAATTGGTAAAATGGTGTTTGTGATGACCAAGTCTTTCTCTTGACAATATTGAACCAACCGATCTCCTCTTTCGTTTCTTGTTCCCAACCCATAATTCCCTACAATGTCTTCCACTCTTCCCTTTCCAACTTTTGAGTTAAAGTCACCCATTATTATGTTGACTTCGTGCTTTTTTATGCTTCTTGTTAATACTTCTAAATCTGAATAAAACGCCTATATCTCATTGTCAGTGCTGTCAGAGGTTGGCGCATAGATCTGAATTAGATTTATGTTTAAAAGGTGGGATTTTAACTGTAACATTACTATTCGTTCATTATAGGGAACAAAGTTAGAGACACAAGAGTGTAGTTCCTTTTTTATCATAATTTCCACACCGTTTTCATGTTCTCCGGTACTACTTCCCGAGTAGTAAAGCACCATACCATCTTGGTAGCATTGACCAGCACTTGGCCATCTCACCTCGCTAAGGCCTAGTATATCAATTCCCAGTCTGTTCATTTCCAATGTAACTGTTGCAAGTTTTCCAGCCTTGTATAGTGTTCGTACGTTCCACGTTGCAATACGATTTAAACTTGTTTTGGTTTTCCACCCGGGGATTCTTCGCACCCTTGTCCCATTTAAGAGACGTCGGGCACTCGGGGCCGTTTTGTTTAGAACTTCCATTCATAGTGATTTTTCTTGAGA
Organism: Tillus elongatus; assembly: GCA_964006375.1. Taxonomy (NCBI): domain Eukaryota; kingdom Metazoa; phylum Arthropoda; class Insecta; order Coleoptera; family Cleridae; genus Tillus; species Tillus elongatus. Next base: position 35,498,483 of record OZ023269.1, read on the forward strand.
ATTTAGTGCAGTAGTTTCTCCTTGCTTTCTGCACCGCTGTACAAACGCCGTTACCGTGGTTGATACTTCGCCGTTTGCTGCCTGATTCATAGCCACACTGTTCCCAGAGATAGTTGCCCATGGTCAGTACTAAACAGTCAGCTGCCGCTGCTCCGTGCTAGTTTTGGTCCGTCCCGGGTATTTCATTTCCCCGGTACCACCCATATCTTGGAGGCATTCCCCTATCCGCCACCCGGGGAGGCGCCCGGTGGAGGACTAGCAACCTCACACGGGGGGAAAAGCATCTTATATAATCAATATTAAATAACATGTCCTCGTCTAAAATGGTGAGATCAATACATTGTATTTGAGCTTGATAAAATATAAACATATAAAAAGTAAAGCTGACCCCGGATATTTTATTAAGCTCAAATACAATGTATTGATCTCACCATTTTAGACGAGGACATGTTATTTAATATTGATTATATAATATATATATATATATATATATATATATATATATATATATATATATATATATATATATATATATATATATATATATATAAAAATGTATATTTCAAAAAAAAATGATAACCAAATTTGGTAAGTAGGTTTATGATATAGAAAGTAAACTATACACCAAAATTTAGATTTATGTGTTACAAGAGAAGAAAGTTATAATAAAATATTTTGTGCCGGATCATTTCTATAAAAATTCACTACCATAACGCACTTGCTGCGTCCAGGCTTTTTGTTATTTATTAAATAACGACAAATTTGGCCACATTTGTCTACTCATGTTTTTTCTTACTTTTATTAACACGATAACTTTCTTTTGAAAAAATGTTTTTAATGAAAATTTGCTAGAAGAACGCAACGCTGCGTCTTAGCTTTATATTCCAATATACAGAAGTAAGGAAAGGTCGATTCTCAGAAAATTACATTAAAATCATTGTGTTAAGGTAATTCTAAAATAATCTTGATAATCGATCACTTTTTTCATTTACTGTGTGAAAGGTAAAAACCATAAAAAGGTTAATCTTTCGCTTTCGAACTAATAAAAATGTATGTGCATGTATTGATTTTTATATTAGTAGTCTAGTATACTCATTACTGCATATATTAGTCTCAAGTAAAGATCCATAAATTTAATAACGCCTTTAAGCAATAGAACATGTACAAGCCGGGTAAAATCTAATACACATTTAATTTTTTAAGTGTATTCAAGAAGCCACTGTTAAAAGTCTCATTTCGCAGCCTCGGTGGCCCTCTGGTGCTGCCCCTTCTTGCAGCTGACTAAGTGTTCACATGTTAGAGCTCTCAGCTAGAATGCCCACCAAATTATAAAACACACCAACTGATATGTACATCAAAAGATAATTTAAGATAACAGAGATAAAGATATAAAAAGCTCGGGATGCAGCAAGTGCGTTATGGTAGTGAACTTTTATTAAATGCTTCAAATTTGAATAACTCAATTTTCTATAAACTTAGAAAATTTAATTGTGGTATGTAGGATTGTCTTTTCTAGGGCAAGATATCCACCAAATTTTATTAAAATAACTTTGTAATTTTCGGAGAAAAAAAAATTTTTCAAAAGAAAATTTAAAATTTGAATAACTCAATTTTATATAAACTTAGATAGTTAAATTTTAGTACGTAGTAAGTTCTCTTCCAGGACAACATATATAGTAAATTTCATTAAAGCAGGTTTGTTATTTTTGGAGAAAATTTTTTTTTGAAAGAAAACTTAAATTTTTTCCGGAAAACCGCGTCCAATTTTCCTGGATAACGAACTCATTCAAGCCATTAATAAAAGAAAGGCACTTGCCGAGTTTCATTGAAATCGGTTAATTATTTTTTGAGTTATCAGACGGACACCTATATATATATATATATATATATATATATATATATATATATATATATATATATATATATATATATAAACATATAAAAATTGAAACTGACCCCGGATATGGGTTCTAGGGGTCCTAGTTCGCGCTTATTTTTTGAATTTTTTTTTCAGTCTCACCATCGAGAATTAGTGAATTTTTTAAAATAAAAATTCACCAAAAAGCGTGGATGCAGCAAGTGCGTTATCGTAGAAAATCTTTTTTGCAATAACTTACGTAACATTACTTATTATATACTAACAATTCAAAACAATTAGATAAACAATTATTTCTGCGAGAAGAGTAAAAAAAATCTGTGAAAACTGACTAGGTATTATATTTTACACAAAAATTGGCTGCTTATATATATATATATATATATATATATATATATATATATATATATATATATATATATATATATATATATATATATATATATATATAAGATTAAAATTCTATAATCTGTAATTATAACTAAAATAAAATACTGGGTGTTCCGTTTGAAAAAAATGCGTTACAGCAGTTTGATTTTTAAAATTCAGCCACTATTTGAGAGCACCCTGGATATGGCATTTTGATTTTTTCGACAAATCGTAGAAACGAACACCTTATTGAATGCGTTGTCTTCAATGGCACTTCGTTATTAGTAAAACCACCGTATCACAAATTTTGATATATGCTAAAAACTTAAAAATTTGCAAAACAATTGAAATAACTTGAAAGCGGTGAACGATATAATTTTTTTTTTTTGACAAATATTCATTATAATTTGATAGCAAGAATAAAAATATAAAAAAAACAAAAAGGAAAGTTTAATCACCAGTGACTTATCGGCCAGCCTGTGATTGTTCAAACAATTTTATAAGATGCAGGTCAAGATGCCCTATAAATAAGTCATTTGAGGAATTTTTAAAAAAATTTCTTACTTTTATTAACACGATAACTTTCTTTTGAAAAAATGTTTTTAATGAAAATTTGCTAGAAGAACGCAACGCTGCGTCTTAGCTTTATATTCCAATATACAGAAGTAAGGAAAGGTCGATTCTCAGAAAATTACATTAAAATCATTGTGTTAAGGTAATTCTAAAATAATCTTGAGAATCGATCACTTTTTTCATTTACTGTGTGAAAGGTAAAAACCATAAAAAGGTTAATCTTTCGCTTTCGAACTAATAAAAATGTATGTGCATGTATTGATTTTTATATTAGTAGTCTAGTATACTCATTACTGCATATATTAGTCTCAAGTAAAGATCCATAAATTTAATAACGCCTTTAAGCAATAGAACATGTACAAGCCGGGTAAAATCTAATACACATTTAATTTTTTAAGTGTATTCAAGAAGCCACTGTTAAAAGTCTCATTTCGCAGCCTCGGTGGCCCTCTGGTGCTGCCCCTTCTTGCAGCTGACTAAGTGTTCACATGTTAGAGCTCTCAGCTAGAATGCCCACCAAATTATAAAACACACCAACTGATATGTACATCAAAAGATAATTTAAGATAACAGAGATAAAGATATAAAAAGCTCGGGATGCAGCAAGTGCGTTATGGTAGTGAACTTTTATTAAATGCTTCAAATTTGAATAACTCAATTTTCTATAAACTTAGAAAATTTAATTGTGGTATGTAGGAATCTCTTTTCTAGGGCAAGATATCCACCAAATTTTATTAAAATAACTTTGTAATTTTCGGAGAAAAAAAAATTTTTCAAAAGAAAATTTAAAATTTGAATAACTCAATTTTATATAAACTTAGATAGTTAAATTTTAGTACGTAGTAAGTTCTCTTCCAGGACAACATATATAGTAAATTTCATTAAAGCAGGTTTGTTATTTTTGGAGAAAATTTTTTTTTGAAAGAAAACTTAAATTTTTTCCGGAAAACCGCGTCCAATTTTCCTGGATAACGAACTCATTCAAGCCATTAATAAAAGAAAGGCACTTGCCGAGTTTCATTGAAATCGGTTAATTATTTTTTGAGTTATCAGACGGACACCTATATATATATATATATATATATATATATATATATATATATATATATATATATATATATATATATATATATATATATATATATATATATATATATATATATATATATATATATAAACATATAAAAATTGAAACTGACCCCGGATATGGGTTCTAGGGGTCCTAGTTCGCGCTTATTTTTTGAATTTTTTTTTCAGTCTCACCATCGAGAATTAGTGAATTTTTTAAAATAAAAATTCACCAAAAAGCGTGGATGCAGCAAGTGCGTTATCGTAGAAAATCTTTTTTGCAATAACTTACGTAACATTACTTATTATATACTAACAATTCAAAACAATTAGATAAACAATTATTTCTGCGAGAAGAGTAAAAAAAATCTGTGAAAACTGACTAGGTATTATATTTTACACAAAAATTGGCTGCTTATATATATATATATATATATATATATATATATATATATATATATATATATATATATATATATAAGATTAAAATTCTATAATCTGTAATTATAACTAAAATAAAATACTGGGTGTTCCGTTTGAAAAAAATGCGTTACAGCAGTTTGATTTTTAAAATTCAGCCACTATTTGAGAGCACCCTGGATATGGCATTTTGATTTTTTCGACAAATCGTAGAAACGAACACCTTATTGAATGCGTTGTCTTCAATGGCACTTCGTTATTAGTAAAACCACCGTATCACAAATTTTGATATATGCTAAAAACTTAAAAATTTGCAAAACAATTGAAATAACTTGAAAGCGGTGAACGATATAATTATTTTTTTTTGACAAATATTCATTATAATTTGATAGCAAGAATAAAAATATAAAAAAAACAAAAAGGAAAGTTTAATCACCAGTGACTTATCGGCCAGCCTGTGATTGTTCAAACAATTTTATAAGATGCAGGTCAAGATGCCCTATAAATAAGTCATTTGAGGAATTTTTAAAAAAATTTAAAAGTCGCGAATTTTTTCTACACAGTTAAACTAAAAACTTTATAAACGAGTATAGTGTGGAGCAAAATTTTAAATAATAAAAAAACGAGTGCCAAAGCATCAGAGAAAGGTGCTATTTGAACTGAGTTTTCTGCAAATATTTTAGTGAAATGGAGAGCAATGATGGTTGAAGCAGAAACGTAAGGCTGTGTAAAACACACTTCTCGCATTTTTTTATATAACCCGTATTCATTTCAGTATCCTTGTCTGAAAAATGCCAATTTTGACGTTTCAAATCGCGAATTTGGCGTTTTAAGATAAAAATGAATAACTTTTCCAACTATTCTTTTTTGGTATTTTTTGAGGTTTTGGCGCTAAAGAAACTTATTTTCTGCCTGCAGTATTCAATAGATGTTGTTAACCACACAAAATATTTTGATTTTGTGTCATTTTCTGATCACCAATGGCACCCAATTTTTTTAATGCTTATAAATTTCTTTTCTTGTGACTTGGAAATCTAAGTTTTGGTACACGGAATACTTTTTATAATGTAAACCTGCGCACCAAATTTGGTTTGTTATTTTTGGATTGTATGTCTACATTTTTCGAAAAAAAAAAACGAAAAAAGTCGCGATCTTCTGGTTATTGAATTTTTTCTACGAAAACTAACTGAAAGATAATTATAAGGGAATGTTGTATATCTTTAAATATCCTCATTATTGAATTTTTATTTAAAAAATTCACTAATAGAGAGGTATCGATAGTGAGACTTTGCAAAAATTTTTTCAAATGAGCACGAACTAGGAGCCCTAGAACCCATATCCGGAGTCAGTTTCAATTTTTATATGTTTATATATATATATATATATATATATATATATATATATATATATATATATATATATATATATATATATATATATATATATATATATATATATATATATATATATATATATATATGTATCGGTCTGATAACTCAAAAAATAATTAACCGATTTCAATGAAACTGCTTTAATGACATTTACTATATATGTTGCATTTGGAGAGACCTTACTACGTACCAAAATTCAACTTTGAAAGTTTATAGAAAATTGAGTTATTTAAATTTTCTTTCGAAAAAATTCTTTTTCTCCGAAAATTACAAAGTTATTTTAATGAAGTTTGGTCGATATCTTGCCCTAGGAAAGACCTTACTACATACCAAAACTAAACTTGGTAAGTTTATAGAAAATTGAGTTATTCAAATTCGAAGCATTCAATAAAAATTCACTACCATAACGCACTTGCTGCGTCCCGAGCTTTTTTTATTTTGTCTAGGTGAAATATCAAAAAAGCCACAGAATTTACATTTAAGAAACAATGGCGAATATTTTGTACCAAGGAGGTGCGGGGATAACTTTAAACGAGTATGCGAATATGAATTGCTTTTTATAAAGTTAAAAGTGCTTGAAAAAGAACCTGGATGCAGCAAGTGCGTTATGGTAGTGAATTTTCATAGAAATGATCTGGCACAAAATATTTTATTATAACTTTTTTTTCTTGTAACATAAAAATATAAATTGTGGTGTATAGTTTACTTTTTATATCGTAAACCTACCTGCCAAATTCGGTTATCGTAGCTTCTTTATTTTTTGAGATAACAATTTTTTTTCAAATGAAAACTCAAAATTTTCCCGGAAAACCTCGTCCGATTTCCTGACTAACGAACTTATCCATTTACAGAAGGAAGGTACATTTTATCAAAATCGGACCATTCTTTTTTGAGGTATCGGTGTGATACCTACCTATATATATATATATATATATATATATATATATATATATATATATATATATATATATATATATATATATATATATATATATATATATATATATATATATATATATATATATATATATGTATATATGTATATATATAAATTGAAACCGACGCCGGATATGGGTTTTAGGGGTCCTAGTTTGCGCTCATTTGCAAAGAAAATTTCAACATTCAAAAGTCGGGATCTCCCCATTATAGTGAATTTTTTCTACGAAAATTCACTCAAAGACGATTTTTTTCTGATCAGATAAAACTTTCAATTGCGAAAATTTTAATTTTGCTATTTAGAAGAGACTGGTTTGTAAGCAAATATCTTACGGTAGTTAAAAACACTAACGGGCTATTTCTAAGGAAGTGCTTTCGATGATGTAATCCTTCCAAATTATCTCTCGTAGTTAGGTCTCCTTATTAAACCAATTACTTGATGGAGAACTGTGCAAGCTTTATTAAGTAAAGTAGCGTCTATTATAAAGTAAACTGAGATTTGTAATTAACGTTTACAGTAAGATGCTTATAATTATCTGTTTAATTAATAACACGAGTGTAAAGTGAGGAAAACACTTTTGATTTTTGTGCTCTATCTAGTTATGACTTGATTACGTAAACAAATCTTGAAATGAAAATCACAAAGTTTTAGATGCTTGTGATGAACGTCAACTCTAATATAAAGGGGAGATTATATTCAACTATAAATAATTAACTTTGAGGCAAATATTAGAGGAACGAATATAGGCTAATTTATAATAACCCCTCGTCTTTTAAAAGGGTGTTTAAAGTTATTAGAAAATAATCAGGCGTGAATGAGTTAGCAAATTTTCAATGTTTAAAGTTTATTTTTCATGTTTTAGAAATTTTAAGCCTTCTTACAGAAAGGCAGGGGTTCGGCAAAATTTCCAGGATAGTGAGGTGAAACTGCTCCCTGGCGTCGGTGATTGGCCATAGTCGCGGAAATAGGCCGACGTTAAAGAAACAAAACACACACACACAGAAATTTTAAGTGTGTCACGACGCACGATAAATAAGTGCTAACTTAGATTGGACTGTATACGATTTAATTAAAATTATTGCGAACCACAGCTACAACCCACCTGTTTCAATTCTCCATCTTGACTATTCTTATCGCTGTCATGCGCCTTTTACGGAATATATCGCAGAGTTTCAAGAGTGGACAATTATCAATACAAATTACCAAAACCGAAACAATTGTATGTTCTATTTAAAAAAAAATCAAATATCTATGTAAATTAAAAATAAACAATAATAATTCAAACGCAGTATTGAACATACCGCCGACCCTAAAAAAAAACAATTTTAGCTCTAACTACCCAAAATATTAAATAAAACTCTTTACAAAGTAATATGCAAATATTACAACAATATTAATATTGATTTGGAAGCAAACACAATTTGGATGTAGGTCTCTGAAGGACACCCGTTGCAGTCTTAACCGTTGCAACTCGATAGATTACATCCGAGCCTGGATGAATTTCTGTTACACGAGCTAATAGCCATGGCAACGGTGTACGTAGCTCATTTTTTATAAGAACCATGTCTCCTGCCTTTAACGATTGGTTTTGGCTTGTCCATTTATTTCGTTGCTGCAATGTATTCAAATAGTCATGATGCCAACGAGACCAAAATCATTGTGCAAACGCTGTAACGGTTGCCAGCGACTTAACTTGTTAAGCTTCAACTTAGAAAAATCCCTTGAGGGCAATGATGCTAGTGGTTCCAATGTTAAAAAATGGCCTGGCGATAGTGCATTAAGGTCATTTGGATCCGTACTAAGAGGATGAAGTGGCCTCGAATTAAGCACTGCTTCGATTTGAACGAGGACCGTATAAAATTCTTCAAACGTCAAAATTTGCTGACCAATAACTCTAACTAATGAGCTTTAAAGCTTTTCACACCGGCATCGGCTAAACCATTAAAATTAGGACCCGAGGGAGGACCAAAATGCCACTCAAATTTTTCAGACTCTACATCTTTCATGAGATCTATGATTTTTCGATGTGTGCCGACAAAACAAGTTCCGCGGTCCGAATGTTTGCTAATGCAGCGACCTCCCCTAGCGATAAATCGCCTAAATGAAGCAAGAAAAGCATCCGCGCTTAAATCTGAAGCCAACTCCAAATGGATTGCTTTTGTGCAAAAATACACAAAAACGCAAACATATGCCTTCTGGGATTTTATACCTCTGGACATACCAAGGGTAACAAGAAACGGACCGGCATAATCAATGGCAACCCCTTGAAAGAAATTTAATTAACTAACGCGACCAACAGGTAAATTTCCCATATAAGGAATGATATGTTTAGGATTAACTCAAAAACAACGAAAACAATTTGACAAAGAAGAACGAATAATTCTTTTTGCAGACAAAATCCAAAAGTTCTGCGAGATCAAGAAATGCAAATGCTGCAAACCAGGATCAAGGTACTTCATGTGAGTATCTTCGATAATAAGATTAGTCAAACGATGTTTTTGAGGAAGAAACAAAGGAATTTTTCTGTCTTAAGACAATTGCGAATTTGTCAATCGATCGCCGATCCTAAGGAAATCTCTCTTATCTACGAAAAGGTTTAACTTCCGAAATGTCTTGGATCTACACATACCCTTTCGAATTTCGGAAATAAGATCAGAAAACATTTCATATTGTACCAATTTAACTAAAACAAGAAGAGAATCGTGAAGCTCATCTTCACTCAAATTACCAACCTTTTATTCTCAGAATGACGAGAATTAAAAATAAATCTCAGAGAATAAGCAACTATTCTGAGACTCTTATTTAAAGATGAAAATCTCTACAGAATACTATCTGATTCCTTAGTTAATAACGAAACCAAAACGATGCTTTTAGCTTCTTCAGTTATCTCGAGGCTACAAACTCCAGAAGACTCTAAAGGCCAACAATTCAAATCGTCCGTTAGAAAAGAAGGTCCGTTCCACCATACGCTATATTGTAAAATTTACTTTGGGAATAAGCCTCGACTTTTGTCTGAAGGGACATATTTCCATAGAATTGTAGACACCCTTTCATGTATATGGCAGTAAACGAGGTAAGGTTATTCTTTTAAGAGGAGCTACCTTCGACTTCGCTACCACTAGCGACACGTTAATGTTTTTCTGCATGTACAAAAATTGTAAAATAGACACAACTTGCATACGCAGTTTCACTTGCATCACAAAATGCGTGCAATTCACATTCAAGATGCTAAATATTTAAATGTCTAGGAATTTTGACCTCCTTGATCACTGGTAATTCCGACTGAAACCTTTTCCATTGCTTAACAAAGTCCAAGGAGGGTTCATCATCCCAGTCTAGTCCAAGAATCCCCAAATGATGAATCATACGCTTGGCGAACAGCGTGGAGGTGTCAAAAAACCCAGAGGGTCCAATATCCTTACTAAATTAGACAACACAGCTCGCTTTGTACAAGTCGTGGATATTTCATTAGTTTGATATGTGAAACTGTCGTGGTTAGGTTCAAAACGTAAACCTAACACTCTGACATATCTAGGTTGATCTAAATAAAAACAGACTTGGCTGCTGTTCTTCTAAAGGAACATCCACTAAGATCATCTCTGAATTGCTGGACCATTTTGCCAATGCAAATCCACCTTTTGCCATTATCGATGTGAGTCCACGCCTAATATTTAAAGCTTCCTCCAAAGAATCAGCGCCTGTCAGTATATCGTCTACGTAGATATCCTCAGTCAGTATTTTTGAAGCTGTTGGAAAATCTCTTTCTTCGCCATATGCTAACTGGCGAATAGTTCTATTAGGTAAGGTTCTATAAGGAGAACAGCTAAGTCCGAAAGTGACCGTGTTCAATTTGTATTCTTCGATAGGTGCATGTCTATTAAATCTCCACAGAATCCTTTGGTAATCCCTATCTTCTGGACCAACAAGTATTCTTAAAAACATTTGCTTTATATCTGTTATAAGGACGAATTTGTGTAAGGGAAATTTTAGAAGTATTGTAACAATATTCCGAATGCAATTTAAGTCCAACGTACAAAGTATCGTTTAAAGAAACGCTCTTTTTCGACTTCATAGAGGCGTCAAAGACAACTCTTACTTTTGTCATTGGGTTATCATTTTTTATAACACAGTAATGAGATTTATAAAATGAATTGTCCTTTGAAGCCGACTTGAGAGGAGACATATAACCTACATTCACATAGTTCCTCATAAGCTCTTTATACCCTGTCAACAATTCAGTATTTTTGTACAATTTATTTTATAATACATAAAATCGGCGAAGTACCAAAGTCCTAGTATCCCCAAAGATAGGATTTTCAATTCGAAATGGCAAGGCTACTAAATATCGAAAACTATCAGCACGATAAAAACTTTCCCTAATTAATCTTTCGTAAATTTAATGCTCTGGAGAGCTAACCAATTTGTTTGGTATGGTTTCAATTTACCATAACCTTTTTATTATTTTATCCAACGAATCCATTGAGCTACTGACTGTGCAAAAACTAGAAGCTGACGGAGAACCTTTGAGCTCGGTCTTACCCATTACAACCCAGCCAAAGACAGTTTCCATTGCTCTAGGAATTCCCGGCCTTTCAATGATACGATTAGGTTTTACAACAAAGGGAAATAATTCAGCTCCTATCAATAAATATATAGGAGCCGACCGATAGAAAAACTTATCTGCTAGACAGAGCGACTCAAACTGCGACAAAGTATCTAACGAGAATGTTTGTTCCGGTAGAGATGTACAGATTTTAGGCAAAATATAAACCGCTATATCAAACACTCGCTTCAAAGCACCCACAGGTTTAATAACACAATCAGTCATTCCCCTCGAAACAGCTTTCTCCAAGTTTCCGATTTCAGAAATATACGACGATATTCTGCGACGAGACAAACCCAAGTACTTTACACATCTTTCCGAAATGAAAGAGGCACTGGCTGCCGAATCAATAAGTGCACGAATAGGCACAAAATTGCCACTAAAATCCGCCACTTCTATTAGCGCTGTAGGCAAAATAACCAATAATTTTGAAGACTCAGAAATGCTAGTAAAGGCAAAAGCGTTTTTTGTTGTAATTGAAGATTCATCCAAAGTACCATAACTAGATTTCACCTCTGTTACTTTTGCAATAGTCGACTTTTTGACCAACTTTAAAAAAAATGCAATCACGAATGATGCCTAGATCCACATATCTTACAATTTCCAGAAGACGAACAGCCTTTTGCTTCATGACCCGAATGTAAACAATTTAAACATAGATCTTTACTTTTACTGAATTGGTATCTAGCATATGGAGTTTTAGTATGTTATGAGTATCATCGCAAAATACACACAATTTCCTTTTATAAACCGAAATAAAAGAAGCAGTACTTAGCTTATGAGCCAACGAAAATTGTTTAAAACTACTATTAGCTTTTGTATATTGAATAACGTTCGAAGTTTCTAAAGGTTGGCAATGTGCCTCCAAAAAATCTACTAAATTATTATACGTAGACATTTCAACATTTCAATATTCTATTTCTAAAACCAAAACACTGTACCTGGACAGCAAATTTCTTCTCCAACCGGAGCATTTCTGTTTTCGTGGATGGCCATTCCTCTAAACTATATCCAATTAATGCAGGCGTCCCTCAAGGTTCAGATTTAGCCCGTATTTTGTTTCTTCTTCACATAAATGACCTCCTCTCTAGCACATCCAACCTAGTTAACTGTTACGCAGACGACAGCACCATTCCCTTAAATATACAATATTATAAGCTTGTCTCTTTAGCCCAATTAGACGAGGATCGTAGACTCATGGAGGGTTCTGTCCCTGTGGATCTCCAAAAAATATTAGACTGGGGAAGTAGAAATCTTGTACAATTCAACCCCACCAAATCTCAGTCTTGCTTTCTATCTCATAAGAGATACACCAGACCTAGACCCATCACAATGAACAACCAAGTTATTCAAAGTAATGAGTGTTTTTTACTTGTTGGCATTTCAATGGATTTGAAATCTCAATTGGCAACAGCATGTCACATCAATTGCAGAAGCGGCTGCTAAAAAAATAGGTTTCCTCTTCCGGGCTCGCAAATACTTTTCACCAGCTCATTTCTATAAGTTATATACTTCACAAATCAGGCCAAACCTCGAATAATGCTCCCACATCTGGGGTGCCGCTGCCGCTTCTACACTCTCTATCCTGGGCTCCATTCAGAAGAGAGCTATACGTCTCATCGGTGACACTACCCTCACCCAAAGGCTGCATCCCTTGTCCACCGACGTGCCGTTGGTGACCTCTCTCTCTGTCTCTCTCTTTTATAGATATGTGCACGGGCACTGCTCAGAGGAGTTTTCTTTTATAGCTCCTCCACCTGCTGCCCACAACAGATCTACCAGGGGAACAGAGCAAATGCACTCTTTTACTGTCCAGGTCACCAGTCATGGAACATCCTGTGATGCCCGCTCTTTTGTCGTGAAGACTTCCAAATTGAGGAATTCCTTGCCGGCACATGTTTTTGCTTCTCCTGCGACCCACCAAACCTTCAAGTTCAGAATTAACAAGTTGCCTCTTTCCTCCTTGTCAACACCCACGGTACGAGAGTATTTAGGCTATAAGCCCTCGTGGTGTGTTGTTGAAATATACAAAAAAGATTTATAAGTGTTTTAATTGGATATTTGACAACATACAATTTTAATAACCCCTATTACCAGCCAATAAATCGACAAACGGATAAATCATATATAACCACTTGTAAATGTCTGGACTCAGCAAGCGCGTTTTGGTAGCGCAGTTTCTTGAAAAAATTAAGTTCCAATTCCTAAATTTATTGTTAAGTTAAAATCTTCAATTTTGGGACGCAATTAGGTCTTTAAAAGGTAAACGCTGCGCTAAGCTGGAATAAAAGCCTTTTGATTTTTTGTAAAAACAAATTAATTTTGGAACAAAACTTGATATTTTAGTTACTTGAAGGATTTTTATGAAAACTGGCTACCAGAGCACACTTGCTACCACTAGACAATTTTACATTTCTCATCTAAAACAGACAAGGAGCTTGTGGTATTGTACGTTTCACGCTCAAAAAAATTCTCAGCTGCATATGCATATCTTTAGCATAAAATTCGCTATGAATATATAACGGTTCTGCTTGTCACGGCATAAACTTAATTAAGAAAATTGTTGTGCATTAAGTTTGTATATCATTCTTGGTCAGTATTTATAAATAAGTGGACAGGAAAAAGTATATATGTAAATACAGTTCCCATTTGAATACAATTTGGACAACTAAAACATGTTTAGTGCCTCTGCGTGTTCTGATATGTTGTAATAAAACTGCACCCCCATGAATTAATTGAATCGAACCATATAATTTACCACTGGACAAAAATAAACTGCCCACAGTGAATGGCTAACACTCGCGTAAAATTTTCCCTGATTTTCATTCAAGAATAATTATGAATCATGTTGTTACATACCCTTGTTAAACGTTTCTCATTACGAAGACTCCACGCTTTCTAACTTAAGCTACATTATCTTGATGAAATCTTTATTACTCCCGTTATTAATTAGAAATAATATTTCGTGTGGGCGGAGAAAACTCCTTAGTGAATCGATAGCTGTGATTACACCTACAGATAATATTTTAGAAGGAAAGTTTGCGTTATATTTTTGGTTCATTTCACTGTAAAATATTCTTAATTTCAGAGAGTTCTTGTGCTTAGTAAAAGCGCAAATTTTAGAATTTGTATGTTGCTGTTTATTTAAAAATACTCAGTAACCCTGGACGCAGCAAGTGCGTTGTGGTAGACACATGATTCAGTGACTCACCCTGTAAACATTTCAGAAATACTTCAAAAATGTGCCAGTAGCTTTCAAATCAAAGGCGTGATTTACTATTTTGTGAGGAGGAAAAATATATATATTTTTATTTCAACAACACACCACGTGTGCTTACAGCCTAAATACTATCGTACAGTGGGTGCCGACAAGGAGGGAAGAGGCAACTTGTTAATTATGAACTTGAAGGTTTGGAGGTTCGGAGAAAAACATGTGCCGGCAAGGAATTCCACAACTTGAAAGTCCTAGGGACAAAAAAGCGGGCATAACAAGATGTTCTATATCTGGTGACCTGGACAGTAAAAGGGTGCATTCGCTCTGTTCCCCTGGTAGATATGTTGGGGGCAGCAGGTGGAGGAACTATGGAACAAAGTTCCTCTGAGCACTGCTCGTGCAGGTATCTATAAAAGAGAGAGAGGTCATCAACGGCACGTCGGTGGAAAGGGATGGCAGCCTTTGGGTGAGGGTATGGTCACCGATGAGACGTATAGCTCTCTTGTGAATGAAGTCCAGGATAGCGAGTGTAGAAGCGGCAGCGGCACTCCAGATGTGGGAGCAGTAATCGAGGTTTGGCCTTATTTGTGAAGTATATAAGGTATAGAGATTAGCTTCTGAAAAGTATTTGCGAACCCGGAAAAGGAAACCTAATTTCTTAGCAACCGCTTCTGCAATTGATGTGACATGTTGGTGCCAATTAAGATTTCGATCCACAAAAATGTCAAGTGAAAAGGACTCATTACTTTGAATAGCTTGGTTATTCATTGTGGTGGGTCTAGGGCTGGTGTATCTCTTATGAGATAGAAAGCAAGACTGATATTTGGTGGGGTTAAATTGTACAAGAATCCTACTTTCCCAGTCCAATATTTTTTTGGAGATCCACGGAGACAGAACCCTCCATGAGTCTGCGATCTTCATCTAATTGGGCTTAAAAGACAGGTTTAGAATATTATACATTTGAGTGGAGGGTGGTGTCGTCTGCGTAACTGTGAACTAGGTTGGATATGCTAGAGAGGAGGTTATTGATGTGGAGAAGAAACAAAGTAGGGGCTAAAGTTAAACCTTGAGGGACGCCTGCATTAATTGGATACAGGTTAGAATAATGGCCATCCACGACAACAGAAATGCTCCGGTTGGAGAGAAAATTTGCTGTCCAGGTACAGAGTTTTGGTAAGCCATAGGCCGGAAGTTTATTAGGCAGCGCTGCGTGCCAGACCTGGTCGAATGCTTTGTATATGTCTAGAGCGACAATCTGGGATTCACAGTGTAGTTCCATAGACTTGCTCCAAGAATGGGTGACGAAGGAAAGGAGGTCGGCAGTTTATCTGCGCTGACTGAATCCATACTGCCTGTCGTGTGATAGACTGTGTTTTTAAAGAAATTTTAGTAATTCGGTGTTTATATACTTTTCCATCACATTAGAGAGGACTGAAAGGAGAGAAATAGTCCTGTAGTTGCTAGGAAGCGCTTTGGGTCCTTTCTTGGGGACGGGTTGTACTCGAGCAGTTTTCCAGTTACTAGGGAATATGCCTCTTTTGTAAGATGTCTGGAACAGACGAGTCAGGAGAGGAGAAAGTTCTCGTGCGCATTTTTTGAGAACAATTGCTGGGATCTCGTCAACGCCATATGGTTTCCTGGTATTAAGAGAAGAGAGCATCTTTCGTACCTTTTGAATTTTGAAAATGATATCAGTCATTTTATGCGCGACATTGGGGACTGTTGGTGGTTGAAAATTTGGAGGTGGGTTGAGAGTAGAATTACCTGCGTACAACGAGACAAAAAGCTGAGCCTTGTCCAGGGCGGTAGAAACAATTTTATCCCCTGAAACAAGAGGTGGGAACGTGCTCTTGCAGAAATTATCCCCAATAGATTTAGCAAGAGTCCAGGTTTGCTGCCGTTGGAACTTCAGAGAACTTTGTTTTTTAAGTGGTTATTAACAGAGTTTTTTGCCTCAGAAAGAATAGGGAGATAGCGGTTTCTTGTGTCGTTAAATGCTTGACGGTTTTCTTGACTGGGATTGTGTAGAAGCCTTTTGTGAGCTTTGACCTTTTCGATCTGGCCTTGTCACAGGGTTTAGAGAACCGGGGCTTTTGAGTGGCTGAAGAGGTTTGCTGTGTAAGTGGAATAAATAATTCCATGCCAGCTTGGATAGTTTCGTTGACGTTTTGTGAGATATCGGAGCGGTCAGGATGAGAGAAACAGGCAGACGCCGATGGAAATGAGGAAAAGTAATACCGCATTTCGTCCCAGTTTGCGGAGTTGTAGTGCCAAACGATACGTGGGTGTGATGACTGTGTGACCTCTGGTTGCATTGCGCAGGATGCAGTGACCATGCCGTGGTCTGAGCGACCAAGGGAGGCGGTGACTGGTATCTTATAGCATTCAGGTTTTGTAGTAAGAAGGACATCAAAGGAATTTGAGCTGTGTGTTGGGATGCGAGGAAAGTAAGTAGGCTGCTGAACCATATTGGCTAAAGAATTGCTGACTTCGAAGGCCTCCTCTGGTCTCTCTTGTGCATCGGTTATTGATGATCCTAGCTATTCCTTATTATGGACATTGAAGTCACCAAGAATAGTGACCTCGGAGGAAGGATATTCAGAAATCAGATGGTCGGTTTTTTCAGAAAGGTGGTCGAAGAGCTGGACAAAGTTGTTGTCAGAAGATGGCCGGTAAATGCGACAGATGAATTTAGTTTCAGCCCTGAGAGAGAGTTTTCGCCAAAGTATGTCTTTTCTTCCAGCTTCTAAATTGGGAAATCTGGTGGAGGGTAGATTGCTACGGACGTACGCGTACACGCCTCTATGCAATCTAAAGGAAGAAATGAGCTCATACCCCGCTAAATTAAGGTGAATAGTGGCTGTTTTGGCACTGATTTGATGCCGGTGCCCCCTGTACACCCCTCTCCCGGAGATCGAATGGAGGGGTATTTTATATTCGGAATGTTTTGTACATGGAGGAGCCATCATGATTTTTGTGTATAAGGGAAACCGACTCTATGCAATCTAAAGGAAGTAAGGAGCTCATACCCCCGGAATTAAGGTGATTAGTGGCTGTTTTGGCACTGATTTGGGTTTCGGTGAGGAAGAGGAGTTGGGGCCTATTAGCCTGGAGAAAATGGTGGACGGAGTTCAGGTTAGAATTTAGGCCACATATAATCAAGAAGGATATGTTAAATTTTGATACCGGCGCCTCCTGCATACCCCTCTCCCGGAGATCCGAATATAAGGGTATTTTATCTCCGGAATCTTTTGTACATGGAGGAGCCATAATCATTTTTGTTTATAAGGGAAACCGACTCATACACCAGAACCGAAAACGTCCGTTGAGACTTCACCGGACCCTTGATGTAAGGGGTGGTACCTCCTCGGGCGTGAAAAAAAATCGCAAAGGAAAAGTTAACTACCATCTGCTTAACTCCGATTAGTCGCCTCATACGATAGGCAGGAGTTACCTTGGGTCTATTCTTTTAGTTAGTCCCCGGACCCACAGTGGACGACGCTTTTTGACAAAAGCAGCAACTAATAAATTAGGTCGTAAACATTGTCTCCTAGACCACATCGGTAAAAATGTTATAGGTTGTAACACTCAATAGAAGATATGTTATTCTGCACTTAGAAACAACTACGCTGACAAAGCTACATTTGCAAAAGACACTATCGAAGCTTAACATAGGCCCACAGTAGATAACTCAAGAGCCAGTACATTTTTGAAATGATAAGCGATATAAGCCATAAACTTTTCAAGGTATTTTTTTGGTACTACCTGATTTCTGGTATCAAAAAACATATTTTTTTTGTAATATTTAATAGGCACACATATATTTTAGTCTTATGCCCTCATGTGACCTCCAGTGGCACCAAACATTTTATATATTAAAATTTTATAAGTTTTTTTCCTTTAGCTTAGATATCGAAATTTAGTACGTACTTCACCTGTTCTAATGAAAACCAGTGTACCAAATTTGGTTGGCACAGCTTTGTTATTATTGGCGATACAAAAATTTTCCGAAAGAAAACTCCAATTTTCTGTCTAACAAACTTACCCAAGCCGCTTACAAAACAAAGGCACCTGCCACATTCCATTAAAATCAGCTCATTATTTTTTGAGTTATCGGTGTAATATACACACATACCTATATAACATATAAGAATTCAAACTGACCCCGGACACAGATTTTAGGGGTCCTGGTTCGCGCTCATTTAAGGACATTTTTTTAAAATTCACAAGTCGCGATCTTCGTGTTAGCGAAACTTTTCTACGAAAATTCACTAATACAAAATTTTGGCTTACAAAAACATCAATACAATAAAATATAAATATTAATAGTATAAATGCTGTTAATTATGTTATAAAGCAAGATAGTTACAAAAATACAAAACGACTGCGTAAAAAGCGAACTACAAAGATGAAAGCTAGATAAAACAGAAAAAAAGTCTGGCTGCAGCAAGTGAGTCATGGTAGCGAATTTTCACAGATATCATCTGAAACCAAATATTCTTTTTAATTTAAATGCTTATAAGTTTTTTCCTTGTAACGTAGAGATCTAAATTTTGGTGCATAGTTTACTTTTTATAACGTACCACATTTTGTTACCAGGCTTTGTTATTTTCAGAAATAAACATTTTTTCCGAAAAAGAAAACACAAAATTTTCCCGAAAAACCTGGCCCCATTCTCCTGGATAAGGAATTTATCCAAGCCATTTACAAAGGAATGCTACCTGCCAAATTTTATCACAATCGGCCCGAAGAAAATGTGTTTGCGGTCATTTGATCCCTTATAGAAAATCCCCACATAAGCCGGCGCAAAGTCGGTCAGAAAACGGAATTGAGCACGCAGATCATTGGCAGAATAATTAGAAAACACAAATTACACCGCTACCATATCCAATTAAATCAAGAACTTTCACATGCTGACTTCAATCGAGGACTTATTTCTGTATGTGGGCATTAGAGATCTTGGGTGAGGATGAACACTTTTTCGATTATGTGTTGTTTACAGACGAATCGACTTTCCATAGTAACGGCTTGGTAAAGGGACATAATTTTCATTAATACGCTGATGAAAATCAACATCTCTGCCGCAGTATTAACCGTCAGAATCGTTGGTCTATTAATGTGTGGGGTGGAATATTAGGGCCAAGAGTAGTAGGTCCTTCCTTTTTCAATGAACAGCTAAACGGAGATAGGTTTTATGGGTTTCTTCGTCAAAGTTTGGCCGAACTTTTGGAAGACGTCCCAGTATCTATTACAAGGCGGATGTGGTTACAACTGGATGGTGCTCCGGTACATTTTCAAATGGTTAGGACGAGCAGGTCTACAAAACTGGCCATCCACATCGCCAGACCTAACATGTCTTGATTTTTCTTGTAGGGGCATGTTAAGAATATCGTATATGTAATGCCTCCGACCACACAAGATGACATGAAACAACGCAGACGGAATGATTTCAATAAAATATCGCCGCAAAAGATTCTCAAAGTCAAGCGGTCTTTAAACAAAAGCTACAATTATGCATTGGACCCCAGTTTGAACATTTGTAGAACCATGCTTATTATACTTACTCTTGGATTTTTTGTCTTATTTTTATCATTTGTTTACCTTGGATTAGTTTCCAGGTTGAATTTCAAACAAAGCAAGTTAAATTTGTTAAAAATGAAAAATTCTTATTTATGCCAAAACAATAATAAAAGTATGAATAGCGTCAGAACCGCTGATATTGTGTATAGGAAATCCTAGTATCATATAAAAGAAATTATTTTCTCTGTGAAATGCAGCAAAAAAAAATGAAATATGAAATTCATATAAAATAAATGAAATAACCTGCTTTGAATGTGCGGATAATAAAACTTGAATTTTTGAACGCCCTGTAGAGTATTGCGTAATATTGACTACAGTAGTTGATAAAGTACCAAATCCACCATCAAAATCTAGTGAGTTTTTTCTTACGATATTACCTGACTATGGAGATAAGATTTTTTTTCGAAAACCCCACATTCGTTGAAAATAAAGATATCTGGAAAACCGTAATAGCTAGGTATAGGGACTCTTGGAGTAAGTGAACCTTATTTTTCCCATAGAATTCAAAAACGTTGTCAAATACCGTCTCTTTCATAAGAAAAAACATAACTTTGAGTTGTCACACTTTTTTGTATCAGCCTGTATATTCGAGAATAATTTTAGCTTGTAGCCCTTTTCAAGCTATGCAATCTTTGTTGGAAATAAATTCGAAATAACGAAAAATATAGGCGTGACAGCCCGTGGCGTATGCGATGGGTTATTATATATATATATATATATATATATATATATATATATATATATATATATATATATATATATATATATATATATATATACATATATGTAGTTAAGTTGTAACTGACCCCGGAGATGGATATGGATTTTGAGGGTCCTGGTTCGCGCTCATTTGAAGTAATTTTTTCAAAACTTAAAATCGGGATCTCCCCAAGACTGAATTCACTAAAATAAAGAAATGAAAAACATTATCAAATAATAACATGCAGTCGGAGCTCGAGTCGGAGGCATTGGTTATTTCTGTTCCACTTACGTTCCACATGTAGGGCTTTGACTGTAAGTTATAATTTTTATTTTTCCATTTCAACTTATTTTTATGTTCTCAGTTGGCTTTGTACATATTTGCGTTTTTTAATTTTCTCTAATTGTTTTTTTTTTTTAATTTATGCCTTAGTGTAATTTGTATTGTACCGCCGATACGTATTGTTTAGAAGAAATCTACACACACGACATTATTACGTACTACACAGGCCGTATTACACTTCTCGGCAATTCATATACCGTATGTCACTCGCGGGATTTAAGACAAATCTAATGAAACCTCATTTATTTTTATTCAATTGCCCATTTGGATACTATGAGGAAATAAAAATTTTTACATTAATCATAGACACGCGCAAAAACATAACCTTGCTTACTCACTCAGTCGTGTAAAACAGGCTCAGTTTGATGTTATTGAGCCTTGAAGATATTCAGTTGTGAGTTGTGACAGATATGAAACATGTGCTAGAGGTCTTTATAATGCTAAATAAAGAAATATAACTTGCTTGGATGACATTGAATAAGATCACCTGGTATCACTCATTATTAAAGGCAAATATTTGCTCATAATTTTGGATGATTCATTTAACTTTATTTAATCACTCTACATTATGTAAACTGAAAATTGGATAGACGGAATTAAGCCGGGGAGGTATAGAAAATTCAGGGAATTGAAATTTCATAACGTAAATACTAAATATTTAATTAGAAGTCAGTGGTACCTCAGGAAGTCATGTTGCATATAAATTTCACTGTGTTTAAACAGCTTTCGACCCTTTATAATTTAACTTCCGCTTGTTCTTCCTTGAGAAACTTGACGCGTTTAATACTAAATTAGGAATAAAATACTCTGCTAGAAACAATTGCTCAGCTCCAAAACATTCCAAAAACCTTTCAGTGTTACAATATTTTACTTATTTTATATATTTCTTTATGGTAATTTATCAAGGTGTATTTAAGGTAAATAAACCCCAAATGAAGCTTTTATAGGTTAATGAATTCAAGCAATATTAACATTTTCAAAATGTAAATAGCCTTGACGTAAGTGCGTTGTACTAGAAAAGTATGTAAAAAAATTGTATAAAAAAAGAAAAAAGTCTGGACGCAGAAAGTGCGTTATTATAGTGAATGTTTAATAAAATGTTTCTAATTCCAAATATCTCTTATGTTTAATAAAAGACATCGAGTTAAAATATAACATTTATAGTCAAAACCATGTACCATATTTCATCAAAAAAACTTTATTGCTTGAAAAAGTATAAAACATTTCCGAAAATAAATAAATTTGTATCAAAAAAACTGCTGTCATTTTCCGGGCCAATTAAAGCATTCAAGCAATTTACACAGAGACTACACTTCCCAAGATACAATTATTCACAAAAACTTTTTGACAAAAAATCAAATTTTTTTTCTCAAAATTTGCAAACCCTCCCTTTACGAAAATTAGCCATTTTTTAAAGGAAATCTGGCAAAAGTAATGTTGTACCAAATTAATATAAAAGTCTTTTGACGAAAATTAGCTAAAAGTTTTTTACACGAAAATTTGCTAAACAAAGTTGCTTTCATGAAATTTCAGAAGCCTGGACGCAGCAAGTGTGTTGATGGTAGTGAATTTTCATAGAAATGCTCTGCCACAAAATATTCTATTATAACTTTTTTGGTAACATAGAAATCTAAATTTTGGTGTATAGTTTACTTTTTATATCGTAAACCTACCTATTAAATTGGGTTATCATAGCTTTTTTATTTTTTTAAAGAACAATTTTTTTCGAATGAAAACTTAAAATTTTCCGGGTAAACCTTGTCCGGTTTTCCTGACCAACGAACTTATCCAAGCCACTTACAAAAGGAAGGTACATGACAATTTTATCAAAATCGGCGTATTATTTTTTGAGTTATCCGTGTGATACATACACACACACATATTATATATATATATATATATATATATATATATATATATATATATATATATATATATATATATATATATATATATAACATATAAAAATTGAAACTGACCCCGGATATGGGTTCTAAGGGTCCTAGTTCGCGCTTATCTGCAAAATTTTTTTCAAAATTCAAAAGTCGGGATCTCCCCACTAGTGAATTTTTTCTACGAAAATTTACTAAAAACATAGTTTTCAGGTGAATTCATCTTTTTTTTACCAATAACCTATTAAAGGTTACTTATTTATCTTCAAAATTTCACACCAATTTGGCAAAAAATGATTTCTGTGAAACTGCCTGATATACAGGTACAATTTGGAGAACCCATTTCATCACAATACAATACCTGACGAAAAATGAGTTACGGCAGTTTGACCCTTTTAAATTGAGCCACTATTTGAGAGCGTCTGTATGTGGTATCAGGGTTTTTCGACGAATAATATAAACAAAACCGACCTGAATGCGTCATTTCCAAAAAATTCTGCTATAAATTGGTAAAAATGACATCACAATTTTAGATATGTGCCAAAAACGTGAAAAGTTCAAAATAATTGAAATAATTCGGAAACGGTGAACGAGTAGTTTTTTTCCTTACAAATATACATTAGCTAGTCTGATCAGATAACGTTCAAATTGAATCAAAAACAAAAAAATAAGCAAAAAAAAATCAAAACAAAATTCAGTTACCACAGATTTAAACTCACATCTCTTCACTCGTTATTGGAATCATGTGCCAGTCACTAAACCGCGAGATCAGGCAAGTATATAAAGTTACGAATAATAAAAGGTGGATATCCTATAATGATCTTCAGTTTTTTATTTGTTATATATGAAAGGTCAATTTTAGATGCATTTTTTTTCAAATATTTTAATCAAATGACAAGAGTTGAAATATAAATCTAGAACCTTCTAAACTACATTTGTTGCAATATATACCATTCCTAAAGTGCATTAGTTATAAAGGCTTCATTTAAAGATTACCAGTTTTTACGTTTCAAACCTCCACTTTGATATTTACAGCAGAATAACTATAAAATTATATATATATATATATATATATATATATATATATATATATATATATATATATATATATATATATATATATATATATATATATATATATATATATATATATACATAAAAGTATTTTTTCTCGTACTTCTTGACCTTTTTGCAACAAGAAAAAATAAGTTTTGTCCCTAATATTTCATCGATTTTATTTAACACATACAAAAGTTTGGTTTTTTTCTTGAAAATTCATTAAAACTACAAAAAAATCAATACGTATTTATTATTAATGTACAAATATGTATATAAGATTACTGTGTCAATTCACATGGGTATATATCGGTATGTTATAGGAATATTCCATAATTTCCGACTGCAAAATTATGAAATAAAAATTTGTGGTCAAAGAACAAAAAGTTCAAAGCCATCAAAAAAATCAATACATAACTTCCAAACATATTTCACAAAACAGTTATAACAAATAGATCAAATTTTTTCAAATATAATTAATATGTTACGAAGTTTTTATACGATTGTGAGATTCAGCAAAGTTATGAATTTTATGCATTACTTTTTATACACAGTGTGTTTCTAAACAAAAGGACCTACTAAATCACCGGCGAAGCACTGGGAAATGATTTTTCATTTTGGAGAAATATCAAATGTATGACTGTGAGGTCATCCACCTCAGACCTCAGAAATTTTGAAACTAAGTGTCAGTATATATATATATATATATATATATATATATATATATATATATATATATATATATATATATATATATATATATATATAGTGTACAATGCACTATCAGGTACTGTGTTGTCGCCGTAATTCATTATAGACTGTTTGTCCTGTTTGACCAGTTTAAAGCTACTCATGTTGTAAT
This sequence comes from Tillus elongatus, assembly GCA_964006375.1. Classification (NCBI taxonomy): domain Eukaryota; kingdom Metazoa; phylum Arthropoda; class Insecta; order Coleoptera; family Cleridae; genus Tillus; species Tillus elongatus. The sequence continues at coordinate 35,523,366 of OZ023269.1, forward strand.
TTTTAGAAATCTTTTTTGCTTTACCTGATATATTTTAAACCGCAGTTTTTACAATACAACTCCATGTACCGAAGACTATATACAAATCACAAAAATTAATGACATGCAATCAAATTTGTAACACTTATTTTCGACAACGTCTATTTTGCTTATTAAGTAACCATGACATATCCTCAGGTATGTGATTTATAATTTAAATTTAACTTTAACGTTGGGTTCGGATTATAGTCTTTTTTTACTCGAATAGCAGCTTTCCTGAGCACTGAGTGTTCAAAATTTATTACTTTAAATGGAAAGTCCCTTAGCTTTGAATAGCTGAATATAAATTGTATACAGATTTCATATCCTTTGATAAATAAGTTGCGTCAAACGGAAATTACTCGTTTTTTTTCAATTAGGTCTGTGATGAAAATGTGTCGCTGCCTGTTTAGAAACAGTGAGAACAGATTTCAGCGAATTGTTAAAAAGGAAACTGTGTCATACTAGGCAGTTAATTGACCACCATTTGTTTATACTCACTAAATAGAAGCTTAAAATATTATACAAACGCTCTAATTAAGTCACGGCTAAATTAACTCTAAATAAATGAGTACTTACATACTCACAAAATATTTTTTTACATTTTGTTACGGATATTGTGACCAAATGAAAAAAATTCTCGAGGCTAATCAAATCAGATCAAAACAAAATTATAGATAAAACAAGGTGGATACACGTATCCTATAGAAAGTGTGATTTAAAATTTAAAAAAAAGAGCCTTGTATTCCATACAAAATTCTATTTTAAGTTTTACACGTTTCGATATTGTTTACTTAACTCGACGGTCATTTTCAAGGGGAAATTATTGTTTCGCTTTTAAAGGAAGAGAACATTTTACAAAAAGTGCCACAGTTGAATTGTAATCCATTATTGAGTAGTTAGTAGCTTTACATAGTGCATAAGATCAAACAAAAAGATAGATTCAGAGAAAAAGATGAAATAATGCAAAATCAAAGACGCTCTGGGGGCTTCCCAGTTTGAGTCTATTTCAAATCAATTTTCTCCAAATAGTTAAATTAAATGAAGAAGAGTAACATTTGGAACATAAATACAGAATATGCTAAATATACATTAATACATTTAATGCAATACTTGCCACTCATTCAGAATTTTTGAATCACAATTTTGACGTTTCAATTCGCCACTTTGACATTTTCAGTAGAAAAATTATCAAATTTTTAATGCACCTTGTCTCGCACTCAATTTTTTGCGCAAAGGAAAGTTAATCTTTGTCTGTAGTATTTAATTGACTTTGTTTACGACACACAATATTTTAGTTTAACTTTGTTTTCAAGAGGAACACATGATGGCGTAAGTTTTGGTGTCTTGAAATCTACCCTTTGCGCAGTGGCATAAAGTACTCTTAAAATTTAAATGGCACCTCATTTTAAAGCTTTTTCAATTCTGCTCACAACAACATAAAACTTTTGGTGTGGATATGGCAATAAACTCACAATTAAATAATTAGACAAAATATTAATTAATGAAAAAAACTTGGCCAATTAAATAGTCAAATTGTTTTCCTTCCACTTCCATAGAATTGTAAAATATTTGCTTCACTTTTGAGCGAACATTTAGAAGCATTTCGGACGTTATCTGACGATTTTCTTAACAGTTTCACGATAAAAATTCACTAACAGACAGGTATCGATATATATATATATATATATATATATATATATATATATATATATATATATATATATATATATATATATATATACATCCAACCGATAACTCAAAAGGTAATTAACTGATTTTGATGAAACTCGGCAATTACCGTTCTGTCATTAATAGCTTGGACGAGTTCGTTAGCCAGGAAAATCGGACAAGGCCTTCCGAAAAATGCTGAGTTTCCTTTCGAAAAAATTTTTATCTCCGAAAATTACAAAGCTATTTGATAAAATCTGGTGGATATGTTGCTTTGAAAAAGGCCTTATTATTTACAAAAATTCGAATTTCTACGTTTATAAAAAATTGAGTTATTCAAATTTGAACTATTTAATAAAAATTCGCTACGATAACGCACTTGCTGCGTCGAGAACTTTTTTTGCTTATAACTTAATATGCTCTATCAATTTACCTTTCTTACCGGTTTTACTTTAAACGAGAAAAGTAAATATCCCGTAAAATATTCATACAGTAAATTGAATTCCAGTTCGTGAAAATGGTTTATACAATTGTTGAAAAAGTGGAAATAAGTAGTTTGTTCTTCAAGAATGGAAGCTGTGCACAACAGGCAGCACAGATTTTTAATGATCGTTATTCTGAGAAAAACACCTCGCATCGGTACGTCCTGGATTCATTGCATTCATTTTGGGAAACTGGATCCGTTGCAAACAGAAAGCATGAACACGAACAGGTCGTATGTAAGGGTAATCAGGTAGCTGGCATGGGTTATATCGCAGTGGAACCAAATTTGGGCCCCAGGAAACTTGCAACTACTTTAGGAGTTTCTGTAGCCAGTTGCCGTCGAATCTCAAAAGGTAATAAATATCACCCATATAAAAGTAATTTGGTACAGGAACTTAAGGAAGACGGCACTGATTGCCGCGTGCAGTGTTGTGAAGAAATGAGGAAACGTGTCAGAAGGAATCCAAACTTTTTGTACAGTATGTTTTTCCGATGAATGTACATTCCTAATGGATGGCCAAGTCAACCGCCATTTTTGCCGATACTGGAGTAACGAAAATTCAAGAATTTTTCATAAAACTAAACGCAGCATCCAGGGAAGTTGAATGTGAGGGCGGGCATACCGGGAACTCTGGATGGAAACATGTATCTGAATCTACTGGAGACGCACCCGACTATTGTGGAAGTATTGGAAAATGACAACGCTTTGGCAGAAGAGGATGTGTGGTTTCAGCAGGATGGTGCTACACATTATACCGCAGCTGTGCGTGATTTTCTTAATCAGAACTGTCCTAATTACTGTGTACGACGCACAGGCTCAATTAAGTGGCCTTCCAGATCGCCAGATTTAACACCCTTAGACTTTTTCTACGGGGAAACTTGAAGTAGAAAATTTATACAACACGACCAAATTCACAGAGGAGCTTCGTCGGCGAATTGTTGAATAATGCCGTCAGATAACGCCTAAATTGGTACGAAATGTTCGTTCGGAAGTATAGCAAAGATTTTATTATTGTATGGAAGTGGAGGGAATACAATTTGAATATCTAATTAAATAATATTTTTTATGCATTGATATTTTGTCTTATACAGGGTGTTTACGGTCTTGTGATTCTACTTTTAAGGGGTGATTAAATACCTGAACAGAAGGCCATAAACGCTAAAATGTCTTAACAAGAGTTGTATAATAAGTGGGATATGATTTTTTAAAATTTTCTTTGATTTTATATTTTACTATTTTTAAGTAGTAATTAAAAAATTAAACTAAAGTCAACAAATATACATTTTATTTATATTCTTATTTTTCTAATACAATCACCTTACTATCGCTGTTTTAAATTAAATTGTCTGACGAACATTGCGCGAAAATCAATTGTATCCTTTTCAAATACAGGAATTGCAACTTGGAGATCATCTTTCACGTTTGCATTTCTGCCAATGGTTTTTGCAAAAACATGCTGAAGTTTCAAACTATTTTTCCATTTTGTTTGCAACTGATGAAGCAACGTTTACACGTAACGGCATGAACAACAGATACAATACTTATATATGGGCAGTTGACACCCCACATTCTGTTAGTCGCAATCATTTCCAGCACAGATTCGCGATAAAAGTTTGGGCCGGATCGATAAAAGAACAACTTATTGGCCTTTTTGTGTTGTCAAAACGATTAAATGGAAATGATTGTCTCTTTTTTGCAAAATCATTTGCCAGAACTGTTAGGAGTACCTTTGAATGTACGTCAACAAATGTGTGTTTTTTTCAAGATGGCGCACCGCCGTATTGTAGTTGTTTAGTTCCCCAACATCTAGATAATGTCTTCGAAATCAGATAGATTGGACCAGGTGGTCCGGTACCATGGCCCCCTCAATCACCCTACCTTAACCCCCTAGACATTTATTTATAGGGTCTTATGAAGATCATGGTATACACAAACGAAATAATTAATTTAGATGATCTTCCTAACCGCGTTGAAGCAGCTGCGCAACAACAGTTCAACGGCGAGGTCTAGGCCTTGTAAATTTTGCAACTCATGGATACGTCGAGCGAGATTAGTTTAAGTCATATCTCATTTATTATACAAATTTTGTTAAGGCATTATAGCGTTAATGATCTTTTTAATCACCCCTTCAAATATAAACATAAGACTGTAAACCACTATCTATATATATATATATATATATATATATATATATATATATATATATATATATATATATATATATATATATATATATATATATATATATATATATATATATATACCCCTCTATTCGGATCTCCGGGAGAGGGCTGTACAGGGGGGGAGACAGCATCAAGATTTAACATATGCTTCTGGAATATATGTGGCCTAAATTCTAACTTGAACTCCGTCCACCATTTCCTCCAGGCTAATTGGCCCCAACTCCTCTTTCTCACCGAAACTCAAATCAGTACCAAAACGGCCACTAATCACCTTAATTTCCCAGGGTATGAGCTCTTTACTTCCTTTAGATTGCATGGAGGCGTGTGCGCGTACGTCCGTAGCAATATACCGTTCACCAGACTGCCCAATTTAGAAGCTGGAAGAAAAGACGTACTATGGATAAAACTCTCTCTCTCGGGGCTCCAACTGTATTCATCTCTTGCATTTACCTTTTGACAACAACTTTGTCCAGCTCTTTGACTACCTTTCTGAAAAACCGACCATCTGATTTCCGAATATCCTTCCTCCGATGTCACCATTCTTGGCGACTTCAATGTCCATAATAAGGAATGGCTAGGATCCTCAACAACCGATCCACAAGGGAGAGCAGCGGAGGTCTTTGCAGTCAGCAAACCTTTAGCCAATAAGGTTCAGCAACCTACTTACTTTCCTCGCATCCTAACACACAGCTAAAGTCCCTTGGATCTCCTTCTCACGACAAATCCTGACTGCTATAAATTATCAGTCACCGCCCTTCTTGGTCGCTAAGACTACAGCATGGTCACTGCTGCCTGCGCAATGCAACCCGAGGTCACACAGTCATCACACTCACGTATCGTTTGGCACTACAACTCCGCGAACAGGGACGAAATCCGAGATTACTTTTCCTCATTTCCATGATCGTTTGTCTGCTTCTCTCATTCTGACCCCTCTGATATCTCACAAAATGTCACCGAAATGATCCAAGCTGGCATGGGATTATTTATTCCACGTACACAGAAAACCTCTGCAGCCACTCAAAAGCCCTGTCTCTCTAAATCGTGTGACAAAACGCTTCTACACAATCCCAGTCAAGAAAACCGTCAAGCATTTAACGACGCAAGAAACCGCTATGTCCGCATTCTTTCTGAGGCAAAAAACTCGTTTAATAATCACATCGAAAACAAAGTCTTCGCAAGCTCCAACGGCAGCAAACCCTTCTGGACTCTTGCTAAATCTATTGGGAATAATTTCTGCAGGAGCATGTTCCCACCTCTTGTCTCAGGGGATGAAATTGTTTCTACCGGCCTGGGGAAGGCTGAACTTTTTGTCTGGTTATTCGCCGGCAATTCTACTCTCAATCCATCTGCAAATGTTCAACCACCAACAGTCCCTAATGTTGTGCATAAAATGACGGATATCATTTTCAAAACTAAAAAGGTACGAAATATGCTCTCTTCTCTTAATACCAGGAAAGCCTCTGGGTTTGACGAGACCCCAGCAATTGTTCTCAAAAAATTCGCACCAGAACTTGCTTCTGTCCTGACTCGTCTGTTTGAGACATCTTACAATAGAGGCATATTGCCTGGTAACTGGAAAACTGCTAGAGTAGTACGCGTCCCCAAGAAAGGATCCAAAGCGCTTCCTAGCAACTACAGGCCTATTTGTCTCCTTTCAGTCGTCTCTAAAGTGATGGAAAGGTATGTAAACACCAAATTACTAAAATTCCTTGAAAAACACAGTCTAATCCACGACAGCCAGTATGGATTCCGTCAGTGCAGATCAACTGCCGACCCCCTTTCCTTTGTCACCCATTCTTGGAACAAGTCTATGGAACTACACGGTGAATCGCAGATTGTCGCTCTAGACATATGCAAAGCATTCGACCTGGTCTGGCACGCAGCGCTGCTTAATAAACTTGCGGCCTATGGCCTACCACCAAAACTCTGTACCCGGACATCAAATTTCCTCTCCAACCGGAGCATTTCTGTTGTCGTGGATGGCTATTCCTCTAAACTGTATCCAATTAATGCAGGAGTTCCTCAAGGTTCAGCTTTAGCCCTTACTTTGTTTCTTCTCCACATCAATGACCTTCTCTCTAGCACATCCAACCCAGTTCACAGTTACGCGGACGACAGAACCCTCCACTCAAATATACAATATTCTAAGCCTGTCTCTTTAGCCTAATTAGATGAGGATCGTAGACTCATGGAGGGTTCTGTCTCGGTGTATCTCCAAAAAATATTAGACTGGCGAAGTAGAAATCTTGTACAATTCAACCCCACCAAATCACAGTCTTACTTTCTTTCTCATAAGAGATACACCAGCTCTAGACCCATCACAATGAACAACCAACTTATTCAAAGTAATGAGTCCTTTTCACTTGGTGGCATTTCTGTGGATCGAAATATCAATTGGCACCAACATGTCACATCAATTGCAGAAGCGGCTGCTAAGAAATTAGGTTTCCTCTTCCGGGCTCGCAAATACTTTTTACCACCTAATCTCTATACCTTATATACTTCACAAATAAGACCAAACCTCGAATACTGCTCCCACATCTGGGGCGCTGCTGCCGCTTCTAGACTCGCTATCCTGGACTCCATTCAGAAGAGAGCTATACGTCTCATCTGTGACCCTACCCTCACCCAAAGGCTGCCATCCCTTGCCCACCGACGTGCCGTTGGTGACCTCTCTCTCTCTCTCTTTTATAGATATTTGCACAGGCACTGCTCAGCGGAGCTTTCTTCCATAATTTCTCCACCTGCTGCCCCCAACAGATCCAGCAGGAGAACACAGCGAATGCACCCTTTTACTGTCCAGGTCACCAGACGTAGAACATCTTGTTATGCCCGCTCTTTTGTCCCGATGACTTCCAAGTTGTGGACAGGTTTTTCCTTCTCCCCCAAACCTCCAAACCTTCAAGTCCAGAATTAATAAGTTGCCTCTTTCCTCCCTGTCGACACTCACGGTACGATAGTATTTAGGCTATAAGCCTTCGTGGTGTGTTGTTAAAATAAATAAATAAATAAATAAATAAATAAATAAATAAATAAATATATATATATATATATATATATATATATATATATATATATATATATATATATATATATATATATATATATATATATATATATAAACATAAAAATTAAAACGGTCCCTGAATATGGGTTAAAAGGTTCTAGTTCGCGCTCACTGGAAATTTGTTTTTCAATAGTGTGGACCTCCATATTAGCGTTTCTTTATCTGCACACATTTAGTAAACGAAGTGAACATCCAAGGTTCCAATCATCACTTACTGAACGCCATTTGAGATAGTACACCAGATCTATCCAATTTTAAACCGAGTTTAGAATTTTAATATTAATTATGTTTCGCAAGTTTTGGTTCAGTAGATGTAAATTTACATGCTTTTGTATGGATTTTCCCTCTTGTTTCAGTTATATTGAATACCAAATGTTCTCAAGTTTCCTGGATCATGGATAGTTAATTAGACCGGACAAACATTTTAAATATAATATTCAGAGTTAGTAGGACAGAGGCTAAACAATAATCTACACAAATAATTAATATCATAAACACAGTTGCTTTTATATATATTTTTTAAAGTATCCTTGATAAAACCCACCACTAGACATTTAAAATATTAGCGTTTATTACATCAGTTCTGAAAGTTAGAGATAACAATGAACATTTAGCTTGAGTTCAGCAATTTACATAGTTGACAAACTAATAAACAACAAGATCATTATAATAACCAAGTACAATTTATTTTCATTAGAATGTCTTTCAGTATCTTTATAGGAGTTTGCAAGTTGAGTATTCTACGACCATAATTTGCGAAAAACTTGCCAACTAGTAACGTGCTATACATTATACGAAATATAATTGAATACTTCGCTGAGGAGCTTTAATAAGATGGAGAATGAGATCACTGATTTATTTTGTTATGACGTGGTGTGTATACAAGTGTTAAATGTTTCACTTGAAATTAATACACACACACACACACACAAATATATATAAATATATATATATATATATATATATATATATATATATATATATATATATATATATATATAGATGTATCTGTATATATATATATATATATATATATATATATATATATATATATATACATATACAGGCTGGCGCATTGAAAACGAAACACACAGATTTGCGTCCAGAGAAATTTTTTCTAAAAAACGCTGAAATACGTCAATTTTAATATTGATGGGGACATGTTTTGACATAAAACTCAACTTTGTCACATCAACCCCTTAAGGGTGGTGATAACAACCCTTATATTTTGAAATAGGTAACATGAGTTGAGTGTTACATCATTTGAAAGCTCTTTCTTTTTTTAATTTAGCACACAAATTTTTTTGGAAGTGTCATTAACTCGTTTAAAAATTATTCACAGTTGGAGTTGCAAGAACGTATTTCATTCATTGTGATAAGAAGTGCACTAGTTAGTCAATTTTTCGTTAAAAAAAATAAAAAACAAAACCAAACTTTCAAAAGTGTTCAAAAGCGTTCAAATTGTTGACCACCAGCTTTCATACAAAAGTACAAATTTTGTTCAAAAGGAGCTCTGACATTCTGGAACATTTGTGGAGTTATTAGACGGCATTCTTCAACAATGCGTCGTCGTAATTCTTCCAGAGACTCCGGTTCTGTTGCGTAAATTCTACTCTTCAAAAGGCTCTTTAGAAAGAAGTCTATAGGAGTTAAATCCGGTGATCTAGGGGGCCATTCAATAGCACCTCTGCACCCAATCCATTGCTCTGGAAACTCTCTGTTCAAAAACTCTATAACACGTTGTGAAAAATGCGGAGGAGCTCCATCTTGTTGAAACACTAATTGATTTTCTTGATAGCGATCGTCATTTTCAACAATGTCATGAGTAGAGGGTAAACGATATCTTCTAGTAACTCCAAATACGTTTTGCCACACAAATTGCCATCAAGAAAAATTGGTCCGATTAAACGGTCTCCAAAAATGCCAGTCTAGAAATTCAATTTCCGTGGAGTTTGAGTGAAAATTTCTTAGATTATTATCTGACCAATAACGACAATTATGACGATTGACTGTAGAGTTTAATAAAAACGTACACTCGTCTGCAAAACAGATATTGAACAGAAAGTTCCCGTTATCAGCTATTCGTGCAGTTTTAACTTCACAAAACTCCAGGCGCCGACCAAAATCATCTTCATTCAGTTGTTGTACAAGATGAATTTTATACGGGTGAAATTTATGATGCTTCAATATTCGCTGAATAGTTCTTTTTTTGATGTTTGAAACAGTGGCCAATTTTCTCGTGCTCAAAGTTGGGTGTGCAGCAATTTGTCCTAAAACTTCAATCTCAGTAGTCTCATTTCTAACAGGAAATTCACGTTCAGGATCCCGTTTTTGTTGGCTACTGAACCACTTTGTCGAAACTTTGCAACAACTCCAAAATGTATTTTATGTTAACATGTCTGTTGGATGTCGTTCATTAAACAAATTTGCGGTACGGTTGGCACCGTCATCGTTTTTGAAAAAAAGAGTAATTATTTCAACACTTTCTTCTACAGAATACACCATTGCGAAATTAATTTTCGGTGGTACTATCAAGTATCAAACCGACCGATAAACTGAAATAATAAAGCGCATTTCTTTCATTCCGATAAGAAATGTTTTGATAGTCAATTTTTTGTTTACAAACCAACAAAACATTGACTATCAGCACATTTCTTATCGGAATGAGTGAAATGCGTTTTTGCATCTTCAACTGTGAATAATTTTTAAACGAGTTAATAAAACTTTCCAAAAAATGAGTGTGCTGAATTCAGAAAAGGAAGAGCTTTCAAATGATGTAACAATCGACCCATGTTCCTTATTTAAAATATAAGGGTTGTTATCACCACCCTTAAGGGGTTGATGTGACAAATTTGAGTTTTATGTCAAAACATGTCCCCCTCAACATTAAAATTGACGTGTTTCAGCGTTTCTTAAAAAAAAATATCTGGACGCAAATCGGTCTGTTTCGTTTTCAATGCGCCACCCTATATAATGTAATGCAATTTCACATCCATTCTAAAGCAGTAGTACTAAAGGATTTACCAAAACTAAACTACATTGTAATTCTGTAATTCATCAAGAGAATAATAATTTGTGATTGAAAACTAAGTCAGTCAACAATTTCCTTTAAGTATTCTGATATTGTCCAATTGCATTTTGGTTTCACTTGTAACGGTCAGACTTTTTTATTCCGTCCTTCAGTAGATGTTGGCTATTATTTTGACTTATGTAGGTTACATTCCTAATAATGTTTCCACTGCACTTGTTAACTCATCCTTTGAGCTAAGACCTCGATAAGTTTTTTGAATTGTCACACTATCTTACACGTTGCCAAGTATTTTAACCTTGTATGGCGTGTAGTTACTTTTTGAAAACTATTGAGAGTTCTCGATTTTTACTAAACTCTGCCTATAAAAATATCTCTGGCCAAAAATAGTGTTAAAGAAGTGTTAAAAAAAAAAAAAATAGTGTTAAAGAAGAATTCCATGGCTCTTTTTCCTACTTGCTGTTTTTGATCTAGAAAATTTTTACACAATTCTATACTAAAAACCGACGTTGATGCTTTACATTCGGTTTCATATTATTTGCTTACATTCTCTGTAAATGGTTTACCGTAACGGCAAAACAAGTTGCAAATAAAATAAAAAGACATTGAAAAGCCAAACGAAAACCCCTAGGTCTGTATTTAATATTAAACGGCGGTATCAAGTTAGGGTTAGTATAATTATTTTAATTTTGTGTCAAACTGTTTACCAATGAAACATTATACGGTATGATCCACGTTGTGACTTTTGTTGTAGCCCTCGTAAAGTTGGATATAAAGCGTCTACCAATATGGACTTGAGATATGCCATTAGAAAACTTCCCATATTAACATTGACAACAGTCATTGTGCATTGTATTCAATCAAGTTTGACAGGTGATTAACTAAATGACCACACATCCGAAAAAAGTAACTGTTTGTACCAGCTTGTGGTCTGCCGGCATCATCAGACATTATTTTTTCCAGGTGAGCAAGAAGAGGCCGTTACAGTAAACGGAGAGCAATATCAAGTATGGATAACAAAGTTTTTGTATCCGAAATTTGAGAAAATGGGTCTGGATGAGATGTGGTTTCAACAGGATGGCGCCAGATTAAACACAGGCAACGCAACAAAAGACTGATTGAAGATAAAATAAGTTGGGTGGCCCAATTGTGTTATAAAATGGAACTGTCAATTGGCCACCTTATTCGTGTGATTTAGCTCCATTTAATTTTGACCTTTGGAGTTATATACAATAGTTGGTTTACGCATTGTAAACGATTGACGATCTGAAAAAGTCACACAACTCGTGATTTCCAGCTGGCTTTATTGAAAGAAGTAGTTGTTGAAAACGGTTTTCAACAAACGAGAAAAAGATGGAAATAGATATTATGTAACACTTGGAACATATATGGCATATCCTTGTCCTTACATAAACAAAGTTTTTAGTGTATCTTACAGTGCTGGTTCTTCAATTAAATATCGATGCCAGAAAAACTTACCTGTATATCTAATATTGCTGATTAAAAACGCGGATGTTTTAAGCAAAATGATACCATTCCTTTGGGCATCCCCAATTTATGCTTAACACAAGATTCGTTATAAATCAATCAAGAAATTCTGACATTCAGCTGGAAAGTGCAGCTTGCCAAATATATAAGGAGACCATATAAAAGAGCAATATCGCGTTCGGAAAAAATAAAATTAATATTGTCCTCCAAGTTATCGTTGATGTACGTCGTAAATATCACATATTCATATATAATATTAAGATAGTTTAAACTAATGATAAATTTGAAAAAATATGAAACTAAATGGACTTGGATCAATTATTTGTCAAGAACACATTAACTACAAATTATGTTTGACTTGTAATTTATGTTTAATACTTATTCCAAAAATGTTACATTTCGGGGGGTTGAAAGCAGGTATTAAATCAACTAATGAAATGTATAATAACAATAAAATTAATAATAAGAATAAATCGCCTTTATCTATCAAGAGTATATAATCCACATCTACCACTTTACACTACAAACTGTATTTACTCTTAAAAAAACATACATGTGAAATTTACTAAAGAATGCCACAAATGGCGTAGTCTAGCTAAAGAGCTACTTTACTCAACCATGTGTAGCATATATAACAGACATACTTAATCCATATAAACAGCATTAAGAATTACACACACACACACATATATATATATATATATATATATATATATATATATATATATATATATATATATATATATATATATATATATATGTATTGTAAAAGGAATAAGTCACATCCTAGTTGTGAATTTTTCAGAATTGTGGCCTCACTTCTGAGGCCATAAGCCAAATGACAAGCATTATTTTGCACCAACTAAATTCTCCTCTTACTTGTCTCACCCAAAGAGTAGCCATAAACAAAGTCACAGTCATTGAAATTAGAGCCTACTAAGCTCCCACACAGGTTTCTGCGGATTTCGTGGCCAAGAAAATATTTATTGGCATTAAGAATTTTAAGGAACATATGCGACATTTGTAACAATTTAGTGGTGTATTTGCTAAATCTAAGATTCGAAGTCAAAATAACCCCCAAGTCTCTGACAGAAACGGTAATTGCAATAGAAGCCCCACCAACAGCAATAACGATTTCTTCTTTCAGCTTATCAATTCTGCTTTTTGCAAAAAAAAACACCATTACAGGAGATTAAAAGGCGTTAAGTTTTAAACTATGTTGTTTTAAAATAGACTCCACAATATCAAGATCGAGCCTAAACTTGCAATATCCGCTAGAAAATGTAAATACAACTGTAGGCCATTCGCGGTTGCCCGAACCTTGCAATAATTTGTGACTAAGAATATCAGAAGTATATATGAGAGAAACCAAAGTTCCCAGCATACTACTCTGAGGCACCCTCGAACAAATCTTAAGCGAAGAAGAAAACAAGTTGTTATGTACTAAGTGAGTGGTAAGACACGAAGCAACATGCCGTCACCTAGTTGCGGAACCAAGTAGTATGTTGTCACGCCAACTCCAAATAACACAAAGTGTTAAAAAAGAGAGACTGCATACAACCAACTAACAATTGAGTAAATTGTTAGCCCTGGCCCATTTCTACCCCAATATAGGGACAAAGTATGTAAGGCTAGATGCATTTAATTTAATTTAATCTAATTAGACGGAAACCGGTCTACGGTTCAATTTGTGGTGAGAATTCATCTAGCCTTACAAGTTGTTATGTGTTATTCGCTGAGATCTGTTAGTAATAAATGGTTCCACCAATTGAAGCGCCACATTGTCAAACCCATAGTATCTCAGTCTCGACAACAAGAGCCTATGTTCGATAGAATAAATCATTTGGAAGGAAATAAAGTATAAGGCACAGTTATTACATTTGAAAAATACTCATCTAAGTGTTTAATAGTAAAACAAAATATTTGTGAAAAAATAGTTGCGCCACAGCCTAAGGGAGATGTAAGTCAGTTTTAAATTAGTTTGACAAAAATGTTAATAAATAATTAATTATATAAAAAACGAATGTGCTAATTTCCGAATATTTATATATTCATACGTAGAATTTAGGTCGCGATTTTTAGGACTAAAATTAGGAATGGAATGGTGGAAAGTTAATTTAGAAATGCCCTGAGAAACAAATTTTTAAAAGCTAAACCTCCACGGTTGGTGAGAATATGAGCTTCAAAATGTTTAAACAATTAACGGGATTGAATCTATGACTTTTTAAAACTTTTGGTAGAATGAACACAATTTAACAGAATCAAAATCGGAAAAAAATACCTATACTAAACTTTAATTATTTTGTATTGACTAAACTAGGCCTGCTTCAAAAAAAAAACTACGTAGGTAATACTTGTCTCATAGAACATTGCGAAAAGGCGATACATAACAAATTCAAAAGGATCTCAAAAGCATTATTTTATATTTACATATTACACACATGAAATAGATAGTGGTGGGCCCTTGAGATTTATGTATAAAATTATAAATAAGGATACTAGCAAACAGAGTACCTTTTCTTTTAAGGACAGAGAGTAGACGCTCTCGTGGCGCAGGTTGCTAGGTGCCAGCCTGCTAAGCGAGAGGTCCCGGGTTCGATTCCTGGGCCAGCCAAGTTGACTTTGTCTGGAAAATTTGTAAAAATATTGAATGATGGGAAATGAATGTGCTAATGGCCTGAGATGCCGCAGCCAATAATATTAAATAAAAAAAAGCACAGAGAGCCTCGGTAGTTCAGTGGTAAGAACGTGTGCCTCTGAAACGAAGGGTACTGGGTTGGATCCCAGTGTTTTCCTTTAACTTTCTCAGTACAAACTATAACATTAACATCAACCAAGGTTTTCGCATTTTCTTTAATCAAGTTAAATGTCTGCACGTTCCGCTCTTTGGAGGGGGCGCAAAGCCGTCGGTCCTGTGTCCATGGGATGTTGGGCACGCAAAGGATCCTTATCCTTCTTACAGAAAGGCAGAGTTTTGGCAAAATTTCCAGGATAGTGAGGTGAAACTACTCCCCGGAGTCGGTGAAGACGTTAAAAAAAATAAGAAACACTTTTAAGGACAGACACGTAACACACTGTGGTATAATATCATATTTTAGATAGTTATATTTAGCTTTACTACTAATTATTTTATAAATGACATACTACCCTCGTAGACAGGAAATTTGTTACATTATCAAGACGATTTCATCTGATCCTAGACTTAGTAGAGACTTCTGTCTTTACATCCTAACTACATGTTCACCACTAGATCTTAGACGCGAGTTGAAGCATCTAAAATCCTTAAGATGATTAGCTTTGTGCATCTACACACATAAATATTTATGTTAAGTTTCTTATAAGAAGTTTATCTAGAATATTGGAAGTAAGTAAAATCAAATTCTGGAAAGCACATATCAAAGCAAAATAATATGATTTTAGAAACAGGTCGTTGCTCCTAAAATTTAGCTCAATATTGATCAAGTAGGAAGCGAAAGAGATTTACGACGGCTGTTAACAATGGAGAAAAAAGCACTATATAAATTTCCTTCCATGATTCCGGGCTTACGCTATTTAAGCAATTTTACTACACAAAAATTTTATTGTCGAATAAATAATAAACAAGTCATTCAGTGAAGGATTGTGGGTTGCTTTGTATTAGGTAATAGAAATTCATTGTTTGATTCGATTTCGTCTCTTTAAAAACAGAGGAAGACCTTGAGCTGTCCCTTACAATAATGGTCTTTGTTATGGAGACATTACACAAAATGCAAAGCAAACAAATATAAAACGACCTTGCGAAAAATATTGAGAAAATGTGGTTAAAATTGGATGTTGAAAGGAAAAAACGTTATCTAGATGAAAGATTTATTCCTTTGTTTTGAAAATTGGATGGTTTACTTTGTTTAAGATGTGTGTGTGTGTGTGTGTGTGGAAGGAATTGGCTTCGGACATTACGTCCATTGGCCACAAAACTCTGCAGTATTTGTTTAATATATACATACCGCTGTTAGTTACAAAAACTTAAACTAACATTATAAACAACTTCTAGAAAATTATTTAGCGTATCGCGTGTAACTTTCCACCCTGTTTTTAAACGATGGAGGTCAGATAGACACGACTTTTCTTATCTACGCCTTTTTCCGATAAAAATTGACAAAGCAGTAACCGTAGAAAAAACAACTGAGTGAAAAGGTGTAGCTCAAAGATTACCCTCCTAAGCGGAGGTGTCATCCATCAATTTTTTTCAAATGGGAATAGGGGTCATGTGATAGCTCACTGAAAAGGGCTTTTGATTTCTTATACATAGCTTTTTACTTTTGAATTTCGGTCTATTGGTTTAGAAGATATGGATTGTTTCAATATCACTGATGCATTTCCCGAGGAATTATTAATGCTTGAGTTGGGCCTCACCAGCGTCCATCACAAGACAAAAATGTTGTCAAATGTTTGCGTAGGTAATAAAAAGTCCCATTTTCAAGGTCAATTTCTATATATATATATATATATATATATATATATATATATATATATATATATATATATATATATATATATATATATATATATATATATACAGGGTGTTACTTAATGATAGGGCGTAATTTCAAGGGCGCATTCCTGAACCAATTTCAAGTAGAAAAGTTCATATAAACATGTGTCCTGAAGAGTCTGGTTTTCCAGATACAGGGTGTCAAAGTTTAAAAAAATAATTGGTTTTTTATTAATATCTTAATGATCATTTTGCCCATTTTGTTGAAATCTGGTAGGGTTAGTCACTATAATAAGACGCTAAGTTGTCACTAACTAAAAGATAATTATAAGTTCCAGTGGCGTCTCGAGGGGCAGTCTCACGAATAATATTGACAAAAAAAATGTACGCTACTGAGTTTTTTTTTAAATTTTAATTTTTTTTAGATTAAGCACCTAGAAATACAACTTTTTTGCCTCTTATTATCTTTTCGTATATTACTTCCTTTTCGAGGAAAAAAATAAAAACCACTTCATTGCATGTCGAAAAATTGTTAAAATAAAATCAAGTTAATTGTGATCGTTCAGAATATTTATTTCTAAGCCATTTTTTAAAATCTAACAAACGAAAAGTAATAACTATTTACAAAAAATGTTGGAAATGACTACCTCCCGCTTCTATGCAGGCTTGTGCTCTCCTTCTCATCGAGCGACGAACTCTTTCGAAAATTCCATTAGTGTTACGTATGGTTTCACATCCGTCAACAATTCTATTCCTTAGTTGTTCTTCTGTCTCGATTGGTGTAACATAAACTAATGCTTTTAGGTGCCCCCACAAATAAAAATCTAGGCTGTTTAAATCAGGCGATCTAGGTGGCCAGAATTGTGGTCCTCCACGACCTATCCACCGATTTTGGTAAGCTCCATTCAAATACTCACGAACCAATATGCTAAAGTGGGCAGGAGCACCATCATGCATGAACCAATGTTGTTGACGTAAATATAAAGGGACATCTTCAAGAAGCAGTGGCAAATCAGTTTGTAGAAAATGACTGTAAGATTGTCCGTTAAGACGTTGTGGTAAAAAAAATGGTCCAATCAAATAGTCATCTAGGATACCGATCCAAACGTTGACAGAAAATTGTTCCTGAAACTGTGTCTCTGTAATAGCATGAGGATTTTCTTGGGCCCAGTTATGATTATTTCGAAAATTAATTATTGCATTTCTGGAAAAATGGGCTTCGTCCGTAAACATAATGATGGAATCAAAGTGAGGATTTTCTGAAAGTCTTTGATGATACCATCTACAAAATTGCGTACGCGGTTCAAAATCTCTTGGCAGAAGTGCCTGAACTCTTTGTACGTGATAAGGATACAACAGGGATTCTCTTAAAATTTCCCATACCGTTTTATAGCAAATATTTAATTCCCTACCTATTTTTCGGGTACTAGTTGCAGGATTCTCTTCGACCGCATGTAGGACAGCCTCCTCAACTGCTGGAGTTCGAATTGTACGAGGTCTTCCGTCAGAGGTATTATGTTTAAAACTGCCAGATTCAGTCAGACGACGATGAATGTTTATGAATATTTGTCTACCTGGAAGGACACGATCAGGATACCTTTCTTGATAGAGCCGCCGGGCCTCCGCCGAATTACCATTGGCAAGACCATAAAGGAAATGCATTTGTGTCATCTCCAAATTAGAATAGTTATTTACCATTTTTTAATAGCACAATTAACCTTTTGACCAGAGGGAAAATAATAACAAACTGTCACAGAAAGTCAAAAACATTATGCTCATAATGTCAAAACAACGTTTCCTAGCAACGCTCACAATTAACTTGATTTCATTATAACAATTATTCGACATGGAATGAAGTCGTTTTCATTTTTTTCCTCGAAAAGGAAGTAATATACGAAAAAATATTAAGAGGCAAAAAAGTTTTATTTTTAGGTGCTTAATCTGAAAAAAATTAAAATTAAAAAAATTCAGTAGCGTACATTTTTTTTTAGTCAATATTATTCGTGAGACTGCCTCTCGAGACGCCACTGGAATTTATAATTATCTTTTAGTTAGTGCCAACTTAGCGCCTTATTACAGTGAATAACTCTGCCAGATTTCAACAAAATGGGCAAAAGAATCATTAAGATATTAATAAAAAACCAATTTTTTTTTTAAATTTTGACACCCTGTATCTTGAAAACCAGACTCTTCAGGACACATGTTTATATGAACTTTTCTACTTGAATTTTGTTCAGGAACGCGCCCTTGAAATTACGCCCTATCATTAAGTAACACCCTGTATATAAATATATATATATATATATATATATATATATATATATATATATATATATATATATATATATATATATATGTATAACAGGAGACATGGCTAGTTTCGTACCTGTTTGGACTTTAGTATGCTAGCCCCTATGCTCTCAACTAGTTAGCCAATAGCAGGCACTGCCATATAATGCAGTGTAGAATAGCCTAAAGGTCCATCTCTGGTTTTGTGAGGGCTGTAGGCCTCCACAGCCTCCACTTGTACACACAAGTACAGCAAGAAGAAGTTGTGGAAAGGCACTAGCGAGGGAAAACAACAACTTTCCTGTATAATACCTAGACCAGCGTTGAATCACATCACTGGCTAACCACCATCACTTCAGTCCAGCCGGGACTTGCACCATGATGAATGACAGGAGACAGGCCGATTGTATTATTATTTGGACTCTTTAGTATGCCATACACATACTACATCAAGTCGGACTTAAAGCAGGTACTGTCATATAATGCAGTGAACAATAGCTCGAAGGGTTATCTCTGGTTCTGTGACGCTTTTAGGCTTCCATGGCAGATTCCTTGTACACACAGTACAGCAGAAAGAAAACTAGTTTCCTACCACTGTTTTCTTCTTGATGTACTATTTGTACAAGAAAACTGCTGTGGACATCTAGAACCGCCACTAAACCAGAGATGGCCCTTCGCGATATTCTCCACTGCATTATATGGTAGCGCTGACCTGAAGGTCGACTTGTTGGGTATGGGCATTGCATACAGATGAGTCTAAAAAATGACCAAACCGGATCTATGTCTCTTGTAACACATAACACGAGTCCCAGTAGGACTATAGTGATGGTGGGTAGCGAGTTAGGTGATTCAACGCCCGTCATAGTATTTGCCAAGGGACTAGTTGTTTTCGCTTGCTA
Organism: Tillus elongatus; assembly: GCA_964006375.1. Classification (NCBI taxonomy): domain Eukaryota; kingdom Metazoa; phylum Arthropoda; class Insecta; order Coleoptera; family Cleridae; genus Tillus; species Tillus elongatus. The sequence goes on from OZ023269.1 coordinate 35,542,964, forward strand.
GTTTTAACAACTTATAAAATACAAGTATAGCGATTATGTTCTTTTTTTTTTTTGGCAAAAAAATACTAATAGAGCTTGATACCATTTTCAATAAAAATCGTTTTTTTGTTGTTGTTGCAAACGATGGTTATAGGATAACTAAATAAAATCTTTAGAATAGAAGAAAAGTCTGAACCAACCACAAATCAAGAGGCGAATGTTTGTTTCGCCAGACATAAACGTCAAAATTGGTGATTTATAAACAAATGTTCTGAGTGTAGCAGAGAATGGTAGTTTTAAAATACCATCTATGATTCTTCATTATTTAAGTAACGATCAGTTTACGTTAAGGTTTTTAGTTCCTAAAAGCTACGGTTACCCTAGACTAAAACAAAAATTACGTTAGGGTTCATTTTTAGTACTTCAGTTTGCATTTTCTTAAACTTTTGTATATATTTCCAATAAGGAATTAATGTTACCTTTCAAATAATCATGCCTTTGCACTCGTTGAGAAGAAAAACGGCATACAGATTTAGTGGAGATGTCGAATGGCTGTGAAAAGTTGATACAAAATTCCCAAGAAAAACCACTTCGATTCGAAATATTTAATGTGAAGAGAGAAAATATCTATAACATCAACACTGCAACAGAGTACTATTTTTGAAAGCTGGAATGCTTACTATTAAAATAACAAATACTCGGTAAACAGTTATAAGAAAGAAGGAATCCAGTTAAAATTCTTTTCGGAGACCATACATCATTCGTAATAAAATTCGCCTACTTCATGAGATATTCATCACAAATACACACCCCGAATGAACTAAAATATCTGCTTTGAAAATAAGCATGTTAAAACTTTGCTAACCATCTCCATAACCCAGAAAACACGTTTTTATGCGCGTATTTCTTAGTGAAAATAAAAATTTTCCACGAGTTATTATTAATAATGAGGTCGATGAAGAAAACAATAGCAGTGGCTGTGAAAATATCTTAATTCTGATTTTTGTATTGTATTTCATTTTTGATACTTCTTTTACTTCTGTACATAAACAAGATTTTTACTAAGTATGATTTTCGTGTCAATAGCACGTTATAAAATTCATTCATTTGGTAGCTCAGAATTATAAGTATATGTTTTTTTTCTACTAAAAAGTTCGGGATGCAGCCAGTCCGTTATAGTAGTAAATTTTTATTATCTAATTCAAATTTGAATAACTCAAATTTCTATAAACCTAGAAAGTTGAATGTTGGTATGTAGTAAGGTCTTTCCCAAGGCAACATACCCACCACTTTCATCAACATAGCTTTGTAATTTTCGGAGATAACCATTTTTTTTTCGAAAGAAAACTCAACATTTTCTCCGAAAACTCTGTCTGATTTTATCTGGCTAAAGAACTCATCCAAGCTATTAATAAAAGAAAGATTCTTGCAGAGTTTCATCAAAATCAGTTAATAACTTTTTGAATTATCTTGTGGGTACCCACACCCCCCCACACACACACACACACACACACACACACACACACACACATATATATATATATATATATATATATATATATATATATATATATATATATATATATATATATATACATATATATATATATATATATATATATATATATATATATATATATATATATATATATATATATATATATATATATATATATATATATATATATATATATATATATATATAAATTGAAACTGACCCCGGATGTGGGTTCTAGGGGTCCTAGTTCGCGCTCATTTGAAAAAATGAGAATGTGAATTTTTAAAATAAAAATTTCACTAAAAATAAAATTTTTTGGCATGTGTCATTTTTAAAGAAACATTTTGAATTAATTTTTTAAACTTTAGTTAACTTTTTACACATTTTTTAATATAATTATTTTTATAAAAATTTGCTTGCTAAGTCTTGTGTATATAAATTATAAGAAATACCACTGATATAATAGCAGGAGCGTGAGGGGCATATTTATGCACTTATCAAAGGCGTTTGATACTGACATACATTACGGAAAACTAGAGCAGTAGGTATAAGAGGAAAACCTTTGACGTTTATTAGATCTTACCTTACACAGAGAAATAAAAAAATCAAATACGTCGACCCTGAAAGTGCCAACGAAGTATATTCACAATGGCTTTAAATAGAACGCGTAGTATCGCAGAGATCAATTCCTGGCCAAGTGTAATTTCTTACTTACATCAATGAATTATCTAAAATATCAGAAAAACATCATTGTATATTCACAATGGCTTCAAATAAAACGCAGAGTATCGCAGAGGTCAATTCTTCGCCAAGTGTAATTTCTTATTTACATTAATGAACTATATGAAATATCAGAAAAATATCATACAGCTGTCTATGCGAAAGTGCCCGGACGACAAGATGTGTAACAGTCTTTTACCCATTGTTTATTTACCATTTATCATTGGTTTAACAAAAAATGGTATGAGGCTGAATGTAGTAGATAAGACCTGCCTAGGTTTCATTTGGTTACTTTATTGGTGAAACTACCTAGTTGCTTTTACAAGTGGGAGGCTCTGACTACATCAAAGAATGTTGAATTCTTGGGTCTTGTACTTGATTGTCAACTAAATTGGAGGGCACATATTAATTTAATTCTTTAGCCAATATGGTTCAGCAACCTACTTACCTTCCTCATATCCCAACACACAGCTCAAATCCCTTGGATCTCCTTCTTACTACAAATCCTGACTGCTATAAGATATCAGTCACCGCCCCCCCTTGGTCGCTCAGAGCACGTCATGGTCACTGCTTCCTGTGCAATGCAACCCGATGGTGACAGAGTCATCACACAAATGTATCGTTTGGCACTACAACTCCGAGAACTGGGACGAAATGCTAGATTACTTTTCCTCATTTCCATGGGCGTCTGTATGCTTCTCTTATCCTGACCCCTCTGATATCTCACAAAACGTCACCAAAATTATTTAAGCTGGCATGGAATTATTTATTCCACGTACACAGACAATCTCTGGAGCCACTCAAAATCCCGAGTTCTCTAAATCCTGTGAGAAGGCCAGACTTGAAAGGTCAAAGCTCACAAAACGCTTCTACACAATCCCAGTCAAGAAAACCGTCAAGCATATAATGACGCAAGAAACCGCTATGTCCGCATTCTGTCTGAGGCAAAAACTCGTTTAATAACCACATCAAAAACAAAGTCCCCTTAAGCTCCAGCGGAAGCAAACTCTTCTGGACTCTTGCTTAATTTATTGGGAATAATTTCTGCAAGAGCACGTTCCCACCTCTTGTCTCAGGGGATGAAATTGCTTCTACCGCCCTGCGCAAGGCTGAACTTTGTGCCTCGTTGTTCGCCGGCAATCATACTCTCAACCCACCACCAAATGCTCAACCACCAACAGTCCCTAATGTCACGCATAAAAATGACGGATATCATTTTCAAAGCTAAAAAGGTAGGAAAGATGCTCTCTTCTCTTAATACCAGGAAAGCCTCTGGCCTTGACGAGATCCCAGCAATTGTCCTCAAGTAATGTGCACCAGAACTTGCTCCTGTCCTGACTCGTCTGTTTCAGACATCTTACAATAGAGGCATATTCCCTAGTAACTGGAAAACTGCTCGAGTACAACCGTCCCCAAGAAAGGATCCAAGGCGCTTCCTAGCAACTACAGGCCTATTTCCCTCCTTTCAGTCGTCTTTAAGGTAAAATTATAGAAAAATTATAGAAACACCGAATTACTAAAATTTCTTGAAAAACACAGTCTAATCCACGACAGGCAGTATGGATTCCGTCAGCGAAGATCAACTGCCGACCGCCTTTCCTTTGTCACCCATTCTTAGAACAAGTGTATGGAACTACACGGTGAATCCCAGATTGTCGCTCTAGCCATATCCAAAGCATTCGACCAGGTCTGGCACGCAGCGCTGCTTAATAAACTGCCGGCCTATGGCCTACCACCAAAACACTGTACCTGGACAGCAAATTTCCTCTCCAACCGGAGCATTACTGTTGTTGTGGATGGCCATTCCTCTAAACTGTATCTAATTAATGCAGGAGTTCCTCAAGGTTCAGCTTTAGCCCCTACTTTGTTTCTTCTCCACATCAATGACCTCCTCTCTACCACATCCAACCCAGTTCACAGTTACGCGGACGAGAGCACCCTCCACTCAAATATACAATATTCTAAGCCGGTCTCGTCAGCCCAATCAGATGAGGACCGCAGACTCATGAAGGCTTCTCTCTCTGTGGATCTCTAAAAAATATTAGACTGGGGGAGTAGACATCTTGTACAATTCAACCCCACCAAATCACAGTCTTGCGTTCTTTATCATGGGAGATACACCAGCCCTAGACCCATTACAATAAACAACCAAGTTATTCAAATTAATGAGTCCTTTTCACTTCTTGTCATTTCTGTAGATCGAAATCTCAATTGGCATCAACATGTCACATCAATTGCAGAAGCGGCTGCTAAGAAATTAGTTTTTCTCCTCCGAGCTCGCAAATACTTTTCACCAGCTAATCTCTATACCTTATATACTTCACAAATGAGACCAAACCTCGAATACTACTACCACATCTGGGGTGCTGTTGCCGCTTCTACAATTACTCTCCTAAACTCCATTCACAAGAGAGCTATACGTCTCATAGGAGACCCCAGCCTCACCCAAAGGCTGCCATTCCTTACCCACCGACGCGCCGTTGGTGACCTCTCTCTCTTTTATAGATATCCGCACGGGCAATGATCATAGGAGCTTTCTTCCATAGTTTCTCCACCTGCTGCCCCCAACAGATCTACCAGAGGAACAGAGCGAATGCACCCTTTCACTGTCCGGGTAACCAGACATCGAACATCTTGTTATGCCCGCTCTTTTGTCCCGAGGACTTCCAAATTGTGGAATTCCTTGCCGGCACATGTTTTTCCTTCTCCCCCGAACCTCCAAACCTTCAAGTCCAGAATTAACAAGTTGTCTCTTTCCTCCTTGTCGACACTCACGGTACGATAGTATTTAGGCTGTAAGCCTTCGTGGTGTGTTGTTAAAATAAATATTAATAATAATTGTCATAAAAATTAATTCATTCAGTTATGCTTTAAGGGTTACAAGGATATTGGTCAATCTAAAGGCAATCATCACTTATTTCTCGTATGTTCATCCATGCGAAATTATCTTTTAGGGTGCTTCTGTCGGGGTGTCCAGAATTTTCATTTTGCAGGAGGCTTGCTTGTGTGGCATTTTTGGTAGAAAGTCGTTTGAATCATGGAGATCAGTATTTGAAGAGTGAGGTATTTTGACTGTTCCTAGTCTGTGTATATTTAAGAGTGCTAGTTTGGTCAAAGAAAATCAGGATGTCATGAGTGATTGTTAGGTTAATCATAGTTATCCAGTCACATGCGTTTTAGATGAACATATATGCTACCACAAACAGCAGGTACAATGGTCCATAAAGTGTTGTCGTTTATTCGGTCAGGATCCTTGATAAGTTGCCTACTGCTTTAACACTACTGCCATCAAAACTGTTTAAAATTAAATTGAAAAAGTTCCTGCGGGAATCACTTTTCTACGATGTGAAAGATTTTCTTGACTGCAGTTTTAGTAGCAATATTTGTTGAAGAAGTTTTCTTTCAGACTTGTTACTTGTTTTTCTAGTGTGTCCACGGTTTACATTAACTCGTGCATATTTATTTTATCACAACTTATATTGTAATTGCTTTTTACTTTAACGTGTGTTTTGTCTGCTATAGTTTTTAGTTATCTTGTGACTAAGCTGTGTCGTGAGACTATTTAAATATACATTTTAATATATAATTAATTGTTTATGTTTGTAGAGTTGTTAAGGATGTAATTTTTTTAGCTGTACTTTGGTTTAGCTGAGTGGTACATTGTGACGTGCTCTAAGTATATAAATGTGTATTAGAGCGAGTGAATAATAATGTATATATATATATATATATATATATATATATATATATATATATATATATATATTAATATTATTTGTAATAATGATTATATTCCTTTATTACATACTTTAGTAAATGACACTTCAAATTATTTTAGTGTCAGTTTTGTACTTACTAGAAAAAATGTAAGGTTGTTAGCTGTTCATGAATTCTGTAAAACTTTCTACTAAAACAAAATGTATATGAAAGTATGTTTGTATTTACATATTGTTTTTGAAAGACTAATTGGAGATAACCGAAAGTATGACATTGACAATATATTATCTAAACATACAAATAATTTTACCTCACGTTTCCATTTAATATCAGAGATATATGTATGTATGCACCAATATTGTGTTCTTTATAAATTATATGTTTCTGTACTTAACATAAAAACTTGTGTACTCTAAGATGGCTGCAGCTAATATACGTTTCAAAATTACAACATAAAGTAATGGTCAAGGAAATCCATACATTGCCTTCTACGTCTTGTATAAATGTCACGATATGAGTTTGTTGTTTTATGGATCATTTCCTAGGTTAATTTTACCCTGACGGTAAACAAACCTAATAGTAAATACGCTTTGGAGGAACCCAATTTACCGCTATACAGTTTCAGTCTTAACCCCTCGGCACACGCACTGTGTTTTTTAACGTACGAATTGGTCTGTGGGACCGCACTGACGAAAAATGGTCTATTTGGGAATATACTAAACAAGCGGGTACATGAAACTGTTGAAGCATTAAAAAAGCTTGGACGCAGCAAGTGCGTTATGGTAGTGAATTTTCATAGAAACAATCTGGCACAAAATATTTTATTATAACTTTCTTTTCTTGTAACATAGAAATCTAAATTTTGGTTTATAGTTTGCTTTTTTATCGTAAACCTACCTGCTAAGTTTGGTTGTCATATATTTTTAAATTTTTGAGAAAAAAAGATTTTAAAGGAAAATCTCGTTCGATTTTCCTGACTAACGAACTTGTCCATGCCATTTACAAAAGGAAGGTACGTGCCAAATTTTATAAAAATCGGCCCATTATTTTTTGAGTTATCGTTGTGACACACAGACACACACACACACATATATATATATATATATATATATATATATATATATATATATATATATATATATATATATATATATATATATATATATATATATATATATATATAACATATAAACATTGAAACTGACCCCGGATATGGGTTCTATGGGTCCTAGTTCGCGCTCAATTGCAAAAAAGTTTTCAAATTTCCAAAGTCGGGATCTCCCCATTAGTGAATTTTTTCGGAAATTCACTAAAATCGGTAGGGGTTATTCAAACTCGCGTAAAATATAAATTTACAAGTAGTATATTTAATAGTCTCTATTTGTTGCTTGTAATAATGCGCAAAACACCAAGCGGTAAAAACGAACGAAAATATATTTTAAAATGTAGAAAAACTTCGTGCAACGTTCACCTTGGTTTTCGCGAGAATTTTCAAAAAAATCGAATAATTTCGAAAACGGTTTATTTTTGACATATGGTGTATTGGTAATAATTTATCTCAAATTCAATGTAGAATTCGAAAATATAATGAAAATTACCATGTTGTATTTAAAATAAGCTTGATGGTCACTTCCAGTAAAACCGGAAGTTTGACATAAAGTAAACTATTTTCACTGAACTGGAATTCGTCTCGATCGTTCGATCGTATGTGTGTAAATTTTCAAATTTCAAATCGCAGTAGTTATTGAGAAACTGCTAACTAAAAGTCTTGGCGCCACACCCTATATATATATATATATATATATATATATATATATATATATATATATATATATATATATATATATATATATATATATATATATATATATATATATATATATATATATATATATATATATATATATATATATATATATATATATATATATTATATATATATATATATATATATATATATATATATATATATATATATAATGTGTGTGTTTGTATGTGAGTATATTAAAAAAACTTTTATAAGAACGCTTTCATAAATGTATTAACAAGAAAATAAATTTCTTTTCTGATGCTTTAAACAGCTTTTTAGTGAATTTTCGTAGAAAAAATTCACATATTTGGAGATGCAGACTTTTGGACCTTGAAAACATTTCTTCAAATGAGCGCAAACTAGGTCCCCTAGAATCCCTATCCGGGGTCTATTTCAATTTTTGTATGTGTATAATATATGTATGTATCACACGGATAACCCAGAAAATAATGGGCCCATTTTAATGAAATTCGGCAAGTACCTTCTTCTTGTAAGTGGCTAGGATAGGTTCGTTACCCAGGAAAATCGGACCAGGTTTTCCGGTAACATTTGGGTTTTCTTTCGAAAAAAATATAATCGCCGAAAATAACAAAGCTATTGTAACCAAATTTGGTACTCATAAGAAGTAAACTACATACGAAAATTTGAATCTCTGTGTTATAATATATATATATATATATATATATATATATATATATATATATATATATATATATATATATATATATATATATATATAAGCATTTAATAAAAATTATTTCTATGAAAATTCACTACCATAACGCACTTGCTGCGTCCAGACTTTCTTTAAATTTATATAGATTATTGAAACTAGAATGGCTAAGTGCCAAAAATAGTAGTTTTATAGATGATTGGTATATACTTGATAATTAATTATTCAACATTGTTCCATAGAAATATTGTGAATTAAAAAAACATTTAAATATTTTTTTACCCTCACCCTATATCATTAATACATCTGTATATATATATATATATATATATATATATATATATATATATATATATATATATATATATATATATATATATATATATATATATATATAATACCAGGGATAATATAATAATAACAATTAATAGTAAATTAATAGTAAGTATATACATATAAAAGCTCGGGACGCAGCAAGTGCGTTATGGTAGTGAATTTTCATAGAAATGATCTGGCACAAAATATTTTATTATAACTTTTTTTTCTTGTAACATAGAAATCTAAATTTTGGTGTATAGTTTACTTTTTATATCGTAAACCTACCTACCAAATTTGGTTATCATAGATTTTATATTTTTTAAGATAAAAAAATTTTTCAAATGAAAACTCAAAATTTTTCCGGAAAACCTCGTCCAATTTTTCTAAAAAACGAACTTGTCAAAGCCATTTACAAAAGGAAGGCACATGCCAAATTTTATTAAAATAGGCTTATTACTTTTTGAGATATGAATTTTTTTCAAATGAAAACTCAAAATTTTCCCGGAAAACCTCGTCCGATTTTCTTGACTAACAAACATGTCAAAGCCATTTACAAAAGTAAGGTATGTGCCCAATTTTATTAAAATCGGCTTATTACTTTTTGAGATATGAATTTTTTTCGAATGAAAACTTAAAATTTTCCCGGAAAACCTCGTCTGATTTTCCTGACTAACAAACATGTCAAAGCCATTGCCAAAAGGAAGGTATGCGCCAAATTTTATTAAAATCGGCTTATTACTTTTTGAGATATGAATTTTTTTCGAATGAAAACTCAAAATTTTCCCGGAAAACCTCGTCCGATTTTCCTGACTAACGAACTTATCCAAGCTATTAACAAAAGAAAGGTACATGCCAAATTTTATCAAAATCGGCCCATTATTTTTTGAGTTATCGGTGTGATACATATATATATATATATAAATATATATATATATATATATATATATATAAATATATATATATATAAACATATAAAAATTGAAACTGACCCCGGATATGGGTTCTAGGGGTCCTAGTTCGCGCTCATTTGCAAAAAATTTTTCAAAATTCAAAAGTCGGGATCTCCCCATTAGTGAATTTTTTCTACGAAAATTCACTAACATAAAATAACACGATTCTTATTGCCTAAGAACTATTGAAGGAACTCATTGAGCGTGTTTTTGCGCTGGTTACTTTAAGGTTTTATAATCTGTATAAATATAAAAAATTATGAGATCAGAAAAATAATAACTATTTTGTTTTTCGTACATTTACAAAAGTGATGTTTTAAAAAGATTTTTCTATATATTTTCGAAATAAACCTTTGTAATATTCTGCTTCTATAAGGCACTTCCTCAGTAAGGCCTTTTTAGATATAGTGTTACGGGATCTGTACCTCTACAGCATTGATTAAATAAAATGTCTGAACGTACAGTTTCTTGAATAGAAAATTCGAGGGCTATACTACAGATATCTATACTATATGTACATAAAGCAGGCAATCAAGCCAAATGTTTTGGCTGTTTGATATATTATGCAATATGTATAGGTTATTAGGTATAAAGCATTGCTATAAGTCATATCTTGTATAAAAAAGGAAAAATATTAGAAATAACTTCAGTGACGCAACATATCTATTGTCGAATTCTGTATCAAATTTTCATATGTTTATTATACCTCTGAATCGTTTGCCTGTCACTGTTGTGTAGGGTAGCGATACGTATCACAATAACAGCAAAATATATATTATGACATGCTTTATTATATATGACAGCATAATAATATTTATTCAAACTGAAAAAATATTCTGTGTAAATATGTAACGCTATATTTTGAAATAACTCTGGTTGTGTGAGCACTCATCGGGGCACTGAAGTTCTTTCAAAAGCATCTCTCATGTTTAGAAGTTATAATCATTGTGTTCGGAATCACTGATTACGATATACGTCAAGCCATATTACTTGACCCCTTCACTTAACGTTCAACATTTTGAACTTCAGATGTCCTAGGGCGTTTTCTCCCTAGATGAAAATTAGGTAGAATATGCTTAAATTTAGATTTTCATTGAAATTTGATCAGTTAACTTAATGAACGCACTAAACGGATAATGGTGCACAGATTTTATATTACGTATAAAACCTTTTCTGTTATAATGGCCCCAGTAATAGTAATGATAATAAGAAAGTGGTTACGTTTAAGAGCAAACATTTATTCTTCCTACTACTATTACTGTAGCCGGATCTATTTCTATGCTTTTATACTGAAAACATTATTTGTGAGGGCTATTGATAAGTACACTTGAAGAACCCAAATCAGCACAACAGATCTTTTAAATACCTAACGATCGTTTCACTAACAAAGTTAGCGCCATCAGAAGATGAGAAATTCTAAACTACTTAACAACTACACGTTATACTACGTGTTAGGTAAAGAACCAATGCAGAGCAGGAAGAATTGCAGGAAATTTTTTTGCGTTTATATTTTTATTGCCGGACGTCCTTTTTAAATTCTCGCTATAACGGTATCTACCGAGTTTCGGAATATATTTGATCACAGCAGTATAAACACTATTTCCTATGCTGTGCTTTTATATCAAAGAGGCAGAGTGAACATCGAACTGTTAGTCAGTGGCGGAGATCAGCTTAGAGAAATGTTGCTCTTTATGCCCTTGGAGTTATAGATACGTTCAAAGGCATTTAATTTCACCGCTTGCCTAACATTTTTATAAGCACCGGAATTTGCTTATCTAAGTGGTGATTAATATTCCAAATATTTTGCGCCACGCATGCTTTATCTATACTACCGTATTTCAGCTGTGCCAGATGTTCCTTAAATCTGGTTTAAATGGTTATTTTAGTCTGCCCCACGTACTTAAGATTACAATCTTTATACCTAATTTCATAGATACCTGCCATTTCAGTGGTTTTATCCTTATCCTTTGTATCACCTAACAAATTTTTTAAATTATTTTTTTTATCAATTAAGTTAGCTGCAAACCAGATTTCTTAAAAACACTGTCGAGTGATCTTGTCTTTGCGGTTCAAATAGAAAACATCTTTCTTCCTACTATATTAGAGGACACTAAAATGGTGGCTAAATATAACGCCTACTCGGTTCGCTTAGTGGAAAAATTAATCAGTAGACACAGAACAAAGGAAATATTAGCGGAATCCACGACACTTAGAGAAGCTAAAGTAAAAAACAAGATATTTCGAAGCTTTGTATGTACAGTTATAACGGGATTCTAAAAAGGGCGTCCGGCAATTTATATATAAACGCAAAAAAATTGCCTGAGATTCTTCCCTCTCTGTATCCGTCTTTTACCTAACACGTAGTATAAATATAATTTGGCTTTTTAAAGTGTACTTGTGACGGGTTTTCCTAGGGTTTGTGACCTGGCTGCGAAAACCTTACTCGTTACAATTTGTTTAAATCAGAAAAGCCAAAAAGAAGAAGAAGACAAAAGGTTAAAAGAAGTAAATTTTTAAAAGAGTGCTAGGGTTTTACGCGGTTGATGTTAGTAACACCCTAGTGGTATAAATCGCTTACTAGTACTAGTGAGTTATTACTGTATTTATTATTAAAAACAAGAAAGAATATCATACAAAGTGGAGAGAGATATAGGATATTACAGGTTAATCCAATTGATTTCCAAATCACCAGTCTGTTTGAAGACGATATATTTATCCATATAATTTACCAAGCCAGAAATTAAATACCAGGCCGGTAAATTTATTGCCAAGCCGGAAAAATTAACTGCCCAGCTAGAAAAACAAATCCTATGCCAGAAAACCCCATGTATATATAACCAGGGGTAACTAAATTTGGTAGGCGTGTTTTTATTATAAAGGGTGAACCACGTACCAAACTTTAGGTCTGTAAGTTTAAAGATAAAAAAGGTATGTGCACAAAAAACAAATTTTGTGTTTTCTTCAAAACGTCAAAGTTGCGATTTGAAACGTCAAAATTGGCAACATTTAGGCAAAGAACCTGAAATAAGTACAAATTATGTAAACAAAATGTCTCAAGAAGAGTGTTCTGCAGCCCCTTAAGTTACAGCTTCAACCGTCATTGTCCTTCATTTTACAAAAATGTTTCCAGAAATTTCATTTCAAATAGACCTTTTCTCTGATGCTTTGGCGGTAGTTTTAGTTAAGTGTATGGTTTAAAGGTATATAACTTTTAGCTAATTTTTGTAGAAAAAATTCGAGACCAGGACTTTTGAATTCTAAAAAGATTTCTTAAAACAAGCGCAAACTAGGCCCCCTAGAATCCATATTTGTGTTCAGTTTCAGTTTTTATCTGTTTACATATATACAGGGTACGCATTTTTGCGGCAAAGCTCAATATAATTGTTATTATACAAGATACGAGAAAGATACGTTAATTTTTGCATTTTTTATCGAAATATGATGCATGTTTGTAAGAAAAAAATTCGAGACCCAGTAAGTGCGTTTTGACAGCGAACTTACATTAAATGCGTCAAATTTCAATAACTCAATTTGCTACTAACCTAAGGTTTGTTGGCTAGGAAACCCGTTTTCTCGGAAAAATTTAAAATGTATGTTCGAAAATTTTTTGTAGATTTTCAAACAATAAGTTATTTTCATAAAATATGGCACGTTGTTTGTCCTATATAGGTTATTCCGGTAACCAGACTGATGATTGCTTGCGCTAGAGACATATCTGCTATTAAAACTATTTTTATGAAAATTCACTTTCATAGCGCACTCGCTGCGTTTTTTTCTTTCGATTTCAATCGATAAAAAAGTCTGGACGCAGCAAGTGCGTTATGCTAGTGAATCTTCATAAAAATGTTTTTAATAGCAAATGCGAGCAGGCATCAATCTGATTACCGGTATAGCCTATGTAGTAGAAACAGTGTACTATATTTTATCAAAATTACGTATTGTTTGAAAGTGTACAAAGATTTTCCGGAAATAGACTTAAATGTTGCTTTCCTAGCCAACAAACCTTACGTTAATAGCAAATTGAGATATCGAAATGTGAAGGATTTAATGAAAATTCGCTACCAAAAAGCACTTACTGCGTCCAGATTTTTTTTCTTACAAATATGCGTCATATTTCGATAGAAAATGCAAAAATGCATTAACGAATTTGTTCCACAAAAATTAGCTAAAAATTATAACCCGTTAAACCATAAACTCCACTAAACTTACAGCGAAAGCATCAACTTAACTAACGCGACAGCCAAAGCATCAGAGAAAGGACACACACGCGCACGAACACACACACGCGCGCGGAGACACACACCCCTTCCTCACTTCATTTGTATATAGGGTCTGACTTTATTGGTAGATGTTTTCTTTTGTTTGACACTAACCAGCCTATTTGAAAAGAATTTTCTGTAAATATTTTTGTAAAATGAAGGACAATGATGGTTGAAGCTGAAACTTAAGGATTTGCAGAACACTCTTCTTGCAACATTTTCGTTTCACAATCCGTATTTGTTTCACGTTATTTGCCTAAACATTGCCGATTTTGACGTTTCAAATTGCGACTTTGACGTTTTGAGGAAAACTCCAAAAATTTTTAATTCTCTGCCCATAACTTTTTTGTCTTTAAACTTAGAGACCTTAATTTTAGTACAAGATTCACTCTTTGTAATAAAAACACGCCTACCAAATTTGGTTTCCATTATTTTGTTATTTCCGGAGATATAACTTTTTTTATAAAGAAAACACAAAATATTCCGGGAAAACCTGTGCCGATTTTCCTTCATAACGAACTTATTCAAGCCAATTGCAAAATCAAGGTACTCACCAAATTTTATCAAGATCGGCCTATTATTTTTTGAGTAATCGGTGTGATACTTACATATATATATATATATATATATATATATATATATATATATATATATATATATATATATATATATATACTTACATATATATATATATATATATATATATATATATATATATATATATATATATATATATATATATATATATATATATATAATTCAAACTGACTCATTGGAGCATTTTTTTTTAATTCAAAAGTCGAGATCTCCTCATTAGTGAATTCTTTTTAAGCAAATTCACTAAAATCTAAATTCACATAATCACCCTAATTATTGTAACAGTTGATAAGTATATTAAAAATAAATCTAAGTGTGTACTTTGACATTACCTTGTCATATAAATTTTATTAATTTGCCACAGTTTACGGTGCAGTGTAAAAAAATAATATCTAACATAATTTCTACTCAATTTCTTGTGAGTATTTTGTACATTCGTATAAGAATTATTGTTTATTTACAGATACAATTAAGTTAATGGTTTGACCAAAATTAGGATTCTAAGGGATAATCAACCTTATTATGGTCCAATGAGGTGCATACTTACTGAATGTGTTTCATGATTTGGAAATGCTTTGAACGTCTCTGCTTCCAACATACAATAGTATCGTTAAGGCCTAGGCTAATTGATGCATTTAATTAGCAGAGTTTAGAACTGTGTAGTTAATTTACATAATGCATTGTATGGTTATTGCAAATTTTTAAAATAATGAAATTAAAAATTTGCCAGCACGAGGATGCAGCAGAAAAAAATACTTCCTCGGAAAGTCGCGTACTTTTCGATATCGCTATCTATTGCACTTCTTTTCGTCTACTATTTGCTCACTCTTAAACCTTTGTTTTCTCTGATTGGTACGGATTGTATCTGTTTTTTTTTAAATGTTATTGAGCAATCTTCTCTGTCGTATGCTCGTGCGTCCTTCTTTTGGTTTATTTCAGTCACCATATATTAACATCACTTTGGTTTATGTTCTTACCATGTCATTTCGAAGTCAATATTTTCATTGCTCTTTGGGGTTTTCTAAGATAATAAAGTCTGGACGCAGCAAGTGCGTTATGGTAGTGGATTTTTATAAAAATGTTTTTAATAGCAAATATGTGTGTTTTTTTTAAGAAAGTACGCATCAAATTTGGTTACCAGTATAACCTATGTAGTAGAAACAATGTGCCATGTTTCATAAAAAGAAGTTTATTGTTTGAAACCGTCCAAAAATTTCCGAAAGTAAACTTTAAATGTTCCCGAAAAAAACCGTTTCTTGGTCAACCTTATAGGTTAATAGCAAATTGAGTTTTTCAAATATGAAGTATTTAATCAAAATTCGCTACCATAACGCACTTGCTGCGTCCCGAATTTCTTTTCTAACAAACATGCATTATATTTCGATGGAAAATGCAAAAATGCAAAAACATAAGGCGTGTTCGATTAAAAAAAAGAAAAGAAAATTTGTATCACCAACGACTTATGAGCCACCCTGTGATTGTAGAACTAATGTTTTAAGATGTAGCTCAAGACGCCCCATAATTAATGTATACAATTTTTTTCATATCTTGTATAATAACGGATATATTATGCTTTATTAATTTTTTACGAAAATTCGACAAAAATTATATACCATTAAACGATAAACTCTATAGCTAAGACTACTGCCAAGTATCAGAGAAAGGGTCTATTTGAAATGAATTTTCTGGACACATTTTAGTAAAATGAAGGACAATGATGGTTGAAACTAAGACCTCAGGGTTTGTAAAACATTCTTCTTGAGACATTTTCATTTCATAGCCCTTATTAGATTCAAGTTCTTTGCCTAAATGTTGCCAATTTTGACGTTTTAAATCGCGACTTTGACGTTTTGAGAAAAACCCCAATTTATTTTTCTTTAAATGCCTGTAAGTTTTTGCTTTTTAAGCTACAGAGCTACATTTTGGTAGATAATTTACACAATACGACATAAACCCGTGCACCAAATTTGGTTGCCCTTACTTTATTATTTCCAGTGATATAAATTTGTTTCGAAAGAAAACACAACATTTTCTGGGAAAACCTCGGCCGATTTTCCTGGCTACCGAACTTATCCAAGCCACTTGCAAAGGAAGGTATTCACCAAATTAAGTCAAAATCGGCCTCTTATTTTTTGAGTTAGCGATATACAAGGCTTAGGTTATCACAGGTAAAATGAAGCCACTAAAAATTAGGTTAAGGGTTTATTAGGATGTTCCGCTTTGTTTTCAACAAAATGTCGCCAGAGTTAGCCCTATTCTACGCAATCCTAATTTCCTCTGACAATAATGTTAATCACGTGTTCAAATTAGTTATACTTATTATTATCTAAAGTACACAAATTATGACATCATATAACTAAACACGTATTACCATAAACAACCTTAAAAGGTTCAATTTAATGATGATCTTTGTGCGCTAGGGAATTGCGAACTGTGTCTAGAACAATTCTAAAAAAGCTTGGAGGCAGCAAGTGCGTTATGGTAGTGAATTTTCATAGAAATGATCTGGCACCAAATATTTTTTATAACTTTTTTGTGAGAGCCTCGGTGGTTCAGGGGCAAGAACGTGTGCCTCTGAACCGAAGAGTACTGGGTTGGATCCCAGGGTTCTACTTACACTTTTTCAGTACAAACTGCAACATAACATCAACCGAGGTTCTGGCATTGTATTTAAGCAAGTTGAATATCTGCACGTTCCGCCCTTCGCAGGGGGCGTTAAGCCGTCGATCTCGTGTCCATGCGATGTTGGGCACGTTAAAGATCCCTACCCTCCTCACAAAAAGGCAAGGGTTAGACAAAATCTCCAGGATAGTGAGGTGAAACTGCTCTCTGGCGTCGGTGATTGGCTATAGTCACGGAAATAGGCCGACGTTAAAGAAACAAAACACACACAACTTTTTTGTGTAACATAGAAATCTAAATTTTGGTATATAGTTTTCCTTTAATGTCATAAACCTCTGTACCAAATTTGTTCAGCATAGCTTTTTTCCTTTGAAAATAAAAATTTGTTCCGAAAGAAAAGCCAAAAATTTCTGGCTTACAAACTTATCCAAGCCACTTACAAAAGGAAGGTACACGCAAAATGTTATCAAAATCGGCCCATTATTTTTTGAGTTATCGGTGTGATGCACACACACATATACTTATACATATATATATATATATATATATATATATATATATATATATATATATATATATATATATATATATATATATATAATTTATTGAACAATATACCTCTTTTTACAAAACAACTTACAAGATGACTCAATATATATATATATATATATATATATATATATATATATATATATATATATATATATATATATATATATATATATATATATATATATATATATATATATATATATAATTTATTGAACAATATACCTCTTGATTTGCCAGGCTCTTGATTAGTCTTGTAAGTTATTTTGTGAGAAATGTATATTTGTTCAATTTTGTTCAATCAGGCTCTTGATTAATCTTGTAAGTTGTTTTGTAAAAAGAGGTATATTGTTCAATAAATTATTATTATTATTATTATTATTATTATATTATATATATATATATATATATATATATATATATATATATATATATATATATATATATATATATATATATATACAGATAATAATTGAAACTGACCAGGGATATGAGTTCTAGAAGTCCTAGTTCGCGTTCGTTTGAAAAAAAAGTCAAAACTCGAGGTCTCCCCATTAGGGAATTTTTTCTAAGAAAATTCACTACTATAACAAAAAAAACAATATGCAGGATGAGGCGTATATTTGTAACAATGAAAACAAATTAAAACAATATCATTCGAAGCTGTTTGTACACTGTCAGAAAGTCGCATGGGTTTAAATCAGGCGAGGGAGGTGGCCAGTCTACTTCTCGCCTATGCTCAATCCATCTGTTCGGAAAAACGTTATTTAAGAAATGACATAGTTTCCAACTATTGCTGCCCAAACATGAACCTTTTGAAGGTACTACGTATTTTCTGCTCATATCCACTGTGGATTTTCTTTAGGCCAGTAATGATAATTTTGACGATTAGCATGGCCGTGAAAAGTAAAAATGCGCTCATCAGAAAACAAAACATGTTCTAGTTGGATGGCATTGTTATCTTAAATTTTCACCATTTGTTCACAAAAAAAAACGTTCTGGTATCGTCTTCCATTGGATCTTAGGTTTGCATCAATGGCTAACATCCAATATTGTGGCTTCTTATCTACTAGAATTATGTGGGTATTCCCCAAACTCAAGCGTTTTTTCTAAATGGGAGAGCAACTTTGATCGGTGATATTGTTACCTATCTCTGTAACCAATCATGTGTAGGCTTGTTATTTTATGCATTTCTGTCAAATATACCATGTTTGTAATTTGCAGTTAACAGATGACAACGACTGACAGTGGTTACCATCACACAGCAAGTTAATTTTAGTTAGGCTTAATTGACACCTTCCAAAAAGGACGATTTTAATTATCAAGAATAAAACGCGATTAGTGATTATTTTTTAGTGTGTTGTAGCGAGGTTCGTCAATCAGGTAAATTTCTGTTTTCTTACTGTTATTTTATTCAACAAATTTTAAAACCATAGCACTCTCAAATAGACAATGAGGAGATCTTACAAATGAGGTGTCACAGGCTGCTACATCCTCTTTGAAAATTTTCGGGTTAAAACTGTAACTCAAAAAGGGTTGAATGTAGGAGTATCGTTTTTAAGTTGCAGGATGTTATTTTTGAATCTAAAATTGACGTTTTCGACATTTTTTATAACATAACTATGCACAGTAATTGAGATACTGGACTAATTTTATTATTTGGCTGTTCCACACTATATATATATATATATATATATATATATATATATATATATATATATATATATATATATATATATATATATATATACAATTTCCTAGGTAACCCTAAGGATAAAGATAAAACCACAGAACTGTCGGGAATATATCAAATAGGTTGTAAGGATTGTGAACTTAAATATGTTGGGCAAACTAAAAGAACTATTGAAACTATATTTAAAGAACATTTAGCGCAACTAAGATATGGCACTATTGACAATTCATGTATTGCTCAGCATATTTGGGATAATAATCATCATTTAGATAAAGAAAATCTCAAGTTAATAAAAATGTCAGGCAGTTGCGTCAGCTAGATAGTTACGAAAGATTATATATATATATATATATATATATATATATATATATATATATATATATATATATATATATATATATATATATATATATATATATATATATAAATAAATAATTTAAAAGTGTAAAGAAATTATGTGTATACAAAAGTTGACGTCATGCCTAGAAATAATTTTTTTACAAGAAATCCACTCACGTTTATCGTGAAGGCTCGTATGCCTTGCGCACTCTCCGACCTGCTTAGGCCCATCAAAATTGACTGCAGTAGTATCCTGGAAACGATTACCACCAGATTGCACTAGGATATTAATAAAGGGAATATTATTATTTTTAACACTACAATACTCTGGTTAAAGAATACAACTTAAAGAACCACTTACGGTGCTAGTGTTTTTCAAATGTTAAGCCCTTGTAGATAAATATAGGTATACGTAACTTAAATAGCCAATACTTTACAAACATACACTAGCCGTGAAAATGTACACTGTAAATGGGACATATTTAACTTAGAACTATATACATATGCATATATATATATATATATATATATATATATATATATATATATATATATATATATATATATATATATATATATATATATATATATCGCCAACATATAAAAAACCCAAGCACCACAATGTGGTTAGAAACTCATTTAAGTATACCTAAAGGCTTTAGATACTTGTACGAATCACTCACGACACTACACAAACTAGTTTAATTTAAAATGAAATATCGAAACTACCTGTTCACTGATTAAGGTTTAGCGATAAACTGAATAATATTTTTTATAGTAGTAGCTAAATAGCCGGATGTATAAATTGATAAACAGGGTTATGTAAAATTGTTTTTGCTTTCTGAATAAAGAAAGCGAGCGTTTGTTATCTACAATGAAGGATAAAAACGAATGAATATTTTTGCTTTATATATAGTAGGTAAATAATGTTGCAGTCTAAATAGGTGTATTTTAGCAAAAATTAATAAATACAGCTCTCTCTCTCTTCAAATAATGCGTTACCAAAATAACATATCTAAAATTCCTGATGCAGCTAGCCTGTTATGGTAGCGAATTTAAAAAAAAATAAAAAAAAATTTAAATAAAAATAAAAAATAAAATGCAACGAATTCTCTTTATGGTGAAAAAATATCCTACTTGCAAGTAAAATCGACGATTTTATAGGGCTTTTCAAAATTTTCAGCAGTTCTCTGGAAAACTCCGGTGCATTCTTTTATAATGGGCGCCATGTATAACATTTTACGTACTAGTAAATATGTACGCTATGAGATATAAAGCAAAGTGTAGTTGTTATAGAAAGCTAAAGAATATTGGTGATTAAAATACAATGAATATGGTAAGAAATTCAAAAGAAAATTCACCAGTGTTAATCTTAATTGTCTTTACAGGTTGTTCCTTTATATAAAAAATAGTAATAATAATAAAAGTAATTTTCGTAAAGAGTGAGGGTAAAGAATGAGGGTAATACAGTAATTCGAATATTGAAATGAAATTTTATAAATAACTCTAAACATAGCCATTTGAGTACACTTTCACTACAATTTTCGTGTGCTCCAAATAAGACGACATAAAAGCAATTAAATTCAAAATGGAATCAAGGACGCTTCCTCTTTGAGACTATCGTCTAAACATTTTTTATATGCTATTGTTTGAACATAGACAGTAAATTAAAAATAATTTTAGGTAGTTATTTCCACGTTTTAAAATGAATAAGATATACAGGGTGTGTCAATTAAAACTTCCCACCTGTAAAATATCTAAACTAAAAAAAGAAAAAACGCCGAGACATATTGACTTTGTTTTCAAGGCGGACATATGATGGCGCCAGTTTTGGTGTCTTGAAACCTACCTCTTAGACAGAGGCGTTAAGTACCCTTGAATTTTAAATGACATCCTATGTTGAATGACATCTCATTTTAAAGCTTACTCAATTTGGCTCACGAGAACATACGACTTTTTAAATTTTGGTTTGGATATGGCAATAATTTCATCAATGAAAAAATAATACAAAGATCAATGAATGAATGAATGTTATTTGGTTAAATATTTAAATTATTTTCCATCCACTTCCATACAATTATAAAATATTTGCTCCACTTCCGGACAAACATTTAGAAGCATTTCAGGCGTTATGTGATGACTTTTTTTAACAATTTCTCGATAAAACTATTTTTTTTAATAATTTTGCGTTCATCTCTTACTAAACTTTATCAATTCAACCGTCTTACCTGTTTTCATTTAAACGAGATAAGCAAATGTCCCCTAAAATCATCAAAAATTAAATTGAATTCCAATTCGTGACAACAGCTTATATAACTGCTGAAAAAGTGGAAATAATCAGTTTGTTCTACAAGAATGACAACTGTGCACGACATGCAGCACATATTGTTAATGACTGTCATCCTGGAAAAAAACTGCATCAGTAGGTCATGGATTCAATGCACACATTTTCTGAAACTGGATCGGTTGCAAACAGAAAGCAACAACGTGAGCAGGTCGTACGTAAGGAGGGTAATCAGGTAGCTGCCCTGGGTCACATCGCAATAGAACCAAATTTTGATCTAAGGAAACTTACAAGTACTTCAGGAATTTCTATAGCTAGTTGCCGCCGAATTTTAAAAAGTTATGAGTATCACCCATACAAAATTAATTTGGTACAACTCAATGAAGACGATCCTGATCGCCGCGTGCTGTTCTGTGAAGAAATAAGTGATCATGCCAGAAGTAATCCAACCTTTTTGTACTCAGTCTGTTTTTCCGTTAAATGTATGGTCCAAGTGGATGGCCAAGTCAACCGCCATAACTGCCGCTACTGAAGTGATCAAAATCCAAGAATTTTTCGACTGGGGAAGTATTGAAAAATGACCACGCTTTGGCAGAAGAGGATGTATGGTTTCAGCAGGGTGGTGCTCCACTACGATATGCCGTAGCTGTGCGTTATTTTCTAAATCAGAACTTTTCTGATCCTTGGATAGAACGCATAGGTTCATTTGAGTGGCCTCCCAGATCGCCAGGTTTGACACCTTTAGATTTCCATGACGACACTCGAAGTCGAAAATGTATGCAACACGACCAAACTCACTTGCGGAGCCTCTGGGACGAATTGTTGAAGAATGTCGTCAGAAAATGCCCAAAATTCTTCGAAATGTTCGTTCGAAAATAAAGCAAAGCTTTTGTGCGGAAGCGGAGGGACAACAATTTGAACATTTATTTAATTAACATTCTTTCATTCATATTTTGTCTTATTCTTTAATTAAATGATTTTATTGCCATATCCAAACTAAATTTAAAAAATATCGTATGTTGTCGTGACGCTTTAAAATGAGGTATCACTCAACATAGAGTGCCATTTAAAATTTAAGGATACTTTACGCCCCTGCCTAAGGGGTCAGTTCCAAGACACCAAAACTTGCGCCATCGTGTGCCCGCCTTGAAAGCAAAGTCGACGTGTCTCGGCTTTTTTTTAAATTCCGATATCTTTCAGGTGGAAAATTCTTATTGGCACACTTGTATAATAATAATATGATGGGCTTATTCAGACTCAAACACAACAAATCGGAGAAACTGCAAACGGTATGAATAAACAAAATAGACAAAATTAAACACTCAAGAAGTGCTTTAACGCACTTATTTGTGAGTTTCTAACTAATACATTAGGTCTCAAAAGCAGTAGTCACAATTAGTGATTCGTTTTTTACGCACGCATAGACATGCATATAATAAATATTCATTTAGATTTAAACAAAGAAAATTAAAGAATCTTTATGAAAGATACTTAATACAGGCAGTAGTGATTTTGTAATCTTAAAATAAAAATACCTAAAAATGTAACCCCTCTAAAATTAAGTCCGATAACTAAAGCAAAAACAAATGAGGCGTCTTATATCTAAAGTCTATTTGAATTCAAGTGTTCCCGAAAAGTAAACACGTAAATATCTACGATCATCGGAAGTCGTGAGACCAAAATACCGTTTCTTAAAATAATAAAGTATTTTCTATGAAGTTTTGCCTTTTTTTTTACTTAGACAAGATGCGTTACCAAGAACCAAGGGATAATTCACATTCTTTGATGTTTATATTATTTACTGATATACTTTGGTTTCAAATTATTGTTTACTTTGTGTAATTGAAGGGCAAATACCTAATTTAGATGATGATGATCATAGGGCGCTTTGATCTCGCAAGCATGACTTTTTGTATGCAGCGGTTCTTTTCATTTCATTTTATCTTCTATGCTTAAATAGTTGGGCAAGGTTTGGTTTCTCTATTTCAGTCTTTGTCGGTGTTCTTTAAAGGTGTTGTCACAAGGTTTTATGTCTCGGAATATGTAAAAAATTTTGTTTTCTAATCATCAGCTAATCATTGTTTCGGTTGTGTGCAATTATGCTTATAATAGACCAGGAAATTTATTTGCTGAATACGTGGGTTATGAGAACCATTTGATTCAGCTCCACACAAATGACTGGTGATTGTGCTGAAGATCTTTAAGATCGGCACTTATATCCTGAGGTTCCCAGAACATAAAGTGGCTACCTGAAGAACAAAAATTAAGTTACGGGTACAAACAAGCTTTAACATATTAACTGACAAGATAGTAATTAGAAGAGGTATATTTTAACTAGCTAAGTTCATTGTGGTTTTTCATAGCATTGAATCCACTATTAAACCGCCTGAACTCCACCAGATATGGATCCGGTATAAAAAGCAAAGGCAAGGAGCAAATAATGATAAATAATTTGATGTATATGAATGATTTTACGGCGACAGTCTCCACAGAGAACCATCGAGGACAACTCCTTAAAATCGTAGAAGGGTTTTCAATAGATATTGGCATGCAATTTGGACATACTAAATGTCACACCTTAGGTATAGTCAGAGGGAAGATACAACCAGGTGTATATGAAATGCAAAATTATCACCAAATTGTCACAGTGTATGTAAAAGTGTATTATAGCTACCTGGGAATACAGTAAGTGGGGAAAATAAAGCAATCAGAAATTCAGTACATGAAGCGAGTAAAGCAGATATTGCGAGTATATCCCAACAGCAAGAACTTAAGCAGAGTTCTTAATACAAACGCATGTTTTGCATTAAGCTATTGACTTGGGATTGTGAATACGGGTAAAACGGACATCGAAAATCTACAATGGTGCGAACACTCAAAACTATCACACTCAAAAGCATCACCCATGTTATGCCATCCAACGAGTAACCCTAACTATATACCAAGGTGGAGGGGGATTAGTGTATATTGGTAATTAATTGGACCAACAGATATTGAGACTACCTACAGATTTCTAGCTGCAGGCCCTTACTTATAAACCACACCATATCATATGCAAGGCAGATGATAAAACTGTTGTAATTGAGGGGGAGTCAAACACAAGGTCACATTGGACTAATCAAGACAAACTGCAATTCTTAATGAAGAAAGCTATCTACGAGCTACGTTTGAGTGAGACCTCCCAGGCACATGTCGACATATCGGCGTCAAACTGCTGGTTGGTGTTGAGAGAACAGTTTTCAGAAACAGCTGGACTTTTGCTGGCCATTCAAGATTATTTCATTCCAACAAAGTATATAACTGAAATTCATTAGTTATAAGATGACAAATGCAGATTTGGGTGTCAAGACACCAGATGGTTACCCAGCCCCCCCACTAGGTGATATAAAGCGTTTGCTGCAACATAGTACATCGAGAAACACAACGCAGCAGCGAAAATGCTTCACCAACGCTTTGAAAATGGGACTTTTAAATCTTAGTAAGGTACTCTACTACAGATTCACTTAGGGGCCTGATTTAATGATTTTAGGTTATATGTTGTACAGGGATCGATCCGTGCTTACAGTCCAACGAGTTGCCCACAACAGGTCTACAAACAAGACGCAGATTGAAGTGGCCATTCTGAATACTAACAATTTGAAGACAACGTGCAAAAAGATTCTCAAGTATAAAGACTTCGATATGCAAGTGGAGAGACAGTCAAAGCAGATAGTGTCCGAGTGATACTGATAGTCATGTGGTCAACTGGTGTTGTTCCTAAGAATTTTCTAAACAAAAATTAAAAGGCTGCACTTTGAAAAGCACCTTTATAAGGCTGTGTAAAGAGCGATTATACTTGTAACTGCCCAAATCATGAAGAGATTTTTGGAAAATGAGGAAGTGTCGCGTTGTCGCTCAGGGCCTGATAACTTCCATAGGCCCCCATCTGAGTTCACTTTTGTATCTGAGAATGATACAATGGAATGTGA
Source organism: Tillus elongatus (assembly GCA_964006375.1). NCBI lineage: Eukaryota > Metazoa > Arthropoda > Insecta > Coleoptera > Cleridae > Tillus > Tillus elongatus. Next base: position 35,568,940 of record OZ023269.1, read on the forward strand.
GGTAGTGCGCAAGATTTTTTGGCTAAAGTCATAATAATACTAATAATAATAATAAATACAGGGTCCGTTTTACTTTCGTTTAACGTTTTTTTATATCACTTGCTGAATATGTTTATATACTTTACAGGAAACAAAAAATAATAAAATTAAATTTAGTAAATTAAATTTAGTAAAGTGGTTTTCTGTCTCAATTGTTTCATTTGTACAAATGATGGTTTGTATTCAACATGAATGAAATATGTCAGGGTTAAGTTCAATTCGATTTATTTGTTGGGTTGAGTGTTTAAAAACAATATGCATGCATGTATTCGATGTTCTCATTATGCAAGTATACAATTTATTGGTTTCGTAATTATACACTACAAATGCACCACATTAGCACCCTATCGTTACTAGAACGATTGGCGAGTCGATAAAAGCAACAAACGTTTAGAATTTTTTAAAATAATAATATATTGAATGCTAATAACAGTTTCATGATTAAATGTTTTATGTAGCTAAATAGTGCATTATTATACATGCAAATATTTCGAAATGAACTACAAAACGATTTAAAATCAAGGAAATATATAGTTATATAGAAAATATGGTGGCTTACAATATGGATGCAAGTAATTTTCTTCTAATCATGCAAATAACCTCATTTGGTTAAATGTGGGTATTTACTTCGTCGAGGGAAATTTCTTCAGTCACCTAATCTATGATTTTTCTAATCACATCCTCATTATTTTTAATAGTAATCTTCTATTTTCTGTAAATTAGGTTATCAGCAACATCACAATCTCATAACGATGTCGCCTGGTCTCAACCATGCTGTCACTAGCAGCTTTTCTTAATTTCATTGTAGCTTCTGCACTTCATCAACAGGAAGATGCCTGCCAGAAGAATAAGGATAAGAATACATAATTTTTTAAATGAAGAAGTTTTAGCTTGCATTTGCAGAAACACAATTTATAATATATTGACTCTCCAAAAAATCTGAACACCCAGTAAGAGCCCACCAACGGCAATACAATTTTCTATACTACTCTGTTTTGACTCCGATAAAAAATAATAAGAATATGGACACAAAAAACCAGTATACACTTTTTAAATTTAATTTTATTAAAATATTGTCTCTTTAAAGTTGCGTTTTCTTCAGTTTGAAGAAAGATTTCGTAGCGATTTGTGCTTAATTTATTAAGTCGCTAAATCATTATGCCTATGTGCCATTTACGGAACAATGACAATGATTTAAGTGAATTTGAAAAAGGGCGCAATGTTGGTATGCAGGAAACCGGTTTTTCAATTACACAAATTCTCGACCGCATAGAACGCAGTGTGCTAACACTGTTACAGTGTTGGTTCAGGTGGTCTGAAGTAGGAATCCATAACAGTCGTCATGGATCCAGACGACCTGGAGCAACTTCAGCACGGCAAGATTGTTATTTGAGGATTGCGGCTTGACAGGACAGAGTTTTCACACCACGGTCAATTGGTTGGAAGTTGTACAACAAAGAGTCTCTACGAAATCTGTATATCGTAGAATAGGCGCTTTGGGCTTCGCTTGTATAGTCCATTTTTATGTCACCCACTGACACCACGACATCGTGCTACTCGACTTAGGTGGTATAACAGCAGATCAAATTGGGATGGTAGATGGAATCGTGTTGTGTTCTCTGAGGAGTCTGGATTCTGTCTTTGGTTCCAGGATGGTCGCAGAAGACTGAGACAATTACGTTGAGACCGCAGAAATTTTGATTTTGCTGCGGATCCGCATACGGACCCTACACGAAGGTGATGGTTCTTTCTTACTTTATTATTGACAGAAACTTAAATGCAAATGATTACATACGAAACACACTGCAGCCTGTTGCACTGCGATACCTACGAGGGTTAATGCAACCCCATTTTGAACAAGACAACGCACGTCCTCATACAGCAAGGCTTCCTACCACAAGTTTCTTACAATAAAATAACGTGACCCGGCTTCCATGGGCTTTTCGCTCTCCAGACTTGTCACAAATCGAACATGTGCGGGATATGATCGGCAATCTACTGGGTAATTTAGTTCAAACACCAATTAGCCGAGCCTACATTTGTTACCCAACTCAAGAAGCCTAGAATGACAATCTTTAGGGTACCACACATCATTCAATTTCAAGCATGCCTCAAAGAATTATCAAGTGTATAAGGTACCGCGGCGGACCCACACATTAATAAGCAACTTTGTTAGTTTGAAATATTTTAGTTTGAAAATGTAATCTTTTTTAAGTTTGACTAAACACACTTTAGGTATACATTTTTTTGAAATTGATCAATTCGTACAGGGTGTTCGGATTTTTTTGAAAGTCAGTTTATCTAAACATCTAAATAAAGTTGCACCAAAAATTTATTTTCAGAACTGTAACTTTTAATTTTGCTCGATTTTAGAAACTTCTCTCAGAACATATCCCGCCCATTTTGCCTTGCTTCCCTAAATTTCTTTCAATAAGCAATTTCTTATCTCATCTATTCTAGCAAAGATTGATACGTTTTTCCATTGGTGCGCCTAACTTTTGTCATTTTTTCCCATATCCACATTAAAAGTTTTAATTTTCTTCATCTCCCTCTTACTCAAAGACCAGCTTACCACCATAGACCATAACGCCCATACGTAGAACTACATCAACTCTCCCCCCCAGTTCCCCCAGTGCAAGTAGAAGGGTTTAACAGTAAGAAAATTATTTTATTTATAGAGAGCTTGCTTTGTCATCGCCATCTCCATTCATAGGTATTTGCTATATTTACCATAATTTTTATTGGTGCATTCAGGATACGTATGCCGTTTAGCTCTATATCCGTTTTCGCAATCCCATCCCTACATTTCTTTGTTACATTTCTTATCGTCATATATTTTTGTGAATTCTTTGTAAGACGTCACCACCCCAGCCGGTACCTACAATGCGCATCCTTTGTTATTATTCTGGGAAATTTTGTTTAAAAAATATTTAGTGAGGATTTACTATGAGAAATTTTCTATAAATGCACGCTTTTTGGCTCCGAAAACCTAGATCTAAAGTTAGTTTCATATATATATATATATATATATATATATATATATATATATATATATATATATATATATATATATATATATATATATATATATATATATATATAAATATATATATATATATATATATATATATATATATATATATATATATATATATATATATATATATATATATATATAATATTCTATAACACGCACGCATTTGTGTCTCAGAAAACAACAAAGTTATTTTTATCAAAATCGTTACACTGCCTGTATATGGCCCATATTTCTAATATTTACTAGATATATAAAGAGATATTGAGAGCTATACGTCTCATCGGTGACCCTACCCTCACCCAAAGGCTGCCATCCCTTGCCCACCGACGTGCCGTTGGTGACCTCTCTCTAATAGATATCTACACGGGCACTGCTCAGAGGAGCTTTCCTCCATAGTTCCCCCACCAGCTGCCCCCAACAGATCCACCAGGGGAACAGAGCGAATGCACCCTTTTACTGTCCAGGTCACCAGACATAGAACATCTTTTTATGCCCGCTCTTTCGTCCCGAGGACTTCCAAGTTGTGGAATTCCTTGCCGGAACATGTTTTTCCTTCTCCTCCGAACCTCCAAACCTTCAAGTCCAGAATTAACAAGCTGCCTCTTTCCTCCTTGTCAACACCCACGGTACGATAGTATTTAGGCTGTAAGCCCTCGTGGTGTGTTGTTGAAATTAAAAAAAAAGTATGCTGCTTTCGCGAAAGTCTAGTTATAGGCATTTAAAAGGTTCGAATTTTTCTGGAAGGTAATCACTTTTTTTTTAAATTTTCGTAGCAAAATATGTTTTGACGAATTTTTCTTCAAACATATTTTTTGCCGTAATTTCCCTTGTGTGACCTAATCAACTTTTTATAATAGTCATTGCGTGTAACTCTTATCAGATTTGTCAGCATATTTCTGTAGGGCTTAAATGCTACGTCCGACTCTACAGTTTTCCCTATTCCATTAGCGCCGCCATGGCCATGTTGAAAAGTCGACTGAAACTTCCCAATTCGGACTCGGGGGACGACGGTTCGAGACTCACCGGCAGCGGATGATTTTTCAAATCACTTCTATCTTTGAGCTCGAATTTAAGGTGGAGGGTAGGTTAGTTTAGATGAGCAAAAAGGGTCAGCAATGGCCTAATTGCCAGTAAGCGTCTTACCTTTTTCCCTATTCCATTTCTGCTTTAAGGCATCTTTTTTTTCAAGGCTGTTATAAGCCCGGCAGATACCCAAGGTCTGATTCTTCTGTTATTTGACTTACTTGGATGCTGTTAGAAGGTATGTAGGAAGTATGCTTATTTAGGACATCAACCAAATTATCAAATATTAATTGTGCATCTGATTAAGAAAACACAGATTTCTCGGTCTCATGTGAATTATGAAAATCTATCCTCTTCAGCACTCTATTTCTTGCCATAGTTTTTAAAGTGGAATTATTAAAACCAAAGTTTAATAAAATAGCATTATGGTCTTTAATATGTCAATGAAGGTTAGCAGATGGCAACTCAAAAACTGTCTTCTTATTACGAATAGTTGGATTTATTCTAACAAATATGTAATCAATACATGTTTCGGCAGTATCAGTTATTCGTGGCGGAGAGCGAATATAAGGCATATCAACATATAAAAATTAAAACTGACTCTGGATTGGGTTCTAGGGGTCTAGTTCGCGCTCATTTAAAGAATTAAAAAAAAATATATGCAAAAGTCTAAATCTCCTAATTCACTAATACAAGGTATTAGCTAGAGCTAAAGAGTAATAAACAACTATAGAGCACCTAACTTATTTCATAATCACAGTGAATATGCTGTTCCCGGCAAATAATCTGTTGTAGTAAATGTATATATTTTCCAGATGAGAAAAACAGAGATACTTTATTTATTCAGTGCGAATAAATTTGAATAAAAGGAATGCGAATTAATACCACCTAATCACAGTTATTTATGAATAGTCATGTTCACTTATTATTTTCTCACAGTTATGAATTAATACACAGTGTTTAATTGTTAAGAGTAAATCGATTGTGTCCCAGTTTCATAACCTGTTATTTTAGGTGTTTATTTATTACGCTTGCTTTAAATTTTGCAAATTCGTTAGGCTGCTGGGGTCAGTAGCAAATATGGCTAAAACAAAATATGCTTAAACATTTTAAATAACACGATACCCTAATATACTATACTTTATGACACACCGGTGTTTATAGTATAGTAGTATAGTATGTTTATTGATTTAAATTTTACAATATGTTCCACAAATAGGCATAAGCTTGTGCTTGCAGCTAACACAATTTTATTTTATGTTCCAAATTAAACTGCCAAAACATGTTTAAAAATGTCACTTCAAAAACTTGGTTCAGCGTGTTTCTTTTTCAGCATTTCTACCAATAACACTCGTGCAGCTGCCACTGTATTCCATCTACCATTATTAGATAATTTATTCCAACATAACACCAAATTTCTTAACTAATATTAAAATTCTCATCACTGTAATTTTGACGTTTCTACTTGATTCAATTTTTGTTTCCAAATTTTTTGACGTTCTGATGTAATGTTACGTTATTTTTCTAAACATGGACACTTGAAGTCGACCCTTCGTTTTCTTATACAATTTGAGAGTAATCAAAGATAGTTACTAAATACCATAATTAAATTTTCATCAAAAAAGAACTTGTAGCCTCGTAAATGGGGCTAGTTGTTACTGCAAGGTTTCTTTTAGTAAATTTTCTTAAAAAAAAATCCACTAATGAGAAGATCCCGACTTTTGAAAAAAATTCTTCAAATGAGCGCTAATTAGGCCCCCCAGAACACATATCCGAGGTCAGTTTCAATTTGTATATGTTTATATATATATATATATATATATATATATATATATATATATATATATATATATATATATATATATATATATGTATCACACCGATAACTCAAAAAATAATGAGCCGATTTTGATTAAATTTGGTGAATACCTTCCTTTTGAAAATGGCTTGGATAAGTTCGTTAGCCAGAAAAATCGGCCCAGGTTTTCCCGGAAAATTTTGTGTTTTCTTTCGAAAAAAATTTATATCTCCGGAATGAACAAAGTAAGGGCAACCAAATTTGGTACGCGGGTTTATATCCTTATAGGTAAGTTACCTACCAAAATATCTATAGGTCAAAAGACAAAAAAGTTATAGGCATTTAAAGAAAAATAAATTGGGGTTTTCCTCAAAACGTCAAAGTTGCGATATAAAACGTCAAAATTGGCAACATTTAGGCAAAGAACTTGAATCTAATACGGGCTATGGAAATAAAATGTCTCAAGAAGAATGTTTTACAAACCCTGAAGTCTTCGTTTCAACCGTCATTGTCCTTCATTTTACTTAAATATTTCCAGAAAATTCATTTCAAATAGACCCTTTCTCTGATGCTTGGCAGTAGCCTTAGCTATAGAGTTTTATCGTTTAATGGTATATATTTTTTGTCGAATTTACGTAAAAAATCAATAAAGCTCAATATATCTGTTATTATACAAGATATGAAAAAAAATGTATATATTAATTATATGGTGTCTTAAGCTACATTTAAAAAAATTATTTCTACAATCACAGGATGGCCCATAAGTAGTTGTTGATACAAATTTTCTTTTTTTAAAAATTAAACACGCCTTATGTTATTGCATTTTTGCATTTTCCATCGAAACATAATGCATGTTTGTAAGAAAAAAAATTCTAGACGCAGCAAGTGCGTTATGGTAGCGAATTTTCAGCAAATGCTTCATATTTGGATAGCTCCATTTGCTATTAACCTATAAGGTTGACCAATAAACGAGTTTTTTCGGGAACACTTTAAGTTTACTTTCGGAAATTTTTGTACATTTTCAAACAATAAAGTTATTTTGATGAAACATGGCACATTGTTTTTACTTTATAGGTTATACTGGTAACCAAATTTGATGCCTGGTTTCTTAAAAAAACCCACATATTTGCTATTAAAAACATTTTTATGAAAATTCACTACCATAACGCACTTGCTGCGTCCAGAATTTTTTACAATCTTATGGGTCCGTCTGTAATTGATGATCCAGGTGTACTGAATCATAAAAGGCTTATTGCCTTGACCTTTATTCAGTTAGCTTTTTACGCCTAGGTAAGGAATGGAGTACGTTGTATTAATTTGTACAGGTTTCCTCTGTGCGTGAGCTTTAATCATTTGGTGGGATTACTGATTCCCTGCACAAGCATTATCTTTGATATCCAGTGATTTACATTTGTGGAATATAGGGATTATCGTTTCAGGTTCCAAGAAAGTAATTACACCTTCGTCATTCTTAATTTTTCTAAGATGTACAACATAATATGCTCTGTTAGGTATCCTACAATAATCTTGAGCTCATCTCTACTACCGGGAATCATTTCTGCGTTTTGCTGCATGGGTTTTGTATTAGCTCTTTATTATGTTTAAATCGTGGTCTGTTTACCCAGAGATGAATGTGCTGACTGCTGGTTAATTTGCTTTCGGGTTGTGTATTTTGCGGTAGGTAGGGCTGGCTCCGGACCCATGTATATTGCCTAGGTAACCAAGCTTGCCAGCTCATCAGCTTTCTAGTTTTCTTCGATTTTGCAGTGGAAAGTGCACCAGACCAGCTTTACGATGTTTCGAGCTGCCAGTGCTCCAAGTTTCTCGCAACATTCCCGCATCTGTGCTGGGGATACTTCGTAGCTCGCGATAGCCTTGAGGATTACTTCACATAATAAAGATCCGATAATTTGAAAAGGCCCGCTTGCTATTTTCTTTAACTTACTTTATTAGTCCATAGACTTCCGCCTAAAAACAGTGGCGCACTTACCCACAGGAAAGGATATGTACCGTTCCCTACCTCAAGCCATGTACTCTAGCCCCGATTTTTGTTTCGTCCGTGTACCAGATCAGGCTTCAAGCAAAAATTCTGTTTGATTTTCAGTCGCCCTCTTTCGATCCCTTATGACAAGCTCAAAGGGGGATCTAGACTCAGCTGGCGAGGGCTGTAACGTGAATTAATACCGTATATGGGCTCTTTCACATCACACACGATGCTTCTACGCCTGGCTCTGACTGGTGTTAGTTTACCTGACCATTTTATTACATAGAAACCCAGCCACGCTTTTCTAATAATCAAAATCTGAAATGGCGGGAGGTCTACGAGTACCTCCATGGACCATATGTGGATAGCTCTCGTTGCCTCTGTAATTTTCAAACATGCAAGTCTTTGTATATTGCTTAATTTCAGCTTGGTTGTCTCTAGTCTAACTTTTGGCCACCATACTAGTACGACGTATGTTATTGCTGGTCTTACCACTCTGGTATATATCCAGTGTACCACAAAGTGTTTTAGACCCCAATTTTTGTTGTACATTCGCCTGACCGTTATAAGCGTCATCACAGAGTTTTTGACAATTTCTTCGATATTCTGGTTCCAGGTGGGTTGATAATTTAGAATGATTCTCAAGTATTATACCTCTTTTAGCACATAAATCTACTGACCCTGAAAAAGCAGAAGACCAATTCTTTCTATGTTTCTTTTTCTAGTAAACAATATTATTGTGGACTTTTCAAAACTGACCCTAATGCTTTTCTCGGTGGACCTGTCTACCGAGGTTAGACAGTCCTGCTGGTTTTCCTAAATAGTCTGTGTGAATTTTTCCTTTACCGTAGCAACCAGATCGTCCGTATGAGCTAGGGGGTCAAAACTCTCGTTATTAAGTCCTCTCAGCCGCCTTTCCAAGGGCAGGATTCATAACAGGGCAGGCAATGCGCCTCCATGTGGCCAGCCCCCTACACCCCAGGCAGCTAAGGTTTTCCCAATTAATGTCATATATACCACACTACTCTTCACTATACAATATATCCATCTGCACAACGTCTCCTCTATGCCTAAGTTCCGTGTAGCCTTGTTGATTAATCCGAATAATGTATTACGGGGGTGTTCTCTGTGTAATGGGTTAGTTGTTATACATTTAAATTTACAAATGTTGTTGACGGCGGCATTGATGGTGATTTACGCGTTATTGGTTAACAAATTTGCAGAGGGCGATCCAAATTGTCCTCGTTTAGTTGTTGCAGTAGTCTTGTTTCTGATGAACGAAATTTATTTTCTTTTAAAATTCTGTGTATACTTGTACGATTCACGTCTGAAACATTTGCCAACGTTCTAGTGTTTAAGGTGTTCTAGTGTTTAAGGTGGGAACCATCGTGAAGTGTCTTAAAATAACGTGTTTTTTATTTACAATAGAACCAGTATTTCTAAACTTTTCTACTAGGTCAAAAATGTATTTGTAAATAGTTACTTTGTCAGAGCGTTGCTGATTAAGTAATTATATTGTTATATTTGCGTAATACCAGTTTCCGAAAACTAATGCACTAATTCTGACACGTTCCTAAACTAAACACACTGTGATTTCAATACAACTAAAAAGTAACAATATCGAATGAAGTATTGTACTAACTGAAATTAATTTTACAGTTTTATATTTCGCCTTATCTGAAGTGGTAAGTTAAAAATAGGGACAAAATGTTCTCACTATTAAACTTTACTTACTTAAAATAATCTGAAACATCGCTGGTCAAGCGGTAAGAGCGTGTGACTCTGGACTCGAGGATCTGGGGTTCAATTATTGTAAAAACGTAAAATTATTTTTCAGTACATACTGTCAGTTCCGCCATTCGAAGGGGATGTTAAACCGCCGGTCCTCTGTACAATTCGATGTTGGGCACGTTTAAAAGCCCTACCCTCCTCACATAAAGAAAAGTATACATCAACATTTTCAGGATACTGAGATGAAGCTGCTTCCTGGCGTCGGTAATTTTCCATCGTCGGGAAAATAGACCGACGTTAAAAAATTGATATACAAAATACAAAATTAATCTCAATAACTTAAAGCAACTCAAAAAAAAGTTGAAAAATAAGACTGGCGATAGCAAATGTTATTTTATTTTGTTTCCACAAGATCTTCAAAGAATTTCAAAACAGAATACACTATTGAATAGATAATTGGGTAGCTTTTCAATCTTATGTCATTCGACTTCACACGATATTTAAAATTTTGCAGAGGGTAGCGGCGACGTTCAGGGGGATGAAGTAGCAGATTTGATATTCGCGCAAGAATGTGTCCCCCGTAGAAACATAATCCACCTGTACGAGCGGATCTCAAATACAGAACTTTAAATACTCAAAAACTGTATATATTGATAGTAAAATGTTTTAAAGCCTAGATAGCTTTTATTGTTACTTTTAACAGGTTTATATTAGTTAAAATCTCGTTACGGAATTGTTTTTTTTTGAAAAGAACAAAACGGTATGCAAAAACTGTCCAAAACTTTTATCCATTATCACCAGTAGATGTTAGTGATAAAAAATCAGAACAAACTAACACGTGTTTCCAAATTTCTGAAAATGCAAATTTACACAGATGCTGCGGCTTACAAAATGGATAATCTTTTTAAACTTAGTTTGTTTGAGCTGCAGTGACACGGATTGCAATGCTGTTTACGCTGGCAAAACGAAGAGAGCAATAAATGATAGAACTTGGGGACACTTGTAAAGTGGAAACCATCTGGAAAACTATACTTAAGTATTTGTTTGCCATTTAAGAGAGAGCAAATATAATTTTGACTAAGCTGGCGATGGTTAGATTAAAAATCTTTTCCGTTTTAGTATCGCTCAGTTTTTTATGGACAAATAAAAATATATAGATACATGAACTGTTACAACAGTTTTTCTTTGCTCTATAGTTGCCTCACAGGATAGAAACATTTCGAACATGAACAAAATTTGGCAGCTCAAATGATGACTTATTGCTAATACACTGTTTTATACCGCGGCGCTCTACTGTCCCTCTCATTTTGTGCTTCTTATGTCATTTTTCGTTATTGTTAGCCTTGGCTTTCCACTGCTCAATTACTGATAAGCTACAACAAAATGTCTCCATTTTGTCAGCCGCTTTGACCATCCGTTTGATTTTACATTTTCAGATGTTTTACTCTATAAACACATTTTAGTTTGTTATTGTTTTATATTATTAACAATAACTGCTGATTATGACTGGTGAAAAGGCAATTTTGTCAAATTCCTATAGGCATCGTTTCTTGTGAAAATGACTTTAATTAGTTGAAATGCTTAGAGACGAATAGAAGTCATCTGGCACTAAATTTAAAACCATTTTGAGGAATAACCTATGTGGAAATGTACAAACTATCTAAACTAATGTGTTTTAATATCAATTACTGGTCCAATAATAGTTCATCTTCTAATTGTGCTTATGTGCTTGGAGATTCCTGTTGCATATACTTGATGCAGGTAACCTCTTGTTAAATGCTCCTCTACATTCAACCTTAAATTTAGCCCATGTAGGCCCATTATGTAATTTACAAGTTCACCTATTTCATAGCTAACAGTTTAGCGTTGTTTAAGGCCAAAATTAGATTTTCATGAATGTTGAATGTACAGCATAATATGCACTAATTAATTTAGATTCTAACATAATACCTATCGACATACACAGGTGAGTTAACAATTTAATAAGGCAAGTTTGGAGTTTACAGGCAAACTTTTTAATTATATATATATATATATATATATATATATATATATATATATATATATATATATATATATATATATATATATATATATATATATATATATATATGATATGCATGTATAGAGTAGAGAAGTACAAAGTTGGAATGTTCCTAATGGAAAACGCAGTGTTTGATTCGGTTTCTAAATTATACGTATAGGTTTTATATATATATACATATTTATTCACACCATACATTCACAAGCTTATACATATCAAGTCTATTTACATATCAGCTAAGACATCTAAGTCTATTGACTTGTGTATGCCTTCTACACTCTTACAAGTTACACAATTTATGACGCTCAGAGCCATGCCTCTCTATTGCCGATGAGCAACTTGAAAACAATCACAGCCTCCACACCAATACTTAAACAAAACTAAGATCACACAAAACAGACTACCTTTATTTCTTAAAGCTCAACACTTCTACGACTATAAGCATCAGGTGAAATTCCAAGAAGAACAATACAAAAGTAAGCAGTTTCACGAAGCAAAATACACAGCACATCGATCGCGCGGCCGTATGATACAGACATGGAACATTACATCCCCACTTCCCCTCTGTGCCAAAGCATCTTCTGAAGTTATCGCAAAAATACTTACCACAGCACATTTATCACAGCACCGTTAGGTTTCCCCTCTACACCTCATCCTCAACCATTCACTCACAGAAACAAAAAGAAAAAAGAACAAGAAAACAAACAACGAACCATTCACTCTTACTCGCGTCCATATACCACCCCACATCCATGTCCTTGTATACCATACCATCACTCCCCAGGCACACTCTCACACTCATATACAGCCACATACAGATCTTTACACACAAGCACTTAGCCATTCACTTACTCACTTGCTCACTCACACATGCCCAATCATCCATTAACAATCGCCAGGAATGAATCTTTTCTCTGTATTAGGAAATCTTTAGCCTTTTTCTTGAACTTGTAATGTATCAGTCCCTTTAATTCTCCAGGTATTAAGTTATAAAACTTTGGGCCGTAGTACCACAAGGATCGCTGAGAAGCATTTTTGACTCTTAGTGGAACTGACAAGACATCATTTACACGAGTCCTCGTTGTATAACCATGTGTCATTCTTGCCTGTTTTGCACTGTGTACATGCATATATTTTAGTGCTTTTAGCACAAATAAGCTTCTCAGGTCCAATATTTTGTTGTCACAGTTGTACAGCAATTTAGTCGGGTATTGGACATCTTTCTTATATATGACCCTCAGTATGAAATTTTGTGTGATCTGCAGGGAGGAAAGAGCACTCTCATAACATACACCCCAGGACAATATGCCATACAAAAATATCGACTCAACCAATGCTCTATATAACACAAGTTGATTTTTTATCGTAAGTACACTCCTCAGTGAGTAGAATTTGCTGATTAAGTTTCTCATCCTTTTGTTAATGTAATCAATATGATCATGCCACTTGAGGTGCTGGTCAACAACAACACCAAGATACCTAATACTTTGTATTCTTTCAATGGGGTTAACACTCCCCACCACACTTAAATCTCCTAAGTCTGCAGGTAATGCCGCGTTGGTAGGAGAAAATGTCATATATTTCGTCTTACTTACATTTAAAGAGAGCAAGTTATCATCCAGAAGTAATTTCATAGTATTTATTCCTCTCTCAGCTTTCTCGATAACTTCGGTCCAACTTTCCCCTTCAAACAGCAATACAGTATCGTCAGCATATGCTATAGTCGAGCACTCTAGGTTTTTGTTCTCTAGTAGGTCATTAATATAGATGGAGAACAGAACTGGCCCCAACACAGAACCCTGTGGCACACCAGCCTCAACAGTCATTGGTTTTCCGACTGTTTTCCCCACTTTCACTGCTTGTGTACGTGTATGCAAGTAGCTCCGGAAGATCTCCAAAACCGTACCTCTCACTCCAATGTCTTCCAGTTTGTTTAACAATTTTGTATGTGATACGGTATCAAATGCCTTACGTATATCGAGGAATACTGCAACAGTCTTCCTACCCAAGTTAAACCTTTCCAACACTCCTGAAGTCAAAGCCAGCAAGGCATCTTCCGCTGACATGTTTTCCCTAAAACCATATTGATATCTAGAGATTAGGTTATGTTTATTTAAGTAAGATGCCAGTCTATTTTTCAAACATTTTTCGAACACCTTGGCAACACTGCTGACCAGACTAATTGGTCTATAGTTAATATATATATATATATATATATATATATATATATATATATATATATATATATATATATATATATATATATATATATATATATATATACATATATATATATATATATATATATATATATATATATATATATATATATATATATATATATATATATATATACTGGGTTAGATTCCCAGGGTGTGCCTTATACTATTTTAGTATATACTATAAAATTAACATCAACCGAAGTTGTGGCATTTTATTTGAGCAAGTTGAATGTCTGAACGTTCCGACCTTCGGAGGGGGCGTAAAGCCGTCGATTCAATGTCCATGCGATGTCGGGCACGTTCAAGATCCCTACTCTCTTTACAGAAAGGCAGGGGTTCGGCAAAATTCCCAGGATAGTAAGATGAAACCGCTCCCTGGCGTCGGTGATTGGCGATAGTCGCGGAAATAGACCGATATTAAAGAAACAGAAGACACACACATATCTTCCCTTGTAATCGGCGGTGTAACATAATATAGCCGTCCTTAACACCGTTACAAAAAGTTCAATTCGGTTACGTTGCATGACTTTGGGGGGCACTGAAAAACCCCCTGACGTGCAATCCCATTTGGAGGATAATTTTCATCGAAAAATTCGTGTACCTTGCGATAGTAGGACCGTCGTGTTGCTGTCACATCTTCTGACGTGATCATTAGCATCACTTAGCTATTGAAGGAGACCGGACAAAACTGCTGTGCAAAATTAAAGATTATTACAACCATTTAGGTACATACAGACTTGGAGAGTACTTCTCTGGCTTCACAGTGAAGTCAGAGAAGTAATCTCCAAGTTTGTATGTAGTATGGACAAGTTTCACCAAGTAAGGGCAACAACAATCAATAACCATTTAGGTGTTTAATTAAAAAAAATATGGTTCAATAATTCTGTTCTGAAGAATACCACACCAAACATTTATAGACCAATGGTTTGGTTCTGCCATTGACGGATCCACGATGGATTGTCTAATGCGTATTAGCGCATATTATCACTATTTACATCACCATGACTTCTAGCCGTAGCCTCGTCTGGAAACATTACATGACATAAAAAGTCTGGATTAATCTCATGTTGAGCATTTAAACGTTGTCAAGGTTGATACGCGTTGTAAAGTCAGAATTATATAATTCTTGATGCAATTCCATATGGTAAGGATGATACTTAAGTTTTCTAGTGCTTCGATTGGCAGTTGGTTGCGACGATTCACATAATATTACCATCTGACGAATGTTGGGTTGTGGGTTTTCTTCAAAATAAAGCAGAATCTCAAGCTCCTTTTCTTAATGGCTGACATTTCTATTTACCATTTTGCGTTTTGCATAACAAACACTTCCAGTGGAATCGAATCTCACCATACAATTTTCAAAAGTAAGGCGAGTGGGTGGGCGTCGATCAGAATATTTTATTGTATGTAACCTTTAAGCAAGGAGACTTTTTTTTTGGCCTTTCCTAACACGAAAACCATGTCGATTGATTAATTTTCAGAGTAATCCGTTATTTAAATAATACACATACTAAAATTTTTAATAGTAAATGCACGAATGGTGTAAACACCGCAGCCAAAATACCGACATCACACACAAACTTTTTAACAAATTTAAATTGAAAATTAAATGCGACAATAGTTATAACTTATATTGATAGTTCATAAATGTTTAATGTGGGCAATTGTTTTCATGGCTATTTTAAATATTAAAAAGTCTGGAAGCAGCAAGTGCCTTATGTCGAATTTCATAAAAATATTCCAAATGACGGAGTTTTTTTTTTTTTTCATTAAATTAAAAATAAATTGTATCTTCCAAAATAATAAGCGACGCATCATCCCGGCTCAGATCTTACACAGAAAAACATTGATGATGGAAATCCCTTATTGTGCGCCTTTATAAACCTTGCGGGGGCATTTGGCGCAGTGAGTCAAGCCAAATTGCTAAAAACTTTGGAGACGGTTGGTACCTATACGGTGGTGGGATAGAAGTTGTTAAAGAGCTATCTCTCAGGGAGACTTCAGTGTGGAGGTATAAACAGCGTGGGCGGTGTTACGATGCGGGCAGAGTATGGGGTTCCCCAAAGACCTGTGCTTGTGCCTATATTATTCATCATTTACATGAACCTCTTTTCTCCTTGCCATCTCGAGGAAGAACGATAAGTTAGATAGATAGAGCCATCTTTTATAGCTCCAAAACATGGACCACTCTAATTGACTTGGTCCAGAATGACATCGCCTTGATAAAGGAGTGGTTCGATTTTCATCCACTTAAAATAAATCTGGCGAAAACAAATTATATACTGTTCGTCATAAACAAGGCTATCTTACCCAGCTTGTCTCTTTTATAATTAAATCGGTAATGATAAACCTGTAATACTGGCTCAAAATAAGATATAATATTTGGGAATCATGCTTGATAGTTGCCTAAGGTGGGACACTCATGCTAATATTGTCGTACAGAAAATCTCGGGACTACTGCCAAGGTTTAGGTTGTACAAAAGTATTTTGGATGTGGCTCATCTAAACATTTTATATTATGCTCTTGTGGAGTCACATATCAGATATGCGATTATTCCATGGCGAAGAGTATTCATCTGCCACCTCTCCAAGTTGAAGGTGATGCAGCGCTGGGTCCTAAGAGTTATACTGAATCAGGAACCAACCTACCCAGGAGATGCATTGTTTAAAGAGGCTTACGTATTAGATGTAAGACACCTTTATTACCGAATAATACTAACGAATCCGAAAAAAACTACAGTCAACAGTAATAAATCATCAGCACGATACCAGCTATGAATCAGACTTGCGTAAGGTACCTTCGGCAAATAAAACAGTTTTTCAGAGAAGCTATATCTTGGACCTCGTGTGTTTAATATGTTGCCATTATAAATTAAAAGAGTCAATTGAATTAATGATCTATTTAATGTACAGACAGCTGGTAAAGTCATTGGTTTTGCAGATGATACTGCAATTCTATATGAAGATTGTTCTTGGCAACGGCTAAAGACCAAAATTGAAGATGACTTTGTGAATATTAAGGGGTGGTTTGATGCCAATGGGCACACGAAGAAGACGAAGTATGTTGCATTTGCGTCCTACACTTGACGTCATTTAATACACTGCAAATAGTTTGTAACAAACAATATATCTAAATTGAGGCGGCACAAAAGGCTGGGTATTTGGGAATCATTATAGAATAACATCTGCGTTGGGATGAGCACGTTGGTGTGGTTGTTAAAAATTTGAGGACAATTTTGTTTAAGTTTAAATACCTGAAAACCTTTCTGAAACGGCGTGTCTTAGAATGGTCTATTCGGCATTAATTGAACCGATTCTTACATACGCGATTGTTGTTTGGGGTGCTGCGTCAAATTGTTACCTGAAAAAATTGGATATAATTCAACGTTAGTTCCTGAAACTAATATATAATAAGAGCTTGCTATACTTACCTGTTTGAAGCGTTCTACGCTGAATCAGGAGCTAATGGTATAAGGCAACTTTTTTCATTGGCTGTGTTGACGTACGTAAGAAGGTATGATCGCGTCTCTAGAATAGAGCATTCGTACGTAACCAGGTTAAACGCAGCAGCAACTGCTCAAACGAACAGGGCGGTTAAGGCTGTGGGCCAGCGTAATTATACTTATATTGCACGAAGAATGTATAATACTCTTCCAGTCAGTATCAGAACTGCATTAACTTTACGTTCTTATGTGAGGATAGTGAAGGCATGGGTTTCGAAATCTAGACACATGATTCATGGTTTAGTACACGGATAGGCATTGAACGGGTTGTATATTTGGTTGACTGTGTGGTGTTGTGTGCGTTGTTTTTTTGTTGTTGTTTTGGTTGAGTGAATGTTTGCTGCACCTCAAATTGGTTTAAATTTTGGGTTTGGTTGGCTGTGTGGTGTTGTATGCGTTTTTTCTTGCTGTTGGTGTTTTGACTGAGCGGGTAGTTTCTACACATTTGATTGAATTATGTTAAGCTTAAAAAGTTGATGTATGTTTTATTTTTATTTATTTATATTTCATGTGCCCACATACAAGTCTACACTTTCGTGGGTTTTACATGTGTTTATTTCATACATTCATTTCATCTATTTGGTACCATGTTTTGTATTTTATTTTGTTGACAATTTGTATTGTATGTTATTTTATATTCTTTTTGTTGAAATAAACTTTATTATTATTAAGTCATTTAAGGCAAAAGTTTAAAAAAAAGGATTATATAATCTGATGCGTATAAAGTTGATGAGCTAACTGACATAAAGAACACTTACTATATACGCTATTATTTTTTAATCACTTTTCCTTTCGGAACTAACCTACCCAAGAGATGCATTGTTTAAAAAGGCTCAGGTATTAGATGTAAAACAGCTTTATTGACGAGTAATATTAATGAATCAGAAAAAAATTACAGTCAACGGTAATAAATCATCAGCACGATACCAGATGTGGATCAGACTTGCGTAAGGTACCTTCGGCAAATAAAACCGTTTTGTCAGAGGAACTTCTTATTTATTGGACCTCGTGTTTTTAATATGTTGCCATTAGAAATTAAAAGAGTGATTTCAATTAAGTCATTTAAGGCAAAAGTTAAAAAAATGGAATATATCATCTGATGTGTATAAAGTGAATGAGCTAACTGACATAAAGAACACTTATTATATACGCTATGATTTGTTTCTGACTTTGCCTTCAACCAGGGCGTTGGTAGTTGGTGTTTGTTGGGAGTGGTGTAATCCT
Organism: Tillus elongatus; assembly: GCA_964006375.1. Classification (NCBI taxonomy): domain Eukaryota; kingdom Metazoa; phylum Arthropoda; class Insecta; order Coleoptera; family Cleridae; genus Tillus; species Tillus elongatus. The sequence continues at coordinate 35,587,545 of OZ023269.1, forward strand.
GATGATACTGGACCCTTTATTGGATGAGATGCCTTGTATTCTATGTCCTGTTATTTTGTATTGTTACTGGATATTTCTGTTTTCTATATATTTTTTGTATAAATATTATATGTTTAACCCACGCATAAGTTTCCATCACTTTTGAGGGTCTGATCTGCAACCTTATTTATTCGTCCAACCATTTGCATTGCATAATTGTTGTCTTGTTTTATTTTGTATAGAGTTGTTATCGAAAGACAGATAAAAGTAATATAAAATGGAATATGGAATTCTGGACATAACTGTCTCAAATAAGAAACCAGTAGTCAGTTAGAAAGTACATTTATTCTGGGAAATAAAAAATGTAACTTTATCGTCTCTAACCGGGGCGCATATTCCGACACTTTGCGTCAATAAAGGCAGTAATACAGGCACAAGAGTAATAACATACAATTTTCACAGCATTGGGTAGATTTCATTTTCAGATCTGTTACGTGAACTAAAGAAGTACTTATTAAATAAAATTTGCATTTCCAAGTTTGTCATCTATTAATTATGTTACTGTTGGTAGAAAGTAGTGTAGAAATTTAGTGCCATATGTACGCTTTGATCGTAAGAAAATATGACGATTCGCATGTCATAAAATCAAGGGACAAACATAAAGGCCCATCCGGTAGTAATTCTCATCAATTTTTTATTCCTTTCCGTTCAGAATGTTGTCATTAGGCAGACATATGAAAATTTAATTTATTTGCAGATTTTGGTTTCTGATGCGCTGTGCTGAAGATAATTTATTAAATAGCACATTAATAATATATTACATATACCCTCTTTATGTCACATAGCGACCAAGAAAGCGTAGCAATAAATTGAAGGGTACTGTCATAATTTTTGATTTGAATACATTTACTCCCAAATTAAATTAATCGATTCCTTACTTCGCACTTCGTTGAACAATATACGTACAAATAACATACATAATTGATGTTTGCTTTTCGCAGCGCTTTCATTTGTAAGGCACACTTGATTCGTAATAATACCTATATAAACGTGTAAAGAAAATTATGCCGAATTCGACGAAGATCAATTATTAATGAAGTTACTAACATCGAACATATGTTTCATGCTATAGGTCCCACTTATTCTTTTTGAACATTTGAACAATATTAGTATCTATGGAAAAAATGATCGTTAGACTAAAAAGTAGGTTGTCTAAAATTTAATTACTATTAGTTTTTGTTATATAACCAATAACTGGCTTGACTACCAAGGTCATTGACACCATACATAATACATATTGACTTTACCTTTATAAAGGGTGTTACATAATTGATTAATATAAACATAGGTGAGTTTTCGCTTTTTTCTGAAATACAAAGTGTTAAAAATTCTGGACGCAGCAAGTGCGTAATGGTAGTGAATTTTCATAAAAATGTTTTTAATAGCAAATATGTGTGTGTTTTTTAAGAAAGCCGGTATCAAATTTAGTTACCAGTATAACCTATATAATAAAAATAATGTGCCAGGTTTCATCAAAATAACTTTATTGTTTGAAAATGTACAAAAATTTCCGAAAGTAAACTTAAAGTGTTCCCGAAAAAACATGTTTCTTGGTCAACCTTATAGGTTAATAGCAACCTGAGCTATTCAAATATGAAGCATTTGATCAAAATTCTTTAACATAACTCACTTGCTGCGTCCAGAATTTCTTTTCTTACAAACATGCATTATATTTCGATGGAAAATGCAAAAATGCAATAACATAAGACGTGTTTGATAAAAAAAAAGTTTTTAATAGCAAATATGTCTGTGTTTTTAAGAAAGTAGGCATCAAATTTGGTAACCAGTATAACCTATATAATAAAAATAAGGTGCCATGTTTCATCAACATAACTTTATTGTTTGAAAATGTACAAAAATCTCCGAAAGTAAACTTAAAGTATTCCCGAAAAAACATGTTTCTTGGTCAACCCTATAGGTTAATAGCAAATTGAGCTACTCAAATATGAAGCATTTGATCAAAATTCGCTACCATAACTCACTTGCTGAGTCCAGAATTTCTTTTCATACAAACATGCATTATATTTCGATGGAAAATGCAAAAATGCATTAACATAAGATGTGTTTGATTAAAAAAAAAGAGAGAGATAATTTGTATCACCAGCGACTTATGGGCAACCCTGTGATTGTAGAAATATTTTTTAAGATGTAGCTCAAGACACCCTATAATTAATTTATACAATTTTTTTTCGTATTTTGTATAATAACGGATATATTAAGCTTTATTGATTTTTTACGAAAATTCGACAAAAATTATATACCATTAAACGATAAACTCTATAGCTAAGGCTACTGCCAAGCATCAGAGAAAGGGTCTATTTTAAATGTTTTTTCTGGAGATATTTTAGTAAAATGAAGGACAATGACGGTTGAAATTAAAACTTCAGGGTTTGTAAAACATTCTTCTTGGGACATTTTCTTTCCATAGCCCGTATTAGATTCAAGTTATTTGCCTAAATGTTGCCAATTTTTGACGTTGTAAATCGCAACTTTGACGTTTTGCGGAAAACCCCAATTAATTTTTATTTAAATGCCTATAACTTTTTTGTGTTTTGACTTACAGAGCTAAATTTTGGTAAGTAACTTACGTATAATGACATAAAGCCGCGCACCAATTTGGTTACCCTTACTTTGTTAATTTTGAAGATATAAATTGTTTACAATTTTTTTCGGAAGAAAACACAAAATTTTCCGGGAAAACCTGGGCCGATTTTCCTGGATAACAAACTTATCCAAGCCATTTGGAAGGAAGGTACTCACCAAATTTAATCAAAATCGGCCCATTATTTTTTGAGTTATCGGTGTGATACATACATACATACATACATACATACATATATATATATATATATATATATATATATATATATATATATATATATATATATATATATATATATATATGTATGTATGTATGTATGTATAAACATACATATAAAAATTTAAACTGACCCCGGATATGTGTTCTGGGGGGCCTAATTAGCGCTCATTTAAAGAAATTTTTTCTAAATTCAAAAGTCGGGATCTCCTTATTAGTGAATTTTTTTAAGAAAATTCACTAAAAAGACAAAGGAACATTTTCCTTCTAATTTGGAAAGCAGTTAGTAGATAGGAAATTGGTTGCCGTAAATTAGGGGTAACTAATTTTCAAATGTAACCAGTCATACCCTCATTAATAAAAATATATGAAACAATTATCTGTTATTTTCAAAAAAATTAGGCTTGATAGCCAAATGACAACTAACTGGTGTATCAAAGTAAAGTATTTTAAAACTTTTCAGCTGATAAACTAACAACACCACACAATGTTGAACAAGAGTCTGTGTTATAAATAATAATTTTGGCAGCCTTTGTGGTCCGGGGGTAAGGACCCATCTGCTATTAAATGCATGATTTTTAAATACTTGTTTTCTGCTACACTGAAATAAGGTAAGGCACCGTCATTCATAAAAGACAATTTGCTTCTAATTAAAACCGGCACTTCTTTAAGCATAACAGAAAATCGTTTTTTAGAAATTACAATAATTATGGCCATTTAGCCTTGCTGGCAAAAAACAGATCCAATTAAGTGATTTACAACTATTCCAACCAGAAATTCATTAAGAGTTATTCTTGATAGTAAGATTGCACAGTCTCATGTGCATTTTCTTTAGCCCAAAAATAAGTATTGTACAAATTTCAAATTTGAAACTAGCTTCTCCTATAAACATTATTTTGCAGTCAAACTTGATATTTTGGACAATCATCCTCAAAAGCCATTGACAGAAATTGCTTCGCCAGGATAAGTCTTGGATGTGTTGAATATAATATTACTGCAACAGAAAATCGAGAAGAATCATAAAGACTAGAACGTGCGAGAATTCAAGTTATTTCCATTTTTCTGTTGATCTGGTGTTCAGCATCTTCATTAAGTTTATTTACAACTGCTTCTTCAATTTCTGGAGTTTTTGTAGTTTTAAAGGTATATCTAGTGATCGTTTAGCTTAAAAGCACCTGTCTCAACTAATCTTGTGTGTGTATGTTTTGTTTCTTTAACGTCGGCCTATTTCCGCGACTATGGCCAATCACCGACGCCAGGGAGCAGTTTCACCTCACTATCCTGGAAATTTTGCCGAACCCCTGTCTTTCTGTAAGGAGGGTAGGGATCTTTAACGTGCCCAACATCGTATGGACACGGGACCGACGGCTTAACGCCCCCTCCGAAGGGCGGAACGTGCAGACATTCAACTTGCTCAAATACAATGCCAGAACCTCGGTTGATGTTAATTTTACAGTTTGTACTGGAAAAGTGAAAGGAGTACGCCGGGATCGAACCCGGTACCCTTCGGTTCAAAGGCACACGTTCTTACCTCTGAACCACCGAGGTCCCTTAACTAATCTTGTATGTGCGTTTAAAAATGTTCCATCATCTGGTGGGACTCTATTGGGAAAGCGCTATTAATGCAATCGTCCAGCTTCCGTTGCACTGTCATCATATATTGAATGTCTGCGAATTCCATATTATCAAAATTAACCAATATTCTTTTAAAGTATCATTTAAATAATTTTTAAGGACAAAATTAAGTAGACAGATAACTGTTACTAATATTTTTTTACTATAAACATTTTTGTATACAAAAAATGCCAAAACATATTTTTTTATTTCTAAAGAAGTGTCATTCGCTAAATAATTTTTGTTATTGAAAAAAAAACCGCAACGTGTTGTATTTTTCAGTAAAAATCATCAGTCGTATTAAGGATGTTGCGAATGGTAACATTTGAAAATTCGTTTTTTAACAAACGATGTGTCTCTATTTCTAATTTACACCGACCAAGTTTTAAATAACTCGACGTTTCGGTTCCTTTAGAGTAGTTAAGGAAATATCAAAGGAAATCAACTCTAAGGCCTCAATATGCCTAGTCCTTATAGCGGTAGATAAGGTTAGGTTGCGTTGTTGTAGCTCGATTACAGGGGGTCAATCAGCCTACTCCCCAATATCGCTCAACATCTTCTCTTAAGGTCTCAGTGTGTTTGACCCTTGTTATCAGTGTAATTAGTCGGCTCAATGCCTATTAAATCAGGTCAGGTTAGTTAACCTCATGAGTACCGTTACGAAGGCACCTGACTTAATTACGCTGATTATGAGGCAGGTAGAGGAACCGTTAAAAATAATACAAGACTGACGACGACCTGCCCGATTTCTCCCAGGTTCAGGGTATAATACACCGAGAACTTAGAGACGATCTCCAGGGAGATTTGGCGACTAGACAGATTAAGAGCTCGTAATCGAGCTACAGCAACCCAACCTATCCCTATTCACTGCTCTAACGAGTAGGCACGTGGCGGCCTTAGAAGAGTTCATTTCCTTCAGCTCTTGTGTGAGTGTGATGTTGGTATTTTGGCAGCGGTGTTTACACCATTCGCGCTTCAGTTCTTAAAAATTGCTCAAAAACAAAACGCCAAAACGCTATATATATATATATATATATATATATATATATATATATATATATATATATATATATATATATATATATATATATATATATATATATATATCTACAGGGTGCCCACTTGAAAACGAAACAGGCGCTTTTCAGCACACTTATTGTGATTTTGTTGAAAATCGCTCAATGGGATAAATTTTGCTTTCCATGGGGCAGACTTTTAGGTTTGTTTTCAACAGCAATTCTAAAGCGGTTGTGAGCTCCATCCCTAAAACGTTAAATGACAAATGACAAGCAGGGCCAAGTAGCACATTATTTTAGAGCTGATATAAATATCTTTTTAACGGTACCTTATTTTTTTTAATTTGAAGCAAGGGATACTGAGAAGTTGACTTCTAAGTGTGGGTAATTTATTCACCAAAAACTTACAAGTCAGTTTATCAAATGTTCAAAATTGCGATCACCACAGAAGTTATTTTTTAAATTTAACGCAGTGTGTTTCTGAGAAATTTATTCTTCAAGATAAGAGGTGGTGTTCTTTAAGTTGCTAGAAATATCGTCGCGTTTTGTTGATTCTTTATCTGATTACCACTTACGAAAAAGTTACAGTTGATAGTTTGTTGAATTGTTACTAATAATGATTAAATTGTGCTCTCGGTTTCTCTATTTGCGAAGAAACCTTAGTGTATGAGTTATTTTCATTTTACTTGTCCATCACGTTATTGTCCCTTTTTTTCCCTAAGGGCTGGTCCACGACCTTGCCGTCTCGATAGCACTGCAACCTTTGGTTGATTGTGCATACTCCACCCATTCCAAAATCACTGTGCCTTAAACTAGTCTGCACAGCGATTGGTAGGGTGAAGTTTTATATTGCTCTGTCTCCGGTCTAGACTGACCGTATATCAGTTGTCTTTTGCGGTCCAGAGCTTTACACTCGCACAAGATGTACTGGGCTGATTCCTCCCCTTCGCCGCAGAGTCTGCATGCGAAGTCCCCTTCGAACCGCCCCATTTTATTCAGGTGTTTCTTGACGGCCATGTGTCCCGTCAAGAGACCTGTTGTGTTCCTGAGCTGTCCTCTGCTAAGATTTATTAGCTCCACAGCTCTCTTTGAACTGGGTTCGTCAATTATTGACTTCCCATGTCTGAGCCCTGGACGGTCTGCCCAGTACACCTTGTGTTGGTTTCTGACCGAGGACTTAATATCCAGTCGAACAAAATGATACGTATCGCAATCTTTTCTTTGTCAATGGTAACTGCCAAGTTTAGTAGATCAATACGCCCTCGTATGTTTGTCATCACGTGTGATTTTATGCTTTAATGTGGATCGTAATGGAGCTACACACTAGCATCCTGCAATGGTGGATCCCGTATTCTTTTTCTAAATATTTCTCTTCATCAATTTTGACAACTCAAAGGCACATTGATCACAAAAAAGTCAGTTTAGTTTTATGCTAAGGCAAAACAATTACACGTATTTAAAATTAAGTTATTCTGAATCGATAGGTTTTTTGATAAATTTAGGTTCTTTAATGTCGGTCTATTTCCAGTATGGCTAATCATCGACGCCAAAGAGCAGTGTCCCTCACAATCTTTGAAACTGCGAATCTCTTCTTTTCCATAGGGAGAGTAGGGATCTGTAACGTGCTCGTCATCGAATGGCACACAGTACTGTCTCCAGAATGGCGGAACGTGCAGTCATTCAACTTGCCTAAACACAATGCCACAACCGAGGTAGATGTTAATTTTCACAATGTACTGAAGAATAATTTGATGTTTCTACTGGCAATTGAACCCTGAACCACTGAGGCTGCTATGTGGTGTTAGATTACTTGTTTAGTCACCGCAGATCAAGAATAATGTATTTAAAAATATGTTGTACAACACTAATTTAACGTGAATGTCTCCTCAATGTCGATGCGGTTGTAATTTATCAATTATTTGTTTTCCTTAAGTTACCGTAGACATAAAAAGTCTCCGACTGTCAACGAAAACTCCCTAACGTCAAAAGTTTTGATTACGAACAACTTTTCCACGAAACAAGTTATAAAGTCATTTATTTGTAATATTGAAATATACATGCGGCATATAGGGAATAAGTTTTAAAAGGCGCTCCGAAAAAGAAATATGCCAACTTTTGTACAATATTACGTCAATTTCTTAATTTTCTGAATCAATAAGTTTTAAATGTTGATAAACATGTTTTCTAACACCTTATTTTTAAGGTCGTTGGTAAATTCGTTTCTGCTACTATAAGTATAGTAATTATTGAAATTATTATAATCGTTTATTTAAATGAGCTAAAATAAACAGGTAATCGTTTATAAGATATACAAAATAAATTTAATTAAGCGAGGACTCTACAAGTGTGTTGTATATAGTAGCGAATTTTTATAATTAAAAAAAATATAAATTATTGATTATTTATTTAACTGAAAAGCATCAAAGTTGCTTAATATACCGTCTTTACATTAGAAAACTATATGCCAAGTTTTTGGAGTCGTGATCGTCTCATAGGTAAATGTTTTTGTATGAGAGTTAGTAGTAGTAGTAGCAGTGATGGGGAGGCAAACGCCAAGCAAGTAGGTCACAATGGGCCCTTTTTGCCAACCCCAGCAACCCAGAAACCATGCACTACTCTTCCTCGGTTCCGTCCCCAAACCGCCTCGACCTCGAAATGAAGGCCGTGACGGTCTTCAATTGGACGATACTTAGCTGATTCCTCTGCAGAGTCCTCGATCCGAACAATTCTGCTCGAAGACTCCCAAAAGCCTTGCATTCACAAAGGTAGTGGTAGGACGTTTCTTCATCCTCGCCGCATTCCTGGCAAATGGGACCCCTCTCTACGCCTATTAATGTGAGGTGTCTTCTAAGGGCGCAGTGGCCTGTCAGCACCCCAAGGATGCGGCGAAGCGTAGGTCGACTGCTTCCGAGTAGCCAGACAGCTTTATCTCTGTCCGGCCCCTCCACGAAGTCCTCGCCTGCCTGCAGCCACCAACCGACCCCCAGTGCCTCTCCATTGCTTCCTCAGTCCACCTGTCTAAGGCGACAGAGACCGTCTTCCTACTTATGCCTATCGCAGGCTCTGGTCCACAGAACGGCCGCCGGGAACCGAGTCTTGCGAGATTATTCGCTACCTCATTCCCCGCTACGGCACAGTGTCTCGGAACCCACACCAGTTGCACCTCCTTCGTCCTGGCTAGTCCACTGAGGGCGTCAGCGCACTCCAGAACCAGTGTTGACCTGATTCTGGCCGCGCAGACTGCCCGGAGGACCGCCTGGCTCTCCGAGCAGATGTACACACATTTATCGGGACTCCTCTTCACATCCTGTCTATTGGTCACAGACAGGATAGCATACACCTCTGTTTCGAATGCCGTGGTATATGCGCCAAGAGCATAGCTCTCGCGCACCCCCAGGCCCTCGATGTATATTCCTGCCCCAGAGGATTGTTGGTCCGCCAGCCGCGATCCGTCGGTGAAACAGACCAGGCTTACGGGCTGGAATGCAACCACATTTTCCCTCCACTGAACCCTACTGGCGATCCTGAGGGTGTATGGCCTAGTCAACCTAATACCGTCCTCGGCATCCCACACCTTTATGGCGGAAATTGGAATTTCCTTTTCCACCTCCTTGGCGATTCTTGCATCCGCTATTACTGCTCCCTCTCCGTACCAGTTTCCTGAGTCTCGCATTCTAAGATGCGATGCCATAGCCTCTCTTTTGATGCAGATGGAAAGCGGTGGCAGCATCAACAAGACCTCTAGCGCGGCTGAGGGTGTCGTCGTCATAGCGCCTGTGATACCCAGGATTGCCAGCCTTTGGAGTTTGGCGAGCTTCCTGCTGGTAGTTTGGTCCACACCACACCACCAGACCAATGCCCCATACAGGATTCTCGGCCTGACGATCGCAGTGTAGATCCAATGACGGATCCGAGGATTAAGTCCCCAGGTCCTTCCTATCACATGACGCAGCTGCCAGAGGGTAGCTACTCCCATCCTCACTACTCGTTCTATTTGCGACCCCCATGTTAGTTTGGGGTCCAGGATCACCCCCAGATATTTGACCTCCCTCACTAAAGCTAAAGGTTTTCCAAATATCACGGGCACCCTGAACCCCTCTACCTTCCTCTACCTTTCGATTATGCTACAGGCAGCTTTCATGCACTCACAGACGACGCCGAGGAATTTGCCGGTGACTAAGACCAGTCCATCATCAGCGTACGCCTGGGCGTAGAATCAATTCTCCAAGAGTCGCTCCGAGAGGCCGTCCATGACCAGACACCATAGATGGGGCGAAAGGCAGCTGCCTTGAGGACAGCCGCCCGTCACCCTAACGTCCAGCCCCTCAAGGTCAAAGAAACTCTTCTGTCCTCCAGCATGCTCGCCACCCAGCTTATTAGGGAGAGTTAGATAGAGACTTTTTGTAAGAAAATTCTATAAAAAGTATTTACGAAAATTAAGACAATTTACAAACATTTTATAAAAAATATTTCTACGAAAATTGGCCTAACAAATGTTGCTAAAAAATTCACAACAAAATTCAACAAAAAAGTATAAAATCAACAAACATTTCCTCAAAACAATTTTCAAAAAAATCAGCTAAAACATATTTCTACAAAAACCCGCAAAAATTGTTTACCTAGATAATTGGCTAGATGAGTGAATTACTTTACGAGAATTAAATGAATAATTTCCTCAGAAGATTGTGCCAATAGAATATATTTTTTTTTGACTTGGAACTGAATATAATTTCTAGTTTAAAATTTAAATTACTAATATATTTTTTGTGTAAATCCAAAAGTAATGTAGATTAGCGTTGGAGCGCAATATTTTACATATTCTTATATTCAAAGTCAAAATTATATACAATATCGAGTTTAAGCTTGAAACTATAGTTATAATGTAAATTCGGGTTTAAACACCCATTAAGGACAACTTGTGGTTAAAGTCAAACTAACACATAGTATAATTTCGTGTCGAGAGGGAAATAATTAGATTTCCAAGTTCTATGATGTATAATAATATTATGTATAAACATAGACTTATGTATAATCTTAAATCCAAACACAAAACTATGTATAATCGTAAGTTTGAGCACGAAATTAAATCAAAAATACTGATTTCAATTAAAAATTTACATTCTTTGCCTGATCTTTTACATTATGAAATTGCAGCGATGGCTGTCATTGAAAAAAAATGTATTAAGAATTCTCATTTTGAAACTACTCCGAAGAAGCATAAAATTTAAACTCACGGCAGTTTATTAAAGTATAAATGTATTTAGCGATTGCGGCCTCGTTCTCTTCTATGTAGATTTTTAGTGGATTTTCTTTAAACAATTCACTAATAAGGTTATCCCGACTTTTGAATTTTGAAAAAATGTCTTCAAGTGAACGCTAATTAGCCCCCCAAGAACACATATACGGAGCCAGTAATGGACTGATTTTGATTAAATTTGGCGAATACCTGCCCTTTGCTTGGATAAATCGGCTTAGGTTTTCCCGGAAAATTTTGTGTTTTCTTTCGAAAAAAAAATATATCTCCGGAAATAACAAAGTAAGGGCAACGAAATTTGGTACGCGGGTTTATCTCAATATAGGTAAATTACTTACCAAAATTTAGCTCTGTAAGTTAAAACACAAAAGTTAGAGGCGTTTAAAGAAAAATAAATTGGGGTTTTCCTCAAAGCGTTAAAGTCGCGATTTAAAACATGAAAATTGGCAACATTTAGGCAAAGAACTTGCAACTAATACGAGCTATGGAAAGAAAATATCTCAAGAAGAATGTTTTATAAACCCTGAAGTCCTAGCTACAACCATCATTGTCCTTCATTTTACTAAAATGTTTCCAGAAAATTCATTTCAAATAGCCTATTTCTCTGATATTTTGGCAGTAGTGTTAGCTATAGAGTTTATCGTTTAATGGTATATAATTTTTGTCAAATTTTAGTACAAAATCAATAAAGCTCAATATATCCGTTATTACACAAGATACAAAAAAAATTATACATTAATTATAGGGTGTCTTGAGCTACATCTTAAAAATATTTATACAATCACAGGCTGGCCCATAAGTGGTTGGTGATACAAATTTCCTTTTTTTTTATCGAATACGCCTTATGTTATTGAATGTTTGCATTTTCCATCGAAATATAATGCATGTTTGTAAGAAAAGAAATTGGGGCGAAGAAAGTGCGTTATGGTAGCGAATTTTCATTAATTGCTTTAAATTTGAATAGCTCAATTTGCTATTAACCTATAAGGTTGACCAAGAAATCATTTTAAGTTTACTTTTGGAAATTTTTGTACATTTTCAAACAATAAAGTTATTTCGATAAAACATGGCACATTGTTTTTACTATATAGGTTATACTGGTAACCAAATTTGATGCCTGCTTTATAAAAAAAAACACACATAATTGCTATCAAAAATATTTTTATGAAAATTCACTACTATAACGCACTTGCTGCGTCCAGACTTTTCTTTTAAATTAAGCTCCAGTCTATTTCGTTATTATGGAACTTTAATGAGGCCATGGGCAAATACAAATTATTTTTTTTGTCAAGACCATTACTTTGTATAAAAAGTAAGTATGTTGCGTGGGTCTAACATCTCACAGTACACATACGCGTCGAATTTGCAACGTCTTTTAGGGTAGTAGCGTTTAAATGGACATTAAAAACCTAGGATACTACTCTTAGTCAGAGAACCGGTCTTCCAACTGGGCGACCGTTGCTACAGACCTTGTTTCTGAAATTTAAAATTCAATTTTAGTTTATTTTGGTACCAATTCAAAATCATCGTAAATCGAGCGTCGCATCTAATACGAAGTCAGATGGTGAAGCTTTTTCCCGTACTGTACAATGTAGCTCTAAAATCGGATCCTTCAAATCCACTTCACTCAGCTGCTTGTTCGGCAGCAGCTTTGCAATAGGTTTTGCCTTAGCGACATCATCAGGCATCAAAAAAGATAGTAGTTTAATTTTTTTCTGTAGCTTCCAAAGCAACAAGGGTAAAACACGTTCTATGACCGTAAGCAGCAGTAGGGTGCTGCTGAATGAGCTAGAAACTGGTTGTGAAGTACCAGCCATTAAGAGTATATCACAAAGGTAGGAGTCTTCGGCGTTTGTGTTTAAATATAATATATATATATATATATATATATATATATATATATATATATATATATATATATATATATATATATATATATATATATATATATATATATATATATATACATGTAATTTCTTTGGATTTGTATTTTGTTTTTAGATGTCGACCTACTTGAGCGTCCTTTATGAACCCAAAAAGTAGTTTCATCTCACCAAGGCCTTAAAATTTTATCTCGACCGCATTGTACACGGCAGTGATGGACTTACATCTTACATAGGTATTCTGCATAGGGCGGAGAGTACATAAATTAACTTGCTTAGACACCTCAACACCATGATCTTAGTATGCCATTTCTAGTGCGCACTGAATTAATTATTTCTGAAATTGACACGTCGCGTAAAAAAAGGTTACTGAACTTTTTACACATTAAACTGGAATTTTACCTGCGATCCAGATAAACAAAATTTCGATCGTTGCTTATTGGTTATTTTTAGATTTTCTTAATATTCCAGTTTTGGAAAAAATAAACAAGCGATTTTAGTCAATTTTCTTTAAAAAATTCACTAATGAGGAGATCGCGCCTTTTGAATTTTGAAGAAATTTCTTCAAATGAGCGCGAACTAGCCCTCTAGAACCCATATCCGGGGTCAGTTTCAATATATATATATATATATATATATATATATATATATATATATATATATATATATATATATATATATATATATATGTATTTTAATCACATTTGGTGAGCCTTCCTTTTGCAAGTGGCTTGGAAAGTTCTTTAGTCAGGAATATTGGCCAAGGTTTTCCCGGAAAATTTTGTGTTTCCTTTCGGAAAATTTTCATATCTCCGGAAATAACAAGGTAAGGGAAACCAAATTTGAGACGCGGGTTTATATTTTAAAAATTTAGATCTGTACGTTATAAGACAAAAAAGTTATAGTCAATTAAACAACAAAACATTTGGGTCTCCCCGCAAAACGTCAAAGTCGCTATTTTAAACGTCAAAATTGACAACATTTGGGCGAAGTGCCTGAAACGAATACGGTTTATGTAAAGAAAATGTCGCAAAACGAGTGTTCTACAAACTCTTTAGTTTCAGCTTCAACCGTCATTTTCTTTCATTTTACTGTGCAGACTAGTTCAAGGCACAGTGATTTTGAAATGGGTGGAGTAAGACTAAGGGTATGCACAATCAACCAAGGGTTGCGGTGCTATCGGGGCGGCAAGGCCGCGGACGAGCCCTGAGGGAACAAAAAAAAACATATGTCCAGAAAATTTCCTTTCAAATAGACACTGATGATGCTTTGGCGGTAGCTTTAGTTAGGTTTATGGTTTAGGGGCCCATAAGGTTTGGCTACCATATAATGTTTCCTAAAAAAAATTCGTTAGCGAGAGGACCGCGAATTTTGAATTTTGAAAATATTTCTTCAAATGAGTGCAAACTAGAATCCGTATCCGGGTTTAGTTTCAGTTTTTATCTGTTTACATATATTCTTGGTGATGCATTTCTACGGTAAACCTCAATATAATTGTTATTATACAAGATACGAGGAAAATTTCTATACGTTAATTATAGGGTGTCTTGAGCTGCACCTTATAAAATTATTTTGACAATCACATAAGTCGATGGTGATACCTACAATTTTTTTTCAACATCCCTGATATTATTGAATTTTTGCATTTTTCATCAAAGTATGTTTGTAAGAAAAAAAATATCTGCACGCAGCAAGTGCGTTTTGGTAGCGAATTTTCATTAAATGCTTTAAAATTTAATAACTCAATTTGCTATTAACCTAAGGTTGTTTGGCTAGGAAACCAGTTTTTTTAGGAAACATTTTAAGTTTATTTTCGAAACATTTTTGTTCATTTTCGAACAATAAGTTATTTTGATTATATATCGTACATTGTACTGGTACCCAAATTGACGCCTGCTTGCATTAAAGACATATTTGCTATTTAAAACATTTTTATGAAAATTCACTTCCATAACTCACTTGCTGCGTCCAGACTTTTTTTATAAAGACAATCTAAATAATGATTGCTTTGTAGCATCTGTTTCGTTCTTTTTATTTTTTAGAAAGTAAATCATTTAACAAAACATTTAATACTGCACGACATTATTCTGCTGTTCCAAAAGAAGGGAAAAAATTAATTATCCTACGTCTTCACCATGCGAAGCAGCTTAGTTTCTAAAATTAGCAGTCTAATAAATTAAACAGGAGCCGTATCTTCTGCGTTTTCATTAACTTCATGTAATTCGTAATCCGAGAAGAACACTTCTATTAATTTGTTAATCAAGAAACGTTATTTAGCAATTAGATCTTATAAACTGTGTTTACCTACTAATGGACATTCCACTGAACTCAAAGGTCTTATTGAAATCAGATCTTAGAGAGCTGATATTGTAAAAGGATGAGTGTCTTTGGTACGTAATCGCAGCTTCAGATATTTGCCGGGTTTGGGATGGTCTTCTATCGACGTAATAGTGATGTTATGTTTTTCAAGTTAAAATGATACTAAACACTATTTGTAAGCGCTATACCACGGAATTGTGTAGATTTGACAAATACAGCTTAAGTAAGCGCCAATAAAAGTCCATCTTGCGATCGTCCCCTGAGCAGCGTTGATGTACATGAAGATAAACTTAACCAAAGTATGAACATAAAAGATGTTTAATATTATACAATCGGTAAATTAAAGCCTAGTTATTGGTATAACAAAAAAATCTAGTCAAGCACTATACAGGGTGTCAATAAATTACAGGGGAAAACTCCAAGATGCGATTACTCATTCAATCCCAAGCAAAAAAGTTCATACAAACGTAGGTCCTAAACCCCTTTGTTTTTTAGGTACAGGGTCTTAAATATTTTCCAAATGAGCGGTTTCTCACAAATATTAAAAACTCTAGACGCATCAAGTGCGTTATGGAAGTGAGTTTTCATAAAAATTATTTTAATTACAAATATATTGCTCTAATGCGAACAGGCATCAATTTGATTACCGGTATAACCTACATAGTAGGAACAATGTACCATATTTTATCAAAATAATTATTTGAAAATGTACAAAAATGTTCCGAAAATAAACTTTAAATGTTTCTAAGAAAACTGGTCTCCTAGCCAATGAACCTTAGGTTAACAGCAAATTGAGTTATTGAAATTTGAAACATTTAATGAAAATTCGCTACCAAAACGCTCTTTCCGCGTTTATACAAAAATTTTCCGAAAATAAAGTTAAATATTGGTTTCCTAACCAACAAAACTTACGTTAATAGCAAATTGAGTTATTGAAATTTAAAGGATTTAATGAAAATTCGCTACCAAAATGCACTTACTGCGTACAGATTTATTTCCTACAAACATGCATCATATTTCGATAAAAAATGCTAAAATGCAGTAACGAATTTGTTCTACGAAAATTATCTACAAATCATAGACCGATAAACCATAAACTTCACTAAACCTACAGCGAAAGCATCAACTTAACTAAACCGACAGCCAAAGCATCAGAGAAAGGGTCTATTTGAAATGATTTTCTGTAAATATTTTAGTAAAAAGAAGGTCAATGACGGTTGAATCTGAAACTTAAGGGTTCGCAGAACACTCTTCTTGCAACATTTTCTTTTCACAATCCGTATTTGTTTCACGTTCTTTGCCTAAACATTGTCAATTTTGACGTTTTAAATTGCGAGTTTGACGTTTTGATAAAAACTGCAAAATTTGTTTATTTAGCTAACTTTTTTGTCCTTAAACTTAGAGACCTAAATTGTGGTACATGGTTCACTCTTTATAGTACAAATACGCTTACCAACGCGTTGACTTTGTTATTTCCTGACATATAAATTATTTTAGAAAAAAAAAAAACACAAAATTTTCCGCGAAAACCTGGTCCGATTTTCCTGGCCAACAAACTTATCCAATATATATATATATATATATATATATATATATATATATATATATATATATATATATATATATATATCACACGGATCTCTCCATTAGTGAATTTTTTTAAGAAATTTCACTAAAAAAGAAAACTTGAATCACCAACGACTTATGGGCTACTCTGTAATTGTAGAAATATTTTTTTAAGATGTAGCTCAAGACACCATATAATTCATGTATACATTTTATTTTCGTAACGTGCAAAATAACGGATACATTGAACTTTAAAGATTTTTTACGAAAATTCGACAAAAATGATATATACCATTAACCGATAAACTCTATAGCCAACACTACTGCCAAATCAACAGAGAAAGGGTTTATTTGAAATGAATTTTCTGGGAATATTTTAGTAAAATGAAGGACAATGATGATTGAAACTAAGACTTCAGGCTTTGTAAAACATTTTCCTTTCATAGCTCATATTAGTTTCAGGTTCATTGCCTAAATGTTATCAATTTTGACGTTGAAAATCGCGACTTTGACGTTTTGAGGAAAACCCAAATTTATTTTTCTTTAAATGACTGTAACTTTTTTGTCCTTTAACCTACAGAGCTAAATTTTGGTAGGTAACTTACTTATAATGATACAAACTCGCATATATTTGGTTGCCCTTTCTTTGTTAATTCCGAAGATATAATTTTTTTTCGAAAGAAAACACAAAATTTTTTGGGAAAACCCAGGCCGATTTTCCTGGATAACGGACTTATCCAAGCCACTTGCGAAAGGAAGGTACCCACCAAGTTTAACAAAATCGGTCCATTATTTTTTTAGTTATAGGTGTGACACGTAAATAAATAAACATATATATATATATATATATATATATATATATATATATATATATATATATATATATATATATATATATATATATATATATATATATATATATATATATATATATATATATATATATATATATATATATATATATATATATATATATATATATATATATATATATATATATATATATAAAGTCTGAAACCGACCTCGGATTTGGGTTCCAGGGGTCCTAAATAGCGCTCATTTGAAGAAATTTATTCAAAATTCAAAAGTCTGGATCTCCTCATTAGTGAAAGAAAATTCACTAAAAAGTTCGGGACGCAGAAAGTTCGTTATGGTAGCGAATTTTCGTTAAATTCTTTAAATTTGAATAACTCAATTTTGTTTAAACCTAAAAAGTTAAATTTTGGGACGCAGTAAGGTCTTTCAGAAGGCAACATATTCACCGAATTGCTAAAAAGGTAACCATCAAACATGGTACTCATGATATTTGTAAAAAGTGTTTGGTCCAAATACTACCCTTTGATGGATTTATAATTGTCACCGGGTTTCAGTTGTATACCAGCTTGAGTCTTTTCGATATGTGTTTGGAAGAAACTGTTTATTAGAAAGTATTTAACACCCTGTATTTTAAAAATAAACTGGTTTGGTACATTTGTTTAAACGTATGCCTGTAGGAACTTTTTGTCTTAGGATTGAATGTTTTGCCTCCACTTAATTCTTACTTTCTACTTTTTTTGAAATGCAGTCAAAATTTATTATACTTTCAGTCAGTGGCCGCTTCTAGCTATTAGCCAAGAAAGAGGGCTTGCAAAATGTTGAAGACAAGAATTATTCTATAGACAATATAGTCAAAGTGGTTAGTCTCTATTGGCACATAATATTTCTAAGGTAGGCCTTAATCGACTGTCAAGTTGAAAAACATAACTTTTTCAGAAGTAGTCATAATATAAGTGATAGAAACATTCAATGCTTTAGTGATTCCTTTTTTTTATATTTCAACAAAACACCACGAGGGATTGCGGTCTAAATACTATCGTACCGTGGGCGTCGATAAGGAGGAAAGAGGCAACTTGTTAATTATGGACTTGAAGGTTTGGGGGTTCGGAGGAGAAGGAAAAACATGCGCCGGCAAGGAATTCCACAACTTGGAAGTCCTCGGGACAAAAGAGCAGGCACAACAATATGTTCTATGTCTGGTGACCTGGACAGTAAAAGGGTGCATTCGCTCTGTTCCCCTGGTCGATCTGTTGTGGGCAGCAGGTGGAGGAACTATGGAAGAAAGCTCTTCATTTCTACATGCATATGATCTAGTTCTATTGATGTTAAAAATTAAGACATTTTAAAGAGACAGACATATCTTCTATTACTATTAGCGTTGAGTTAAAACCTTTGCCATAAATATATCCCCGTCAATTACTGGACATCCACTGCAAAAAATGCTAACACACTATTCAGTAAATTTTATTTTCTGCTAACTGAAAAGGTGTTATAGAAATGGTTTTGATACAGATAAGTGATTTATAAGTTCAAAACGATGTTTCACTTGGAATACAATTATTGTATTGCATTCCACATATATTTCGCGTATATATTTAAGTACTCGTCACAACCCCACGCTTTTACCTAGGTCATCACTATATTGGCTAAATTCCTCATTTCAATCACGAGTAGCAGGTAGATTACTCAAGGTTTCTGTTGTCGCCCTTTCGAAACTATTTAGCACCAATAGGACTTTCTCAGGGTAAGCTTGAAGCACTTGTCGTTTGTTGAAAATAGGCTTAATGGGCTCCAAAATGTGTTTTGTCAAACCATCAGGATATTGTTTTGCTGGATTTGAAATAGTGCTAACAAAATTAGTTTAGTTTTGAGAGACAGGAAAGTTGCAGTGCGCCTTGAAATATCCCACCACTTAATCGTTTGATATAATTTGTAGATAGATTCATGTTAAAACAAATCATCACTACTAACTAATGGTTACCTTGTATTCATTGAATGAAACAATGTTATACAATTTATAATCGACCTATATTAGAATATACTAAATACAATAATGTCGTAAGATTTTGTATAACGATATCGTCAGAAAAATGATGTTGTCTCGGAAAAAGAAAAATACTTACAGTAGGCCTTGAAATGTTTCACTCTACCCCAACATTTAGTCTCCTGGTAGAGTGTTCTGTAAGCAATATTTCAAAACTGTTCCGATTTCGTTTGCATGGCAATACAGATTTTAAAGAGTTGGTTTAATTACTCACTGATGGCCAGCCTGTTTTTACTAATTACGATAGTGACATATAATTAATAATTAACCCGTTTTAGGGAATACTGAATCTAATAATGTAGTCAGATTTTGGACAAACAAATATATCGCTAACAGAATTAAGTTATTTTCTATAGAGATAATGAATCACAGTAGGCATTCAAAATTACAATTCAATTTCAATGTTGAATCGCTTAGTAGAGTGTCCAGAGAATACCATTTTAAAACAGGCATGGTTTGGATCGGATGACAAAAACAAATTTTATGGGGGGTGGATCGATAATTAACCGGCCTGACATAATTTTTGTTTCGGGGAGACATGAATATTAAACAGAGATTTTATAACGATAGTTTTATCCCTTTTGGTGAATTTTTGTAAAAAAAAAATCACTAATACGGAGATTTCCACTTTTAAATGTTGAAAAAAATTATTTAAATAAGCGCGAACTAAGACCCCTAAAACCCACATCCGGGGTTAGTTTCAACTTTTATATGTTCCGACCAGGGTTGCCGCAAAAATTTTGGATTTCCCCTTGAAAAAAAAAAATTATCTCCAAAATTAACTGAACTAGGTAACCAGAATGCGAGGGTGGCTTTACGTTATAAAAAGTAAACTGTATACCAAAATTTAGATTTCCATGTTACAAGAAAAACATATAGGCATTTAATTAATTAAATATATATATATATATATATATATATATATATATATATATATATATATATATATATATATATATAATAACATATTTGGTACAAAATGCTTTAAGGGGTTGAAATCGAATTCAATGGCATTGATAAACAGTCATTTTTGACAAAAAAAAAAAGGTAAAACATAGTAGGCGTTGAATATTCTACTTGTATTAACCCTTTCATCATTTGGTTAGCATTATTTAAAAACCACTTCTGTTTAGGTGGGATAATAAATACAGATTTTATAGGGAAGGCTATATCTTCAGCTATCTGTTGGTCATTATGTATTGACTAACAGCAATAGCACAACATTTAGAATTAGTTACATTTAGATGATGCTAAACCCAAAAATTAAGTCACATTTTGAATAAAAATATTGCTCAAGAAATATTTCATTTTTTACAGAAAAAATGACTTCAGGTAGGTTTTAAAAATTTTCTTTTTAGTGAATTTCCTTAAAAAAAATCACTAATGAGGAGATCCCGAGTTTTGAATTTTGAAAACATTTCTTCAAATGAGCGCTAATTAGGCCCCTTAGAACACATGTCCGGGGTCAGTTTCGATTTTTCTATGTTTATATATATATATATATATATATATATATATATATATATATATATATATATATATATATATATATATATATATATATATATATATTATAGCACACCGATAACTCAAAAAATAATGGGCCGATTTTGACAAAATTTGGTGAATACCTTCCTTTTGTAAGTGTCTTGGACAAGTTCGTTAGCCAGGAAAATCTACTGAGGTTTTCCCGGAAAATTTTGTATTTTTTTTAGAAAAAAATTCATATCTCCGTAAATAACCAAGTAAGGGCAACCAAATTTAGTACATCGTTTTATATCGTTATAGGTAAACCAAATCCTAAAATTTAGCGCGTAAAGGTCAAAAGAGAAAAAAGTTTTGGGCATTTAAAGAAAAATAAATTGTGGTTTTCCTCAAAACGTCAAAGTGACAATTTAAAACGTCAAAATTAGCAACATTTAGGCAAAGAACTTGAATCTAATATGGGCTATGGTAAGAAAATCTCTCAAGAAGAATGTTTTACAAACCCTGAAGTCTGAGTTTGAACCGTCATTGTCCTTCATTTTACTAAAATGTTTCCAGAAAATTCATTTTAAATAGACCCTTTCTCTGATGATTGGCAGTAGTCTTAGCTATAGAGTTTATCGTTTAATGGCATATAACTTTTGTCGAATTTTCGTAAAAAATCAATAAAGCGCAATATATCCGTTATTCTACAAGATGTTGTTTTTTGAGCTACATCTTAAAGAAATATTTCGACGATCACAAAGTCGTTGGTGATACAAATAAATTTTTTTAGTCGAAAACGCTTATGTTTTTGCATTTTTCATCGAAATATAATGCTTGTTTGTAAGTAAAGAAATTCTGGACGCAGCAAGTGCGTTATGGCAGCGAATTTTGATTAAATGCTTGATATTTGAAAAGCTCAATTTGCTATTAACCTATAAGGTTGACCAAGAAACGGATTTTTTCGGTTACACTTAAAATTACTTTCGGTAATTTTTGTACGTTTTCAAACAATAAAGTTATTTTGACGAAACATGGCACATTGTTATTACTATATATGTTATACTCGTAATTAAATTTGATGCCTGCTTTCTGAAAAAAAAACACACATATTTATTATTAAAAACATTTTTATGAAAATTCACTACCATAACGCACTTGCTGCGTCTTTGAGTTTTTTCAATCTTCAATGGCTTGGTATTTTATGTTATACGTCAGAGAAATTATGGTTTTCATCATGTGATATAGAAAAATATAAAAAATATAGAAAAATTGGAACAAAAATTGCAGGTACTTATGTTAGCTACAAATTAAAATTATTTTGCATATACAGATGTTGCATAAGTTAGAAACAACACAAACTTAACTTTTTTTTAATGGTACACCTTGCACATTGTTTCATTTTAGAGGTACCGATAGTGAGATTTTGCAACAATGTTTTCAAGTGAGCTCGAATTTGGGCCCCTAGAACCCGAAACTAAGGCCCGTTTGAATTTTATATATATATATATATATATATATATATATATATATATATATATATATATATATATATATATATATATATATATATATATATATATATATATATATATATATATATATATATATATATTTGTGTGTGTGTATCCACACGACTACTCAAAAAGTTATTAACAGATTTTGATTAAACTTGGCAAGAATGTTTCTTTTATAATGGTTTGGACGAGTTCTTTAGCCAACCCTATAGGACAAGTTATTCTAAAAAATTTTTTTTTCTCGAAAAATAATAAGGTGATTTTGATGAAATTTGCTTGCTATGTTACCCTCGTAAATACCTTACTACGTATCAAAACGCAAGTCTCTAGGTTTATAGAAAATTGAGACGTGTACATTTTAAACATTTAATGGTAATTTGCTACCATAACGCACTTGCTGCGTCCCGAATTTTTTTTACCTCCTCTTGTTTAGCCTATTTATCCAGTGTATATTTGTTGGAATCTATACAGAGTCGTTTAAAAGTTATGGCCAGTTTTCTTAAAAACTAAAAGGCAAATTTGACGATCTGTATCTTCATTAATATATCAGCATGCAACACTCTATCATGCCAAGAACCGGCAAAAGTGTTTTTCTTTCAACTTCGAACAGAAAGAATTCCTTGAAAACAGTATGCAGGGTGAGTAAAAACGCTTTCTCGAGAAATTCAAATGGCACAGCCTGTATATTATAATCAATTTCGATACATCGACAAATGTTCATTCAGTTTGGTGAAGTATTTCCTGTACCTAAGACCAGGATTTACTGAGATATTGGGTGATTTTTTAAGAAAAAAGGTATATTTATACACAGGAGCAAATTAATGTATAAATATCATAATCAGCTATGCAAAATAAACAATATATTGACTTACTTGTCAAAAATTAACGTAAACTATCACGTTCTTAATTTATCGTATCTGTATTATAAGAACGCGCTAAAATAAAAATCTCTTGACAAAAAATAATTTATACAATTTATCTGCTGAGAGCCAGTGACAAAAACTGTTTATTCGCGACAAAAAGCTCAAGGAAAATAGCAGAGAAATTAACTGATATCAGTAAGACCTCATTTTATGAATTTACGTAAAAATAAATTTAACCCATACAATACTCAACTCTTCCAAGAACTGTACAATGATGATCATCAAAAGCCACTATCATTTTGTTACTGGGCACAACAAGAAAAGAGGTGAAAGATTCTTGAACTTTGTGTTGTTCACTCATAAAGCAACGTTTTATAAGAACGGACATGTGAATAAACATAACTTCCATTACCATTCCACTGAAAACCCCCACTTTACCAGTTAAAATAGGTAGTCTCTCGACGTCTGGGGTGGAATTATTGGAAATCCTGTCATCGGTCCACATTCCATTGAAGAACGGTTCACTACACAGCGATATTTTCAGTCTTTAAAAGAACTCCTTGGACCATTATTAGATCAACTTCCTGTTAGCATAAGTGATTATATGTGGTTTATGCATGACGGAGCCACAGTTTATCATACAGCTACCATTCATGCTTCTCTTATTCCACATTTTCCAGAACGCTGGATGGTGAGAGGAATACCGAATGCATGGCCGTCTAGATCACCTGATCTAACAGAAGTGGACTTCTTTTTATGCGGTTAGGAACTTAGTTAATCAGACACAGCCGTCAGGAAAAGAATATATGAACCCCGTGGTGTAGTTGATAATACTAATTAAGTATATTACAAGACGTTAATCATTCTTTTGAAAATCACTTGAAGTTATGTGCTGAGCAAAATGGCAGTCATTTCGAACACTTAATTAGCTGGTTTTCACTGTTGTGTAGTTGTTCTAACAGTTTTATCACAATTTTCCGTGATTTGATACATTCTAATTTCCGCTTTAGTTCTTCAATATCACTAAATAGAAGAATCTTCAATTCCCATTTATTAAATTTTCCCACTAATTTTTTTTCTAGTTACAATTCTTATTTGATGAATATTTTTTCTCCTTGGTTTGTAGATTGGTAATAATGCATTCTTCAAGGAAGATGACACAGTTAAAACAAGCCGTATTTCCAATTTTATGTAATACTAAAGCGAGGTCGGAATAAGTATTAGGTTTTGGGAAGTAGTCGACGTAAATCTTATAATATTATATATGTTAATATAACTTGAACCCAGTGTTTTTACTGTTTTCATGGAATTCTTTCTGTATTGGTTGAACTAGAAAGAAGAACATTTTTGAAGGTTTTTGGCATGAGTAAGTGTTGCATACTGACATATTAAGATACAGACCCTTAAATGTGCCTCTGATTCTTTAGAAAAGTGGCCATAACTTTTCAACAACTCTGTTATGGAACAACTATAAACTGGATGATTCGTCAATTAAAAAAAGTTCGGGACGCAGCAAGTGCGTTATGATAGTGAATTTTTATTAAATGCTTCAAATTTGAATACCTCAATTTTCTATAAACTTAGAAAGTTTAATTTTCGTATGTAGTAATATCTTTCCTAAGGCAACGTATTCACCAAATTTCATTAAAATAACTTTGTAATTATCGGAGAAAAATTCTTTTTCTAAAAAAAAACTAAAAATTTGAATAACTCAATCTTTTATAAACTTATAAAGTTCAATTTTGGTGCGTAGGAAGATCTTTCGCAAGGCAAAATTATTTTTTTCGAAAGAAAACTCAAAATTTTCCCGGAAAACCTTGTCGGATTTTCCTGGCTAACGAACTTATCCAGGCCATTAATAAAAGAAAGGTACTTGCTGAGTTTCATCAAAATAGGTTAATTATTTTTTGAGTTATCGGTTGGATACATATATATATATATATATATATATATATATATATATATATATATATATATATATATATATATATATATATATATATATAAATTGAAACTGACCCCGGATATGGGTTCTAGGACCCCTAGTTCGCGCTCATTTGAAAAAATTTTTGCAAAGTCTCACCATCGATACCTCTCTATTAGTGAATTTTTTTAATAAAAATTCACTAATAAAACAATATACACGGTGAACCATTAAAAAAGTTAAGTTTGGGTTGTATCTACCTTATGCAATAGCCTGTATATCCAAAAATAATTTTAGTTTGTTGTTAACATTAGCACCTGCAGTTTTTGTTTCAAATGTTTTTTTTATTGAACAATAACAGATATTGAACTTGAATGCACTGTTGGACCATCCTATATATATATATATATATATATATATATATATATATATATATATATGTATATATATATATATATATATATATATATATATATATATATATATATATATATATATATAACGTATCGAAATTCATTGGGCGGGAGATCATCATCACCGGTATTACATCATTTATAGTGTAAATATTTTAGGTATATAAATAGGCTACTTTTGCCCATACAGTTAGTTTAGTGACAGATACTGATGAAAAGAACTTCGTTGTCGAAATATGTATCTAGCGCAAAATTCTCTGTTAATATTTTTTGCCTTTTAGGGTGCTTCAGCTTTTTGTTTAAATACTGGTATTAATATTTTAAACGGTAGCAACAAATTAGTATTTTTTTGCATTTAGGCCAAATTCTAAATTAGCAAAAATAAGAGTTAGCGGACTATATAGCTTTTTAAAATTAATTTACCTTATCAATCTGCGCTTACACAATTTCTCGCATATAATAGTAGGCAAGTTTATCAGATATTTTACATATTTATACATAAATTAATACTGACGCATAAAATATTACACATCGGAGCAATTGGTGTTCGAAATTTTGGCCATGACATGATGAATATTTATGATCCTTGCACCAAAAGGTACCGATCTAAATTATTCATTACATAAGTTTGCTCGTCCAGAATATACGAGATATGGACGTTTCCTTATGGTTTAAAGTACGGTCTTTTCCTAGGTTCAACTACGACAAAATGAATAACGAATCACTAACCTATTCACGTTACATCTACTACTCAAGCTGATATTAGGTTCACTCCTGTCCCTACATACTACACATGCCCTTTCCTTACATTGAATAAAGTAAGGATATAGGAAATTCAATTTACAGGGTCTTGATCTTGAAACGGACTACGCTTTATAGCTCTAGCTTTAGAGTACACATTTTTCAATAACATCATGGTTTTACGTTCCAAATGTATACTCAACAAAAACCTTTATTTGTTTTGTTGAATTTGTACAATATACCCACAAAATAGCCAGTTAATTAGTATGCAAGTTTTAGGATTATTAGAGTTTTTACAAATACATAATTAAAAATGGCTAGTCTTCTGCAATGGTTGAAGAGATACTTTGCTAACAATTTTCAATTGGCACGACACATTAGTGTTATTTTTTATCCTGCAACAGTCTTTTAGGAAACCATATTTGGCCCTCCTATTTTTCGTACAGTGTGGAACAGCCAAATATAATAAATTCAGTATCTCATGTATTGTACATATTTATAAAAAATCCCGGAACACATCATTTTTAGATTAAAGAATAACATCCTGCAATGCGAAAACTTCACAAACAAACACACGCACACACAGACACACACACTCACAGTCAATAGTGTTTTTATAGGTAATATATTTATGGCAAATATTTGTATTATTTTCAGCCATTTTTAGCTTATCCATTCAGTAATGCAGGTATTTTCTGCTTGTAATTAACATTATTATTTATACTTAGCATGATTTCAGTGGTGTTTCGCATATATATATATATATATATATATATATATATATATATATATATATATATATATATATATATATATATATATATATAGTGTGGAACAGCCAAATGGAATAAATTCGATAACGGATAAATGAGGACGTGTTGGGAAAAACGCTTGGACACGTCGATTTGTATTTTTAACTGCGCATCTTTTTCAAGAAAAAAAAATTATATAGGGTGCGTCATGTGACAGTGGCCAATACCAACTTTCTTATTTTAAATACAAGCCCCTGTATATTATTAATTTTTTGGATTCTTCAGAAAATTCTAGACATAATTCATGTACAATGTCCTATACCTATCTTCAACTGTTTCGGAAATATTAAGTATTTTCAGATTTATTACAAAAACATTAAAAATAGAAAATTATTTTATTTCACAAATTCTAATAAGAAATACTGATTATTTCTTAATAATTTAAAAAAACAAAAAAAAATTAATGTCAATGTAGTAAATGTTCAAAATGCTCGCCACGAACATCTTGGCAACATGCTAATCTGGTATAGAAATGTCTTCTAACATTACTCAACATCTCAGGCGTGACTGATCTAATCGCAAGCGTGATTCGTCTTTTTAAGTCATCTAAGTTGAGGGGCTTAGTTTTGTATACAATACTTTTGACATATCCCCACAAAAAGTAGTCTAATAGCGACAGATCAGGAGATCGTGCTGGCCATTCTATCGATCCGCGCCTCCCTATCCACCGATTTGGAAAAATTTGGTTCAGGTACTGCCGGACATTGATTTGGTAATGGGGCGGTGCTCCATCTTGCTGAAACCATATTTTATTGGCAGGAACTTGTGGGTTTGCTGGATCTGGATATAAGTTTGTCAAAGTTGGCACGACATTATTTTGGAGCAGTTCTAAATATTTATCCCCATTCAAGTTGCCATCAATGAAAAAGGGACCTACGATATGATTTCCAACAATTCCTGCCCAAACATTAACTTTTTCAGGATATTGCGTATGTTCCTCTCTCATCCAATGAGGATTCTCATTAGACCAATAGCGGCAATTTTGACGATTAACATGACCGTGAAGTGTAAATGTGCTCTCATCAGAAAACAAAACATCTTCTAATTGGATCACATTGTTATCTAACATTGCCATCATTTGTTCACAAAAATACGTTCTCCTATCGAAATCGTCCTCCATGAGCACCTGAGTTGGTATCATTTTATAGGGATGCATTTTACTTTCCTTTAATGTTCGAAAAATTGCTGTGTGGCTAACGTTGAATAGTTGGGCTGCTTGTCGACCAGAAGTATGTGGGTTTTCTTGAAACTCAAGCGTAATATCCAATTTCGTATCATCACTTACTGCATTGGCAGCTACTTTTTTTATCTGTCTCACATGACCAAGCTCGCGAAACTGCTTTTCTATTTTGCTAATTGTTCCTTGGGATACAGGCGGCAAATTTGGAAATTTTTCGTGAAATAAGCGAGACACTTCCATCTGTGTCCGTGTGTTATCTCCATAACCAATCATTTGTAGAATGGTTATTTTGTGCATTTCTGTTAAATGAACCATTTTTCTGATATTATTACGTACAGTTAACGAAATTCAAACGACAATAGCACTGACACTAATCACTACTGTCATGCAGGCAGACAACAAGTTGCTAAGGCTACGAGTTTTATACGAACAGAAAGAAAACTGTTTTTGTTTTTGTTTCATTTCATATCAGTAAAAAGAAACGCAGGAATGGTTTTTGTTTACTTTCTCATTATCAAGAGCTGAATGGGAAATAAGTATTGAATGCAATGTAGCGAATTTGTAAAATAAAATAATTTTCTATTTTTAATGTTAATTTTTGTAATAAATCTGAAAATACTTAATATTTCCGAAACAGTTGAAGATAGGTATAGAACATTGTACATGAATTATGTCTAGAATTTTCTGAAGAATCCAAAAAATTAATAATATACAGGGGCTTGTATTTAAAATAAGAAAGTTGGTATTGGCCACTGTCACATGACGCACCCTATATAATTTTTTTTTCTTGAAAAAGATGCGCAGTTAAAAATACAAATCGACGTGTCCAAGCGTTTTTCCCAACACGCCCTCATTTATCCGTTATCGAATTTATTCCATTTGGCTGTTCCACACTGTATATATATATACGTAATACAAAAAATTTGAATAAACTAGTAAAAGAATTGCAATCCTTTATTATATAATTATTATCACAATCAAGATTTAGAGCGTTATTCTCTACTGCTTTAATTTAAACGACAGTGCAAAATGGTTTGTTACATTTGTGGTTGGAATTGTTGACTTTATTCTAATTGCCCTCGTTTTCTATTTTGTAATATAGAATTTTTATTTTAAGAAATTCCCTATTAGAGACGTATTGATGGTGAGAATTTTTGTTCCAAATGAGCGCGAATTTGGCCCTACAACCTGAAAACCAGTCCGTTTGAATTTTCTATTATATATATATATATATATATATATATATATATATATATATATATATATATATATATATATGTGTGTGTGTGTGTGTGTGTGTGTGTGTGTGTGTGTGTGTGTGTGTGTGTGTGTGTATGTATGTATGCATCCCAGCGATAACTTAAAAAATAATAAAGTGATTTGAATGATAAAATTCGCTACCATAACGCATTTACTGAGTCCTGAATTTTTAATCTTTAGTTTTTACGAACGAATAATCTCTTAGTATTGAAATAACAATTAAGAAAACAGTGTGGAAGCAGCAAGTGCGTTATTGTAGTGAATTTTCATAGAAATCAGCTGGCACCAAACAGTTTTTTTAGATTAAATGCTTAATACATTTTTTTTCATGTAATATAGAGACCTAAATTTTAGAACGTGGCCTACGTTTTATAACGTAAATATTCCCCATGAATTTGGTTACCATAGCTTTGTTATTTTTGGAGATTAAAAGACCCAGAATGTTTTCCGAAAACCTGGTTTGATTTTTCTGGCTAATGAACTTATCCGAGCCACCTTCAAAAGAAAGGGGTAGCTGCCAAATTGTGTCAAAATGGGCTCATTATTTTTTGAGTTATCGGTGTAATACCTGCATATATATATATATATATATATATATATATATATATATATATATATATATATATATATATATATATATATATATATATATATATATATATATATATATATATATATATATATATATATATATATATATATATATGTATATAAACAAAATATATAAAGTCTGGACGCAGCAGGTCCGTTATGGTGATCAGAGGAAAGCATAGGAACAAAATATTTTGTGTGGTTAATAAAACCAATTGAATATTACATACAACGGTTAAGTTTGCTTGACGCAAAAAGGTTGAGAAGAACCAGAAAATATATTCTGAAAATTTTATAATTTTTCTTCTTAGAGCCGCAAAGTAGCGATTTGAAATGTAAAAATTTGCAATTTTCAGTCAACGAATCTGAAACAATTACGGTGTTCAATACTGCGTTCGAATTATTATTATTATTGGCGTGCGTCGTAACATACGGATTATGTAGAAAAATGTCATAGTAAGTGTATTTTACAAACCCTTAAGTTTCAGCTTCAACCATCATTGTCCTTCATTTTACAAACATATTTTCGGAACATATATTTCAAATAGACCCTCTTTCTGATGCTTTGGCAGTAGTTTTAACTATGGAGTTTATGGTTTAATCGTCTATCTTTTAGCAAATTTTCGTAGAAAATATTCGTTATTGTTAAGACCGCGACCTATGAATTTTAAAAAGATTTCTTCAAATGAGCGCGAACCCAAAGGCTTCCATCCCTTGCCCACCGACGTGCCGTTGGTGACCTCTCTCTCTTTTATAGATATCTGCACGGGCACTGCTCAGAGGAGCTTTCCTCCATAATTCCCCCACCTGTTGCCCCCAGCAGATCTACCAGGGGAACAGAGCGAATGCACCCTTTTAATGTCCAGGTCACCAGACATAGAACATCTTGTTATGCCCGCTCTTTTGTCCCGAGGACTTCCAAGTTGTGGAATTCCTTGCCGGCACATGTTTTTCCTTCTCCTCCGAACCTCCAAACCTTCAAGTCCAGAATTAACAAGCTACCTCTTTCCTCCTTGTCAACACCCACGGTACGATAGTATTTAGGCTGTAAGCCCTCGTGGTGTGTTGTTGACATAAAAAAAAAAAACGAACCCCTAAAACCCATATGCGGGGCCAGTTTCAGCTTTTGTTTGTTTACAGATATACAGGGTGGCGCATTTCTACGATAATGCTCAATATATTCGTTATTATACAAGATATGGAAGAAAATTTTATACGTTAACTATAGGGTGTTTCGAGCTGCATCTTATAAACCTATTTTGACAATTTATGGTGGCCCATAAGTCGTTGGTGATACACACTATCTTTTTTTAATAGAACACTCCTTATGTTATTGCATTTTTGTATTTTCGCTCGAATAATAACGCACGTTTGTAAAGCAAAAAATTATATCGTTCATCGTTTTTGAGTTATTTCAACTGCTTTGTAACTTTTTACCTTTTTTGGCATATATCACAAACACATATCACCAATTGTGATGGGGTGTTTTTACCAATAGATAGCGGAGCCCCATGGAAATGACGCATTCAGAGAGCTTCTTGTTTGTATTACTCGTAGAAAAAATCGAGCTTGCGTGTACAGATACTTTCAAATTGTGGGTGAATTAGAAAAGTTTTCGCAGAAATATTTTGAGTGTTTTTAAAGAAATCATTTTTTAAAGATTTTTGTGATATCTTGGCAATTAATAATGAATATTTAGTCAGTTATTGTAAAAAAAGTTGTCGAATTTTTGTGAAAAATATAATTTAGTGTAACATTATTGAAGGCAATTTCTGTAAAAAATGAATTTTTGTAAAAAGAATTTTTGCAAATTTTCATAATTTTTGGTCCTAAACCTGTTTGTGAATAATTATATCTCGGCAGGTGCGTAAATAACTTGAAGAGGTTTGTTGGCCTGCAAAATCAGACCATTTTTTTCTGGAACTTTTTAAGTTTATTATCGGAAAATGTTTGTACTTTTTGAAACAACCAAATGTCTTTCTTTTAAAAACAAAACATATTAGCCTTTAAAAGCATTTTGACGAAAATTAGCTACTATAACGCACTTGCTGCGTCCAGACTTTTTTATAGTATGCACAATAATTGAGATGCTGAATTTATACCATTGGGCTGTTTCACACTGTATATATCTTTTCAAGTTACGTATTCATATGATTTGAAAATATTACGTAAAAAGAATGCGCTTGTAGTCTTAAAAACCAGGATTTCAGCTATCAGATAAATACACAGTGTATGTGGTTGATAAAGTAGAATTTAATTAAAAATAATTTTATTCTAAGTAATTTTCCTTAAATTAAGTATATTTTCTTACAATTTATTATCAAACTTCAATCTCCAACAAATTAATATCAATCTCGAAAGTAAAGTCATAAATACTAATTTTATTTTGATATTTATGTCACGTAATCTAAAGCAGCTAGAATCTCCTCTAAGTCAAGTTCTGACAAACTTCCAGAATTGAAAATCTGAGGATAGTATTATAAATATAAATATCTGAGACTCAATCTGCATGAGAATCGTCTCTAATATTGAATGTCGGATTTCGAACCAATGAAATTAATTTGAAAAGCGGAAAAAAGTTGTGAAGAAGACGCCTAATTACCGAGTTCTTGTCGATATCCGTTCAAAGAATTCTCAGGTGACATTCCATTGCACTAAATCATGCAGACGTTCGTGATTAGCGTCCCTTTCACATTGACTTTCAAAACGAACTTCTATGAAAGAACTTGAATTGATTTGTAAATATTAGGGTCATTTCGGTGATACAGGGCTAAGTAAAACCACCCTTAACATTGCATTACAGTAACTACATATAAAAGCCGACAAAGGAGGGGTGAATATATTAATTCATGAAGGGGTGCCTACATATGTAATTTGGTTTGTGCAATTGTCCCGTAAACCACTTGGGACCAAGGAAAAACGACCTGAGCACAATGATAATATGTCTGCGTATTTTGCCATTTATTTACAGTTGTAAATTTGACTAACATAAAAACTCAGTATGCCTAATGGTAAAATGGATTGACATCTGAATTATTGAGCGATTAAATCAGTTTAGACCTAATTAAATTATCCCCTTTAAATGCACCACAAACTGGTTTACTCTATAGTCTACATACAGGCAACTGGCGTATTGTGAGTTTGTTAGCCATCATTCAGAGGTAAATGCTGCAAACAGGTCCATTTGCATATACAGCCAATTTCGTTTTAGTTTTTTTTACAACAAGCTACCCTAAAATGCAGTCCAGAGTTAAAAACAATGTTGTGTCTTTTTTGCTATTAAGTATGTCTTTTTCTATTTTGTTTTCATACTGTCTAAAAATATGGAAATATTTAACAGATTTGCCGTTTTGTGTCTTCCTTAATTATTAAAATTATTTCTTATAAAAAACATATATCTATCTATCTCTCTCTCTCTCTCTCTCTCTATATATATATATATATATATATATATATATATATATATATATATATATATATATATATATATATATATATATATATAATATTATATTACCCATACCAAATTAATTTGGTTATCCCACTCTGAAAGCATAAATGTATTATTGGCGCTAGTGATCCGGCAATAGTTTAAGCAGTAGTCTAAAGTAATGTCATCACTACCTGTCGACTATGCGTTTGATTACCTACTTAGTTGTCACGGGTTTTCTTAATAAAAGATAATGAAACGCTTGCCCGGCTTCTGGCCCGTTACAATTTAGGAAAAGCGGGGTTTCGGAAAAGTAAAGAAAGAAGGAAAAGGAAATTAAACAAACCACAGGGAAGAGTAAAAGAGAAAGAATAGAGAATGGTTTCACGCTAGACTTCATGGGTCCGTTTTCCGATGAGTCGTCAAGGCTACAAATACCTCCTGGTCATCTGTGACTACTTCAGCAAGTATGTGCTGCTTTTTCTCGTGCGCTCTGCGACGTCCAAAGTTCTGGCTAAGCATGTGGAAGCAGACCTGTTCTGCGTATATGGGGTACCGGAAATTCTGATCTGTGACAATGGTCCACAGAGGCGCAGCCGACAGTTCCGGGGCTGTGTTCCAGGTTCAGTCTGATGCCGTAAAAGGCATTAAAGCTGGTCTATGTCTTAAGTATGTGGGCCCCTTCACTGTTAAACGGAAGAAGGGGTATTGCACATAAGAGCTGGCAGATTACATTAGTCGCCCATCTGGGGTTTGGCACGTGCAACACCTCAAGCTCGCGTTTGCTTTTGTTGGACCAGCTGATGGTGTGGGTGGTGGTACCACGGGTTTGTCGCTCCTCAATCTATGAACCTTTTAACTTGCTTCAACCACAGGTTGTTAGATCCTCAAGCTATCAACCTTTTAACTTGCTTTAACCCAGGTTGGTAGTCCCTTAGACCAGCAAACCTTTTTTTACTTTTCCATATTTTTTCGCTATTTACAACTTGGATTCTTTTTGTTTCGGGCGCTGAGGTCTGCCTGGTGAAAGTTAAGGCAGTGCTTCGTAGGATGGATCTTTTGGTGATTAAAGATTTCCTGCAGCTGGTTGCTGGATATAGAGGCACTCCTTCACGAACATGTGGGCTTTTGGGGAACTGTAATCTTTTAAAGTCTGCATGCCTAGGTTTTCGGGATTCAAATTACACATGGGGCAAATAGTCGGCGGTCGATAGAAGGAAGCTTCAGCTGATATTCCTTTTGCTTACGGGTTGGTAGTCCTTCAGGCTTCCAACCCTTTAACTTGCTATAAACACAGGTTGATAGTCCTTCAGGCTACCAAACCTGTTAACTTGCTAACCATTCTAGGTTGGTAGTCCCTCAGACTACCAAACCTTTTAACTTGCTGAGGATCTCCTTTTGTTTGCTCACTGGAGTTTGTCTTGGGCAAGTAAGGTAGTGCTTCGTAAAAGGTGACATGAGTGTAAAGATCACCTACAGCTAGGAGCTGGATTAGAGGCACTCCTTATGTAGAGTGTGGACTTTTGGTGAACTGAAATTGTTCAAGAATCCACACACCAAGGTTTTGGGATTAATAATTCTGTAGGGCAAATAGATGGTGACTGATGGGGGGAACCTAAGTTAGTGGTCCTTCAGACCACACTTTTTTTTGGCTTCAAAGCCCTCCAGTATGGACTGGTGGCTACGATACCTGGTTCTTCTCCAGCAGGCTGGGTCTTTTGACTGCCACGCCGTCATGGATAGGTTGTTCTTCAGATTGCCTATCCTTTAACTTTTTCTATCGGTAAATCTGTGACGGTTTCACCTCTTTGAAAGAAAGGGGGGAGTGAGACGGTTCTAAAGCTCTCTCCATATTTATGACAGCTTGCTAGCTTCAAGGGTGAGAAACATAGTAAATATAGGGACATAATACTCACTTGTGAAAACTCTGTAGCTAATAGTTTGCATGATTTGGTATATAAACAGTTTGTTTGTAATGCACACTTGTAAAACCTTGGAAAGGCGCCCATTACGCTTTCACTTCTGTTGTAGTTTAAGGTTTAATACAAATAAACAACCCTCTTCATCTAATTTTACTTGAAAAATTAACCTTTGTTTATATTTTTATTAAAAGCAATTGCCCTTAGGTATGTACTGTCTCCTTCTCTCTTATGACAATCCATGTTTTTATATCTGACTCTTCAGTGTATAGTATCATGTTTTTCATTATCTCTCTTTCTACCAGATATATTTTCTGAAATTAATAAAATTCACTTAAAAGGAAATATTAACATCTCTCTTATCACTTCTTATCAAAAGTTTGGAAAATGATTAATATTCACATAAAATTATATTTTTACTAATAATACTGTAACTGAACAGTAAAGTTGACTGCAGCTAGAAGCTGAATTTTGTTACTTTACAATTAATTACTTTAATTATTCAGTGGAAATTAATTATATTTTGTGGAACAAGAAACCTTATCTATTTGGGTAAGCTTTTATAGTTAGTTAAATTTTCCCCACATTTTTATTCTGCCCAATAAAAACAACAACAATTGAAATAAGTAGTACCTGCTATTTATTCATTGTAGAGTTTCTTGTCGGGGGCTGAAATCTGGTGCTGTTTTCTACTTTACTGGGTCAGCACTCACACCTGAGGGCCCAAAGAAGTTGAAGGACACGGACGTAGATCCAGATAAGTCCACGAAGTTTTTTGTTTGCTTATTTTGTGTAACTGGTGTTGAATTCTGAGTAGTACACCTACAATCAGCTGATTATTAAGCTATACATACCTTTAAGTTGATGTTATTAACCTTGTATTTGTGTGTAAACTCGAACAGTGGACTGTAAGGGGGATCTTTGCATCTTTGTTAAATTAAAATTAAATTAGTAATTACATCTCTGAAACATTAACACATTTTTACCATCGCTGAGTGTTAGCCTAAAAGACAACAGCTAATTAATGTAACCATTCCTCACTTATAGTGTTGTGATTCCAGCTATTAAATTTCACTTACCGTTGATGTCGTTGTATTTATTTAACTATCAGGTAATTGACTAAAATACTTTGTGTGGAATAATTTATTAGTTTATAAACTTCTAACCCCCAAAACTGTTCTTTAACATGTGTTGCACCTGTCACTAGAAATAGGCAAATAGTCGTGACCTATCTGCTGAGCCTGGTACCAACTGCCGACGCTGAAGTTCCCTATTTCCGGGTGTAACGTGAAACAATTCTCTATTCTTTCTCTTTTGCTCTTCCCTATCGTTTGTTTAATTTCCTGTTTCTTCTTTTTACTTTTCCGAAACCTCGCTTTTCCTAAATTGTAACGGGCCAGAAGCCGGGCAAGCTTTTCATTATCTTTTATTAAGAAAATCCGTGACATAGTCTTCCTTCGGCCAAAATATAAAAGTTTTCTAACATAATACAGGTCAGTACATAATACAAAAGTGACTTACAAATGTGATTTTTTGGATAAAATTTTAACTAATTAGAAAACCATAAATTTTACATGTATTAAACCGAAAATAATAAAGTTTTAGAATTAGACGTGAAATGGAAAAATCGAATAACACACAAGGTGTTCTATTAAAATACCAATTCAGAAAATATTTTACTTAACGTTTCAAATACTAGCTTTATGACTAAATCACAAACTATTCAGGAATATTTCAATTTAATTAGCGAAAGGCTAAAAATCCTAATTGAACATGTAGATATACAGGATTTAGTTAACGACGTAAAAACTTACAAAAAAGAATTTCACCAACAAAATGCAGTGGCAACATTTAAGGCGGGTGTAATAGAACCTTACCTTTGACATCTTAGATAAGGGTAACTTATGTTAGAATGTAATAGAATAGATAACGGAATTATACAGTCGAATTCCATGAATAGCGTCAGAAACCAAAATAATATGAAAACAAATCATAACACACCTATACAACATAGACATATATCAAAAAATCAGTATTTCAAACATTTCCTCAAATATATAACAAACCACACCAAATCACACAACAGAGGCAACCGTTTCCTTCTAAGCATATCTCGAGCATAAGACCCTTTCAAAATTTTAATGGAAATATACAGCGCGCCCCAACTCATTTAAGTAGAGGACACCCATACAAATAAGCAACCAGACTTCTTTAAAAAATACAAGAAAAATGCCCCAAAGCAACCACTTCATACCCCAATCCAAGCACACGTTTCAACATCAAGAACTGTTTAACCAAGATGATCTACTACTAGATCATTCTGAGGATTGCCTTTATGACGACGAACCCTCCGACGAAACCGTAGAGCCACTAGAAATTCCTGAAGAAACTGAAACTTTGACGGATTACAACACCAATCCAAATCGGAATTTTCACGAAACAGCCTCGGAAAATTACTTTCCTTATGTATAAATAATATTGTTAATAGTGATATTGTGGAGGGCGATACTTGATGTAAATCCATTGTCAACTTAGGCAAATGAACAAATTGATTTACACTACTTTACAGAATCTATATGTATAACTGCTGCAGTTTCGCTGAAGTGCCCAGCTTTGTCAAATATATAATTCTGTATTTGATAAAGCTGAGCACAAAATATAGAGATAATGCAAAGAACTATGTCCTTAGGTTTTAACAAAACTACTAATATAGAGCTCTTTACCACAAGCGATCTGCTACATGTTATTGATCCCTTAAAGTTACGCCATGACAGAAATTAATTGGGCAACTTCGACAAAAATCATGTGTGTGGTAGAATTTACCAAGTTTCATATCTTATCGGATAAGTATACGATTGTATGCCTTTTAAACATTCCTATCCTACATCCCAATCCTGAGTCTTATTTTCGTGTTTATCCCATACCACAAAATTATATTCTCCGGGTACGACCCAGCTCATACTATTTAGAAACAACCTCTTCTAACTTATGGACCCAAGAGAGGTGCCCCCCTATAGGAGACGTGGGCGTATGCAATAACCGCCCACGAGAAAACATTGTCAGCTTGACACCTTACAAAATTGCACTTCTGCAGCGATGAACCTCTACGAAATATCAACTCAGCTGCAGAATGGCCAGATCCTAATATCCACTAGCTCAGCCATCGCTATTGACGAAAATTGCGAAATATCGTTAGAAGGAAACATCTTCCAGAGAAACGGTCTAGTGATATCCCTCAATTCCTGCAAAGTCAAGGTCAATGAAGAAACGTATGAAGACGCTGCTACCGATTTGACGCTACAACCAATATAAGTCGAAGAGCTGCAACCGCCACCCCAACATTATATCCACTTTGAGCCAATTTATTCGAAAGAAAGCAAGAAGATAAAAGAACCACTGTCTCAAAAACAACAGCATCCATTGCATCTCCGACCGTCCATTCAGTATTCCCGCTCAGGCATTACCATTGGACCATTGTTGGTACCATTAAACCTCTGTTTCTTTTAAGAAGAAAAATTCAGAGCATACTATACAAATACAACAGGAAATCCCAAACCAAAAAAGTGTCCCAACACGAGGACGTGTTAAAGATTTAAGGATGGAGAACTTACATGCCTGTATATTCTCAACATCATACATAATACGACGAACCCGAAAAGCATGCATCATCAACTTTAGTGACTTGTGCAAGAGTGCTGGTTAAGACCTTTGCATTTATGTTAATTCTCATTACGGCATTACAACATTACGACATCCAATCGCTGTAACTTTACTTGTTCATATGGTGTTTTGAATCACATATTTTTATAATACATTGTAGACAGTAATAGTTGTGCCACTTAAATAAATAAATAAATTTCTTCGGACAATCGCTTACAACAAAACATAATTATATATATATATATATATATATATATATATATATATATATATATATATATATATATATATATATATATATATATACATACAGGGTTTTGCAAAATTTATTATCCATTTTATTTCATTAATAACACAAAAACAGTTCAGTTATTTTGAATTATAATAGTTTTAAATGGAAAAGTATGCTTTGCAAATTTTGTTAAAATTGTAGCGTTGATGTACATAACATCGTGTCTTTAATTCAGTTATCACTGTTCAAAGGTGTTTTCGACGTCATTATAATGCCCGTCGCTGCCCCCATCGTAAGACTGTATTGGCTTGGCGAATTAAATGAAGACAACTGGGTTCTATTGTAGACAAAAAGTCAAGTGGAACATCAAGAACTGACTGCAATGAATGCGACGAAGGAAGGGTGGGAAATGCAATTATTGATAATCAGAAAAAACCCGCTGTTAACCATGCTTCCGTCCTTGGTTTGAGTGATCGAAGCATGAAAAGAATGTTAAAACCCGTGAATTTTCATTCATATAAGATCCCAATTACTCGTTAAGTAAATGATCAAGATAAGCCCAACAGACTTGAATTTTGTCGTCTGATTCATGATAATCACCAATATGTTGGAAATAACTTTTTCATATGTGACGAGGCATATTTTCATTTCAACGGGAATGTAAATAAGCCCAACCGTTACTGGGCTCAAGAAAACCTCGGGAAATTCATCAGCGACCTTTAAATTTCCCTAAAGTAACTGTAATGCAATTTCATCCTCTATAATAATTGGGCCTTATCTGTTTTAAGAGAGGTCAAACAGTAACCGTTAGCGCTGCGCGCTACGTTTAAAAGTTGAAGACATTTTTTACCCCAAATTGAAGAAAAAATAGGACATTACTGGTTGCAGCAAAACGGGGCAACAAGTCATACAACGAGAATAAGCATGGTAATTTTAAGAGAATCTTTTTCAAAGAGACTCATTTTAAGAAATGGTACGATTCCATGGTCATCAAAATCCCCAGATCTTTCAGTGCCGGTTTGTTTTCTTTGGGGTTATATGAAGTATACGTTATATAAAGTATTTGTGAATAAACCAAAAAATTCAATAGATTTGAAATTAAATATTAGAAATTAAATCAATGCTATCTCACGTCGCGTTCTTCAATTCTTCAAAATGTTGTGCAAAAATTTTCTAATCACTTAGAAGAGTGCATTAAGAATAATGGCGATCATTTTCGAAGCACTATATTTAAATCATAAAAACGCCCATCTTTCTGGTTTAAAAATGTGTTTTAAGTCATTTTATTATTCAATTGAATAATTTTGAGCTATTTAAATTTGCAGTTCATTTTGTCGAACCCTATATATATATATATATATATATATATATATATATATATATATATATATATATATATATATATATATATATATATATATATATATATATATATATATATATGTATATATATATATATATATATATATATATATATATATATGTATATATATATATATATATATATATATATATATATATATATATATATATATATATATATATATATAAATTTAGACTGACCGGATGTATGAATTTTTGTTAATATCAGCTAAGTAATTATTTATTGACAAAGGTTGCTAACCAACGACAGAATTAGCTACCCATCTGCGACATTTAACTTTACTGTGTTTACAAATTTACAAAACGTATGTCACCTTTCATTTAAACGAACTCTCTTTCGCTAATGAAAATTTGTTTCTCTTTGTTATGGTAATGCTGTTTTGTTAGGACAAGCGTAGAAAGAACAAACGAGTGTTAATGCAATAACTTTGATAAAAACCCACACACATATACACTTTGAAGCAAATACATTTACGCATCCATTTACTATCAGAATTTAAATTCAAATGAAATAATGACATTTTTGAAAAGTGTGATCAGAAACCACATATACGTCTGACATGAAATAGTTCAGGCAATTCCTATGTGACTCGAAAATATCATGAATTTGATTTTTGTGCAACAAAATGGGCGTTATATTGTTTTTTCAATATCTAAAAATTACTTGTCTCTGAGAATATGTGCTCCAATATAGTATTGCAAGGTATAGATGTTCTAGAATGCGTAAAAAAATTGTTCGGTAGGGGGACACTGTGTCGCCAAATGAGTGCGCTTTTGGTCTGAAACGAGTTTGCTGATTGAAAGCTGAAGTGGAGAAACAAACGAAGAGCAATGTCTATTACAAAGCCGATAAAAGATGAGGTGATCCCTTGCCGTTTTTCTGTGACAAGATGAAGAACCGGTCGTGGATACATTTCCGATGAAATAGCACTTGGTCTCTAAATTGAACCAGCTTTCTCCACAAAATTGTATCTTTGTAATAAAATTATCTGATGAAATTTGGTAAATATATTACTTTTGCAGAATTGTTACTATGTACAAAAATTCAGTGTTTAAATTAAGTCGAAAAGTTAGTGGTCCCAAATTTATAGGTACTTAAGTTTCTTAAAAAGTTTATGTTTATTAATTCAATAGTGGATTAAATATATATATATATATATATATATATATATATATATATATATATATATATATATATATATATATATATATATATATTGATATGGTCACAATCAACCGTCAATCAAAATACTAGACAATATAAGTATCATCCTTATCATATGATATTGAATCAAGAGTTATATAATGCTGACTTCGAAAGGCGTGTCAACTTTTGCCAATAGTGGAATGTTCAACTTGAGATTGATCAAAACTTTTTGTCATGTTATGTTTTCTGACAAGACTACTTTCAGAAGTAGCGGTGCTGTAAAGTGTTATAACACGCCCTAATATACACTAGAAGACGAGTAGTGAGGAAGGGAGTAGCACCATCTGGCAGTTGCTCCGTGTGATAGGGAGGACCTGGGGACTTAATCCTCGGATCCTTCATTGGATGTACACTGCGATCGTCAGTCCGAGAGTCCCTTATGGGACGAGTTCTGCTGGTGTGGTGTAAACCAAACTGCTACTCGGAAGCGGGCCAAACTTCAAAGGTTGTCAAGTCTGAGTATCAGTATATGAAGATGACCCCCTCAGCTGCGCCAGAGGTCTTGTTGATGCTGCCACCGCTTCCCATCTGTATCTGAAAGGAGGCTATGGCGTCGCATCTCAGAATGCGAGACTCTGGAAACTGGTGCAGTGAGAGAACCATAATAGGACATGCAAAAGTTTACAAGGAGGTGGAAAAAAATTTTCAATTTCCACCATCAAGGTACGAAATACATAGAATTATATTAGGTTGACTAAGACATATACCCTCAGAATCCCCAGCAAGGATTAGTGAAGGAAAAATGAGGTTGCTTTCCAGCCTACTAGTCTGGTCTATTTTGTGACGGATCATGTCTGAAGGAGCAGCACTATCCTGGGGCGGGTATATACATCGATAGCCTGCGCGGACTTATGCTCTGGGCGTATATACCACGGCATTCTAAATGGAGGTGTACGCTATTCTGTCTGTAGCTATTCGACAAGATGTGAGGATGAGCCCTGAGAAATGTGTATACATTTGGTCAGATAGTCAGGCGGCCCTCCGGGCAGTCTGCGCGTCCAGAATTTGGCCTTTGCTGGTTCAGGAGTGCGCTGGCGCTCTTACGGAATTGTCCAGGACAAAGGAGGTACAGCGTGCGTGGGCTCCGGGACACTGTGGCGTGGCGGGGAATGAAGTGGCGAATGATTTCGCAAGGCTTGGTTCCCGGCGGCCATTCTGTGGCCCGGAGCCTGCTATAGGCATAAGTAGGAAGGCGGTTTCCGACGCCCTAGATAAATGGACTGAGGAGGCCATGGAGAAGCACTGGAGGTCGGTCAGTGGCTGTAGGCGGGCGAGGGATTTCGTGGAGAAGCTGGATAGAAACAAGACTATCTGGTTTCTTGATAGGAGACATTCTGCGCTTCGCCGCATCATTGGGGTACTAACAGGACCCTTTACTTTCAGAAGACAGCTTACATTGGTAGGTGTCGAGAGGGATCCCATTTTCCAGGAATGCGGCAAGACTGAGGAAACGTCTTACCAATACCTGTGTGAATGCGAAGATTTTGGGAGTCTTCGAACAGAATTGTTTGGTTTGAGGACTCTAGAGAGGAGCCAGGTAAGCTCCGTCTAATAGAAGACCGCCATTGCCCAAATTTCGAGGTCGAGGAGGTTTTGTGACGAAACCGAGGAGGGGTAGGGCATGGTTGCTGGGTTGCCGGGGTTGGCAAAAAGGGCTCGTTGTGGCCTACTTGCCTGACGCTAGCCTCCCCACCACTGCTACTACTACTACTACGAAAAAACACTAGAATTTACATTTTGGATCCCTCAAATGCGAAATTAAAACCACTGGTATATATATAGTTGGCGTTCCATTCTTCACAACATAACTATTGGACCGCATTTAAAAAAAAATACTCGTAATTATCTTCAATTCATCACAGAAGTTTTGCGTGGTTTCGTTTAACAGCTTAGCGGTGATAACTGTATTCATATGTGTCTCTAGCAGGACGGTGCCCCTCCGTGCTACCATCCTGAGAAACACGATTTTTTAGAAGAAAATTATCCTAAAAAATGATTTGGGCGTGGAAGTTCTGTTCAGTGGCCTCCAACGTCACGCGACCTGACGCGATTTTTTATAGATTTTTTCTTATGAGGTTAAATTAAAGTAAGGGTATATAACACCGCCCACTACAATGGAGGATATGCAAAATAGGATACGACACGTTTGCAAAACTATTGCATCGGATATGCTAGGGACCGCCAGACAAAACATCATCAAATTTAATGTATGCACAGCGGCGGATACAGGATTTTTTATGGTGGGTGACAATAATTGATGAATTTTTTCTGGGGGAACACAGGGTGTGATGGAAACTCCACAGCACAGAAAAACCGTATTAGACCACTTGCTATCTGTCTATTTTTACATTAATACATTACACAGAATTCACAACTCGAATAATAACACAGGCTGTCCATTAAAAAAGGTCATTATGTATTCACCTGCTTTTTATCGCACACTGTACAGTCCAAAATAATTTTAGAACGCGCACACTTAGTAACCGTAATCTAATATATACATTTATTTCAAAAGCGTGACCATCAACTATATACCAAAAAATCATGTTTTTTATGTTATTCGATCTTTTTGCATCTTATTGTTTTATTGCTAAAATGAGAATAAGTTATATATATATATATATATATATATACATACGATAATGGATAATTTTAAGTTAGCTGCACCATTAAAACTAAACAGATTTTTGTTATCAGCTTTGTTAATATAAGGCTCTTCAAACTTCAAACATAATTATTCACACCACTTGTCACAGCCTGTTCACACCATTTGTCACAGCCCTAACAGTACTGCAACCTGTGGTTTTATTACTGATGCGTAACCATCCCGGGGACACACAAAAAAGCCTGGACGCAGCAAGTGCGTTATGGTAGTGAATTTTCATAGAAATGCTTTGACACAAGATATTTTATTATAACTTTTTTTTCTTGTAAGATAGAAATCCAAATTTTGGCGCATAG
The DNA here is from genome assembly GCA_964006375.1 of Tillus elongatus. NCBI lineage: Eukaryota > Metazoa > Arthropoda > Insecta > Coleoptera > Cleridae > Tillus > Tillus elongatus. Next base: position 35,632,474 of record OZ023269.1, read on the forward strand.
TTTACTTTTTATATCGTAAACCTACATACAAAATTTGGTTTTCATAGCTTTTTTATTCTTTGAGATAAATTTTTTTTTCAAATGAAAACTCAAAATTTTTCCGGAAAACCACGCCCGATTTTCCTGACTAACAAACTTATCCAAGCCATTTACAAAAGGAAGGCACATGTACAAATTTTATCACAATCAGCCCATTATTTTTTGAGTTATCGGTGTGATATATATATATATATATATATATATATATATATATATATATATATATATATATATATATATATAAATTGAAACTGACCCGGGATATGGGTTATAGGGGCCCTAGCTCGCGCTCATTTGCAAAATTTTTTTCAAAATTCAAAAGTCGGGATCTCCCCAGCAGTGAATTTTTTCTACGAAAATTCACTAAAACGTCTGAGATATAACAAAACATTTTTTATGTGCAACTGCCTCACCAGCGTCAGTAGATCGAGTTTTTTCAATATGTGGATTGGTTCATTCCAATTTGACAAATAAATTAGGCATAGAAACGGCTGGAAAATTTGTATAAATATTAGAATGAAAATTAGAATGAATTAAAACTTTTACTTTTTGCTTATTATTATTATTGTGGCCTTATCAGATATTATTTTTGTTTGATATTTAAGATCAACGAAGTTACGTTTATGTTTTGTGCTTTTGCTGTTATTTTTTCAGTTTTCTATATATTTTAATTGTATTTAAAAATTTCTATTTATTTATATATTTATATTCCGAAATACAAATAAACAAATTAAGATTGACCTTTTATAATTTTTTTATGTTGATATAAATCAATGATTTTTTTAACAACCAAGTGATTTAAATCATTTGACTTGAATCATGCCAACCTTGCTTTATTTAATGTTGATTAACCTCGTATAATACTTTTATTGCAGCTAAAAAATATTAATTCCAAAATAACCAGGTAACAAACGCTTTCGTTATTTTTATGAAAGGCAATCTAATGTCATTATTCAGTAAAGGCACAACTCAAAGCATTAAGTTGTCAATAAGATCCATGAGGATGAGAGACATTTTTAAGTACACTTTATGCAAATCATATCTAGTGGCACTAAAGCGTTACACTTGTTACGCTGGGTCAGCAAATCGTTACTTTATGACACCTGTGGCCCCTTTTAACTTACACGAAGCTCTCTAAGTATTCTGGATTAGACATCACTTGATAAAAAATGAAATACTATTTTGCAATAATTATACGAGCAAGTTAACTAATGTTTATACAAATTACATGGGAACATTTTTTTCTTTAGCTTATTCCAGGCAAAACAATTTAATATACAGTTTAAGAGATATAACTAAACCTATTTTTTTTTAATAGAAGAGCGCCTTTATTGTTTAACAGATTTTTGTAACATAGGTAGAATTTTTTGACTGCATCTTTGTACTTGTGCCGTATATTTGGTTAATTTGTTTTTAACAAAACTTTGAATTCAAAAACTTTACCAATATCAAGCAACGGTCGACTGTTTCTTTCTGTATTGGGAACAGAAAAAATGCAGAAATTCGTTTTTCATTGACATTTGCCATACGCTAGCGTTTCTCAACCTTTTAGTATCTGCGATCCAATTTCATCACGATTCTAATCCCTCCTGTCTTACGTCCTCCATAGCAGACATTCTAGAATGTCTGCGCGGCGTGTATAATTCCTGCATTTTGTTAAGTTCCTGCCAGTCTCAGTCGAGTCGATACTTAATTTGTGTGTTAACTTCATGATATTCGAGGAGCAGTAGTTTTATACAGTGTATAGAGAATTTTGGATACATTTTTGAGTGGGCGTTAGCGATCATTTGACGATAGTGAAGTATCAACAAGTACACAGACGAGAGTGGTTCTGAAATAAAAATTAAGAAAATATTCTCAAGAATATTTAAAGTTTGGGTTTACTACCATTAAAGTAAATGAAGAAGAAATATCCTTGGGTGTCATTCGCTCAAAAATAATGGAAGCAGACAGCATGGAACCTAATAAACTAAAACTAGATTAGGAATCGATTCATAGTGAATACGTTAGCAAACCCCGAGAATTCTTCTAATTACAATTAAAATCACATGAAAAGCAAAATTTTTTTCAAACTTTGTGAATGAAAAAGCTTTACTGGCTTCCTAGAAAGTTTCATATCAAATAGCCAGATGTAAATAGCCTCATACCATTGGTAAAGAACTTATTCTGCCAGCTGCAGTTAACTATGTTTGAAGATAATTTTGCCAAACAATTGCAGTCCATACCTCTATCAAATGATACTGTTTCCCGTCGAACTGGTGATATAGCTGAAAGTCTACAGCACCAGCTTTTCGGGGAGTTACGGGACAATTTTTTTCCATCCAGCTTGATAAGGCAATAGCAATGAAGATGCTCATTTAATTGCTATGTTCGATTTTTTGACGGTATGTCAGCAGTAGAGGAACTACTATTCTGCAAACCAGTAGAACTAAAATTAACAGCACTGGCATTATTTGCTATCTTAAATGGTTTTCTAAACGAGGAAAACATAGAGTGGGAAAATTGCGTTGGCACATGCACCGATGGTACTCGTACAATGTGTGGAAGATTCCAAAGCATACAAGTACTTATGAAACAAAAATATCCACCGTGAATCTGGGCACATTACATGATACGCAGAGAAGCTCTGACTTCCAAAGAAGTGAGGCCTGGTCTGATTATGGTACTAATGATGGTGGCACCCGCAGTAAATTATATAAAAATGAGACCCCTAAAATCAAGAATCTTCTCGTCACTTTGCGAAGGCATGGGTGCAGTACCTTCAGCGTTACTATTTGATTAAGGCAACATGGTTATCACGTGGGACATTTTTGCAACGGGTTTATGAATCAAGTATCGCGATTTCTCTATAAGAGGAAAACTATCACCATTTTTAAAATCCTATCTTTCCCAAACCGGATTTTCAGCGGTGGCTGCTTTGAAGACAAAATATAGGTCTCAGCTAAATATAGAAAAAAGAATTATCAGTTTATAATATTGAAATTTCTTTTGAAAGATTTTGCTTTGCAGGACAGGCCCAAGGGAGTCATAAATAATTATCAATCTTGTGTAAGCAAGATGCTTACCGTTTAAGTATCTAGTTTTATGATATTTTTCCATAAATAAATGTTAAGAGAAGATGAAAGTAAATTACTGGATTTGATCTGAGAAAAGTTTATGAAAAATCGCTACAAGTGAGTGGTGAACGTGTCGCCACCTAGTTCGGAACCAAGTACTATGTTGTCACGCCCGCTCCAAATAACACAGAGTATTAAAAATAGAGACGGTATACAACTAACTAACAATTTAAAAAATTGTTAGCCCTGGCCCATTTCTACCCCAATATAGGGACAAAGTATGTAAGACTAGATGCATTCTCGCAACAATTAGAACCGTAGACCGGTTTCGCTCTCATTAGAGCTCTTCGGTACGGCATACTAATTGTAGCAAAAATGCACCAAAAATAACACGGCTATCGTATAGCCAGTCTTAAAACACTAAGTGAGTGGTGAACGTGTCGCCACCTAGTTCGGAACCAAGTACTATGTTGTCACGCCCGCTCCAAATAACACAGAGTATTAAAAATAGAGACGGTATACAACTAACAATTTAAAAAATTGACTAACAATTTAAAAAATTATACAACTAACAATTTAAAAAATTGACTAACAATTTAAAAAATTGAGTTGTATACCGTCTCTATTTTTAATACTCTGTGTTATTTGGAGCGGGCGTGACAACATAGTACTTGGTTCCGAACTAGGTGGCGACACGTTCACCACTCACTTAGTGTTTTAAGACTGGCTATACGATAGCCGTGTTATTTTTGGTGCATTTTTGCTACAATTAGTATGCCGTACTGAAGAGCTCTAATGAGAGCGAAACCGGTCTACGGTTCTAATTGTTGCGAGAATGCATCTAGTCTTACATACTTTGTCCCTATATTGGGGTAGAAATGGGCCAGGGCTAACAATTATTTAAATTGTTAGTTAGTTGTATACCGTCTCTATTTTTAATACTCTGTGTTATTTGGAGCGGGCGTGACAACATAGTACTTGGTTCCGAACTAGGTGGCGACACGTTCACCACTCACTTAGTGTTTTAAGACTGGCTATACGATAGCCGTGTTATTTTTGGTGCATTTTTGCTACAATTAGTATGCCGTACTGAAGAGCTTGTTGCGAGAATGCATCTAGTCTTACGCTACAAGTAATTAACCGATCGTAAATTTTATCCATCATTTTTTTTAATAATATTATTGGCTGCGGCATCTCAGGCCATTAGCACATTCATTTCCCATCATTCACTATTTTTACTAATTTTCCAGACAAAGTCAACTTCTCGTTGGCTCGCCCAGGAATCTAACCCGGGACCTCTCGCTTAGCAGGCTGGCACCTAGCAACCTGCGCCACGAGGGCGTACTATCCATCATAAAATGCATTAAATATGTAGGCTGCAAACATACGGAAATTGAGTGTTTTTAATTATGTATAATTAAAACACCTTACCAAGCGAAAGTGCGAGGTACAACGGTCATTTTAATGCATGATGTAACTCAAAACCGCACCGTGGATGATAGGACAAGTTGGTAACCTCTAAGGGGGTCACTGAGTTTGCACATAGAAAAGTGCAAACTCGGAATTTAATATGTGAAGTAGAAAATACGTGTCTAAAAAGTTAGTGGAAGCTCGGCAGCCTCGGAGCCCAGAAATACCTGCGCGACAATAGTGTCAATGGTTTTCTTTTCGTTATACAATCAGAGTAAATTTAGAAGGGAAGTGAAAATTTCAGAGAGTGAATTAGGAGTGTTTTAAAGAAGAAAAAAAAGGGTGACTTTCGCGGACGCGTGTGGTTGAACGGCTAATGGAGGGACTGGTAAAGCATGATACAGAGCTGGCGTGTTACCTCAGATTTCTTGGTGAGTAGGTTCCATGTTTAAAATATTGCTTAGATTGTCTTTTATTAGAGAGGCTAGCTGTCTCGGGTACTGAAGTAATTTTTATATAAAATTTTTATAGATATATCTTGGGATATAGACTGAAAGATAGAAATAGTATAGATGAATTGAGCCGTAGGGGGCTAGAATATAATTAAAGCGAATTGGAATCATATGGAAATTGTGGATGGGGTTTTAAGGGACTTTAGTAGACGGGAATTGTTGTGAAATCCTATAATACGAAGGACAAGATAGGGCTTTGAGCCATAAGAGTTTAGTCGGGACCTATAAGGGGTTATATGAATTTGAGAGCTGTAATTAAGCTAAGTAGTCCTTTTCTAAGATTTGGGAAAACCTCCCACACAATTTTGTTTAGATAACAGTAGATTTTTTATTTATTTGGATTGAGAGTTTTACGTTAAATTTTAATTAAGGAAACCTATGGAATAATTGATTATTTACAATCTATTGTGCCGTTAAAATGTTTATCCGTTTAAATTTTATTTTGTATTAAAGCCATTTTAAAACTAGATACGGGGTTTTATTCTTAGCATAAGACTCCCTAAACTAGAGTTACTTGAACAGTCCTTTTAAAATGATTGTGACGTGTTTGTCACTCGGTATACACTAAGGCTGAATATATATATATATATATATATATATATATATATATATATATATATATATATATATATATATATATATATATATATAGTAAAATTTTGGGAATTTGATTCCAGATGCTCGGTTTTAGTGTTCCAAATAAATTTAGGCAAGACCTCCCTTGAAGGTCGTAAAACTTAATCATTGTTTTTAAGGTAAATGGGGTGGTTTGTTGAATACACGTTCTGCCGCTCGAGCATGGCCGAGTTTAAAACGTATCTGAATAAATTATCAAGTTTCAGTAACAATAATAATTAGAGTTTACAGTCATTTAAATCTTTGTATTAAAGAATAGCAAAAGGCACGTAAAACCACCCCGTGTCACTTGTTTTCAATTTAATATTGATAAGTTAATTATTAAATACATTGTGCAGTACTGATACAGTCCTATATAAGTGTATTCTATTGCTTTTCTTTCAGAAAATGGTATATATTTCCTAATAATATGTTTTTTCTCATTTTTTGTCAATATGCTCGCGCCACCAATTCAGCTTTATCACGCTCTTTAGCGGGGCGCACCCCACAGGATGAGAACCGAGAACCGCTGCCATAAGCTTTTAAATGCTGTTACTGGAAGTTTGCTAAATTTTGATAGCGATAACTCATTATTCTTTTCACGAAATAATATATATATATATATATATATATATATATATATATATATATATATATATATATATATATATATATATATATATATATATATATATATATATATATATATATATATATATATATATATATATATATATATATATATATATATATATATATATATATATATATATATATATATATATATATATATATATATATATATATATTGGTCCGTCTTAATAATAATAATCTTTAAAAAGTAAAACGATTTTATTCTTATGAAAGCCGTTCAGTAAACCGCATAAAACAAAATGTTTGTCAGTAAAGTTGAATAAATTGTTTTCATAATACATAAGTGCAATTTGGAGAACACAATTTATCACAACACAGTCACAGGCCTGACTATCGTTTTGCTAACAAAGTTAGCGTCAGCAGAGCGATGACTACATTTTAATCTGGTGTTTTGCTTTACTTTCCTGAAAAAAATTAATGCCTATAACTCTGCAAAGTTAAAATTATCTATGTACTCGTCTGTATAAAGACAAGTTGTGCCTAGAATTTTAATAAAATAAGTTTGTTATTTCCGAAAATACAAACATTTTACGGAATAAATTTAAAATTTTCACAGAAAAACTGATTCGATCAGTCTGAGCAACGAACTTATTTAAACTGTATACAGAATAAAGGTGCCTGCCACATTTATCACTTGCTCTTCATCAATCGCTTGAAGAAGTTTATTAGCCACACCCAAACCTTTTTTTTACGTTTGATCTCAAACAAATTTGTATTTCCGAAATGAATGATTTTGTAAATTTTCGATATCTTTTTAAAATGCGCTACCGTAACGCACCTGCTGAGTCAAGACATTTGAAAGTTGACACGATATTGCATTTAGAATTTAAAGAAAAAATAAAAAGACATTAATTTTGTTAGATGAGACTTAAATGTCGTATGGTATCTATTACAACAGCATAGATTCTATGCTGTGCTACTAATATAAGTTTTTTAAAATATAAATAACATTACATTGTACTCTGTCTCCTAAATATCAAACTTTCTTCTTTTGACAGTCTTGCTTTGAACGCTGTTAAATTTATAAATAGGAATGCTGCAAATTCTAAACTCCAGTCAATATTTCAACAGCAGATGTCCTTAGAGTAGGAGCATTGGAAAACTGTAAATCAAAAGTTAGATTAAAATCTTTTATTTCAGCAATGGATTGAACAGGTGAATAACTGATTTTATAGCTCACTTCGCAGCATTGAGCTCCCTGCAAAAGTTCGGCCAATACATTTATCAATATTTAACTGCAGTTGATGTCAGGATCACCTATCACATGAACTACTGAAGCTCTCCTATATCCAGATATTCTTATGCTTAATTATTCTAGGCAATTAAATTAGCTCCGTGACTACTGCGGCCACAAAAAATAAAAGCATTACCTACATATCCAAAACCTGATTTTAAGAAAATGGTTAATAATATGTAAAAAGTATGATTTGCAAAGTATTTTGTTAATTTCCGCCTTGCATTCATTCCTTAGAAAATACTTGCTTATTAGAAATTTAAGACTCTCGTATACACAGGGATATATATATATATATATATATATATATATATATATATATATATATATATATATATATATATATATATTGTTACGTAACATTCTCACAAGAAAATTAGTGCATAACAATAAGAAAATCCATTGAACCATACGCGACGAACAAGAAAATTGCGGTCAACGACATAATATCAGAATATAAAATAAAAATCAAATTTAAAGTAAACAAGGTAGTAATTTATATACCAGGATTTTCGTTTCGCGACGCCGACGCTAAAGAAGGTGAAGGTATGGTCCATTTACAATGCAAATAACTACATATCTTTACATACCAAGTGTTACGGTTTTCTAGGTATCGGCTTTTTTCGCAATTTCACAGAATTTATGGTTTGTATTGAAATAAGATCTGCAAGTCAGAAAATAGCTCGCCTATTTTAGAGAATTATGTTTTTATATGTAGATGTGTAAACTCATCAAGCTTTGCATGCAATACAAAAATATTTGTGCTTAATGAAGAAAGAAAAGTATGCAGCTTTATTTTCGATATTTGGCCATATTTCACTTTCAGTGAATTTTTCATACGAAATCAGATTACGAATTTTGAATTGTGAAAATTGTTTTGAATTTGAAAAATATTCTTCAACTGAGCGCGAACTAGGACCCCTAGAAAACATATCCGGGGTCAGTTCCAATGTTTATCCTATATGCCAAAATCTAGGTCTCTAAGTGAAAATAAAAAACAGTTGTATGCATTTAAAGAAAAAACATGGGTGCCACTAGTAATCAGAGAATGGCGCAAAACCAAAATATTTTGTGTGGTTCACAATGTACTAAATATTACAAAAATTAAGTTTACTTGGCGCAAAAGGCCAGGAAGTAACAGAAAAAATATTTTAAACGTTTTATGAATTTTCTTCTTAAAAAGTCAAAGTCGCGATTTGAAACGTCAAAAGTGAGGACTTCCAAGCAAATGTCTTGAACTTGAGACGAATGCGTGTTATGTAGAAAAAATGTCGTAAAAAGTGTTTTGTGCAAAGCTTTTAACCGTCATTTTGTCCTTCATTCTTCTAAAATATTTGGAGAAAATGTATTTTAAACTCTTTATCTGATGCTTTGACAGTAGCTTAAGCAAACGATGTGCATTAGTCTACGAGAAGAGTTTTATATATATATATATATATATATATATATATATATATATATATATATATATATATATATATATATATATATATATATATATATATATTTGGTATGCATTTTTCGTACGCATTTAGCTTCGCTGGAGGTCTAACATTTTTATAAGTTTAGACAGCCAGCGAAGCTAGATGCCTACGAAGCATTTATATTTTTAAGCCAATAAAAGTAAAAGTTCCTTAAACCGAACGCCGCCACTGATTTATAGTTCTTTTTTGCGCTTTGTCTCTGATACAGACAACAATTCCGAAACTTGTCAGGTAAAGTTATAAAGGAAGTTCAAACACCTCGCCCAGCAATTAAAATACAATACACAGAAACTTTGACTTCGATTTAGTCTTTCTCTCGGTATCGATCTTTACCTAAGCAAGGTGATGTGTAGTAGTAAGTAGTTTAGAATTCTTCATCCTCTGATGACGCTAACTTTGTTAGCGATCCTCAGGTTTTTTTAAATATGTGTTTTGGTGATTTGGGTTCTCCAAGTGTACTTATCACTGCTCATCACAGGTTACCGTCTTCACTTGTTGGGTAATGAAATTGTTGATGCGTCAATGGGATGTATTTTAACAGGTAAATAGTTGGTTTTCAGTTTTGTTAAAATAATATTGTTTTATTTTTATTTAGATATCAAGTAAGTAGGCAATCCATTACATCCTCTTTTTAGCGAATAAAAAAGAATTTACTTGGCTTGCTCACGGATCATTTAACAAACCTCGTTCAAAAACATATAAATAAAATCGTGAGCTTGGGGAAGGCACAGTTTTGGCTAATGTAGAAGTTTACGCTTCAAACTCCTGTAGAGCTATTGAAAGGGATTCCAAAAGCGAAGGTTCAAAACATTCTGAAAACACAAGTACCACCCATACATATTTAGGCTTATCCAGCACCAACACCCTGGGGATGCTCAAAGTCGGGTAGTCTTCTGCAATTGCTATCGGAAAAGATGTGACATGGTTAGAGATTTTGCAATGAAGGTTTTATGGTCAGACAAGGCTCATTTTAGTAATTCTGGGATACTTAGTAGGCACAATAGCATATTCTGGTCCCATGAAAACCAATACCAAATATTTTACAGAGGGCAGGTTTGGTCTAAATGTGTCTTGTTTCATATTAGGAACACAGATACAATTTTATATATTTGAGGAGAACCTAATCGCCAATCGCTACTTAGAAATTTTAGAGACAGCTAACCTGAATTGTGTGCTTGCGTTACGATTTTTAAAGTTGGTTTTTGCTGATAGGCTTATTGGATAATATTTTTTTATTATTCTTATTTCCTCCTGTAATTTAAATCTAGGTAAGGATTTTGTGGAAAATTAGCAATAGATATAATGATAGCTAGCTGTTATTAAATAATTTTCTCGATTTATTTTTAACATATAGAAATAAATAAACAGCATCATTTTTTTGCTTGGCCTACCGCAAAATTTTGAATGCGGATTATGAAAATTAGGATTTTTGTTGTTGTTTATTTAAATAGACCCATAATGTTCTATACTTTTGAGAAGCTTGTGACTTGTGTGAAAATTAATTTCGGGACAAATATACAGAGTGTCCTATTTAAATAAACAAACATTGATCAAAATTTCAAAAACAGTAACATTTAGAAAAAACTAAATACGCCACTGGATTCTACAGAAAAAGCTCTAAAAACATTTTTTTTTTACTTTTTTTGACAAGTTTCCAGATAAGTTAAATGCAATGGGAACCTAAAAATGCAATATTTTCAATATCGCCCTGTAGCTCGGAAACTAATAGCGCTATAACAATTTTGTTTAGGGCAGCTTTCGTTTCACAAAAAAGTATCTCAGGTTCGCGAAAACTTCAAAGTTTTATTTATTATTATTAAATTTACTAATAACCGAAATACTCGGCACTTGCAACCAAAATGAGACGTCCTGTACATATGATTCTCTAATATTTGAAGTAATTCTATCAATCTATGTTTGGAGTTTGTAGTAAGTGTGCCTGCAAAGAATGTAATTTTGCAAATAAATTACAAATCAATGCAAATTTAGTTCTTTGTTTGAAAAAATCAGTATATCTTTACATTCATCAACGGACAGCGAAATTGTCAGTGGCCTAAATAATAATTAAATAATATTCACCAGAGCGCACAGAAAATGATATATATTTTAGCTCCCACATTTCCTTAAAATTATAGAAATTAATTAATAGAATAGATTCACAAATACTAGGTTCTGCGGTGCTTGCTCAAACGGTATTTTCTGTATAAATTATTGCAGAATATACTCATTTGTTTTCCAGAAACTCATTATTTCCTGCAAAATGGATAAGCTCTAGTTTGGCCTGAATAACAGGCCAAGCATTTCTGATTCAAAATTTATTACTTGCTTGCTGTATTAGTATTTGGATGGGTGTAGTTTCATAAACACATCGTTTTCAAAAGACTAATTAATTTTAAACTTCAGGAGAAATATTTCAATTTGTATAGCATCGTAAACTTAATAGCACATTCTTGCGGCAAATAGTTTCAGATCTTCATACATAGAATTTAGAACACTATGAACAAGATCACAGAGGCTAGAATGATTTCAACCGTCATTCTAGGTCAAGAAGGTTCAACAAGGATAAGATAATGTCAGACTTGGGTTAAACAAGCTAATAGATAGTGGTAGAGGGCTTACTTCAGTTGTTTGAAGTAAATATTATTAATTGCATTAAAGCAAATTACCTTCAAACAAACCAATTGTAAACTCATTACCAGATCCCAAAAGAAGGTCTTATTTAGTAAAAAAAGTTTAAGAGATAGTATTCTCGCTTACCAATTAACTATATTTTATAAAAAGATCCAAACTTTTGCACATAATATACTATTTGTAAGATAAACCTGCGTAACAAATTGGGTTGCAATAACTTCGTTATTTTCGAAGATACAACATAATTTTCGAGAGAAGTTTTTCCTGAAAAACTGGTGCGGTTTTCCTGGCTAATAAACCTATTCAAGCCACTTAGAAAAGGAAGGTATGTACCAAATTTAGGTTTAAATTGGCTAATTGTTTATAGAGTTATTGGTGTGCTATATATATATATATATATATATATATATATATATATATATATATATATATATATATATATATATATATATATATAATTGAAACCGACCCGGATATTTTAGTCCGTGCTAATTTGAAGAAAATATTGCAAAATTCAAAAGTCAGTCAGAAACTCTATAACTTAAACTACTACCAAATTATCAGAGAAAGAGTAAATTTAAAATGATTATTCTGCAAACATTTTAGTAAAATGAAGAATAATGACGGCTGGAACAGAAACTTGAGGCTTCGTAAAACCCATTTTTACGGCATTTAATCTAGCCCACATGCATTTCAGAAAACTTATTTACAAGACGCCAATTTTGATGTTTCAAATCTTGAGTTTGATGTTGTAAGAGGCAAAAAGGTTTGCAAAGCATTTTATCTAGTGTTTCTTAATTATTTTTTTGCGACACGAAAACTTAATCTTTGTAATATTCAACAGATTTTGTTAACCACACAAAGTATTTTGGTTTTGTGAATTTATCTGATTACCAGTGGCACACAAAGTTTTTTCTTTAAATATATATAACTGCTTTTAGTAAATTTTCGTAGAAAAAATAAATTAACTCATGGGGAGATCCCGACTTTTGAATTTTGAAAAAAATTTTGCAAATGAGCGCGAACTAGGACCCCTACAACCCATATCTGCGGTCAGTTTCAATTCTTATATATATATATATATATATATATATATATATATATATATATATATATATATATATATATATATATATATATGTATCACACCGATAACGCAAAAAATAATGGGCCTATTTTGATAAAATTTCGCACGAACCTTCCTTTTGTAAATGGCTTGGATAAGTTCGTTAGTCAGGAAAATCGGAAGAGGTTTTCTGTGAAAATTTTGAGTTTTCATCCGAAAAAAATTTTTATCTAAAAAATAATGGGCCGATTTTCATACAATTTGGCATGTACCATTCTTTTGTAAATGGCTTAGAAAAAATTCGTTAATCAGGAAAATCAAACAAGGTTTCCGGGACAATTTTGAGTTTTCATTCGAAAACAAATTTTATCTCAAAAAATAAAAAATCTTTGATACCAAAGTTGGTAGGTAGGTTTACGATATAAAAACTAAACTATACACCAAAACTTAGATTTATATGTTACAAAAAAAAGGTTTAATAAAATATTCTGTGCCAGGTCATTTCTATGAAAATTCACTACCATAACGCACTGGCTGGGTCCAGGCTTTTTTATTTTAACTTAGAGATCCAAATTTTGGTGCATTTACAGTAAAAACCTGCGTACCACGTTTGGTTGCCATGGCTTTGTTATATTCGGAGATACAGAAATTTTCCGATAGACAACTCAAAATTTTCGCAGAAAAACTAGTCCAATGGCTCATAAGACAAACCACTGGGTGGTTTCAACTTAACACAAACTTTATTCACTTATTTATTTACACCTATTTGTTTACTTTACTTTGGCTAAACTATTATTACAATTATATACAAGAAACTTCAAGAAAAACAATGCATTTGCTATCGCTATTGATGCGAAAGATAATATTTTCGTGGTTCGTCTTTCAGCTCTGTTGTCCGTCTACCACGATGCTACCCCCAGCTTTCATCTTTACCACCCTAAGTGATTCGTGAGCGCTGTTGCCATACGTTATAAACTAATGATAGACTAAATAAAAAATTAAAACCTAATTGTTTGCCAATGGTAAATCCATCCCCCCCCCCACATATATATATATATATATATATATATATATATATATATATATATATATATATATATATATATATATATATATATATATATATCAATATGGTGTCATAAGAAAGCGTGTGGAATTCTGCATTTACCAAAGTTAAAATATACAGAGTGTTGCATTCGAAATTTCGCAAAAGATAAATACCTGTATATTAAAAAATAAATTGTCATTATTAACGTGCATAAACGCACTCTACACAAAAAAAAACAATCTTTATAACAAAAACCGATAATATCTCAAACATGTCGATGGATACGAACGTCCGAAGTAGACCACTTTTTTTTTGCATTTAACTCCCTGTAGTTGGAGAACGGGTGAAAATAACCCAAAATCAAGTTAATCAGCAACGACGTGGCTTTCTAAAAATGCCATATTACAAAGGGTGTTCCATTAAAAAAAGAAGGTGGGTGCAACAATCTGTTTATTGCCACCCTGTATAAATGGAAATAATTATAAAATGTGCTCTCGTGGAACATCTATCGCATCGAGAAAACTGCATTTTAAAATATAGCCGCGGTGAGGACCTATCTTCCGTCCTCAAACCGATGGGACACCATACATACATATATACATACATATATATATATATATATATATATATATATATATATATATATATATATATATATATATATTTCTTTTGATGGAATACAGAACGCAAAGTATTCCAGCAAATAAAACGGTCACATTTTGCGCTCGAAATTCGTAAAGTTCTAGCATAAGATGCACATATATATTCCTCAATTGCTTGAAATTCCATAACAATCCGCATAATATAAATTATCTGATGTCAGTAGTGAAACCGGAGCAAAGCAACAAGAAGCCCTGCAAAAGGTTAACGATATTCAGCATACCAATCAAGCTTTCCTCAAATCGCTACTACAATTCGAATCATTAGTTATGACCTATGAATATGAATACTTGAATTTTGTAGAGGGTCACCCAGTTCAAACATGAGGACCAGCATAACCCCTGTCCGGTCAAATAAACTAGAGCTATTCACATTTCAACTCCAACTACTCTAAACAATTGGTTTGGCTTCAAAATTTCAGTCCCCTTTTGGCATAGGGCCAAAAAACGCAACCTTCACTGCATTGCTTACGTCCCTATCAAATAATCGTATAAATTGTTATTCAGTGACACAGGATTTAAAAGACGGCTTTCCTAATATAAATGTTTTCTACAATGCAAGTCAAATCTGCTAAGCGATATATTTAAGTTTAAGACAGTAAATTGTAAGGCCATAGTTTCATAAAAATATGGTAGATATACAGGCTGTCCCAACAAAAATTTTCAGCCCCTAAAATGTCCCATTTCGTCAATGCGTGGGAACAATGCTAAAACAGGTCAATTTTAACTTAAAGGGGCTCCAAATTTTTTCCTGGTTTCAAAATTATTTCTGCATCCCTCTATCGTCGAGAGATACCCCTTTAAGAACTTTAAATGGCCAGGGGGGTTGAGTGATACACGATTTTGAAGCTGCTTTCATTCTATATGCAATCATGCTTTTTAGTCAATTTTTATTTTAAAAAATTCACTAATAGAGAGGTATCGATTGTGAGACTGTGCAAAAATTTTTTCAAATGAGCGCGAACTAGTACCCTTAAAACCCATATCCGGGGTCAGTTTCAATTTTTATATGTTTATATATATATATATATATATATATATATATATATATATATATATATATATATATATATATATATATATATATATATATATATATATATATATATGTATCCAACCGATAACGCAAAAAATAATTAACCGATTTTAATAAAACTCGGCAGGTGCCTTTATTTTATTAATGGCTTGAACGAGTTCGTTATCCAGGAAAATAGAACAAGGTTTTCCGGAAAAATTTTGAGTTTTCTTTCAAAAAAAAATTTTTTCTCCGAAAATTGCAAATCCATTGTAATGAAGTTTGGTGTATATGTTGCCTTGAGAAAGGCCTTATCACACACAAAAATTTAGCTTTCGAAGTTAATGGAAAATTGATTTTTTTAAATTTTCAGATTTTTTTTAAATAACTTTTTTTCTCCTAAAATTACAATGATTTTTTAATGACATTCGGTGGATATATTGCATTAGGAAAGGCCTTCCTACATACCAAAATTAAACTTTCTAAGTTTAGAGAAAATTAAGTTATCCAGGTTTGAAGCATTTAACAAAAATGCACTACCATAACGCACTTGCTGCGTCCCGAACTGTTTTAATTTTGAGCGATTGTTTCTGAGAACCCTGCCTAGATTACTGTAAAAGGAAACAAAAGTGGTTATAAAAAACATTTCAATTTAAGGAATGTATTGCTTAAAATCTCCACCTCCAACTTCCATACAATAAATATTTTAAAGCTTGTATAACGCTTTTCAACATTTCTGGCTTGATCAAATGGCAATCTGCAAGGATTCTTTCTCGAAGCATTTAATAATAATAATAATGATAACACCACACTAGATAAACTCCGCACCCAGAAGTCTTAGACTTGTGTAGTGGGAGCTTACATAAACATATAGACAAAGAGAACATTAAAAGAGATTGAAGTGGTGTAGCATAAACCTTAGACTTTAAGTGGCATAATAAAAGAAATCCAAAGGAGTTAAGTCGGGCGACCTAGGTAGCCATTCAATGGGACCTCTCCGACCCATCCATTGTCCGAAAAAATAACCTAAGAAACCGCGTACTCGTATATGATAATGTGAAGGCGCTCCATCCTGTTAAAATAAAATTTTGTTGTCTTTGAGATTTACGTCTTCTTCCAGTGTTTGGGTGATTATAGGGTTAATAAGGTCTTCTAACAACTTTAAATAACTTTCACCAGTCAAATTGTTTTCAACAACAAGTGATCCGATAATGTGGTTGCCCAGAATGCCTGCCCAGGCGTTTAATGTTTAAGGGGTTTTGGTGTGACTTTCACTGAACATATGATGTAATAACGACAACTATGCCCATTTACTTAACCGTTCAACATTAACGTACTTTCATCAGAGAAACAAATGTTGTAAAGTAGACCTCGGTCATTAGTCAAACTCTCAGTAGTTAAATCTTCATAAAACTGTAAGCGTCAGCCGAGAACATCTTCATTTAATTTTTGGACAAGTGTTGTGTTGAATGGATGAACCTTATGTTTTTTATAATCCGATGAACACTACTTTTTGAGACACCACTTTCTTGCGCAATTTTTTTAGATATTGCCTTTTATCCATTAAAAGATAACCAAGAACAGCCACTTCAAGACAGTCATTTTGGAAAGGACGTTGACGGTTATGTTTTTTGTTTGTAACAGAGCCCGTTCTCAAATTTTACAATTAAATTAATGACGTACGGACGACTAACCCGCTGTTCTACATGACTTGGTTTAAAAGTCGAGCAGCAACACTGGCACAATTGTTATTTCCATACCATGGTTTTATTAGTTCAATTCTTTGTTCGGTGCTATAAACTATTTTAGAGATTATGGTTTTTCGTTTTAGCTTACTTATTAAGCAACTATAATTGATGAATTCAAGCACAAACTGTAAAACGGATAATTTTAATACATTTAGCCAAAACTTTTTGTTCCTTTAAAAATTAAAAATATTTCGGCAGAAAACATAACATTCCCTTGTCCGGTTCCACCAAAACAATTGTTTACAATTTGAACTAAAGCATACCGGATTAACAATCTCAAATTTGAATGAGCCTAAAACAATTTCGTGCCTCCCAATAACCAATCGCTGAAATTGAAATAAAAGATGATTGCATAAAGCATGAAAGCAGCTTTAAATTGATGTGTCACTCGGCCCCCCTTGACATTTTTGAAGGCATGGCTCTGGATGCTAGAGAGATGCAGAAATATCTTCGAAACCAAGAAAAAATATTGGTCCCCTTCAAGTTAAAATTGCCTGTTTTAGCATTTTTCCCTCACTTGAACGAAATAGGACATTTTATGAGGTTCAAACTTTAGTTGGGACACCTGTATAGATAGATATCTACCCTTATTTTCTCTACTAAATGTACAAGCTTGTAACACATAAGATTCATTGTTATAAAAACATTAAATAAATACGTTTTAACAACACCTACTACAAGTAAGTAATCTTATATCTACAGCCGTGTGCAAAAGCATTATTATTATTATACAAAAAACTGTGAACTAGTTTTCATAATATGTTCTTTTGTTTAAAATTTTATGAATGGCATATCTACTTGAAAATTTAGATACAGATAAGATAATCCCTGCCTTCACCAACCGCTTACACATAATAGTTGAGTCAACGTATGCGTTCGCGAGTACCACTTAGTTTCAGCTCGAACTCATGTATTTTCCGCTTTCTTGAAGCGGAATTTAATGCTCGCAGGCTAACTCAATAGAATGATGGGGAATGCGTAGTTAAATGGCCATTGTTTTGATATTGTCTATACCTACAGATATTCTTTGTGATTCTAAATTCAATGAGTAAAATTTTACCAGGGATATCGGTGCATGTGCAGTGAGAATAGGAATTCACCAATCTGGACTCAGAGACTGTGTGTTTGTGTTTCTTATTACTGGCTGTGGCTTTGATCAGCCATTAGCATAGCACATTATGACCCTCCTTGGTACCATTTTCGTAAAGTCGGCAGATCAGCTTTAGACTTTTCTCTCTTTCTCTCTCTCTCTCTCTGTCTCTCTCTCTCTCTCTATATATATATATATATATATATATATATATATATATATATATATATATATATATATATATATATATATATATATATATATATATATTGTAAATGTACTGTAAATCTATCCTACCTCTAAAAATGACTTAAAATCTGCAAAAACAGAAACTGGGTTATGAAGGATTAGTCAAATGTGCTCTAGTCGGATTAATCTAATTTTAAAGTATATTTATTACATCTGTATTTGTATTCATAGATATGAAATAATATTCACTGGGTGTCTAATAAGAGGGAGGATGATTATCAGGTGATAATTGATTTTTAGCTCCGTCTTAGAGCCTCGGTGGTCAAGTGGTAAGAACGTGTGCCTATAGATTCAAGAGTACTGGGTCCGTTAGTTGTGGCATTGTATTTGAGCAAGTTGAATGTCTGCACGTTCTGCCCTTCGGAGGGAGCGTAAAGCCGTCGGTCCCGTGCACTATGCGCTGTTGGGCACGTTATAGATCCCTACCCTCCTTACAGAAAGTCAGGCGTTCGCAAAATTTCCGGGATACTGAGGTGAACTGCTTAATAGCCTTAGACCGACGTTTAAAAAGAAAAAACTCCTTAGGTGTTTGGTACCACTAGTATTACATACAAAATGCGAAGAGTGGGTGAGGAATTTAACACGCAAAGGATCGAAATACAGTGCAGCAGGATGAAAAAAGTAACATAAAGAGTGGAACAAGATAAGTAGCGATGAATCTTACATGCTGTGGTATTTATGCCTAAAAGTACGCAGCTGCAATTAAATAAATGGGTGCACCCAATAATAAATGATTAAAACATGATCCAACTTGGGATAGGGGTTCGAATTTGGGCTCATTTTCATGCATTTTTTAATTCAAAAATCGCGATCTGCTCGATAGCAAACGCTTTCCACGCGAGCTCGCTGATAAAAAAAACTGGGCCAACTGAGGAGTGGAACAAATGTTCTTTTTAGTGAATTTTTATGAAAAAAAAATCACTATTAGATAGGTATCGATGGTGAGACTTTGCAAATTTTTTTTAAAATAAGCGCGAACTAGGACCCCTAGAACCCATATCCGGGGTCAGTTTCAATTTGTATATGTTATATATATATATATATATATATATATATATATATATATATATATATATATATATATATATATATATATATATATATATATATATATATATATATAGGTGTATGTGTGTATATACGCACGATAACTCAAATAATTATGAATTGATTTTGATGAAACTCGGCAAGAATCTTTCTTTTATTAATGTGTTGGATAAGTTCAATATCCAGGAAATCGGACAAGCTTTTCCGAAAACATTTTGAGTTTTCTTTGAAAAAAAAAATTATCTCTGAAAATTACAAAGCTATTTTAATGAAATTATGTTGCCTTGTGAAAGACCTTACTACGTACCAAAATCCAACTTTCTAACTTTATAGAAAATTGAGTTATACAAATCTAAAGCATTTAATGAAAATTTGCTACCATAACGCACTTGCTGCGTCCCGAACTTTTTTTAAATTATAAGATTAAGCAACGACCTTGATGAATATTTGGCTAAAAATCAAACAGCCTATAGTATTAAATGTAATACAGCAGTTTCACTTAATGCCATAGGCACATTTCCCCAGACTTATTAATTTTTCATCAACCACATCATTGGTTAGCAATCAATTTCTGCGCAAATATTTATAAATTGATATCGAAAGGTATATTCGTGGGAGGAGACGTTACCTAGTTTCCCTGTAACGCTTAACGTTGTGCGTAAATTTTGATAAAAAAAACGGGAACCAGTAAAAGCTACGTGTTATCGTGTTAGTTCGGATAAAGCATGGCAAGAGCCAAGAGGCAGGCAGAAGCAGGAAAGCTGGAGCAAAACAGCAGGTCAGAGTAAGGAGCGGTACAGGCGAAGCAGGATACCGTGATTGAATATGAATGAGAGCCTGCAATACCTTGTATCTCTACTCCTCATTCTGATCTACACTGATTCAGCTTCGTAAATTTAACGCTCACTGTCGTCAATGTTAAATTTATGATTTTCCTAAAACGATCGAATTTTTACTGGTGCTTTGAGAAAGTGCTTTTACAGGATTAATGTTTTGCTAGAGATCTTAGTTAATTTAATCATACGAAAACCGCCATACCTAACAGATTTGCATAGGCGTAGTGTATTTTCTACCTAACAAATATATAATTTCTTATAAAAATACAATTGGCAAAGGTATATTTTTTAGGCCTTTATCGTCAGCAAGAGCCTATTTTTTTGAAAATTTTTGCTTGCCGCGTGTTTCACTTTTTTACATGTCCTAAATATTTCTCTATGTTCTCTGGCTACCCTTTAAAAAGGTATTAATGTATTGGTATTGCTTTTATTATATATTATACAGTACTCACCTAAAGTATGAAAGAAATTAAGTAAAATCAAAATATTGTTTTCTGGAAAATTCCTTGAGCATGTGGATTTTATGTCATCATTTGTTTTAGAGTGATGACGTCATCCACATTGTTTTAAAAAGAAACCCCTTAATTTTTATTAATTTTGAAAGATTATGCAACCGACAATATATGTTGCAAAAATTGCAGAGGCTGATCGTCTTGGAATAACGGGAGCTATGGCATCATGTGCTACAGCTGCTATAGAGGCAATGCCAAATATAACTCCACTGCAGATAGGCATGAAGAGGGAAGCAGCACTTAGTGACTTAAGAATAATTTAACTAGATAAATTCCAACCAGAAGACTTGGTTGACCACTTAAAGATCCTGGAAAAAATTATTCCATTAGAGTCACTCGTCAAACCAACAGATGAAATGCCGGCTAAACTGGATTTTACTGGAACAGAGACAGTAAAAGGCTGACCTAACTTTAGACTCGCCAAGTCTCTAGGAAAAACTTCCACTATCTTCCATGCACAAATGGTTGTTATAAATCGGTGTGCACAGGAGAGCATACAGATGAGATTTAGAAATTGAAAGATCTACGTCCTCTCAGACAGTAAGGTAGTACTAAAGACTCTAAAATCTTTTAAAACCAAGTCTAAACTGACCTGGGACTGCAAAACATCCCGGAAGCAACTGGCTACAAACAACAAATTAACTTTGGTCTGGGTATCAGGGTATCAAGGCATTGAAGGGACTGAGGAAGCAGAACAAAAGGGAAGCAACAACATAATTCTATAGTCCAGACCCCTATTGTGGATTAACAGAAAGTCATGTATGAAATGAACTTAATATTTGGGAGAGGAATCAAATGCTGCCATACGAGAGGAAAAAGCTAGGCTTAAGGCAGGAAAAACGGTTCATCACCATGTCAACATAAAAGTCTGCTTTTTGAATTCAACCGGAACAAGTTGAGGATAATTAAGGGGAATTTTATGGGACACTTCCCAGTAAGGTATCACATTATCAAGATGGGTAAAGCGGGCTGTGAAAACTGCAGATACTGCACTCTGAAGCACTAGAACCAGTAGAACAATTACTGTGACAAGACCCAGTTCTGCAATGCTCAAATGCCTTGGAGTGGTGACTCCGAGACCCCAGGAAATAGTTGAAATAGCCTCCAAAACATAGTAGACTATATAAAAAGTCTAAACATTTTGGACCACTATTAGAAAATAGGGACATGCACAAAAAAACCACTTTGGTCGCAGCGCTAAGAGGCCAAAGGCCAATACGACTCATTAAACAATCTACAATTTACAACCGACAGTATAAATAAAATGTAGTTATCTTACATAAAAAATGTATCAAGTAAAATACAATTGTATGTGAAAGACCGTATATCAATTAAAATAAAGTAAAAACTCTGTGACTAATCTAAAACTTTATGATACTCGGTTGTTCGAAGTGCCTGTTGTTTTCGACAGACCACGTCGGTATAAACCATTACACAGTGAGTTTCATACCGACCTGTACCATATTACCGGTACACAAACCTTATTGTATTTTAAATATTAAGGAACATTTAATTGCCATACAAGCGGTTCAAATTTTAATTCTCATCTGGTGCGGTGATCATACTAGAATTCGGCAAACTGTTTAGTGTAAAATATCCAGATCGTCCAGATATGGAAATCATTGTTGGGAAGGTTATGTCTAAATTTAGAGAAACTGGTGGTGTTGTAAATATTCCAGAGCCTGAACTTACAAACGTAGGTGAAGATCATAAACTGAACATTTTTGTTAAACGATTTTATTTAGTTTCCCAGCTGTCTGACAATCAGATCGCATAGTCTAATTTTAACTCACATCCGATTGTCCGATCCATTTGAAATTTTGCAATCCTATTTAATTTCGGTGACAATACAATACTTTGGTACCATCAAACTTGTATTAATTCAAAATAGCGACCAACTTGAGTAGCGGAATATTTCCTTCTCAATAACCTCCTTGATATGGTTATCAAATGAAAAGGTTAATGTTCAGATACTTTCAATATGGCGGCCGACCCAAGATAGCGCATCATATTTTTCTTGTTGTATCAAAAGAAATGACTTAACAACTCAAATACAGTGGGCAGGTGGAGCTTTTATAAACTACTAATTGCAGCCGACGTAGAAAGGTGAAATATTTCTTTCTCAACAACCTCTTTGATATGGGTATCAAATGAAAGGCCTTCACGAGGAAATAACAGTTAATTTAGTATGGTTTTTTTTAATGATTTTATTTTAACTCACTTCCGATTATCTGATCGATTTGCATTTTGCACACTTATTCAATGACTAACGAAAAGTCCATTGAGTTTAGACATGTTTGACTTGTGCATCCACTGATCCTGTCATGGACTACTACTGTCCACAAAATGCAGGGAAGCACCGTAGACAATGCCGTTATATATTTGGGCCTAAAACTATTTGGGTATGAATCCTTAACCCGTGTTAGATCTTTAGGTGGATTTATAATAGAAGAAATAAAAACTCTGGGCGCAGCAAGTGCGTTATGGTAGTAAATTTTCATAAAAATATTTTTTAATAGCAATAATGTGTGTTTTTTTAAGAAAGCAGGCATCAACTTTGGTTACCAGTATAACCTATATAGTAAAAACAATGTGTCGTGTTTCATCAAAATAACTTTATTGTTTGAAAATGTACAAAAATTTCCGAAAGAAAACTTAAAGTGTTCCCGAAAAAACTCGTTGCTTGGTCAACCTTATAGGTTAATAGCAACTTGAGCTATTCAAATATTAAGCATTTGATCAAAATTCGCTACCATAACGCACTTACTGCGTCCAGAATTTTTTTTTCTTAAAAACATGCATTATATTTCGATGAAAAATGCAAAAATGCAATAACGAAAGGCGTGTTTGATAAAAAAAAAGACAATTGGTATCACCAACGACTTATGGGCCATCCTGTGATTGTAGAAATAATTTTTTAAGATGTAGCTCAAGACACCGTATAATTAATATATACAATTTTTTTCATATCTTGTATAATAACAGATATATTGAGCTTTATTGATTTTTTTACGAAAATTCCACAAAAATTATATACCATTAAACGATAAACTCTATAGCTAAGGCTACTGCCAAGCATCAGAGAAAGGGTCTATTTGAAATGAATTTTCTGGAAATATTTTATTAAAATGAAGGACAATGACAGTCGAAACTAAGACTTCAGGGTTTGTAAAACATTATTCTTGAAACATGTTATTTCCATAGCCCGTATTAGATTCAAGTTCTTTTCCTAAATGTTGCCAATTTTGATGTTTAAATCGCAACTTTGACGTTTTGTGGAAAACCCCATTTTTTTTTCTTTTGATCTACAAAGCTAAATTTTGGTAGGTAACTTACCTATAAGGATCTAAACCCGCGTACCAAATTTGGTTGCCCTTATTCTGTTGATTCCGGCGATATAAATTTTTTTCGAAAGAAAATACAAAATTTTCCGGGAAAACCTGGACCGATTTTCCTGGCTAACGAACTTATCTAAGCCATTTGTAAAAGAAAGGTATTTACCACATTTAGTCAAAATCGGCCCATTATTTTTAGAGTTATCGGTGTGATATATATATATATATATATATATATATATATATATATATATATATATATATATATATATATATATATATATATATATATATATATATATATATATAAACATACAAAAATTGAAACTGACCCCGGATATGTGGGCTGGCGGGCCTAATTAGCGCTCATTTGAAGAAATTTTTTCAAAATTCAAAAGTCGGGATCTCCTCATTAGTGAATTTTTTTAAAGAAAATTCACTAAAAGGCCCTGGAACAATGGGGCATTAGCTGAAATCGTGAGGATGCAGAAAGTAGGTGACGATTTTCTATGTGCCAAAAACGCGTTCGTATGCCTTGAAAACTAAAAATTACAAAATAAAATAAATATTTTTTAAAAGGATTTCATTCTCAGGGAAGTTGTACACAAAACGCTATAAAATAACTTTTCTAACTATTTCACACTACATTATTTTACTATATGCTGTAACAATCAAAGTCGTAGTATATATTATGCCAACCAGCTTAAAAATATGGCAAAGAACAAACGAAAAAAGTGCTATAACAGGCATTCATATTTTAGATTACTAGTTTGATCATATATTTTGGTTATTAAAGGAAATTTGACAGAATCTCTGCAAAAATTAAATCTAAAATTTTGGGAAAAATATGTTAGCATGCCAAAGAAGCACAACGGGTTGTATGTAGAGCATAATTTTTCTTATTAACCGAAAGATTTATGCTTTAATATACAATAATAAAATTGCAAACATTTAAAGTATTTTTTGTGCATTATTATTAAATTTAATCGAAGGGTCAAGTTTGGACACGCACTGGATGCAAATTGAAAAATACTACTGGTATTTATTACAAAGAGATCGTGAGATATTTACACAAATTAATTTATAGGTAAACATTCTTTCAAAAGAAAACATGCAATAAATAAATGAACCTAATCAATAAGCTAATATTCAACTGTTACCACAAATATTCACACTACCGTATCTTTATTTTTAGACATTTCTGATCACTTGAACGCGTTGTAAACCTGCTGCACAAATTGACACTAGTTCTTGGCTGGTCGATTTAAATAAATTTTAGATTAAAAGTGACCTTCCAGGAAGAAATACAGGCTTGTTATTATAACCATTTACCTGGCCACTTTATGTATTATATCCTCTCTGATAGAAAAATTTCCATCACAAATTGCCTAACAACAGCAGCACGCTGTAAAAGTACATCATTTTGTCGCAATAAAGTCATATTGTTGAGTAGTTGAGTATTGTGTGGGGTCTGGAAATAAAATTATATATAGCACATATATAATTACTTAACATACAAAAAACCATATAATACATATTGAAGAATAAACGTGGGCGTTTTAGTTCTTAAATATTATGTGCGTTAATTGCCTGCCACCATTATCCAGGTACCCTTCCAAATGACGGACGAAATCTGCCATAACTTGTTCAAGTATATTCTGAAAATAACTTTGATTTCTTCTTGGGTGTAATTTAAGCTCCTCTAGCCCCCTGCGCTTGCTTATAAATACTTTCTACTTTGAGTAACTCAAAAGGAAGAAGTCAGGGGTAGTAATGGCAGGAAATATCGCGGGTCAATGCATATTACCATTTCGAGAAAAGCGTCTGTTTGGAAATGTCTCTAGCAGGCTCGCCATACTTTGTCTTGGATTATGACAGGTGGCGGCGCTCTGTTGAAAAAAGTAATTTTTTTTGGAGTTGTGATTAAATAAATGTTTAGAGTGCATGTGTATACCGTTCAGAACTGACTCTGACTGTGTTACTTTTTTAAAATTCGGGTCAGGGATCCTTGATGATCAAGCAGCACATCAAACAGTCTTTTTTGGATAATGTTATGGTCTTTCAGAAATTTGGAATGTTTTTTGTAACAAAATGTCTGTTTTTTGGTTATGCCGTGTAAAGTAAAGGGAGCTTCGTCACTCACAAAAAGACATTGTTGTTGATCTGGTTGATTATTCTTAACTCTAAAACTCCGACAAAACTCAGCATGGCACTGTTTATCACACTCATTACAGTCAGTTAAATTTTGAACTACTGCTATTTTGTACGGAAGGCATTTCATCCTGTGCAGAATTCTTAGGGAATTCTCAACTCACTGATTGAGTTGGACTACGAAGACTTTATTGTCCTACCAGCTCTTCATTTTCAGGACTGCATGCAGACTGTCTCCTGTCAGTTTACCAGTTCATTTTCTTTTTGTAACTAACGCGCTATTTTGCTACTTACGGAACCAATATGAGATATCACTTTTAGTTGGAATATCACGAACATTAAATTGACGACGAAATAACCGTTAATTACAATTAGTTATGGATTAAAATTTAATCAATTCTGATCATAAAATATGTGTTGCTGTATATTCGAACGCTTTATTCAGAGAACCATAACACAACTGTCCAAATATCTCCAAAGTCTCCTCTTTCGAACGTTTTATTAATTGTCTTTAAAAAAGAACATATCATTTTGGGTCTCTCTATATAAAATAATATTTGGCATGACAGGTGCGTTCTGAAAACAACCAACATTATATAAATCCTCTTTTCGCATGTAAGAAAATATGGATTGTTCTAAAAAAAAAAGATTTATAACACAAGGTAATAAAGCTAGCTAAAGCAAAACTTTAGTTCTACCAACTACAAAAGCAATATATTTTATATTTTTAAAGCAGATCTTATTCTCTTTCATTGTGGTTGCGCCGACTTTGTGAAACCGTTCCAAACTCAATACATATTTAGAGACTATTATCCTCTGGCTTCGCAATTGTCTGTTTTCTTCTCTGTATCCAGATTCGCCGCTTGACGGCAAGTTCAGATTGAAGAAAACTGAAATTATTCAGATTGAAGAAAACTGAAATTATTTATACGTATTCATGACAACTATATATAAAAACTTGTTTATATGTTATGGTATTTGGATAAGCACACTTGGAGAAACCAAATCACCACAAAAGGTTTTAAAAATCGTTTCACTAACCAAGTTAGCGTCATCAGAGGATAAATAATTCTAAATATCTTATGTGCACAACTCTCTTTATATTTATATGTAGGTAGTCGGTCACTAACGGTTTAGGGAGGTTCAACGACACCAACATTAATATATTTCTTTTGGCGTAAATATCTGTGTTCTTTTATTATCTATCGGACGTGCTTCTGCGGGTATTTATTTTGTAAACTACTCTATCAGAAGACTATCCATAGGCGGCGGAGCGAGATTCATACACATTTATTATATATATATATATATATATATATATATATATATATATATATATATATATATATATATATGTATATATATATATATATATATATATATATATATATATATATATATATATATATATATATATATAATTTACTGAACAATATACATTTTCCTTACAAAACAACTTACTAGATTAATCAAGAGCCTGGTTGTTCAATAACTTTCGAAGGCGTTTAGCTGTCCTGGATGTCTAACATTTTTTATTAATTTTAGGTTATCATCATAAACGTGATGATTATTATCCCAAATATGTCGGGATATGGAAGATTTAGCTATAGGACCGTATCTTAATTGTGCAAAATGTTCTTTGAATCTAATTCCAATAGATCTTTTGGTTTATCAGACGTATTTAAAATTACAACTTGGCTGTTTTAAAATTTTATCTAGACCCCTCGTGTTTCGAGGTTCAAATAGTAAGCAAAAAAAGTTTTTTGTCGGCTTTCTATCTTCTAAAAGTCGTTGATTCCGCTAACGACGTTTATAAGAGAGATAGCCGAAAAAAATTTTGCCGTCGTTCGACATATTTATATATATATATATATATATATATATATATATATATATATATATATATATATATATATATATATATATATATATATATATATATATATATATATATATATATATATAATATATATATTGCCCAATATAGTAATAACAAAATGTGTATAAATCTCGCCCCGCCTCCTATGGGTAGTCTCCTGATAGATTACTTTACAAAATAAATACTGGCAGAAGCACGTCCGATAGATAATAAAATAATACATATATTTTTGCTAAAGGAAATATGTTAATTGTGGCGTCGTTGAACCTCCCTAAATCGTTAGTGACCGACTACCTGCAGACAAGTATAGAGTTGTGGATAGAGATGTTTAGAACTATTCATCCGGTGATGACGCTAACTTGGTTAGTGAACCTATCTACAGGTTTTTTTGAACTATGTTGTTGTGATTTGGGTTCTCCAAGTGTGCTTATCAGTGCTCATCATAGGTTTCAATCTTCACTTAGGGAATTATGGTGTTTTCATCAAAAAGACAAAATATGGTAAAGATTACAATTAACGTCTTTGAAATGTCTATGTGATGTATGTCGATATCTATATATGTTGGTAAATGTTATGTCATTTAAAATGTCAAAATTTCTGTGCTAAAGAATTATGTTTTTTAAGAAGGTTTGGTTGAAATGAAGAGAAATAGTGAGGCGAGACTGAAAATAAATCTTTGTAATAGCTATAGACATGTTTGTGTAAGAAGAAAGAGAAGAAAAACAAGATTGATCAAAATTCAGAAAGTGGCATTAAATAAAATTGTTTTGACAGTTTGATTATTTGAGGATTTTTACAAAATTATGTTGATACAAGCACAAGCACAGCTTCTTTGTAATACAAAATTTTGACCACTAATACAATGATGATGAAATGATCTGAATTAAAAATAAAATTAGCTTATAACAATAATAACCATAAAAACCATCGTGATAATAGAATAACCAATTAACAATAACAACAATAATGAATGCCTATAACAAAACTCAATTTTTTCCTTTCTGATAATGCGTGGCGAACCGGTTACGGAGAAGAAAACACTTTTAAAGCCAGGCAAATAATCTCCACATCTGTATAAAATTCTTATCATCCATTATATTTGTAAAATATGTTAAACAAAAATGTATGGGCTATAAATTTATGATTTTTTAAAGTAATAAACATTATAATTTAACTAGCAGTAAATATTAACATTTTTTCTTTTTCCAGGTACGTAACCTCAGTGTTTTTTATAAAGGTAAGAATAAAATACCACCATTTTTTTCAGATTGAGCTAAAGCAATATTTTTAAATTAAGCAAAAGAGAAAACCCTCTGAATGTCAAAATTTATTTCTTTGCAGTGAGCGTAGTTTATTTTCTGATAATTTGTTTCTACTTAAGAAAGGCAATGTGCACCAATGGCTAGACGATACCAACAAAAGTTTTTATAAAATATCAAAACCGTTTTTCCCCCCTCCTTTATGACGCTATGTAATATTGCCCCAGATTTTTGTTAAAGTCATTTTCCTGATGGTACGTGGTAAAAAATATTTTATGTATGTTACTTACTGAAATTTATTATAAAACGTACTCATGCCATGATTATTTCTATCATGACAAAATGAAAACATAAATTTTATAGTATGCCCTGCATATAATAAACAAAGGAGATATATAGAGAACATAAAATTCGGCCGTAAAATACTCAACCCAACTTTTACTTTTGGGTCAGTTAGTTTGCAAATGGAATGCGGACTGAAAAGTGGATCAAGAAGATAAAATATTCATAACTAAAAATAAAATATGGAAAATCTCGGTCATTTGTTGAAAATTTCATGTTTGCAGAGCTTTAGCGTGGTGTTATGGCGCCAAAAGTATAAACACGGTATTTAATGTCTTAGTTTATTGATATGGGTTTTCAAATACAACCTGTAATTTATAAAAATCATTGTTCCCTCATTTTGGTTGTCTAGACCGACACAAAGTAATTGACAAATTGATTTCTGCTACTATTAAGCACAAAATATTAATATTAATATTTGCGTAAGCTAAACATATTTGTTTTAAAAACGCACATCCTGACTTATACACATTTTAAATGGATACCTACACGTTGCAAGATGTTGACAGTAATTGATTATTAATAACAATAAGCCTAGCATTAGCTTTATTCAGCTACCAATACGACTACCGAGTCTTTTCCAATAAAGGAATAAATCAGAGAATTCTGCGAAGGTCAACTAACCACACCATCTTCCTGCTGTATTGGCGCCCATTTGATGTAACGAAGGACATCGAGCTTGTCATAGTTATGACGATGATGCAACAGGAGCTCTTTACCACAGATAAAGGCTCTGTGCTTATTAAAAGGCTTTATAACCGGAAATACCTTATGGCGTCCGAAACTCAATTTGCAGTATTGACAAATGATTTTATAGTTGACCCAGAGAAGATATCGCTGTTTTCCACACAAAGATATATATATATATATATATATATATATATATATATATATATATATAATAATAATAATAATTTATTGAACAATATACATTTTCCTTACAAAACAACTTACAAGATTAATCAAGAGCCTGGTTGTTCAATAACGTTAAAAGTCACCTAAGTCGAAGACTTGTTGGTGATACTTGTAACACCATTCTCTCTAAAAATAAGCCAGTGCACACACTCTGACATTGTAAAGAAATACAAACAAAAACCAAAACTGCAGACGAACTCCAGGGATCCGCGGAAAATATAAAAAAGTATAATTATCCTTTTTCGACTATAGATAAAATTTCTTATCCCAAATGTTTTAAGCCACACTATGGGTAACCTACACACACTTTTACATGCGCTGACCCACAGGTCAGACGCCAGGCACAAGAAACACAAAATATAAAGTATGGTATCAAAAATAATATTTACTAAAATTAAGGCCAATAGCTAAAGCCTTTGATAGCCTTAGAGCACCACAGTAGACAAACCCCGCACCTAGACGTCAAAGACTTGTGCATGGGGAGTCTACACACACTCAGACAAGGGATATTGTGTTTTAATATATATATATATATATATATATATATATATATATATATATATATATATATATATATATATATATATATATATATTGTACCTTTACATCGTGACAGGGTTCATAATTTTTGAAATTTTAAAAAATAAGGCTATGAATCAAACTTTTTTTAAACACATTTCAAATCTAGATTTGGTCAAATAATAACAACAGGACAAATTGCTATTTGAAAAAATGCTGTTTTTTAAAATAAGTAGGTCAAGCAAAATATCACAGTCGGTGTAGGGTCCACTAAACTCCACTGCAATACATGTTTACTATGGGAATTTGCCAAA
The DNA here is from genome assembly GCA_964006375.1 of Tillus elongatus. NCBI lineage: Eukaryota > Metazoa > Arthropoda > Insecta > Coleoptera > Cleridae > Tillus > Tillus elongatus. The sequence goes on from OZ023269.1 coordinate 35,664,093, forward strand.
TTAATAACAAAAGTATTGCTTTTTCAAAATTAGAAAAAATCATGTCGGATTACTTAGTTCTGGCTCGTTTTCTGCATGATTTATATATTTCCAAAATTAAGTAATTGATTTCATGCTTTCAAGAGTTGTCATTTTTATGTTCACTTTCTTTTAGCAAGCATCGTTTATATCTTGCCTCAGCTAGCATACTTTCATTGGTCTTTCTATTAGTGTACCGTGTCTGTGTAATTTTTCTCCATGTGAATATTTCAAAAAGTTCCACTCTCCTTATGCTCTGCTTGGTCAAAGTCCATTTTTCTGTCACATACACTATCACACTCCATACGTCCGACTTGACGAACTTCTCCTTTAAGTTAAAATTAGAACGTTCATTAGCGAGACGATTAGTTTACTAAATGCTTGCTTCGCCGTTGCGATTTTCCTCGTTGGACTTTTGCTACATTGTGCATCATCTGTGACAATACTCCCAAGATACATGAATATTTCTACTTGTTGTAAACGTTTGGCTTTATATCAATTTTTACAGTCCTGTCCTTGCCTATCTTCGTTACTTTTGTTCTTGGTCAGATTAGTCTTTAGTTGGATTTATTTTGACACACTTTACAGTACACTAAATATTATTTGTAATTCCTTTTCCGATTCTTCTATCACCACACTTGTTAGCGTACCTTGTAAAATGGAGTCGTGGTACATTTATTTTGACTCCTGCTGTATGTCCCTTAAGCCTCATCATATTGCATCTTCTGTGAATAAACTAAACAAATATGGTGATAATGTGCATCCCTGCAGTACACTCTTCCTTACTTCAGCTTTAGTTATGGTATTAGACTTTCCTAGAGTTTGATAATAACCCAACTATCTTCATTATATAAAACAATATTTTACAATCCACACTTTGAAATGTTTTTCCAGATCTATAAAAGTAACAGGTGTATTCCTATTTATCTTAAATCTCTTTTTCTTACCACTTAAATTGCTAATGTTGCTTCTCTAGTTTGTTCTCTAGGTCTAAACCAGCACTGATATTTTTACCAGCAACTCTCAAGTTTTCATCTTATACTATTTTTTATATTATGATTAGCACACATAATCGTGTACACTTATTGTCGTATCTTGGTTACATTTTAGTTCGTTAAATCTTTTTGGACTAATAATACTTTCACTCTTTATAAGCCAACTGGGTAGTTTCCCCGACTTAAATCAATTCTGAATCAGTTGAAAACGTTTTTCATACTTTTGCACCAGAATTATAAAAAAGTTTTGCTTTCAGTTCGCTTATACGAGGAGTTTTTCTTGTTTAAGTTCTTTATGAAGGTTTTTTCATTCTTGTTTCAAAATAGACAGGCCGGGTTGGGTTTTTCTTCCCTATTTTCTTCATATACTACTTTTTACAAATAGGTTACTCCCCGAGATATAGCTCTTCTAGATATGCTTTCGCGTATTTGACTTTTATCCAATAATAAATTTACATTATTGTCCTTTATGACCTTAGTTCCTATTTCTCGATAATATTGTAGTTTTCTTGCCTGTTGGCACACCTTTCTCTTTCCTAATTTTTTTTAAAATTAATATTTCTAATTTGTTAAATCTACCATATGCATCTTCGTTCTAAATCTTCCTTTACGATATTGTATTACCTTTTGTATTTCTTTGTCAAACAGCCAAGCTAAAAACTCCCATTACTTATTGATTGTTGTTGCCCTAACTTGGCGAAATTTGCCCATACTACATACAGGCTTGGGGACTGCTTATCTGGCTACACTGTTGGGTTCGATTTCTGTAGGTGAAGGACGTGGCCAGCGTGTAAGCTAACTGGAGCAAGCGCCCCTTCTGAATTCTAGATATTCTGCGATGTTCCTCAACGTTTCTGTGACTAGTTTCGCTAATTGACAGCATCCTCAGACAGATAAAAATTGAATTAGTACGAAATCATGACAACTACAAATAAAGATCTGTTGCTAGGTTATGATATGATGTTTTAATACGAAATAGTGACAACTACAAATAAAAATTTGTTGCTATCAAAATTGAAAATAAAATGAAACGCAGATGACGGATGAGGCTTTCAAAATGTCTACGTAATCTATGTCTATATTTAGGATAAAAATAGAACTAACCTATAACAGTAACAACTATAATAACAGTTACAACAATAAAATATGTAACTAAACAATAACAGTAATAAAGCAGACTATATACAATGAAAATATCGGCATACATCAACTCATTATCTTATTACAACTTTAAAAAATATATAGTTAGATTTATTTGCTTTGATTTATTTAATTAGGAAGAAGAATATCCAAGAAAGGGGAATTCATTAAATCAGTTTGCTCATTTAAATCAAGACAGCTGTTGTCGCGAGATAAATGGAGCCCAAACAATGGCCCATTATAATACAATGTCGCCTTCCCACGGTAAGAACCGCTGAGTCAGCCGCCGTCCGAACGGAGCCAAGAACTTGCAGGTCCAAAGTGCAAGTAGAACGGAATATCACTGTGAGAATCAACATCAGCAGATTCCTTGTGATCCAGAGACAATAGTGCCACGCCTGGAGGAAAGACTATAAAGAGGCTAATCACAGTGGGAGAACCGTTCATTCTTGTTCCGAGTTAGTCCTTCGCACACCGAGTGCTGAGACTTTAGATCACATGTAGGTTGATCGTCTTATTTTTAGTATATTATATTATTCATTTTTTTGTAATTAAGTATTGATTGTTCAAAGTATTAAATAAATTGTTTTAAAAATTCAAACGTCTTAACCGTGAAGTTAAGTGGCGCAGTCGTTAGTATTGGTTAGAAAACCGAAAGCATATCGATTTTTAAGCGTATCGACGCCTAATAACCAATTCGAGCCAAGTTAAAGCAGAAGTAGTGGCCAAGCAGAGTCAAATGGAAGCAGCAACCATCGTATTATGGTAAGTTTACTGCTATCCCATTTTACACTTCCAATTTTTTATATGTGTTGTATTGAAACGTTATATGTCTGATTCAGAGGAAGAATCACAAAGTTTATGTAACATAGAGTATAGATTTAGATCAATCAGCATTAGCGACAATAACATAACAGTAAATCATTCTAATATTAATAAGAGTAGTAACAGTAGCAATATGACAGACCAATTCAAAGAATTTTTCTTAAAAGCTATTCCCGAGTTCGACGGGCAACCAGCCAACGTAGGCAACTTTTTAAAAGCATGTGACTTGGTCATGAACCAGTTCTACGTGCCAAATAGAATCTGTATATGAATCACTTCTTGCTAAATTATGTTCAAACTAAACTAACGGGAACAGCCCGGCTTATAGTAAATACAAAGATAATTAATACGTGGGCAGACCTGAGAGAGGCCATTGTTCAGAATTTCAGTGACCAAAGAGATAGTCATAGTTAATTAGCGGAGATGTTAACTTTGAAACAGCGTAATGCTGAAGACGCACTGTCGTTCGCGAACAGATGCCGTCATATAGAGCAATTGCTCATCTCGAGTTTAAAAGCCAACGAGCCAAATGAAGGCGTGCGATTAATTAAGAAAGACATATACCAGAATCAAACATTAAAAGCGTTCTTAGGAGGATTACGCAATCCGTTAGGGCTCGTCTTGCGTAGTCAAGGACCCACGAGCATAGAACAAGCTTTGAAATTCGCAGAGGAAAATTTCGATTATAGAGATAAAACAATAAATAAGAATTTCAGTAATAGTAATAAATTAGAAGGACAAAACCGTACGTTCTTTCAGAGACAAAATAACCCACCTTTTCAGAATGTACAATTTCAGAGACCTTTCCAAAATAACTTTAGACCATTTCAACAACATAGTAATCAAAACAATCACACAAATTCCCAGCCTAGACAAAATCAACACTTTGTACCAAGGCAAAAATTTTCGAGTCAATTTAGGAGACCCAACTTCAATAATCAACCGGGTCGACCCAATGTAAATCATAATGCTAACAGAAATTATCACGAACCAATGGAAGTAGATAGTTCTAACACTAGACTGTCATTACCAAGGAGAGCAGCTCACGTAAACAATATAGAAATTAATGAAAACGAAGTAAATGAAACAAATTACGATGTCAATTATATAAACGAAGAATTAAATTACGAAATTCGCCAGCCGAGGAATACGATATCCAACAGCGAAATTTTCCCACGGCAGGGCCCTCAACGAGAGAACCGTGATAGATATAAATAATATGAATACATTATGTAAGTTACCGTATATAGAATTAAATGAAATATCAGGTAAATTTTTGTTAGACTCAGGATCTTCAAAAAATCTTTTAAATCCTGCTGTAGCATATGATAAGTTCCCTAAAAACATATTTACGCATGATTTTACCATACGCACCGTGCATGGCATTTCGAAGCACTGTAAGCGTGCACGTATTAAACTTAAATCGATTTCAGAGGAAGTACAAGAGTTCTGCCTGTTTAGCTTTAACACATTTTTTTCGGGATTGATTGGGATGGAATTTTTGAAACGAAACGAAGCTAAAATAGATTTTAAGGAGCACAAACTGTATATAGGCAAGAATATTATACGAATAAAATTCACAGATCTTAGCGTAAGTCGATCGGGACAAACAGAAACCAACGCAGATGGTTTAAAGCTACCCGAGACTAGTTTACGTTTAAACAATATAATAACCCAGCAGTATTTCATACGTAATGAAGAACTTGAGACAATTAATCACGTACTAAATAATAACCAAGCTTATAATGTAAAAGATAGGCCATTCAGCAGATTAAATAAACAATATGCATCGGAAACCAGATATAGCCACAGGAGAAGTCCGTTTGCACCAGTAGTTATACAAAATAATAATTCGAGTACAACTCATATTAATAATTTAAACACTTACGATACGGGGCGTAATCAAAAACGGATTAATAATGAGAATGTCTTAATTGAACAAATAGATACAGGAGAATTAAATGACGAGGAAAAACAATTGTTATTTAGTTTATTATCAGAATATCAGGACATATTTTTAAATAAAAACGAACCATTGACGCACACAAATGCGATAAAACATAGAATAAGGACAACAGACGACATACCTGTCCATTCTAAATTATATAGATACCCGTACGTACATAAACCGGAAGTAGACAGACAAATAAATGACATGTTAAGACAAAAAATCATTAGGAAAAGCCACAGCCCATATAGCTCACCTATTTGGGTTATATCAAAGAAAATGGACAAGTCAAATAAACAAAAATGGAGAATTGTGGTGGACTATAGGAAACTAAATGAAAAAACAATACCGGACAGACACCCAATCCCCAAAATTGATGAAATACTGGACAAAATTGGGCGAGCCCAATATTTTTCGACGATCGATTTGATCTCTGGGTATCACCAAATTGAAATGGACCCCAGGGACATAGAAAAAACAGCGTTTACCACCGATACAGGCCATTGGGAGTACACCAGGATGTCGTTCGGGTTATCTGGGGCTCCAGCGACCTTTTCTAGGCTCATGCAGAAAGTATTAGAAGGCCTAATTGGACAAACATGCCTTGTATATATGGATGACGTCATAGTTTTCTCCACATCTTTACAGGAACACCTTGAGAAACTAAAACTAGTATTCGAGCGCTTCAGGCAAAGCAACTTAAAGATCCAGCTAGACAAAAGCGATTTCCTAAGGAAGGAAGCCGAGTTTTTAGGACACGTGGTCAGCCCAGACGGGATCCGTCCGAATCCAAAGAAACTGGACGCAATAAGGAAATTCCCGATACCTAAAACCCCAAAGAAAATAAAATCATTCCTAGGATTAGTTGGATACTATCGTAAATTCATAGAAAACTTCGCACACGTTACGAAACCACTAACAAAATGTTTAAGGAAAAACTCGAAGATAAACGTGAACCACGAAGAATACATTGCTGCCTTTAACTAATGTAAAGACATATTAATGAATTCACCTGTACTTATATCACCGGATTTTTCTAAAGACTTTATATTAACAACCGACGCTTCAAACGTAGCAATAGCCGGAATATTAAGCTAAGGCGAACCCAATGCAGATCACCCGATAGCTTACGCCAGCCGGACATTAAACGACACCGAATCCAGGTACAGCACAATCGAAAAAGAATTATTAGCCATCGTGTGGGCAACTAACTATTTTAGACCATACTTATACGGAAGGAAATTCACTATATACACGGACCATAAACTTTTAAAATGGTTATTTTCGTTGAAACAACCAAATTCAAAATTGCTCCGTTGGAGATTAAAATTAGAAGAATATGAATTTAAAATTGAATACAAAAAAGGAAAACTAAACTGCGCAGCAGATGCACTGTCCAGAGTAGAAATAAACCCACTAGACATAGATAATCAGTCAATGGCGAATAATATCGACGAAGAGGAAGAAATCATAGAAATTGACGATGACGACACAGCAAACTCGAATGCGGACTCGTATTCAGCACCAGGCATACCAATACTCGAGGAAGAAATCGTTAACAGCAAAACCAATCAGATAGTTTTTAAAAATACGGATAAACCGGACATATTCTCAGTCAGAAGAGATAAAAGAAATTTCATCTATGCAAACTTCAATTTAAATAAACCGGATCAGATAGAGAAATTTATAAAAGAATACTGTTTACCACAAAGGAAATATTATTGCATTTTTGTAAATGAACAAGATTACGAACTAGTAAGTTCGGCAATCAATAAAAACTTTAATAACGTAGAATCACCCAAATTTTATAGATGTCTGGAAATTAGGAATGAAATTAACGAGGACGAATTAACCGAGACTATAACGAAATATCACGAGGGGAAGAGTAACCATCGCGGGGCTGATGAGACTTACCTAAGAATGAAGAAAATATACTACTATCCCAACTTAAAGAAACATATAGAGGAATATGTACGAAATTGCGAATTATGCAAAACGTGCAAATACAATAGGAACCCGGTACAAATATCCTTGGAGCACACCCCCACAGCATCTAAACCATTAGAGATATTACACATTGACACATTCCAAATTGAACAAGCTATCTTCCTAACAATTATAGATCCATTTAGTAAATTTGGCCAAGCATTTCCAATAAAAAGTAAAAGTGCTACGGAAATTGCAAAAAACTTGATCAAGTACTTTTCACAGTATGGAGCGTGTAAAATAATAATCGCAGACCCAGGTACTGAGTTTTCAAACCAGGTAATTAAACAGACACTAAAACCACCTTTTGATTTAATATTTGGCTACATACCCGAAATGTTTAACTATGACCCGGAAGTCATAATTACACAGGAATACAACGTACAACATAAAGATTTAATGCAAATTATTTACGAGATAGTCAGAAGCAGGATAGAGAATTCAAAAATAAAAACGTTACAACGGACAAATAAAAACACGAACCAACCATTCAAGGAAGGTGATATTGTCTATAAAAAGATACCACCAGGCTTTCATAAAAAACATAAAAACCCATTTTCAGGACCGTACTCAATAATATCCCTATTAGAACATAACAAAGCTATTTTAATAAATCATAAAAATGACGAACAGACGATAGCACATTTAAGAAATTTACGTATTGCAGGTTCCTTGCCACGGGAATAACAGCCCAAATACAAGACTTGACAGACAACCCAGGCATGTTACCAAAGAAATTAGGCACAGCATACACTGAGACTAGCAACTGGAATCTGATACACATACATGACTTGACACAATTACATAGAGACTACAATCAAATAAAAAGACACTACGCAAATACAGTTACCTTCATGACAAAAGATTACCATTCTAAATATCATAATTTCATATTGACATTGAATTTCACCATAGATAATGTAGACGATATATTTTATAGGATTTTTCCGAATAACAATATTATTAATAGACGAAAACGTGGCCTAATAAACGGACTAGTTTCTATATTTAAGTCAATCACGGGGAATCTCGATTCGCAAGATGGGGAACGCATTCAACAAGCATTAGAAGTCTTAACGACAGATCAAAATAAAATTCATGAACTTTTTAGGTCTCAAAATTCAATCATGCTCGAGGCAATAGTCGAGTTTAATAACACGATAGTAGGATTGAGTCATAACCAAGGCACGATAATAAATAGGATAAATGAATTAGGTAATACAGTAGAAAGCCTGCGAAGTGAACAATTAACTCACTATCATCGCATCAAGATCCTAGAGTTACTCATGCAGCTAGGACAATTATTAAACAATATTCAAGAAATAGCACTAACAACAGAAAATGCCATCACTTTTGCAAAATTAGGAATCTTTCACACATCCATACTAAAACCAACATTTATAATAAAAGAAATCAATAAAATCCAAAATTATGCAACTAATGCTAAAGTAATAACAACCACTGATCTAAATCTATACGAAAAAGTCTTTAAAATAAAAGCCGTCCAAAACAATTTCAAAATTATATTTCAAATAGAAATACCTCTGGTAGATGAATCAGAATATGATTATTATCAATTATATACATTACCTGTCCCTAGAAAGACACACCTTTTTACCATGATACTTCCTAGAACCAAATACCTTATCCTAAGCAGTAAACAATATGCCTATCGTAATGAAGAATGTCAAAATTTAAAGAACCAAATATATTTTTGCAAAGACGACAATCCAACAACCATGAATGATCAAAACCCATGTGAAATAAAGCTAATAAAATTTCAAAAACCTATTAACAATTGTAATCAAGAAGTAATCAAAATTAATAGAACCACAGTTTCGAGATATGGAACCAGTCAGTATATAGTTATAGCACCCGAAGAAACTAACGCCAGAATAACTTGCAAGGAACAGGAGTGGACCAACATCATCAGGGGTACAAAATTAATCAACCTGCAACCAAATTGCCAATTAACTATAGGCAACAAAAATTACAAGACCGGCCCAGCAACAGCAGAAACACAACAACTATTCAACCTGCCTACACTAGAAACCCCCATTCAAGAAGATCAACCAAATCCAGGACCAGTACCCGAAATATCATTAGAAAACGTACAGCTACACAACATCAATCAAATCCAACACCAACTTCAAAAAATTAAACAAAATATACCAGGACCTATAACAATACCAATCCATCACCTGAGTATACGGACAATATTACTGTACATAGCTGTCTTAATAACCATCACAACAATAGCCGTCCGAATGGGGTTGAAGAAACGAAGAACCCGCAAGGAAGATAAAGGAACAAAAACAGGAACCACCGAGTCCGGATTTCCGTTGAAAATCCGGAACGAACCATAGCTTCGTCTTCAAAAAGAGGAGGAGATAAATGGAGCCCAAACAATGGCCCATTATAATACAATGTCGCCTTCCCACGGTAAGAACCGCTGAGTCAGCCGCCGTCTGAACGGAGCCAAGAACTTGCAGGTCCAAAGTGCAAGTAGAACGGAATATCACTGTGAGAATCAACATCAGCAGATTCCTTGTGATCCAGAGACAATAGTGCCACGCCTGGAGGAAAGACTATAAAGAGGCTAATCACAGTGGGAGAACCGTTCATTCTTGTTCCGAGTTAGTCCTTCGCACACCGAGTGCTGAGACTTTAGATCACATGTAGGTTGATCGTCTTATTTTTAGTATATTATATTATTCATTTTTTTGTAACTAAGTAATTAAGTATTGATTGTTCAAAGTATTAAATAAATTGTTTTAAAAATTCAAACGTCTTAACCGTGAAGTTAAGTCGCGTGTGTGGCTTTTGACTTCTAAAGCTCCAAAAAAGTCTAGTTTACGCTTGTCATTACAAAAATTAATGGTTGTGTGCGGTTATTTACTGTATGTATATGTTCGTTATCAATAATATGTTTTTCAAATGTAGATTTGTCAGCGTAGTTATTTTTAAATGCAGAAATATGTTCTTTGTATCGAGTGTTGAAATTTCTAGAAGTTTGACCTATGTAGATTGCATTACAATGTGTACAAGCTAATTTATAAACTCCAGCTTATGTCAAGAAACAAGATTTTTCTTTCGCATTAAATAAGAAATCACGCGTCTTGTTGTAAGATTTAAAATCTACGTTTGTATTTGTACAGGTATTTAAAATTTTTGAAATGTTTTCTGAAATGGTCCCAAAATAAGTAATCGAAATATACCTGTTGTATTTTTTGTCTCTAATATTTGGATAAATTAAATTAATCGCTAACTTGTATTCTTTTCTCTCGATCATTTTATCTATTATTTTAACAGAATATTAAATGCTATTCGATAAGTTATTAAAATTTCTTTTTCAAAATTGTTTTAGGACCTAGGTGTTGAAAATACACGATGTATCATAGAATGATAGGCTGACAGCTTTTGTTAAAAATGGTGACATGAATCGTATGGTATGCTTCTGTCAGTGTAAGTTGGTTTCCTATATATTGGAAAGGCAAATGAATTATTTTCTAACTTTCTAATCGTTAAGTCTACAAAAGTTATACAACTATTAGCTTTTTCTTCTAAAGTAAAGTTAATATTTATGTAAAGGTTATTATTAAAATTTAAAAAATTCATTTAATTCTGGATGGCTACCTTGAAAACATGCTAAAGTGTCAGCTACGTACCTGTACCAAAAGACAATATTATGCGAAAGTTCTGATGTTAAAATCTCTTCTAAATTTTCCATAAATATGTTGGCTGATAAAAAAGACAACGAAATACCCATAGGTAGGCCTTATATTTGCATATAAATTTTCTCATTAAATTGAAAATAGTTTTGTTTTCAAATTCGTTAAAAAGATTCAGCATTTCTTGTCTTTTTATGACATTTATGTTGTTTTCTATTAAAACGTTTTCTTATAGAGGTAAATATTCTCTAGCAGGTATCTGAGATACATGCCACAAACACCAAACGAGACTAATTTCGTATTTGTAGAAATTTATAATTATAATTAAGTTATTTAATTTTTGTGTTAGTTCATAACATTGTTGTTGTAACATTGCTTTTTAACCTATTTTAGACATGTTCTGCTATGTGACTGTAGATTTTGATCTTGATGATGTATGTAGAGTCTAACTTGAGATCATTGTGCTTAAACCAGCACAATTGCCTACCAGAAGACAATGTTTTCTAACAGACCTTTTATTACAATTTTTAGATTTGCCCCTGATGATGGCTATTGTATAGCCGAAACGCGTAGGGCACCTCATCAATAAATTTTGCTGTCTGGATGAAGCTTCTCATTAAGTACCTTAATTAGTTCATAAGAATTATTAACTCAATATTTTGGAATATTATTGTATTCTCTAATAAGCAAAACCAGTTTGCTTGCTATCTTATTAACATAGCTAACTACTGGTCTCACCGGAATATTTGGCTGGTGAATTTTCAGGTAGCCATACATATTTGATGCTTGTGGGCTTTTATATAAAAAATGGTTTCTTTTCTTCTTGACTAAATATAGATGTATTTTTTAGTTCATTTTGTTGTTTTGTCAGAAACGAGTTTGTCGGGTCTCTCCTAATTTCGCTTGAATTTTCTGTGTTAAACACAGACAAACAAAATAAGAAAACCTAGAAAGACACAACATTTACATAATCGAGAAAGACCTCCCCCACAAATTAGACTTATCGATTAGAAAGTTAGAAAATAATTCATTTGACTTTTCAATATATAAGAAACCAACTTATACTGACACAACCATACCATACGATTCATGTCACCCTTTTTCACAAAAGCTGTCAGCCTATCATTATATGATACATCGTGCATTTTCAATACCTATGTCCCAAAACAATTTAGAAAAAGACAACATTTATTGATTTTTTTTTCTTCAAAAAAGTTGTAATAAGATAATGAGTTGATGTATGTCGATACTTTCATTGCACAGAGTCTATTTTATCACTGTTATTGTTTAGTCACTTTATTGTTGTAACTGTTTTTATAGTTGTTACTGTTGTAGGTTAGTTCTATTTTTATGTTAAATATTGACATACATCACGTAGACACTTTGAACGCCTCATCCGTCATATGTGTTTCATTTTATTTTCAATTTTGATGAATTGTTTGATCAAAACATCATAACATAGCAACATATCTTTATTTGTAGTTGTAATCATTTCATGTTAATTCAAATTTTATCTATCTGAGTATTCTCTTAAGCAGCAAAACTAGTGAGAGAAAAACGTTGAAGAACATCCTATAACATCTATAATTCAGAAGGGCTGCTTGCTCCAGTTAGCTTACGCGCTGGCTACGTCAACATACAGAAACAAAACTCAACAGTGAAGCCAGAGAAGTAGTCTCCAAGTCTGTATGTCCCATTACTTATGATTGCCTCTCTAACTAGCCTCAGTTATTGTTTATAAATTAATAAGTTTATTTGCCACAAAATCATTCAGTGGCTACCAACGTGGTAAGAATGTGTGCTTCTGGAGTCAATGATTGTGGGTTTGACTACTAGTAAACCATGCGGTGTTAAGTACGCTCAATCGTTTGACCTTCTTTACAGAAAAGAAAAAGTTCAAACATTTTTGATCCAGAGGTAAAACTGCTCTCTGACGTAGGTATTTGACCTTTGTCGCGTCAATGGAGCGCTTTTAGGGAAGCAAAGTACAATATAAGAATTCATCCAGTATTATTTGTTAAAAAGAATGTTTATAATTTACCATTGTCATCTAAGAGATTTTAAAAACTGGAAAAAAAGTGTAATATAAAATAAATACCTGTGTTCATGTATTTTGCTGAGGTTGTAAGATTATTATAAACTAAAATATAAAATAATATATAAGCTTTAAAATACATAAGGGATCTTGGATAAATTCAGAAGCCTAAAATTAATACAGACAAAACGCTGTTTTCTCTTAAAAAAAGAGAGGGACTCATGAACATAAAAATACATTTTTCAATTTTAGCTTTTTTCCGAAGCCTAATTAAAACAAAAAAATATGTAAATGACAACAGCAATTCTCATATTAAATTCTTTTAAGAATCCATTTAATAAAGTCATATTTTATCTTTCATTTTGGTTCATTAGACCTAAATTAAATGTCCTACAGTTTTATTAATAATACGAAGCATTATCACTAGGCACTGTGTTTTGTAGCTAGGCAACCTTAATTTGATCAAGGCAAACTTCCTGCATTTCGAAAGTGATATTTATGAATCTTGAACCTTAATAAAATTCCTTATACAGGGTTAGTAAAAAGTATGGTAAGGCTCTTATATCATCTGAGATATTAGTTATTCAAAATTCATATTTAAACAAAAGTTTTTCGACATAATTTTTGCTACATCCTGGCGATATTCAATTCTTAGTAGCGTTAACGTTATTTATATGGCAACTATATATTTTTTTAAAAGCCAAATTATGACTTTTCGTCGGAAAGAACGTCTCTTTCTTGACAAGGAACTATAAACATTTACTCGGGTGCCATAAGAACAAAATTGAGTAAACATTAACTTTCTTCAAAATCACTTTCTTTGGTTGGAATTCATTAATCAATTTCTTATCAAGTTACCGATTCAAAAAATGTGATAGTGTTTCCGGCTGTCAATTTCAAACATTGTTTGTTTTTTAGTGCATTTTTATTTAAAAAAATGGCTAATAGAGAGGTATCGATGGTAAGACTTTGCAAACTTTTTTCAAATGAGCGCAAACTAGAACCCCCAAAACCCATATCCGGGGTCAGTTTCAATTTTTATATGTTTATAGGTTTATATATAATTGGGTTATTCAAATTTGAAGCATTTAATGAAAATACACTATCATAACGCACTTGCTGCTGCCTGAACGTTTAGTTATTTGTAGTTTGTAATCCTGTAGAGAGCTCTAGATCAGAAAATTGAGGACTTATACAAATTAATAGTAAAACAAAGCTAAGAAATGAGCTATTAGTGATGTTGGGCTACGGTGACAGGAATCATAGTTATTAAGAAGTGCGCATGGTTTTTAATGAAGCGTATCCTAATCGGCCACAAATTAATTAAGGGTATCCTTCTAAATTATTGAGGATAGTTTACGACACTGGTCAAAGTTAAACCAAGAATAGGAACACCAAAAACGGCTGTAGCTGGTAATTAGGCATTGGATGTACGGTTGTCTTTTCATGAGACTCATCATTTGTCTGCAACTCAAATTGCTACATTACATAATGTTTTACAAATATCTGTGGTAAATTTGCTAAAAAAAGGAAAATTTTACCCATGCAAAGTACAGCTGGTACGAGAACTTGTAGATGGCGATTCTGAGACGCGTTGAATTTTGATAGCCAAATTTAATGAGAATTAGGACTTTCGTAGAAACATTATTTCCTCAGACAAAGGTACGTTTACACTGGATGGATTTGCTGATAATCAAAATTACCGTTATTGGTCTCACCAAAATCCACATTGGATGCTGGAGGCTCAAATCCAGCGACCACAAAAAATTAATGTATGGGTTGGTATACTAGACAGCCGTATTATTAGTCTGTTCTTTATTGAGAGAAATCTAAAATCTGAAAGGTATTTAAATTTATTAAGAGAAGAAATTATATCCGTTCGGTTGCAGTACGCCCAGATAATGAAGTAAAGTTCCAGCAAGGTGGAGCAGCCAGTCGTTCTGACATCTTGCCTCTGCTGCTATTTTGACTTGACACTAGCGTAACTTAGCCCAATGAACTCACGTGACTCCCTTTCATTTGTTACCCATACTGAGGGGTTTGCGCTATTACGTCGGCCACCATTTTTAATTGTTGAAAGCGTTATCAAGCTTTCTGTATTTTGTCATTAAAGCCTTTTAGTTTCATCTCCATGTCAGAGGGATTGTGAGCAAAAACAATCCGCCATATTGCATATATTATAGTGACAATTAAGCTATTTTGCATTGTAACCGGACTCCTACAGGCGTATCAAATTTTATCCAAATCGTATGAAGGGAACAATTTCAAAATTGACTTGCAAGATTTTACCCAGACATGTTTACTAACAAATAAACAAACTAACAATTAAAGTTAAAAAGTCTGGACGCAGCAAGTGCGTTATGGTAGTGAATTTTCATAGAAATGATCGGGCACCAAATATTTTTTATAACTTCTTTCTTTTAACATAGAAATATACATTGTGGTTTTCTTTAATATCGTAAACTTACCTATCAAATTTGGTTACCAGAGCTTTTCCATTTTTTGAGATAAACATTTTTTCCAAAAGAAAACTCAAAATTTTCCCGAAAAACCTTATTCGATTTCCCTGGCTAACGAACTTATCCAAGCCACATATAAAAAATTAAACTGACCCAGGATATGGGTTCTAGGGGTCCTAGATCGCGCGCATTTGTAGAATTTTTTAAAAAATTCAAAAGTCGGGATCTCTCCATTAGTGATTTTTTTCTAAGAAAATTCACTAGCAAGAGCTTGTAAAAATACGGGGTTTTGAATGAAAGTTGATTTTACACTATAATTGGTTTTAAAGTAATGACGTCGACAACTTTTTCAACGAAAACCCCTCAGTTTTGAGACATGTCTTCATTGTCGAGCCGACAATATAAAAATTTTGTTATCTTGCATGAGATATTTCGTCATACCGTTTACGAGGAGGAGGAAGTGGGAGGGCCACAAAACTCTCACTTTAAATGGTAGAAACATCCCAACGGCCAAGGAGGTAACATATCTTGGGCTCGTACTGGACCACAAGCTAACCTGGAATGGTCCTGTGAAAAAATACTGCGCAAAGCAGTTATGACCCTAGCCGTCACTAGGCGGATATATGGAAAAACGTGGGAACTAAGACCTAGCATGGCCTACTGGCTGTACACAGGGTGGTCAGACCATCGTTAACATAGGCGACACTGGTGTGGTGGCCTAAGGTGACACAATCCAGTGCGAAACAAAAAGTAGGCAAGATCCACAGGATGGCTTCCTTCAGCATCACAGGGGCCATGACTTCAACCCCAACAGCCGCCAAGGAGATGTTGCTGGATCTGCACACCCCCCCCCCCTTGACAATTAGTTATTATGGGGGAGGCCAGACTAGGACTATACAGACTAGACTGCAATGATAGACTCAAGACCAACCTAGGCTGCAGGGGCCACTGCAAAATTCCGGAGATCGTGAAGGAGCCCATGCCTGAAATGAGGTCAGACTTCGCGAGTCCGCGAATCTGAAGGGATAACAAGTTTACACTGGTAATTCCTGACCGCAAGGCATGGCGGGGGGAGACGCGTGGCCTACCACGGGACGCGTTCATCTGGTTCACGGATGGATCCGGCGGGTAGCGTGCGACGGAGGCAGGCGTTTATTCGGAAGGACCGAGGGTAAGTCACAGTATATTCCTCGGAGCAGGTGCAACGCGCTTTCGGGCAGAAATGTACGCCATCTTGCACTGCGTGCGAGAGAACAAGAGGATGGGCTACACCAACAAGTGGATCCTCATAGCCAGGTAGCCTTTAAGGCCCTAAGTAGCCCACGGGTAGATTCGAGGCTGGTAAGTGAATGCCGAGACGCGACTAGCGACCTGGTTGGGCAGAATGAGGTAACCCTTATCAGGGTGCCGGGTCACTCGGGGGTCAAAGGCAATGAAGAAGCTGATAATCTCGCAAAGAGAGGATCATCAGAACCATTTATAGGACCAGATCTGGTCTTGGGCCTATCGAAATGTACGGCCAGGGGAACCATCAAGTCAGGGAACAGCACAAGGCATACTGGGCAGATTGTCCAGGGCTCAAACACGGGAAGTCATTAAATGGGCAACCCAGTCCAAAGAGAGCAGAGGACAGCTCATGAGCATAACAGGACTCTTTAACGGACACATGGTTGTCAAGAAACACCTGCATAAATTGGGGCGGTTCGAGGGACACCTGGCATGCAGACTGTGCAGCGAAGGGGAGGAATCGCCCCAGCACATCAAAAGAAAACTGATCTACAGACAGCCTAGACCGGAGACAGAACAATATAAAACTTCTCCCTAGCAATTTCTGTGCAGACTAGTTCAAGGCACAGTGATTTTGGAATGGACGGAGTAGAAAAGACAAAGGGCATGCACAATAATCCAACCGCCGCAGTGCTATCGGGGCGGCAAAGACGCGGACCAGCCCTCAGGGAAAAAAATGAGATATTACAGTCAAGAAACTACGTGTAATTAACAAATTAACGGTAAGTTATTTTAACAGGAGCTTCATATTCAAGTTGTAGTATACAATAAAAATAACTTTGTAAACATGTAGTATAAACTGACCAATTGAATTTGAAGAAAATGTACCTCTGCAACCAAAGGCTCTGAGTTAAATTACCAGTATTATAGTCATTTTTTTAATACGTACTGTAAAATTAACGTTAACCAAGGCTACAGTGTTTTGTTTGAGCAAAATAAACGTTCCCTTCCTTTAAAGGGACGTAAAGCCGTCCTGCATATCATGCGATTTAGGGCACGTTAGTAATCCCTATTCTGCTTACAAAACGGAATAGATCCGGCAAACTTTTCAGGATATTCAAGTTGAACTGATCCCTGGCGTCCGTGATTGGCCATAGCAACGAAAATAGACCAATGTGAAAAAATGCTGTAAAAAACGTCGTGTTTTGGTTTTATAAAAATATTTTAATTAAACGCATATAGGCTAATTATCTTGTTAACAACTAATTAAAAATTTGAACTGAAGCTTGTTATTACAGCGCATAAATTGAATTTGTTATTTTCATCAAAGCTCTTCAAACCAAAATGGAGCTTTGTTTCATCTCTGTTAAAGTTTTTATTTCCTCTTCATTATCTAATTCTAAGATCGGTGAAATACATAATAATACGCTTAGAGGTTAGCATGAAATGACGTCGTATATTTCAGCCAGGATTTCCTCCTTGAAAAAACATAAATGACATAAAGTAAGAGAGTGAGTTAATAAATTGGAAAATGCAAAGCGCAAAAAGTTAGGCGAGCTTTATTTATGACAAATTATAAACATGCATATTATGAGAGGAGATGCTGTCCTTTGGGAGCCGTAATTTCAAATATATCTTGGTGGAAATAATTCTGACATTGGACAATTTGCCTCTTTGTCTTCTGTCTAGTTAAAAAGAACATGGCACCAAATGTTCTCGAATAAATCATGTCTATAGCAAACGAGCGAGCAGAATCCAAGTTTGTTTTACAGGCCGGTGTTGGGCTGGAGCCTCAACTCGCCCTGGAGCAGATACATATCTCGATCTACTAATTACTTTTTCCAATCTGTTCTTGGATTAATTAAAATGTAGTGCTGAGTTTCGGAGACATGCTAGGATCCAGTGTTGCCTTTTAGATAAATGTCTCGAATTTATCGTTTCATAGTTACGCCTGTTCGACCGCTACCCACTCCCTACTTTAGACCCTACTTTCGAAAACCTGATAAAAGTTATTGCCTTAGATTTATCTATTTCTTTTCTTGTCTCATTTTAATTGCAGATGAATATTTCACCCACAAAAAAAAAACAAATGTGTGTAGCTCATGTAACCAAAACTTCCTCAAACTTACTTGGATGGATTCGTCTCATTCATCTCATCCCCAATCCTCGCAGCTACTAGAATTTGTTTACATGTTGAAGATGTTTAACTTGCGAAATCTTAGAACTGCTTTATAAACACATCTAATCAAAAAATGTATACCGCAAGAAAAGGAATGTATGATAATAAAAATACATCTGAAACGTATAATTAAATTCAACTGTATATTTAATTTAAAAAGGAAAGCAATTTTTGTGTCACTGCCAGTAAATGTTGAATATCCATTTCACCTTTTTGCCCTGATGTGATCTGTGAAAATAAATGACTAGCATCTTGAATTAGATAAGTTAACTAAGTAATCACGATATGGCACTATATCCGGGTTCTTTTGAGTAAAATATATTCTATATGGTATTTAAATGAATATAGGAAATAGACATTCTTTTTTAACCAAAGTGAAAAACGATAAGCAAAAAAAAAACTTAAAGTAGTCCTATGTCTTCTTAATAATTTAAATTACACACAGAACTAAATTAATTAGCACTATGTAGCTGTTGATAAGTTATCATGTTTACAAAATCATTAGCCATAAACAAACTGGCCGCCATTTTTAAATACTTGATTTTAGCAAATAATAAAGTTTACCTTAACACTGCTGTAGCTTGTTACCAAAGACTTTGTAATTCAAGGTTTGGTCAACAAATAACGACAGGAAAAACTGTAAAAAAAATGGGAGGCCATTTAAAATTAGTAATTTTAGCAGAAGATTACTAAAGAAGTTACTTTTGTGTTTTTAAAAATTCATTACAAATATATAATATATATATATATATATATATATATAACTTTCGAATTAAATAAACATTTTAAAGTAGTCCGATCCAGCTTTTTTTAACTAATACATTTGACAGCTACAAGGATTGTATGTACTAAAGCTGAAACCTTGGCTTTAAGCTTTCTGAAATTATTATGTTTATAAAGTCGTTCTAGATACAAACAAAATGGCTCGTATTTTGAAGTCTTTGAGCTTAGCAAAAAGCAAATAGAGTCCACAACTTTGAAATATTTCAAGTCTAGCTAAATTTACTTTTCATCATCTGTCCAATAACGCACATAGTTTTTTTATTAAAAACTTCGGAACGAGTGGGTTTAGCAGGAAATCACGAGAAAAGTTATATTTAAGTTTTTTTAAAACTGTTGACAAAACATATTCTGTATAAAAAGTTTTCAAACCACTAACAAAGCTTCCAATTTATTTTCAAAATTTTGAAAAAGAAATTTCGCCATAAACCGAGCTGCCGGCTGGTTTTCCAACCGTTAAAGTTTAGTGTTACAATAATTATACGTAGCAAAACTAAAGTTATTAGCTCAAGGCATTATGAAGTTATAATGTTTATAAAATCCATCTTGCTACAAACAGATGTACAATTTTAGCAAAAACTTAGAGAACAAAAATTCATTCATTTGTGGATATAAAGTTTTTTTTTATTTTTGATTTCAACAACACACCACGAGGGCTTACAGCCTAAATACTATCGTACCGTGGGTGTCGACAAAGAGGAAAGAGGCAACTTGTTAATTCTGGACTTGAAGGTTTGGAGGTTCGGGGAAGAAGGAAAACCATGTGCCGGCAAGGAGTTCCACAACTTGGAAGTCCTCGGGACAAAAGAGCGGGAATAACAAGATGTTCGATGTCTGGTGACCTGGACAGTAAAAGGATGCATTCGCTCTGTTCCCCTGGTAGATCTGTTGGGGGCAGCAGGTGGAGGAACTATGGAAGAAAGCTGCTCTGAGCAGTGCCCGTGCAGATATCTATAAAAGAGAGAGAGGTC
Organism: Tillus elongatus; assembly: GCA_964006375.1. Classification (NCBI taxonomy): domain Eukaryota; kingdom Metazoa; phylum Arthropoda; class Insecta; order Coleoptera; family Cleridae; genus Tillus; species Tillus elongatus. The sequence goes on from OZ023269.1 coordinate 35,684,327, forward strand.
ACCAACGGCACGTCGGTGGGCAACGGATGGCAGCCTTTGGGTGAGGGTAGGGTCACCGATGAGACGTATAGCTCTCTTCTGAATGGAGTCCAGGATAGCGAGTGTAGAAGCGGCAGCAGCACCCCAGGTGTGGGAGCAGTATTCGAGGTTTGGTCTTATTTGTGAAGTATATAAAGTATAGAGATTAGCTGGTGAAAACTATTTGCGAGCCCGGAAGAGGAAACCTAATTTCTTAGCAGCTGCTTCTGCAATTGATGTGACATCTTGGTGCCAATTGAGATTTCGATCCACAGAAATGCCAACAAGTGAAAAGGACTCGTTACTTTGAATAACTTGGTTGTTTATTGTGATGGGTCTAGGGCTAGTGTATCTCTTATAAGAAAGAAAGCAAGACTGTGATTTAGTGGGGTTGAATTGTACAAGATTTCTACTTCCCCAGTCTTATATTTTTCGAGATCCACGGAGATAGAACCCTCCATGAGTCTGCGATCCTCATTTAGTTGGGCTAAAGAGGCTTAGAATATTGTATATTTGAGTGGAGGGTGCTGTGGTCCGCGAAACTGTGAACTGGGTTGGATGTGCTAGAGAGGAGGTTATTGATGTGGAGAAGAAACAAAGTAGGGGCTAAAGCTGAACCTTGAGGAACTCCTGCATTAATTGGATACAGTTTAGAGGAATAGCCATCCACGACAACAGAAATTCTCCGGTTAGAGAGGAAATTTGCTATCCACGTACAGAGTTATGGTGGTAGGCCATAGGCCGATAGTTTATTAAGCAGCGCTGCGTGCCAGACCTGGCCGAATGCTTTGGATATGTCTAGAGCGACAATCTGGGATTTACCATGAAGTTCCATAGACTTGTTCCAAGAATGGGTGACAAAGGCAAGGAGGTCGGCAGTTGATCTATGCTGACGGAATCCATACTTTAGTAATTCGGTGTTTATATACTTTTCCATCACTTTAGAGATGACTGAAAGGAGAGAAATAGGCCTGTAGTTGCTAGGAAGCGCTTTCGATCCTTTCTTGGGGACAAGTTGTACTCGAACAGTTTTCCAATTACTAGGGAATATGCCTCTATTGTAATATGTCTGAAACAGACGAGTCAGGACAGGAGCAAGTTCTGGTGCGCATTTTGGAGAACAATTTCTGCGATATCGTCAAGGCCAGAGGCTTTCCTGGTATTAAGAGAAAAGAGCATCTTTCGTACATTTCTAGTTTTGAAAATGATATCCGTCATTTTATGCGCGACATTGGGGACTGTTGGTGGTTGAACATTTGGAGGTGGGTTGAGAGTAGAATTGCAGGCGAACAACGAAGCAAAAAGTTCAGCCTTGCCCAGGGCGGTAGAGACAATTTCATCCCCTGAGAGAAGAGGTGGGAACGTTCTATTGCAGATATATGGATACGAACAATACCGGCCCTATTTTATTGCAATATAAAAAAAACTTAAAGAGCTTTAAGGGTTTTGTTAAGGTTAACCGAAAAGAAGTTAAAAATAATTCCATTAAAAATCTTTCAAAGGAATTATTAAGATTTTAGACTATTGAGTCAGGGATTACATTTGTATAATTAGGAAACTATTTACATTCTGCTTCTATGTAATATGATGTAAGAGGTATTTAGTTAATACGCAATTTTAAGAACAAAACACAGATTGGCCGCCATTTTAAAAGGCTTGAGTTTAGTGAAAAAAAGTGCCGTGACTACAATATGATCCCGACACTGTTAAGTACTACTTAAAAGTGGTTTTCATTGTCAGATTTGATCTAATAAAAATAGCAGAAATTTTTTGAGAATAAAAGCTGCCGCCATTTTAAACTAAGTGGGTTTAACAAAAAACTACAGGATGAATTATACTCACGTTTTCCACTCAAACTAAGACATTTCTCTAAAATAATATCGTCAACTAATAACTAAGCAATCTTTGTTTACAGATCTTGACCAGGAAATCTGGTTAGTTTTCTAATCACTCTTAAATGCATTAAACTTACACATAAATAAAACCTCCGCCTCAGAAATTGTAATTTTTAACATCTGGCAAAATAATTTAATTATCTTTGCCAAAAAATAATCGACGGCTGTTTCAGAATGCGGACTCACAGAAACAGCTTATATACGACAATTAGAAATAGATATGCCAGCCTGAAAATGATTTTATTTTACCTGTATTGAGCTAGAGTCGGTATTTTTGCATAAATGCTGTAGCATTTGAATTGCAACGAATGCGCCATTTACAGATATTAAGGTGCAGGCAGGAATAACCAGAGCACAAAAGTAGTGATACAAAACCACTGGTTATTATTCATATGCAGTAAAACACTGCTGGCACTAAATAACACTAACCCGCTTTTGAAAAATCTTATATAAACTAAATCATCTGTTTTCAATTTTCTAAAAATGATAATTAAATAGGCACAAGTTTTTACTATAAAATGTTGAATTTATTCGTTCACTTTTGAAACATTTTTTGCTCAAATATGTTGACTTTCATTTGTCGCCTGTCATCTGTTAATATTTGGTACTTTTTTTCAAAAATCACTAAAGTTCCTGCTTAATCTGATAAGTGGTAATAATTTTTCGCAGACAGGGCACTTTTGCTACTGCTAGCCTCTTGCAAAAATAAGATGGTAGGTTGAAAAGCAAAATGATTGTAATTCATATCCATCACGTCATAATTGTGTATTCTTTAAGGCTTCTGTGTAAAATTTAATTGGGGTATTAGTTGGAAAGGTGGATGTATTTTGTTAGAAATTTGTTGTTTTTATGACGACATGGTAACTTGCTGAAGACAACTTCGTTAACCATCTTCTTGCGAAAGGGTCTGTGTATTTTTTGTTATTTTGAGCTAGAATGTATTTTGGAATATTTCTAAAAGCTGATTGAACTGCTACCACATCTTAGTAGTACCATTAGTTTATTTACTAAAAAATACCTGCTGCTGCTTCAATTATATAGGCTGGTTAGTCAACCGTAATGCTGTCTAGATCGACCGATAAGTACCCTTAAACTTATTTCATTTGATGTCTGGTGATACTTTTTACGCCTTATGCTGGTGATCGTTAGTAGGTATTGTGTACTGTCTATTTTCAATCAATGTACCCAACTGATTCAGGTAACAGGACCCCTGATATTTATTTTCTTATTGCAAAGAAGGGCATATTTGAGATTAAATTATGTATATTTCTTTGTAAGCTTTACATGTGCGCACATTAGGATCTATGGATTTGTTTTGTAAGGATGTTTTTTATCCACTAATTTCTTAAGAACATTATAAAACCATTAACCTGTGATAAGCAAATTGTTTGACATATTCTTTATTCCATTGTCACATCCTCATCCTATTTATTCATGTAAATTTTCAGTTCTATTTACATATATACATACATATATATATATATATATATATATATATATATATATATATATATATATATATATATATATATATATACATATATACATATATATGTATATATATATATATATATATATATATATATATATATATATATATATATATATATATATATATATATATATATATTTACACTTTTATATTTACATATTATTTATTATTAAATTAAAATTGGACGAAAAACCTTTTTTAATGAGTAGATACCTGTCATTGTGTCATTAATGTCAGTGTCAGTAGTTACTTTCAATTAATTGTCTTTGCATTTGATCCAATGGTAAGAAATCTACTTCACTAATTCATAGACAAACTGCTTACTCTATTACCATATATATATATATATATATCTTTTATTCGTTTATTTAGTGGTAGACTTGCGATACAGCCAATGAGTGAGAAACTTAATTGCTAAATAAATTAATGCACAATAAGCCAAAGGCTGCAGTGCTTTCGGGGCGGTGAAGTCGCGGACAGGTCTTAGGGAAAAAAATTGCTAAATAATTAACTAATGTCCTTAGTATAGATCTTTGTCATATTTAGATCGATTTCCTTGTTTCGCCTCTTATCCACTGCCCAGTTCGGGTTTAAACAAGATAAGAGCACTTTAGATGCTGTCGCAGCACTGACAGAAAAAATCTATTACACCCTCGATAGGGGAGAGGTTGGTCTGGCAGTGTTCCTGGATTTCACCAAAGCTTTCGACACTCTTTGCCATGGTGAACTACTAAGGTCATTACATAATATAGGAATTATAGGAAGAAGCACTTACGACTTGATCAATTCTTACCCTAAGGAAATAACTTAAATGGTTAAGATTGGGGATGTGCAACTCAAAAAAGAATTTGTTAGATATAGAGTCCCACAGCGGTCCGTCCTGGGAAGAATCTTGTTTCTGGAATATATGAACAGCAGATTAAAGATAGAAAGTAAGGGACAGATAATAAGTTTTGCAAATGACACCACTGCCTATTATAGAGCTGAATCCTGGAGCTTGGCGAAAGCGATGACTGAGGAAGATCTGAAAAAAAAATGTTGATTGTCTTCATCACAAAAAGCTTATGTTTAATTTCGATATAACCGTTTTTGTACCTTTTTCATGCTAAAAAATAGGCACTCCTTGTTTTGACTGCTTGACGGTTTCTGAGAGCAACTACCAGTACGGTATTCGAAAGGTTGATCACAGAAAATATTTGGGAGTAGTTATTGATCAGTGCTTGAAGTGGGACCAGCATATTAATGGCATCGTACGCGCACTGCGGGGATTCTTATATAAGATGAAACATCTAAGGCAGGTTCTGGACCCAAATCAACTTAAAGCAGTATACAGATCTCTAGTGGAGTCCAGAATCAACTATGTATTGGTGATATGGGATCGCGCAGTCGCTTATTATTTAAAAAAGGTTGAAGTACCGCAAAGGATATTTTTCATTCCTTTAGCGGGACTCCAATACATTTGAGGCAAGGACTCTTTGCTATAGAATCCTTGTAGCCTATCAACATCAACACCGGCATGTACTGACATTTATTGATCATGACCAGTGTACTAGTTCTAGAGAGGGAGGTGACGCCAAGGTACCATACTTTTCAAAGTCCTTGTGTCAGGGAAGGTACATTTTTCTGTCTTAGCGAGGCTGCAACTTTTTGCCACCTAACATCAAAGGATTACTAAACAGGAAGCACTTTAAAAGAAAGGTAAATTTCCTCCTGCGTACCACAGAAAGGAAAGAGATACGTGCCTTGTTTAATGTTGCATAGATTTAATATAATGGCTGGTTGATATTGATACCTGTAATGTCGATCCGGGCTGGGTGTTTGTTATTGTATATTTGGGAATAGTTAGTCTTTAGATAGCTGTGTATAATTTACAAGTGTTAGCGGCAGCGAATAATTGCGAAGACAGGCTTTACTTTTTCGGGTCATTTGTCAGCCATAATTATTAATACCATATAATCATGGTTTGTTGTGCTGTAAGCTAATTTAGGTTGGATTTTTGTATATCTTGGTTGCATAATGTTGTCTATCCTGGTACAAAAAAAATTATTATCATTATTATCGACTTTAGCCTGAAGGGCGCTCACACTTCCCAACGGGGAACATTCACTCATCCCAGCTATCTCAGATATCAAAGGGACTGAGCGCAGATGGGGCCCTTTCCAAGTTCCTACATATTATTATTATTATTATTGCTTTTATTCTTATTATTATTATTATTATTATTATTATTATTATTATTATTATTATTATTATTATTATTATTATTATTATTATTATTATTATTATCGACTTTACCCTGAAAGGCTTTCACACATTACTCAAAGGGCAACATTCACTCATCCCAAGTATCTCAGGTACCAAAGCGATTGAGCCCAGATGGAGCCCTTTCCAAGCTATTGGGCCCTGAACGAAAACGCGACACATTCTCATTTTTCCGGAATCTCCGCACGGTGTGGGCAGTTGCAAGGATTATCACCTTCTGCATAACCTTATAAAGATGCTCTTCAAGACCCAGTCTCTTAATGTTTTGTAGAAGATTCTTAGGAACCACACCAGTTGACGACATGACTATTGGAATCACTCGGACACTATCTGCCCTCCACTGTCTCTTTACTTGTATCTCGAGGTCTCTATTTCTAATGGTCTTCTCCTTGTACTTTGTTTCTAGATTATTAGTATTCGGAATGGCTTCATCAATCAGCGTCACTTGGTTGCTGGACTTATCCACTAATTTTATATCTGGCCTGTTGTGGGCAACTCGTTGATCTATGAGCACGGTCCGATCCCAGTACAACCTGTATTCTGAGTTCTCTAGAACAGGCTCAGGAGTGTATCTATAGTAGAGCACCTGACTAAGATTTAAAGGTCCCAGTTTTAGAGCCAGTTCTAGATCAAGTATTTTCGCAACTGCCACGTGCCTCTCTATATACTCTATTGCAGCAAACGCTTGACATACTTCGGTGACGTGCTGGACAGTCTCTGATGACTGACACCCAAATCTACATTTGTCATCTTGGACCAGATTATCTCCAACTATATACTTCAGGTAGTTTCTTGTTGGGATGACCTGATCTTGTATGACCAGCAAAAACTCTGTCTCTGGAAACATATGTCCGCGGACACCAACCAGTAGTTCGATGCCAATTTGTCGACATGTGCCTGGGACGTCTCATTTAGATGTAGCCCAAGGAGAGGCCTTTGCATCCAAGATTGCAGCTTGTCCTGATCAGTCCGATGGTGTCTTTGTATTTTACTTTCTTTTAATTGTATCGGTCTTGAATCATCTGCCTCGCATGTGGCACGCTGTAATTCAGAATTAAGGGCTTGCTGATGGAAATATGTGCGCAAGTTCACTATCTGCTGGTACAAATGTTTACCAATATCCAACACTCCTCTTCCACCCTGGTTTCTAGCTAGCGTTGCTCGCTCGATAGCACTACAGGGATAATGCTTTTTGAATTTTGTTAGGAGTGTTCGCACCTTCCGTTGTAGATTATCGATGTCCGTTTTACTCCAGTTCACAATCCCAAATGAGTACCTAAGTGCAGAACATGCATATGTATTCAGAGCTTTAGACAGGTTCTTGCTGTTAAAATGTAATCGCACCACCTGCTTTACTCGTTTCGCAAACTCATTCGTCAGATAGTTCTTCATTACCGAGTGGTTTATTTTCCTTGCTTGCTGTATTTCCAGGCATCTGTAACACTCTTTTAGATCCATCGAGGAAATCTGCTGGCCGTTTTGCATTTCATATACACCTGGTTGTATTTTCCCTCTGACTACACATAAGGTGCGACATTTGTCGAGCCCAAACTGCATGTTAATATCTCTGGAAAACCCTACCACGATTTTAAGGAGTTGTTTGTGGAGGCTATCAGCTTAAGTCCATCCATATACAGCAGATGATTTAGCCTCATTTGCTCGCTGCTATTGTTTAATTCTGACAAACTCTGTGTTCTTCGTTAACCCAGCTGGCGCAAGTACTGCAGGAAGCTGTTGTGGCTAGTTGACTTTGTCAGAACGCTTCAATTTTTTCCTTATTTGCAAAAGTATCGGTGGCTGCATTCCTAGCTAAATTAAGCTGACGGTAGAAAGTCCTTTCAGAGTGTTCAAACATTGTATTCTCGCACTTCCTATTGTGGTTCGATTTGTATCTCCTCAACCGTTTTGCATAACGAGAAAGCTTCTGTTTTGAGGTGTCCAAACATTTTTGTGCAGTGTGGTTGACTGGGTCTTGTGCTAAGTGTTGTCGAACTCTGCCTATTATTTCCTCTCCTTTTTTATGCTATTTTCTTGTCTGTACTCCCCCAATGTATTGCGTCAGTTGTCCAATTTCCTTTTGAAGTGTTTCCACTCCACTTATCAACCTTTTTTTCCACGGGGGCACTCTTTGACGCGAGTGTCTGTGATTGGATATTCGATCAGAAATCTTAACGCTTAAAGTTTTAATTGCTGCAGTTGCTGTACAGTAAATCAGTGTATGCATGTGCTCCAATGTGTTGATCTCTAGAAGGTGCGATGGCAGAATTATTCTGTTCAAAAGCTCCAATATAATTACCAGCTTTCTAGATGATCTTAGTCTAGGTAATTGTGGTCTCGTAAGAGGATTTGTTCCTTCATACTGAAGGCTGCACGACTTATTTCTGTGGACAATTTGTCGATGAGTTCCTCACTTTCTTGCGTACCCTCCTGCTCAGTATGTACAGGTTGCAGATTACTACCATCAAACAGGATCTCGTTATTTTCCGTAACTACTATGTTAGTAATTTCATATTCAACTTCCTGTCTGATTGTATTTAGTCTCGTTTGTAGAATAAGTTTATTCTTAAGTACGACACGATACTGATCCTCCACTCTCTGTTGAGTCACCTGTATGTGTGGGTACATTCTGAGAAATTCGGTGTGAAGTTGATGCCTATATCCGGTCGTCTGTTGTCCGAGTTGTGTTACTTTGTAATAAATGCGCATGATGGTTTCATTTATATGCATAGTCCATTTCATGCGCCGTCTTGGTAATCCCATCTGTGTGAGCGCTGGCTGATTTTGCTGCGCAGCATCCTCAGTGGGTTGAGCTTTTAGTCTTACTAGGCTCCCCTGCTGTTGAATTTGGGCTATAATTTCTTGCATGATAGGAGCCAGACTCATTGAGGCCCCGCCACCGACATCCCACATGCTGTCATGTCCAGCGCCGGCTCCAGACATGCCCTGGCTAACCACAGGCAGCGGCATTTTTCCGAGGCTTTCGTTTCGCTCCATTTCCATGGGTGTGCCACCAATTAACCCTGGTGGCCCAGATAGGGATTAAGGAAGGAGTAAGGTAACATGGTTAAGGAAAAAGAGGGTAAATAGGACAGCGGGCAGCTGGCGTCGCTGGCTTTCCCGATACGTCGTTACGAGTAGCAGTGACCATACTGCTGGAAGCAGTACACCCACCGGCCAGGCAGACCTGTGACCCTAGCCAGGGGCTATTACAGGGTGCACCTCCTCCTCCTTTCTCACCCAGGCTTGGGACCGGCGATGGTGGAGTTATTATTATTATTATTATTATTATTATTATTATTATTATTATTATTATTATTATTATTATTATTACTATTATTATTATTATTATCATCATCATCATCATCATCATTATTATTATTATTATTATTATTATTATTATTATTATTATTTGAATAAACTTAATTTTAGTCATTTAACTTATTCAGATATAGTTCTGCGTTCTTTTCTTGCCAAGACGCACTGATCTCTCCATAACAGACAAGGTGACTTATTTCCGTATTATTAACAGAATACCTACTACAATACTTAAGAAGGCAGCCCATATACCGCTGTAGTTTATCCAGAGAGTCAGGTTTAGTTTTATTTCAGACGTACCATAATACGAGTGACGCAGTGGAAAGTCAAATCTACAGTAAATAATTGAGTATTAAAAAAACACAAAGTTTACAGAGACAGTATACTGGGCTACTGCAGAACAGCGAAGTGATAGCAAAATTTCGTGTGGCCCTCTGTTTGCAACACAAACACTATTTAGGTTAAAATAAGAATCGCAGCAGGGCTAGTTACTCAAAACTGTGTCTCAGATAAGCATCTACAAAAAAATATAAACTATTCAGAAAAACCTACTTTAAATTAAGAAGTTGCCCGATACTTGGTTTTTGAATGCAAAGCTCTAAAACAGAAGAGTATGAAGGTGTTCGAAGAGAAAATCTGGGAAATACTCTATACATGTTTTACTTTAATGACCAATTAAAATCACTAAAGATTTTTGCTTGTTTTAGTAGAAATTAGTAGGCTACAAAAGTGAAAATAATTAATCCTAATGCCAGGGAAGAACACAGACCGATGCAAAATTAATCAATTAATGTAATAATTAATATATTTTTTGTTTTCTTGCAAAGAACATTTCTGATAGTACTGTAAAGTTTTATACAAAAATGGCAGTTAAGGATTTTATGCTGCTCTTACACCCTTAACTAAAATGCACCCGATGTTTTAGCTACCAAGTAAAAATTTTCCTTATTTCGTTTATTCCAGAGTACAGTTTTGAATTCTAACTGTAAAAACATTTTTTTAAAATTTAAATTGTACCCACGGAGCAAAAATTAGTTGTTGTGGATTTGTTCAATGGCACAAATGATATCACGAACGACATTAAGTTTTTGTTAAGGCTATATTGTCACGGACATCTTTTAGTGACAAAGAGAATATGGTGGCAAGGAGACAGTTATAAAATCAACAAGTAGATCATTTTGTGGGGTAAAATGCTTACTAAATTGATAAAGGATTTGCTGTTCCTAGTTTTCATCTACTTGCATTAGTATAAATGACTGGGATGTTGTTCCATCATTCAACGTCTTGTCACCATGTCATTTAGCTAAATTGCCCCTTCGCCATTACATTCATCTTATTTAATGCTCGAAGTGTTGTTTTCAATTTCGTGACAGACATTGAACTGCTAAACAAGTGTTTATATAAAGAGAATTGTCAGTCTGATTATAAGTGACTAATTTAGAATAGTTATGGAGTTAATGATCTATGAAATGGGGATCCTTCTTAAGATTGGGAAACCATATCGCAGAATTTAGCCGAAACCTCTGGGGTAGGATTTAACAATTTATTAACTGGTGCTTGACGATTACTCTTTACCGTTGCCTTAAACCTTCATTTATTTTTCTAAGAAACAACAATAAGAAAATTTTATTTTAAATACATTTATTAGTTTTCGATTAGGAGTTGCAACCACACTAATCAAGGAAGATACTATACAAGAGAAGATAAAAACGGAACCTACTTAACATGCTTAGACCAACAATTCATCAGCAATGCGATTTCCTCCAAAACAAACCGGATATAACCTTTTATAAAACTTCATCTGAAAAAAAATACCTCCTTGTAAAGGGTTTATTATTTACCTTAGAAATGTGGTAATAGTCTGATGGAGCTTAAGGGGTATGGGGTGGCTTGGAGCCATACAGGGGCGTCGAATAAATGATAAATGAACAAGACATTGCTTGTCCTTTAATATCTAATTACAAGACGCTTAATACTCTATAAATTTGTTGATGTAAGTGATAATTGTTGATAAAAAGTGAATCTACTGCACTACTTGAAGAAAAATCAATCAGTTATTCTCCTTCTTGTAAGTAATATTGCGGTGAGTGTACTTTCCTCAGGATTTATTACCCAATTTAATGTCGTTCCCCGCAAAAAATATTTGCTAAAAGTGGTTCTCAAAGCTGACCCTCCGTTGCCTTTAGCAACACCCATTTATGATTATCCACTGTTTGGTAACTTTTAATAAATGCGAACAATGCGGGAATCATCTCAAAGCACTATTATTTTATTTTGTTATTTGATAACTCTAGTTTTGTCCAAAATGCGTGGAGCTGGTAATAAAATAAAATACACCTCTTATTTCTTTGAAATTGATAGTAATATATTAAAGTAAATATAATAATAATAACATACCTTTAATTAAAAAAACACATGATACGTACATCATTATAAATTAAAAGATTTTAAAGAATTTTCTTAGAAAAAATTCACTAATGGGGAGATCTCGACTTTTCAATTGTGAAAAAATATCTTCCAATTAACGCGAATTAGGACACCTAAAACCCATATCCGCGGTCAGTTTCAATTTATATATATATATATATATATATATATATATATATATATATATATATATATATATACATATACACACATATATATATATATATATATATATACATATACACACACATATATATATATATATATATATATATATATATATATATATATATATATATATATATATATCACAACGATAACTCAAAAAATAATAGGCTGATTGTGATAAAATTTGGCATGTGCCTTCCTTTTCTAAATGGCTTGGATAAGTTCATTATCCAGGAAAATTTAACTAGGTTTCATGGGAAAATTTTAGGTTTTCCTCCGGGAAAAAATTTATCTCAAAAAATAGAAAAGCTATGGTAACCAAATTTAGTAAGTAAGTTTATCATATTAGAAGGAAGCTATATACCAAAATTTATAATTCTATGTTAAAAGAAAAAAACAGTTATAAAAAAATATTTGGTGCCAGACAATTTCTAAGAAAATACACTACCGTAACGCACTTGCTGCGTCCCGATTTTTTATATGTTGGCGAAGTCTAGCAAATTGCTACCCTAACTAACCGACAAAGCAGAAATGCAAATAGCGATAAAAATTATGTACTGAAAGTTTACCATTCTAGCACCGAAAAAACGCACAAACGCAGACATGTATTTTACTTACACAAAAAAAGCAGTATACTGGCCTTACAAACTAACACACAATAACCTAGAGAAACGGTAATCGAAAGAGGTACCATGCATCACCAGTTGTCACTGCCCAGAAAACAAAATCTCTCATAATTTGTTTTAGTGAATTTTCGTAGAAAAAATTTACTAATGGGGAAATCCCGACTTGCAAATGAGCGCGAATTAGGACCCCTAGAACCCATATCCGCGGTCAGTTTTAATTTATATATATATATATATATATATATATATATATATATATATATATATATATATATATATATATATATATATATATATATATATATATATATATATATATATATATATATATATATATATATATATATATATATATATATATATATATATATATATGTATCACACCGATAACTCAACAAATAATGGACCGACCGATTTTAATAAAGTTTGGCTTGTACCTTCCGTTTATAAATGGCTTGGATAAATTCGTTATTCAGGAAAATCGGATGAGGTTTTCCGGGAAAATTTGAGTTTTCATAAAAAAAATTCTATCTCAAAAAATAAAAAAAGCTATGATAACCAAATTTGGTAGGTAGGTTTATGATATAAAAGGTAAATTACACACCAAAATTTAGATTTCTATGTTACAATAAAAAAAAGTTATAATCAAATATTTGGTGCCAGATCATTTCTATGGAAATTAACCACCATAACGCAGTTGCTGCGTCCAGGTTTTTATAACTTGTTAATAATAAATGCTCTAAACGTATCAGGTTGATTGTTTAACAATTGTACCGCATTAAATGTGATTGATTTCGAAAACATAGCCGTGCGATGATAACGCGGTGAACTAAAGTTAGCCCTGTGTCAGGTTTTAGCAGTGTGTATCGCAGATGTTGAAACAAATAAAGCCTTTAGCGACATTGAGCTGCAGCTAATAACAAGCGGCTTACTAAAAAAAGCCCATATGTTACCATCACCTATTTTTCATTAAAAGTTAGCTGTTCTCCCTAGTGCTGCCCGCAACATGATCACGACTCTTCAAGTTACAAATTAAACCACAGTTAAGAAATTTTAACTTTTTGAACACGACTTTTGACCACCACAAGTCAGGACAAGGTGAGTAAACGATATCACAGTAGTTATAGTATGAAATGACGAATGATTCACGCAATTGCTTTTTTAGGCTCTATATATATATATATATATATATATATGTGTGTGTGTGTGTGTGTGTGTGTGTGTGTGTGTGTGTGTGTGTGTGTGTGTGTGTGTGTGTGTGTGTGTGTGTGTGTGTGTGTGTGTGTGTGTGTGTGTGTGTGTGTGTGTGTGTGTGTGTGTGTGTGTGTGTGTGTGTGTGTGTGTGTGTGTGTGTGTGTGTGTGTGTGTGTGTGTGTGTGTGTGTGTGTGTGTCACACCGATAACAATAACACGCCCATGACAACCAAATTTAGTGAATACCTTCCTTTTGTAAGCGGCTTGGATAAGTTCGCTAGGCAGCAAAATCTGCTCAGTTTAAATAGAGTAAACAATGCTTTGTTTTAATTAGATAGTCGGATTCCGTACCAGTTCTGAGCTGACCTTTAATATATCTAATTTCAGCCACGTAATTATAATGCGTGTTTGTAAAAAAAGAAATTAGGGACAGAGCAAGCACGTTATGGTAACGAATTTTTATTAAAATCTGCTCAGTCCAAATAGATTAGACAATGCTTTGTTTTAATTACATAGTCGGATTCTCCCGATCCGTGCCAGTTCTAAGCTGACGTTTAATGTATCGAATTTCGACCACCTAATTATAAAGCATGTTTGTAAGAAAAAAAAATCTGGACGCAGCAAGTGCGTTATGGTAGCAAATTTTAAATAAATGCTTCAAATTTCAATAGCTCAATTTGCTAATACCCTATAAGGTTTGTTGGCCAGAAAACTAGTTTTTTCGGGAACATTTTAAGTTTATTTTCGAAACTATTGTTGTACATTTTCAAACAATAAAGTTACTTTGATGATATATGGTACATTGTTTTTACTGTATAGGTCATACTGGTAACTAAATTTGAGGCCTCCTTTCTTTAAAAAAAACATATTTGCTATTTAAAACATTTTAATGAAAATTCACTACCATGACGCACTTGCTGCGCCCAGACTTTTTATAACATTTGTGTTTATTAGAGCTGCCGTGATAATATCTAGTTACCCACCGAGATGGCGACCCAGTCTCGCAATATTTCTTAGGTTGGCCTCTTAGCCGAATTACTTCAGGCGTATTCTCACTGTAATTAGTATACTGCACTGTGCTCTAATAAGAGTTGAACCAACATGCGTTTCTAATTATGGTCACAATGCATCTAGCCTTACATACAATGTATTTCTTCAAACACTTGAGATAACAGGCAGAATGCTTAAGAAGTCTTAGGTCTGAAAAATATTGATGATGAGTAGATTTTTATGTTCTTCGAATACGTTAAATAGGAGGACCAATAAAAGTGGGCTAGAAGAGGTGACGCCTGTTAAAAGAAATTAAGAGGAGAATGGCATCATTTTTTGGGCATATTCGAAAAATAATAAATTTGTAGCAGCCTTATTCGGAGGAAATATACTTGCAAAAAAAGGGAAGAGATAGACCAAGAGGCAAACTTCTGGAAAATTGACCCAGTTAATAAAATTCGAAAGCTAAAATGAAATGACCAGGGATGCTGGAGAGAAAGAGCTATGTTCACGACGAAAAGGCGAAATCGCCCTTAATCTGTGGGAATGATGATTTTGAATTTCCACCCCATTTGCTAATATATCGAAATCGGGAAAAATTATTAAATTATTTGAGTCCACAAGTTTTGGTATCTTCTCTATCTGTTTAGGGATTAAGTTCTTTTTTGGTGGAAGAGAAGATACCAAGAGTTGTGGACTCAAATAATTTAATAATTTTTCCCGAGTTCGAACACGGGAAAAATTATTAAATTATTAGAGTCCACAAGTCTTGGTATCTTCTTTTCCACCAAAAAAGAATTCAATCCTCAAACATACCTAAAGTAAGCATATAAAATATTCTTGTTCTATCTTTTTTACATTCTTTTGTAATTTTTATTTTGAAAATTCACTAACAGACAGGTTATGATGTATGGCTTATGTACGTATCCGAGCAATAATTTCAAAATGATGAACTAATTTTGATCAAACTTGCTAACTAGAGTATGTTCCTTTTGTAAATCTCTCGGATAAGTTAATTAACCAGAACAATCGGACAGTTGTTCGCACAAAAATCAAGCTCTTCTTCAAGAAATATGAGAAAACGTAAATTTGATTGCTAACATAAAATACACAAAAACTCATTAGCTCAGCAACTAAAATTGTTAAATATTTAAGCTGCCATTCATCGACTCCTTGACAATACGCAAGCCTGTGTAAAAATTATTTTTCTACATGTAAAGGAAATTATTCGAAAATCGATTCCGGGCTACTTTCTCGCATTCTATGTGTAATCGGATTTTGCAGTTCAGCTTAACTTTGTGGTATGTTAGCGTTCGTCTTGGAAAATAACCCAGAGGTGTAAAATCTGTGGATCTTGTGGGCCATTGAGTTTTAGTGTATTGTTTGTTAACAATAAAATTGACGATTTGTCACATTCAACTGTGATTTACTCGAGAAATTTCTTATGTGAAATGGCATAATTTTGATACTGCCAGTTCGACAATACAAATATCTCTTAAAAATCAAGAAAAAACATAGGGGGTTTCTATTAAAAAAATAAATGATGTCATTCTCTAAAAGAAAAAAATTATGTTGGAAAAAATGCGTATTTTGCTGAGTTAAAATCGACACCTTTCATCTCCAAAAAAAATGTACTCGGCTTTCACCTAATTTATTTTATACTTGGGAAGTGTGTTAAGTATAGTTTTAAAAGTCCATGCAATATTTTTCGTTATGCAAATCGAGTTTTCGAACTTACTTCAGCACAAAGATAAACATTTACCACACTTCATTGTTTCTTAAAGAATATTACTTTTTAAGAAAATTTATTACAGACAAAGATAGTATGCGCAATGTAATGGAAATCCTGCTATAACAGAATTTACATTTCGTCCTCAGTCGTAACTAAAATACGTAAAGACCAGTTGCTACTGAACCGTATATTCTATGAAATTGTGTTTTATGTGAGTACTTATATAAGCTACTGGATGGAATATACTAGCCACTGTGATTCAATATTTCTTTGGGTAGACCGTCATCAAGTAACTAACAGCTTACATTTGAAATACAGTGTTCCTTTTATTATGCGAAACTGCAGAAAATAAGCGACGTTTGTAGCTATTCCGTAAATTTAAGTAGCAATATGAGCTCTATGTTATACAGCGACCAGTGCTATGTACACAGCATTTCATATACGGAAATAAGAACATTGACTACGGCTTTAAATGAGTTCTACTCAACCATGTTAAAGATTACTTAAACTTCAACAATACATATACAAAATCGATGTCATATACTAGGTATATCTAGTAAAAAAATGCTCATAGAGCAAACGCTTATGGCAGCAGAAGTTTATAGGTACTTCACTTTTTTTAACATAGTAAATCAAACGTGAAATACAAGGAAAGTGGTGGTTGAGTCTATTTATTAAAGCAGCCTAAAAAATAAGGAAAGTGATGTTACTGACATTTGAAAAACTTTTATAGTGATTTAAAAGTTATATTAGTTTTTCAGTTTCAAATTAACCCCTTGACACTTGCTAATATTAAATATATAACACTTATCTACGAGAATGAATCTTTTACACAAAAAGTTAATTCGGTGTGTGATATTATTTTCTTTTTTACAGGTTTTAGTAAAGACATTTTTTTCAAATCTCCGGTTTTTTAAACTTCCAACCTTACAAAGTTTTGTCCTTATGGGTAAATTCAGTAAGTTTTATTTATTATAAGAAATATATATATATATATATATATATATATATATATATATATATATATATATATATATATATATACATATACAGGGTGTTTCAAAAATGATGGTCTATGTTACAGGTGCACATTCAGCACAAAAAAATAAGACTATTTTTCCCGTAAACATGGGTCCGCAAATGCTTAGTTTTCTAAATACAGCGTGTTAAAGTTATTTACTTTTTTCAGTTTTTACGAATAAGTCTGAGTCAAATTAAAATTTTGGCGTAGAAGTTGGCATGCGGGGGCTTTTGAAGGCAAAAAAATTAAATATCTTATTGGTAATAACACTGCTGGTAGAGGGCTCCACCTGTAAGACTATGCTTGCATTCAATTGGCTATAATTTGTTGACACCCAGTAATATCGATCTACCGTATAGCTACATTGCAGCCCTTATAAATTGTAAGCAAAAAATGTATATTTGATCAAAATCTCTCAGACACACCATTGTCGAGATATTTCAATTTTTGTATGTCGATGTCGCACAAAAATTAATTTTTCTTAAGTAATTAATTGTATTGTCTGCAAATTTTAACAACAAATAAAACAACAAATAAAACAGTTTATAACATTTTATGATACCTGACTACAATACATGTTCAAAATGGCCACCCTCAACTTCAATACACTTTCGTATTCTGCGGAGCATACAACGTCGTACTTTGTGAAATATTTCTGATGTATTTCTAATTAGTTCGTATCCAAGTAGAATTCTTTGCTGCAGATTATTAACATTTTCAACATTTGCTTCATCAACAATACTTTTAAAATGCCCCCATTAATAAAAGTTCATAGGATTTAAATCAGGGGATCGAGCCGGCCATGGCTGAGGTCCACCGCGTCTGATCCATCTGCATCCAAAAGTATTGCTTCGGTAATTCCTGACATTTAGAGCAAAATGTTGGGAGGGCGGGCTCTGTTATGCATAAACTACAGGTTATGTCTTATGTCAAGAGGTACATTTTGTAATAACCCATTTAGTTGGTTTTGCAGGAATTCAAGATAAGTCGTAGCATTAAGTCTGTGAAGTAAAAAAATTGGTCCTATCAAATTACACCCTACAATTCCAGCCCATACAGTGAAGGTAAATTGCTGTGGATGATGCCTTTCAAAAACTGCGTGGGGATTTTCGCCAGCCCAAATATGGCTGTTACGAAAATTGACGATCCCGTCGCGCCTAAATCCAGACTCGTCAGTGAACAATCCACAATTCAACAAGTTCTCTACATTATTATGTTGAAGAAACCATTGCAAAAATTGTAGGCGAGGTATAAAATCTCTTTCAGGCGATAGTGCCTGCACACGTTGGATGTGATATGGACGCAATTGTTGCTCGTGAAGAACTCGCCATATCGTTGCATTGGATGCTTCCAGATGATTGGCCATTTCCCTAGTACTTATTTTTGGATTTTGTTCAATTTCATCCAGAACAGCCTCCTCAAAATCAGGATTTCGTGGTCTGCCTCGATCAGCAGTAACTTTATTAAGGGTACCTGGTAAAAAAATATATATATTCGAAAGAGACAGATTGATGTATTAGATAATATAAGTATGTACCTGTTTCTTGCAGACGGATGTCAATCCGTTGAAACATCCTTCTGTCTGGAATTCTCCAATTTGGGAAGGCTTCTTCATACAGTCGTTTCGCCTCATAACAGTTACCAAAAGCCCGTGAAAATATAACATGCATGTATGTTAGTTCATTGTTGGTAAATACTTCCATATTTAATTAGAAAAATTACGGACAATACAATTAATTACTTAAAAATAGTGAGTAGTCTCAAACGTAAAAGTCAAATGTAGTATATGTCACGATGAAAACGCAAAAGTCAGGCTCGTAACGATGAAAACCACTTTGTTAAATGGTTTGTTCAAAGTTTATCATGGCTTTTTATTTTATCTTCATCATTGTGTCTTGTTATTTCTTTTTTCTGGTAAGATTTTAATTTTTAATTAGAGAATGAGAAAATTAAGTTTATACATACTGATAGCAATTAAAAGGTGAAAAATGTATTCCTATGATTTGTCGCAGAATAAATTTTTGAGCGACATCGACATACAAAAATTGAAATATCTCGAAAATGGTGTCTATGAGATTTAAATCATGTATAGATTTTTTGCTTACAATTGACAAGTACATATACGGTGGGTAGACATTACTGGGTGTCAAAAAATTATAGCCAATTGAATGCAAGCCATGTCTTGCAGGTGGCGCCCTCTGCCAGCAGTGTTATTAACAATAACATATTTAAATTTCTTGCCCTCGAAAACCCCCACATGCCAATTTTCACGTCAAAATTTTAATTTGACTCGGACTTATTCGTGAAAAACTGACAAAAACAAATAACTTTAAATGCTTTACCTTAAAAACTAAGCATATGCGGACCCATGTTTATATGAAAAAATAGTCTTATTTTTTTGCTGAACTTGCACCTGTAACATAGACCATCATTTTTTAAACACTTTGTAAACATATATATATATATATATATATATATATATATATATATATATATATATATATATATATATATATATATATATATATATACATGTATATATCTTATATATTTTGTTGAAACTTCACTACAAAGTTTTAAGCAAAATGAAGATGAAATTTTATGGATCTAGTAGAAATATTAGCAAAGACGATTAGAATTCCTCTCTACTTAAAAATTGGAAGAAAAGGGGAGAGTTGCGAAGGTTTTTGACATTTTTACTTGGTCATTTATATAAAGATGATATTGTTTAGATGCACAAGTAATGCTTCTATGTAAGATACAATGTCTAAAAAATCTATTACCATTAATACACACACACAAATATATATATATATATATATATATATATATATATATATATATATATATATATATATATATATATATATATATATATATATATATAACATATACAGTGTGTTTTACTTTAAGTGGCGACAATTCATTATTTCATAATGGGTCGGCAGATTTTAATTTTTTAAATAAAGTACTCCAAAGGCTCCACATCCTGGTATGCATTAGTTTAAGATTCGCTTTATCCATAGCCTACTACGATAACAAATAAAACCCCAAAAATTCCTAAAGCATATTAGGCATTTTTTACCAAAAAGAAAACGAATATCTTTATCGATTTAGGCACATCTGTAACCCACAAATCCCAAGTTTCAAAATCGTAACTAATACCAAGTGTTCACAACTTGAGCGTAAAAAATGAAAAAAATAGACTTTTTGAGGCTGCCCTGTATACACGCTACCGAGTGTCCTGCAATAATTAGATTGCCAATAGATTAAGAGTTACGTCGTATATCAATTCACACAATATCATTCGCATATATTATACAGAGTGTTTATAATAAATACGAAAACATATCTTTTTGCAATGTATTAACGAATTTGGACTTTGATCGCACCAGCATCTTAAATTTTGGGAAGACACCACTCCATTATTTCTGAAAGCAGGTTCACAACTTCATCGCTGAACAATCATGTTCTACCGGTTAGTTAACTAATTTCTTTGGCACCGTAATGAATATTCCTGACATCTTCATTGCGTTTTTCCAAGGTAGCCTCTACTATCTCCATTAATATTTCCATTGACATAAGCAAAACGTCTACAGTTTCACAGTTAATATTATGTGGAAGTTTATATAATTTGGCAAGTCGTTGTACACGCAATACGTGGTGAAATCGACCCAAATATGGTTAGAATTTTAACAGTCAATGAAAAAAATCGAATTAGTTTGACTTGTGTGATATAACCATAAGACATATTGAGAGCCTGCAGAAGAATTTATCAGGTGTCATCCTGATATTAAACCCGTGACTTTTTAGATAGTTGCAAAAGTAAATATGGAGAAGCACTGGAAGTCGGTCGATGGTTGTTGACAGGCGAGGGATTCCGTGGGGAGGCCGGACAGGAACAAGATTGTCTGGCTTCTTGATAGGAGTCGTTCAGCGCTTCGCCGCATCACTGGAATGCTGACGGGCCACTGTGCACTCAGAAGACACCTTGCATTGATAGGTGTCGAGGGGGATCCCATTTGCTGGCGAGACTAAAGAAACGTCTTACCACTGCCTGTGTGAATGTGAGGCTTATGGGAGTCTTCGAATAGAATTGTTCTGTTCGAGGACTCTGCAGAGGAGGCAGGTAAGTTTCGTCCAATGGTAGACCACCATGGCTTTTATTTCGAGGTCGAGGAGGTTTGGTGACAGACCTGAGTAGAGGTAGAGCATGGTTGCTGGGGTTGGCAGAAGGGCCCGTTGTGGAATGCTTGCCTGGCGTTAGCCTCCCCACCATTGCTAATACTACTGCTACTTCTACTACTAAATATCCCTTTTGATGGAATTAGGGGTATTGCTCCAACAAAGCGCACCAAAAATGTTACTAATCGTGCAGGCAATGCCATTATGAACGAGCTCCAAGGAAATGCGATGGACAGTGTGAAACAACTTGCAAGAAATCTTAACATGAAATCAATTAATGTTTGAAGGTGCCTAAAGCGAAACAAAGAAAATGCCTATAAGCCCATTGCATACATTGGAAAATGGCGATGAAGATGTTAGAATGGAATATTCGTTAGTGCCAAGGAAACTCTTTAGCGGATAGAACTTTCTTGTCAAAATAATGTTTAGCGATGAAGCTACCGTAACAACCAACGAAGTGGTATATTTCCAAAATTCTAGGTATAGGTCCGATCAAAATTCAAAGTGGATAGTAAATTGTAAGAGGCAATACTCTTTCAAAATTAATGTCCGGTGTGGCACATTCCACAATAAAATAATAGGAACCTTCTTTTTTGAGGAAGATCTTAACGCAGAAAATTTCCTTAACTTTTGAAACAACGAATTATGGGACGTTTTAGAAGATATACCTATAAGACTGAGACAGGGCATGATTTTTCAGCTAGATGGTGCTCCTATGCATATTGCAAGAATAGTAAGGGAGTGGTTGAAAACTAAATTTCCGGCGAAATGGATAGAACGGAACAGTTCACTTATTATATGACCTCTCCGCTAATCAGACCCAACACTACTTGACTACTTCCTTTGGAGTACCCTCAAAGAATAGGTTTATTGAAATTGTTCAACCAACGTGAACGATTTAAATTACTAAAATTCCCCCCTTTCAGCAAGACATATTGTCACAGAGTGCACTAAACACAGACTCCAAAGAAGGTTGTTTTAAGGTGAAAATATATCCATGGTAATCCTATCCACAGAAGCACCAGAAAACATAATTAATTCCTTAAAATCTAGAGAACTATATAAACACATATAACTGTAACCGTTGTATTGTGTAATTTACTGGTTCGAGAACACATATATTATTAATGCACGTACATTGTAACTAAAATATTTTGCTATATAATCTATATATGTCAATGACCTTAGTAGTCGAGACATAATTTTCTTTCTGTAAAATAAAAAAAAATTGTGAGTTGTTTTCAACGCAACAAACGCGATCACAAGACTACGTATAGTTACATATCTGCTTTGACTGGACAACTTCCTTTTTAGTATATTTTGTTGTTGTAAATATTCGCTGCCGTTAAGCATTTGCTCAGCCAAAAATTTCATACAATAATTTTTCAAGTGTACGCACTATAAAAATCAAAAGAAAATTACTATTTTAGGCTGAGTGAACTGCGTTGAGAATGTCTGCGCGCCACTTGGATTTTTAGCGTTTCCTATAATATTGCGGCTATATCTCATTTCCGGTATATTTACCATGCAGAAAAGCAGCCCAGAGTAAACAGGTGGAAGTCAATTCAGCTAAACGCCTTGTGAATTAGTTCTACCAATGTGAATAACAAGCCTTGATTGATGCCATTCAATCCTGATATAAAGTAAACGGAGGCCGTGTCTATTGATGCCCTGTTCTATTATAAGATTCGACAAATGATTGAATATATAGACTGAAAAGCTGCAAAGATATAAAAGGTGTTGAGGCGTCAAAAAGTGAATTCCCATACAAACTGAAAATATACATTTACACCCAACAGCGATTTTAACTTACAAGCAACGAATGTGTTCCAGATATATTAATATACAGTGTGGAGTAGCCAAATGGAATAAATTCAGTATGTCTATTATTGTGCATATTCATAAGATATCCAAAATACGTCAATTTTAGATTAAAAAATAATATCCTGCAACAAGAAAACTCCAGCTCTAGATTTAACCCCATTCAGGTGACAGTTGCAATTCAACAATTTTTCAACAGAAAGTAGGGGCTCGTGGTACCTCATTTGAAAGATCATTTCATTCTCTGTTTAAACATGCTATACTTGTAAAATGTATTGGAAATATTAACAATAAAAAAATCATCTGATTAACGAACTTCTCTGCAACGCACTGAAATATTAATAACTAATCGCGTTTCGTTATTGATAATGAGAAAGTATGCAAAAACGATTTCAATTACCTTTTTGAAAAGCATCAATTAAAAAGTCTGCACGCAGCAAGTGCGTTATGGTAGTGAATTTTCATAAAAATGTTTTTAATAACAAATATATTATTTTAAGAAAGCAGGAATCAAATTTGGTTACCAGTATAATCTATATAGTAGAAACAATGTGCCATGCTTCATCAAAATAACTTTATTGTTTGAAAATGTAAAAAAATTTCCGAAAGTAAACTTAAATTGTTTCCGAAAAAACTGGTTTCCTGATCAACCTTATAGGTTAATAGCAAATTGAGCTATTCAAATTTGAAGCATTTAATGAAAAATCGCTACCATAACGCATTTGCTGTGTTCCGAATTTCTTTTCTTACAAAGATGTATTATATTTCAATGGAAAATGCAAAAATGCAATAACATAGGGCGTGTTCGATTAAAAAGAAAAAGAAAATTTGAATCACCAACGACTTATGGACCAG
Source organism: Tillus elongatus (assembly GCA_964006375.1). Lineage (NCBI taxonomy): Eukaryota > Metazoa > Arthropoda > Insecta > Coleoptera > Cleridae > Tillus > Tillus elongatus. Next base: position 35,708,328 of record OZ023269.1, read on the forward strand.
CCTGTAATTGTTAAAATATTTTTTAAGATGTAGCTCAAGACACCCTATAATTAATGTATACAATTTTTTTTTCGTAACTTGCACAATAACAAATATATTGAGCTTTAATGATTTTTTACGAAAATTCGACAAAAATTATATACCATTAAACGATAAACTCTATAGCCAACACTACTGCCAAAGCATCAGAGAAAGGGTCCATTTGAAATGAATTTTCTCGGAACATTTTAGTAAAATAAAGGACAGTGATGATTGAAACTAAGAGTTCAGGCTTTGAAAAACATTCTTCTTGAGACATTTTCTTTCCATATCTTATATTAGTTTCAGGTTCATTGCCTAAATATTACTAATTTTGACGTTTTAAATCGCGACTTTGACGTTTTGAGAAAAACCCAAATTTATTTTTCTTTAAATGCATGTAACTTTTTTGTCCTTTAATTTACAGAGATAAATTTTGGTAGGTAGCTTACCTATAGTGATATTAACCCGTGTACCAAATTTGGTTGCCCTTACTTTGTTAATTCCAGAGATTAAAAATTTTTTTTGAATGAAAACTCAAAATTTTCCCGGAAAACTTTGTCCGATTTTCCTGACTAACGAACTTATCCAAGCCATTTACAAAAGGAAGGTACACGCCAAATTCTATCAAACTCGGCTTATTATTTTTTGAGGTATCGGTGTTTTTCTACGAAAATTCACTAAAAAGAGACAGAAAAAGTTATCAACATTCTGCACAGTTGGGAATGTTGCTGTGTGATTGTAACCGCATGACAGTATTTGTTAGTTGTAAACTGCAAATTAGAAACATGGGTTATTTAACAGCTACGCATGAAATAACATTTCTACAGATGAGTGGTTCAGTCCTAGAAAGTCTAATTTTTGAAATGCTTTCTCAGTAGACTCCTTCTCGTTTACATATAATCTCCAAATATTTAGAAAGCTAGCAAACTGCCACCTTGTGGCACAGCAATTAAATATACAGGTGCACCGAGTATCTTTCTATGCATGGGTATCTTTTTATATTAAGAGCTACAAGGTCGATTAAATTAGAGACAACTTGCGTAATTATAAGCCTATGGGAATGTAATTCAAAAATTTCAAAAAAAAACCAGCGGTTTTCAAAATATTTCAACAAAATTGAAAGCCTGTCAAAATCAAAAACCGTTATAACTTCGTTATTTCTGGGAATTTTGGAAAAAAGAAGTTTCACGTGTAAACATTCATATCCATCTACATTTTCATCCGATTTATTATTTTTTTCTCTTACTAGATTTTTAGTTACCATTACCATCTTTTGTTTTTCTTATGGCCACCATATTGGAATTTCAGATGGTTGGATATAAATAAATTAAGGAATCCAGCAATGTATTACAATTGCTACTTTAGTTAAGAACAAACCGGTAAATATATCTTTTTAATTTGTATCACTCAAACTGATGTGATAGTAGGTATAACCAACTGAATAAACAAAGACAATTAAATAAACCACAATCAAAACAATTAAATAAATAACAAACGTAAACAATTAAAGATAACATTAATTTAAATACTCAAACTATCTACCCTTGTTTTGTAGACAGCTGTTGCAGCGGTTTAGGACACTATATTAATAGCCCTCCTAATATGCCTTCGTGGCAATGCTATTCTTTCTCTATGGGCTGCCACATGTTATCCTATCCTTCAAATAACCACTTACGAAAAAGTCAAGGGGTGTAAGATCTGGCGATTTCGCTGGCCATAACACTGTTCCGTTGGTTCCTATTCACCTTGTCGGAAATTATTGGTCCAGATATGCTTTGACAATCCGACTATTGTGAGCAGGAGCACCGTCTTGCCGAAGCCATCTAATTTTTCGAAACTGCGACAGCGGTAACTGCTTTAATGCATCTCGTGTTTGATTTTGAAGAATATTCCAATATCTGTGACTGTTTAAATTTTTGTTATAAATAATTGGCCCAACCACTTGGTTGTCAAAACTGCACCATACATTAAATCTAAGTTATTCGTAGTCGAATTTGTTGCATTAAATCCGGATTTTCCTGACGCCATAAGACCTCGCTGTGTTTATTAAAAACCCCGCAATTCGTAAATTTAGACTTGTCTGTCCATATGATTGTGCAAGGCAAGTTTTCATCTTTTTCTGTTTTATTTAAAACCAAGTAAAAACGTAGATCTTCGAATAGGGTCTTGGTCGCCACTTAATGTGTGAACACATCTTCTGTGGTACGATTTGTATTTACTTTTGTGCAAAACGCAAATTTTTGTCGTTGCACTTCTACCAACAATAGCCACAAATAGCTCTCGCGATGACGCAAGATTATTTACTTCTAACACAGCCGGAACATTTATTTCAGCCACATCATTAATGCCTCTTGTTTTATTTCACTTCGGGATAACTGTCTAGATATTTTTTTGCACTTTTTAGGGCTGGGCAACTACAAGCAATGTAGATGCAAAACATATTATACCTGCACTGTAACTTTCCATGATCTTCCTGATATTTAAATGAAACTAGGAATAAACAACACGCCAAGCACGACAAAACGTCAAATTTCACCTAATAATGTAACAGCTACCTAATAACAAACAGTTTGAGTGATAAAAATAAAAAGATTTTAATGGGTTTGTTCTAAACCAAAGTAGTAAGTTTGATACATCGTTGGATTCCATAATGATTTTTGTCTATCTAAAATTTCAATATGCCTGCCATAATAAAATCAAAAGATGGCGATAGTAACTCAAAATATAGTAGTCGATAAAAATCATAATATTGATGAATATGTATATAAATATGTATGTTTACATATTGAACTTACTTTTTCAAAATTACCAAGAATAACGAAGTTATAACGGTTCTGGGTTTTGACAGGTTTTCAGTTTTGTTGAAATATTTTGGGAACCGCTGATTTTTTACCAATTTTTAAATCACATTTAAATAGGCTTATAATAACGCAACTTTTTCTAATATAACTAATCTTGTAGCTCTTTAAATAAAAAAGATACCCATTCCTAAGAGGATACTTGGTGCACCTGTATACAATAGGACCTATAGCCAATGGCTCCTCTTGAATTTTTAGTTTTATTTTACATATTATAAAAATATGTTCTGTAAAAGTTGTAGAGTTTCATTCAAGTCAAATGTAGGATTAACTTTTATCTATACTGGGTGTTTTAAAAAGCGCAGTGGCCTACTGATACATTTTTTAATGGAACGCCTGTATATTATTACATTTTTGTGTTCTACCTAAAATAATAAATAGATTTTATGCAGAAAATACCTAAGTTTAACTGTTTTGAAGAGAGCCTCCGTGGTTCAGGGTTAACAGCGTGTGCTTCTGAACAGAGAAGTACTGGGTTCGATTCCCAGGGTTCCCCTTTCACTTTTTAAGTACGTAATGTGGGATCTTTAACGTGACGAACATCGTATCGACATGGGACCGTCATCCGTACGCGCACTCCGAAGGGCGGAACTTGTAGCTATTCAACTTGTTCAAATACAATGCGACAACCTCTATGTAATTAACATCGAGCAAGTGGAATGTCTACAAGTTCCTCCTTTCGCAGTGGGCGTAAGGATGCCGGTCCCGTGTCCGTGCGATGTTGGACACGTTAAAGACCCTTACCCTCTTTACATAAAAGTAGAGGTTCGGTCAAATTTTGCACGATAGTGAGGTGAAACTGCTCGCTGGCGTCGGTCATTGGCCATATTCGCGGGAATAGACCGAGGTTAAAGTAAAAAAAAACAGTTTTCAAAATGAAAAACCATAGAAAACTGTTTTCAAGATAAAAAACCACCAATTATATGGGGACTCTGAGTTATCTTATTAAAGTTTGTCGGTCAAATATTTTACTATTTTTATTTTTTTCGTTAATCAAAATGGCTCGTTCTCTAGAACATAAAATCGAAGCCGTTCTCGTATTTCGTGAAGCTAATCGAAATTACCAAGCTGATATTCGCATTTTCGGTGAACGCTTGCCGGAAACTGATGGAAAATTTTTTACGACAGGAACTGCAAGATCTGGAAGGCCAAAAATTAAGGAGAATGTTAAAATTCAAGTACTCATTGATTTGGTAAATAATCCGCAACAATCAACAGAGCAGGCGGCTGCTGAAATATGTTGTGTTTCGAGTACATTAGTTAAGATAATTTTTATATCAAATATAATCCAACATTACAAAATAAAAATTTTGCACCAGCTAGTTGAAGATGATTCGGCGATTTGAATTTTGCCCTATCATGACAGAAAAAATTATTGCAAACTATTTTTATTTACAGCACATTTGTTTTATCGATGAAAGCACTTTTTTACCTCAATGTAACTGCAAATACCCAGAATTGTATATACTGACGTGATGAGGATCCTCATGTATTTTGTGAGGCGCATACTTAATTACACCGAAAGGTTAATGTTTGGGGGTACATTTTAGGTGACATTATAGGTCACATATTCTCAAAAGAAAATTTTGATGACGCCGGATACTTCCAAATGCTACAAGACACAACTTTTCCCACCGCCGGACCTCACACCTTAATTTTAGTAATTTTTAGTAAATTTTCGTAGACAAACTTCACTAATGAGAAGATCCGGACTTTTGAATTAAAAAAAAAATTCTTCAACTGAAGGCGAACGAGGATCCCTAAAATCCATATATATATATATATATATATATATATATATATATATATATATATATATATATATATATATATATATATATATATATGTATGTATGCATCACACCGATAACTCATTCGTTAGGCACGAAGATCAAACCAGGTTTTCCAGAAAAATTCCGGGTTTTCTCTCGAAAAAAAATTTTTTCTTCGAAAATAAAAAAATTTTGGTATCCAAATTAGGTACGTAAATATAAGTTATAAAAAGTGAACTATGTACCAAGATTTAGATCTCTATGCTATAAGAAACATCATTTCTATGAAAATTTACTACCATAACGCACATACTGCGTCCAGACTTTTCTTATAGGGCTATGTGAAATCGGTAATTTTCAGGGCGATTTGTGCGTCGTTTGATGAACTAGGTCATCGTATTAAGTTTGTTCAGAAATAACACCTCAAATTTTTTATAGTTATCGGTGTGATACATACATACATATATATATATATATATATATATATATATATATATATATATATATATATATATATATATATATATATATATATATATATATATATATATATATATATATATATATATATATATATATATATGTGTGTGTGTGTGTATCACACCGATAACTCAAAAACTAATGGGCCGATTTTGATAAAATTTAGCATGTGCCTTCCTTTTGTAAATGGCTTGGATAAGTTCGTTAGTCAGGAAAATCGGAATTTTGAGTTTTCATTCGAAAAAATTTTTTATCTCAAAAAATAGCTATGATAACCAAATTTGGTAGGTAGGTTTACGATATAAAGAGTAAATCATACACCAAAATCTAGATTTCTATGTTACAAGAAAAAAAGGTTTTATTAAAATATTTTTTGCCAGATCATTTCTATGAAAATTCACTACCATAACGCACTTGCTACGTCCAGGCTTTTTTCTTTTGCTAAATATTCAGGACGTTGTGTTGTTAGTTGCACCATTTTCTTGTAATTTTACTTCCAGTACTTACAGAACTGCATATTTATTAGGTAAAATTTAAATGTATAATAATGTTCAAACAGGTATAGCCATTCAAATATGACATACTAAATTCACAGATTTTTATTTGTTTACTGAGAAAGTTTGGACAGAACCAGCAAAATGATAAAAAATATTTTCTTCATATTTTATTCAACTTTCGTTATTATACGTTGAATTTCCCACTGCGCTCCTTCTGAAGGGACCTCCTCACATGGAAACAGCAGAACTGAATGTAATTTGAATTTTTTAAAATGAATTTGAAAAGTTTGAGCGTAATTTTTATCAAGTGAATTCTTTGAAACAGAAATCGTTACAAAAGCTTCTTTCCATCAACGTGTTTTGAGATTATTTGTTTACATCAACACTCGTATGAAAAATAAAGTAACTTATAAGAGTCTCAGGCATTTAATTATTTCCTTAACATACTTTGAATAAGAGTGTATCTAAGTAATTTGAATATTTTCAGAATATTAAAACAGAAAACCGTTTTCGCACATAGGCTGTTCCATTTAATTTCTGTTTATAATTTGTATGCCAGTTTTCAAACATAATTCTAGAGGGAGATATTTTTCGTGAAAATTTTGCGTCAAAATACCTCCTGGGAAATGCTAACAATTTGAAGCTTTTAATTCATTAACACCGCTGTATTTTTCTCCATATAGAGTTTCCTCATGTTGTTGACTGAATTGATATACTTAATGCCGAGGAGACTGAATATCTTAAATAACAAGGCGAATTATTTTGAGCTTTAAAAAGAAACTATGCGCGTGAGAAATTTTGTGCCTTCGGAATCACACCGGAAAACTGGTGTTCAGTATGCAGAGAAACAACTAATTTTATATAATAATTTTTAATATAAGCCCACATACAGCATGTTCATAATAGGTCCCCCTTCAATATAAAATTAAACCAAATCTCAAGAATTCGGTAACGAATTCCAGGTATTCTTGGGTGCGCTAATATACCTTTATTAGTATTAAGCAAACATAACTTAATCTGAAGCTCCACGAATATTTTAGTTTATAAAGTTTCCTTATAACATGGCCTCTTTAAATGCCATTCCTAGCATATGGTTTTTGTTCATTTTTAAATAACAATGTATTTCTTACAAAAGAATAAGAGAATTTTATTAAACATGGTAAAGTTTTGTTAATGGACCAGCACAAGCGTGTGGGTTCTACATTCTAAGGAAAATTTCACAGAAGAGTCGCTAATGACACCGATCTGCAAAAAAAAAATTCTCCCTTTATTATTATGCATGATTATTATAGATTTGATACTTCTGAAAAGAAATATAGTATTAAAAATTATGTATCAGTTATATATTTTTTGTAATGGAATTTTTAAATAAAGCGTTGGTTTACTTTGAATTTAAAACATACATTAGAGAAATGGCACAATGTTAGACACAATTCGTTTCAAAACATTAAAAAATATTTAAACAATATAATTACTTCTTGTTAAACGTATTTCACTTTGTAGTTTTCTTCCTGCTCATATATTTTATTAAGTTTCGCGGCGAATCGACCAACAAAAATCTGCATGCATTGCTTCTGCCCAATTCCCGTTGTAGTGCCTCTATGTGCAATACATCTCAAATTTTAAGAGACATGTCACATTTTAGAGCTATATACGAAGAAATAGGTTCTTGAGTGATTTTCCGGCAATTTTCTTTTTTTTTTGTTTTTCAGCTTCATTTAACTTAATTTTAAAAATTTCGTCCTTCATAAGCTCTCGTATTTTGGGACAAAGATTCCTTCTTCCAATTTAGCGTCGCTAATTCGGGGAATTTTGTTTTGATGTATTGAAAGCCTTCACCATCTTTGCTCATGGCTTTTACAAAGTTTATATAATACTTTATATGGAGTGGTGGTAGAACATTTTTTCCACTTTGAACCAAAGTTTCTTCTTTTATCTTTTTGACTCCAGGCGTCACACTCAGTCTTCGTGACAAATTTTTCACTACGTCGTGTTTAGCTCTTGCGCGACTATCCCACTCGCGTAAAAAACAACAATATTTGATGTACCCTCCTCGCAGTCCAGTTAACATTGCTACAACTTTTAGATCAGCACCACGTATACTGTGAATACTGAATTTTTTTCAAAAACAATTTCATATTTCCATAATTTTCTTCCATGTTTATTGGATGTGCAAGGGAAACTGAAGGATATTTATTGCCATCGTGAAGTAAGACAGCTCGTAATCTGATTTTGCACGAATCAATTAAATGTCGCCATTCATCTGATCCTTCAGGCAAACCCAGTTCTTCTACAAATCTTTTAGCATTATTACAAAACATCAATCCACGGTGAAGTAACTCATTGAAGTCTTTTTGTCAGTTACGAAAAAATAAAGCTGGCTATCTTAAGCCGTATTACGTTATAGGTTTGCTCTCGCTGTAATTGGTATAACGCACTGACGAGCTATAATTAGAACGTAACGGGTCTGCGTTTATAATTAGGGGGAGAATACATCTAGCCTTACATATATTGTCCCGGTATTAGGGAAGTCGGCCAGGGTAGACAATTTTCAATATTATTGGTTAGTTGCAAACATTCTCTATTTATAACTAGAGCTATCGCGACAACATACTACCTGGTTTCGCACAGAGATGGCAATCCTCTTATGCATCTTGCAATTTTCTAGAAGGCTGGCTACTTTAGGCCGTAAAACTTTATAGGTTTGTTCTCGTTGTAATTGGTATAACGCAGCGACTAACTTTAATTAGAGCGAAACCGGTCTGCGTTTCTAATTTTGGTGAAAATACATCTATCCTTACATACATTGTCCCGGTATTATGGAAGAAAATGACCCAGGGCTAACAACTTTTAATGTTGTCGGTAGCTGGTACAAATTTCCTATTTATAATAATTTCTGTTAGCCGGAGCTGTCATGACAACATACTGCTTGGTTCCGCGCCGAGACGGTGACCCTGTCGTACTTGTCACAATGTTACCAATCTGCCTAGTCCTTAGAGCGGTAGATAAGGATAGATCTGGTCGTTGTATCTCGATCCCATTCTGCCTATTTCCCAAATATCGTTGGTGTTCGTCTCTACGGTCTCAGTGGTTCAACCCTAGACTTGAGAGAGATCTGAGAGTTCGTTGCAAGTCTTGTGTTATGTGTAACGTTTGGTCTATCTGCCTCGTTATCAGTGTAATTATTCGGGTCAAGGTCTACTAATTCAGGTGCTTTCGGAACGGTACTTAAAGAATTAAGCAGATTAGAGGTATTTGTTGTGTCAGGTAATGACGCAGTTGAATTGTCTATTTTGAATTAATTGTCATTTTGTGTGTCAGAAATGAAAAAATAATAGGATTCAAAGTAATGGGAAGTCAAAGACTATCATCTCTCATATCTATACAATCGGGACGTTTTCTGATATCGATCGCTACGCGAAAAATTGTGGTTTTTAAAGTTGTAAACCTATTGTTCTGGCATTGTCAACATTTATTTTGGTCCCGTATGAATACACAGCAAGTGCAAATTAGAAAACGGATTTTCTAACTGCGAGGGTGTGTTCATATATTCTATTGTGGATACATATAGCTGTTTGTCCTACATAAGTTAAGGATCAGTGGAAACATTTGTAAACTCCGTGGGATTCGTTTGGAATCGTATCCTTGAGAGTTTTCATTAGATTTGGAATGATTTTGGTGACACCTTTAAAGTAGGGTAAGAAGGCTTTGCGCTGTTAAGAGGTGCTGTCAGTTCTTGTTAAGGTGTAATAGCTGGTAATTGTGCGTTTCTGGTGTTTCGTAGTATGTGACTTTTGTCGTATCCCTTTTTAAGCAATCTTAAAATGTTTGATCCGTCTGTTTATTATTGTTATATATATATATATATATATATATATATATATATATATATATATATATATATATATATATATATATATATATATATATATATATATATATATAGGTAGATATTGTAGTAAGTAAATGACCCTAAATATCGGTTTTAAGCTGTATAATTCGTCTTCTTTTAATGTATTTATTAAAGTTAAAAGTCATGACCTCTCTGTTGTTGAATTATCCTATGACGATTGGCTAAAAGAAATAATCTGTTAAATATTTTGTAGGATTTTTTATGGTGTAGGAAGCAAAAATAATGAATATTCTTTCTATGCAATTTTTATAAAGATACAAGTCTAATATGAACACAACAGGGTTGTTGATATACCTGTTTGTTCCACATTACATTTAATATATTCTCGTGGAACAGTTTCAGGCTGTCAACTATGATACATTTATACGGTATGATATATTCATATATTCAGCGCTGACTATTTTCTAAGAGAACAAACTCTGTATGCGAATAGCATGAAAAGCACGTACCTACCTAACATAAACACCCTTAATGAGTCATGTCAACTCCTCAATTATATTGCTAGAACCGATAATTAGTATATTTAGTTTAATTATATGTCGTGCTGAATATAGCGGAAATCTCACATAAATGCACTTAATTATCACAGTTTTCAGCATAATTACTCGTTTAGTCACAATTACTTAATTGCCCTTAGCATGCCAACTTGCAATTATCATAAGCATATATGCTCTTCTTATGTAAATTCGTTAATCAAATTCTAAAGTTAAAACCTCCGCACAAGTTTACACAATTTCGTGCGGATTATCAATTGAATGTTTCGAAATGGGAACAAATACATATTCATGAGTCCCATATAACATTGCATGTTGCTCAAATGTAACGTATTTTACGAATACGTCGATTTGCTGCTATGTTAAAGCTATGGTACTATAGGGCAGTAACAATGCACTAGCCACTTTTTGATACAAGTGTAACCTACCTAGCATGTTTTCTGTAAATACAACGATGTGAACGCATACGGGATTCCAGTGGGACAACTTACCCATCACACCATTTATATATTCTCATATAGATGCCCCTATTTCCTCGTCCACTGATGTTTAGGTATCCTGAAAACTGTGAAATTGCGGGAGGTTCTGCGATACACACATAAAACTTGTAGTAAAAGGTAAGCTCTAACTCCTTAGAAATCTACAGGCAGCTTGCTGAAGCTTACATAAAAGAAGGTCTATGTGATATTGTACCGATTACTTTTTTATTTGAATTATATTATTTTAGAATTTATATTTTCCCAGTTGACAAAAAGCGATATCTGAGAAAATATTTTCAACCAGGACATGATCAACACAATCTAAAAGCGATATCGCTTTGTCCTTCACTTTCGTTGTAGCTTTAACCTTTTATCAATTAGGCACTATTTTTCAAAAGCTTCCCTCTTGGCTTAACGTCGCCCTTCTTAGTATATGTTAAATAATGTTGTTAGAAAGTTACTTTGTCCTAAAATATTTTAAAAAAATGTCGCCGTTCTTTTCTCAATCACTTTCAATCAGCATCTTCGTTCTCTTATTTTTTTATAGCAGACTTTATTCGATTTTCTGCCGGTGTACCTCGTCTTTGTCACTTTTCCAAATAATGGTCAAAAATAACACCCAACAATTTATAATCTCCATCTGTGGCTGTTACGGAGACTAAGCTGTTATTGTCTAAAAATTTATTGCGTTACAGTGCTTTTGGTAGTTGTGAAAACTAATCGCAGCAGTCTTATCACAATTCAAAAACAACATATTAGCAGAAAACCGTGCATTTAACTCCGTGAAAACAGAGCTACACTTAGTTGTGATATATATCCGAAATGTCAAAAACAACAACGGAGGTATCATCTGCATACACCGTGATCAACCCTGGCAGCTGCAAACTACCCAAGTCATTAATATATAATGAAAACAGCAGTGGACCCAAGGCCGATCCCTGCGGCACGTCCAGATATGCTGATAATTCGAAAAGCACTCTGCCCGACCACAACATACTGTATTCTATGAGAAAATAACTAGGCAGCCATAGCAGAGGCAATCCCCGTATGCCATACATCTGTAATTTCTCGGCTAAGACGGAGTGATCGACGTAGTCGAATGCCCTGCTAAGATCACAAAAAATACCGACAAGACACTCATTATCCTTGATGCTTTTAATTATAAGTCATAGTATGAACAAAATCCCGTCGACATTAATTTATTGTCAACAAAGCCATGTTGATTTTTTGTAAATATATGCTGCTGGGAACTGTACGTCATAAGCCGGTTCAGAAATGCATACTAAAATATAAATGAAAAGGAATCGCCACTCTCTGTAGTTTTCCATTAAATAGGAAATCGTGTTTTTTATGCACGGGAACCTTCTTGTCGATCTTTAACATTTTAGGGAATAGCCCACGTATAAAGGAAGTATTGACTAAGTGTAACAATGGTTTTATTATGATATACCGGCACTTCTTAAGAATAAACTTGGGAAGCTCGCCATACCCAGATGATAACTTATTCTTTCACTTACATATTGGTACATTATCAAGTTCCGTTTCTGAAAACAGGGCAAGGTAGAATGAATTTAGCGGAGACGTAACGTTCTTCGTGAATTGCGTATGGTTAATCTCGTGGCCGGCTATCTAAGAGACTATCTGCATTGGAGTCTGTTCAAAATAGAAGTTGAATAAGTTAGCAACCTCATCAGCAGAAGTCACCACACGATTGTACTGCTGGATATAAATTTCGCGGCCACTTTTCTTACATTTTCCGGATAGTTCATACACAATCTTCCAAGCACCAGGCATAGTATTATCAAATCGATCTAATTTATTTTTGAAATATTGCTTTTTGCTTGATTTTATGGGATTCCCATGCTTTTTTTGCCATTTTATAAGATACACTTAATTCCGTATATGAGTCTTTAAGTTCTATAGATCTTTAAGATGTCCTTACGTCATCAGTTACACAATTTTTGGAAAGGTCACCTCTCAGTTGTCGGTAACGTTTAAAGAAATTAACTTCAAAATATTAAACAATATGTTAAAAAAATGACTAGACTTTAGCCTCTAAATCTCTCAATATATACAAATATATATATATATATATATATATACATATATATATATATATATATATATATATATATATATATATATATATATATATATATACAAATATATATATATATATATATATATATATATATATATATATATATATATATATATATATATATATATATATATATATATATATATATATATATATATATATATATATATATATATATATATATATATATATATATATATATATATGCTAAGTAAATCGGCAAGATATGGTCGTCAAATATTTTGGATGTGTGAATCTAAGTCTGCGTATGCTTTTGATGGTTTAGTTTATGTTGGTCACCAGCTAGGAGAACCTCCACATAAAAACCTGGGACTTGCAGTAGTACAAACTCTTATTCGTGGCGTTCATATTTGTGGTGTGAATCTAACGGTAGACAATTTCTTCACTAGAATTCTACTAGCAATTTATCTGTTGGATGAAAGTATTACTGTTGTGGGTACACTACGTCATAATAAGAGTGAGATTTGAAAGACTTACAAGATCGTGCAGTTTGCTCTTCATTGTTTTGCTTTCGAAATAACGTATCCATGGTAAGTGTTACGCACGTAAAAAGATCAAATAAGTAATATAACTAAACACCATGCACCATGACGCATCTACCAATGATAAGGCTAAGAGGAAGCCCAAAATCATCCCTCCTTATAATGAACAAAGAGCGGTGTTGACATTGTGAACCAAATGTCATACATACACGTTTAAGAGTAAAAGTTAACGATGGCCCATGTTATTTTCCTGCAAAACCATTAAAGTTCCAGCACTCCATGCATATACAGTCTTTACTAAGAAACTTCCAAACTACAATATAGGAGTGACTCACAAACGCAGAATATTATTGAAAGATTCAGCCACCAGTACTACCACCACATATGCAGAAAAGATCCACTAACCCTAACCTACGGTATAGTGTCCGGGAGTATATAAGCAGATTTATTAATACATCTGGTCCGCCAGCTGCGCAAACAAGTGCATCGATCAAGAGAAAAAATTATTAGTTTGCCCCTCAAATATTGATCGTAATAGCACATTAATATGGATAAGTTGTAAAAATAATATCTGTAATTCGCATTAGATTAGAATGTGCACTATTTGTTTTTCTAATCTAAAAAAAATATTTTATTTAAACAATAATCTCACGTTTGTAACGTGTATGTATAAATAAAGAAAGTTTTGCTTCAATAACTTTGTTTCTATGGTGACTATACATAATTCTGTATACCAGGCCTCAAAAGCCCGGATTATGTAAATGCGATATTTTATTAGTTAAGTATCCAAGGGTTTAAAAAACATTTTTTGTGTAATAAAGCGTAACCAAAATTTACTTCAAAAAACATAAAATAACTCTTGTATACAATGAGGGTAGGATAGTTTATTGTTGCTCACGTCACAAACTATCAAGATCAGAAATTCAGAAAGTTTGTATAATGTTTTTTTTTATTTGAAAGTTTAAAGTGTCTTAACATCTAAGGTCATTGACACTATCGGTACATTTTATTTCGCTAATTAAAGTATCTGTAATCAAATGCTATCAAATAGTGAGGATTGTCTTAAAAAACAGAGTAAATTAGTCACATTTGGCTCACTCAAGTCAAGAATTTGGGCTAGTGTTTTCCCATTTAGGTATTCGAGTCTTGGATTGATATATACCGGACATTCTTGAAGCACATGGTTAACAGTAATCACTCTGTCAAATATTTCACATTGAGGTTGTTGTTTCTGGATAAGTAGGTATCCATGGGTGAACTTACAATAGCCTATACGAGTTCTTCTGATAGCGACTTCTTCCCTGCGTGTTAGACTTGGGAGCGTCTTTGGGGTCACTGGTGTTTCGTTCTTGCAAAGTTGTTGTCAAGGGATGACCAGTGGGTTTGCCATTTGGCTTTAGAACTTTCTTTAATATTGGCAATAAGGTCTGAATGGGTTTGTATGGGTATTATTGTCTTTTCTAGTATCGCATTCCGTGAGCATTCGTCAGCATTTTAATTGCCTACAATGCCACTGTGGGAAGGCGTCCAGATTAGTGTCTTTGACTTCAGCATGATAGAGATCGTGGACGCTTCCTTGTATTTGAAATACTATAGGGTTTCTTGCATAAAGCGATGCAAGTGAATTAAAAGAGGTTAAAGAGTCTGCGCACATTAAGCATTTTTGTATGGGGAGTCAATGAATGTGTGGACTGCCCTCTTTATGGCAAATAACTCTGCTATGTAATTGCTACACTCTGATGATAGGTGATACGCCTCTGTTTTGAGGGGATATATAACACCGCTTCCTACACCCCATGTGCTCTTTGATCCGTCAATATGCATGATCAGGTCAAATTTATATTGTGATATAGTATCCTGAAATAGTCTATTTACACTGTCGGTAGGCAAGGAGTCTGTGTTACAAGTTGTGAGACTGGTGTCTGTATCTGGTAATCTAATAATCCATAGCGGTATTTGTCCATTTCGCAGCGGTAATGTTGATATCCTCTGATATGTTGAACAATCGATAGTGGCTCAAGGGAGTTATTCTGAGATCTGTTGGTATCCGACTGAGATACTAAATGGTAAACTGGGTTTTTTGTGTCTGCCGAAATTTTCGCCGAATATTGTAGTAGCGCTGCTTCTCTTCGCAGCCAGAGGGGCCTTTCTCCACATTCTCGATACAGGCTGTCCGTAGGGCTTGTTTGGAAGGCTTCTTTTATTATCCTTAAGGCATGATTTACAATCACATCCAGAGGTTTCAGAACTGATTTTGTTGCTGTTGCGTAGATAATTTGGCAGTATTCAATTTTTGATCTAATCAGTGACCTAAAAATGGAGAGCAGCACTGTCTCATGAGCACCCCAGTTCTGATGTGCTAAAGCTCTCAAAAGGCCAAGCGCCTTTATACAGTCAGCTTTGAGTTGGTTGACATGAATCTTCCAACTTAGTTTAGAGTCAAACGTTATGTCCAAGAATTTATGTGCCTTGACTTCTTCCAACGACATTCCTCTGATTTTGGGGGCACATGTGACAGAATTGTCGCATTTTTTTGAGAGTACCATAAATTTGGTTTTGGTGGAGGAGAAATTGAAACCGCTATGATCGGACCGCTGTTCTAGTTTTTGGATGGCATTTTGTATATTATAATGTTTAATTTTAACTAATTTTACGTTTTACACAGGCGCTCGAATTTTTCTCGGCGTATCCCATTCATCTTAACACAAATAATACAACCGCAGTAGTTTTTATCTTTATACGGTGCGCTTCACTTTCATCATTGTTCCCAATAGTTAAAGCATGGTTCTGGAGTATTTAATATATTCATTTTTTAACAAACCTGGGCAAAGCTATTTGATAATATTATCTATTGTTTGTTTATCCCAACATCATAAGTCCTACACAACATTTTTTTCACATGCGAAGTTTGTTAAGGAGAAGCGATCAGCACGGCACTTGGTTTTTGAATGACGCATTCAAGTGAAGTGTTGCACGTAGTTACCAATAAATTACATCCACTGGCCCAATGTTAAATGAAAGTGTCTTAAATGTAACTAAAATGCGTTGGTCGAAATGCCTTGGTGGGCCTATTATCGACTCCCATCTTACTTAGAAATTAATCCCTTCATTGGTAACATACTTAAATTTTACTTCAAAATGACCTGTCTTGATTTGGCCGGTTTTCTATTGTTAGAATGAAAGTACATTGATTTGACTTTAAATGTTGCTTGGGGTAAGGTCAAGAACATCCTACAGATGTTTATAACTTTAAGAAACAAAGCAAATCTTTAGAAGTAAACAACATTTAGTTGCTTCAATATTAAAATTTTATAGCATTTATAAAAGAACACGTATTTTTAAAAACTGCTGATACAAGGGTCGAAACGAAACCATCTGAATAAGATATTTTTTAACCCTTTGAGGACAACTGGTTAGTGACAGAAACCACCTTTTATGAAATCGGTTGTAGCAATGCAACTAGTTTCCAATGACTGCCATGATGTATAATGGGTTGCCTATGTCCACTAAGTAACTGTTAGTGGCATTTATTCTATTGTTCAATCTCAATTCGTTTGGAATTAGTCATTATCTCCCGCGCGTTTTTCATGTGTGCAAATTAAGTTTGTTTTATACCAGTTTTTGTGATTTTTATTGGAAAATATTCTGAAAAATGTCTGATAAGTTATAAAATAATATTATACAAACACATTATTAGTGTAATTGCTTCACTGTCTGATTATAATTTTTTCGCATGACATGTAATATGTGTGGTCACTGCTGATAACCACCGGCTAACGTTCTATTATTTTGTAGGTTGTAAAGATAAGTGGACGTTTAAAAACTTAGAGGCAATGTCTCAAAGAGAAATTTGGGCAATTTTAGACGATATTCCCAGCGATATTGAATCTATCACATCTGATGTAGATGGCGAAGAAGCTGAACTTTCAAATCAAGCAGAGCTGCCAGACCCAAGCCAAAACTCTTTAATAGAGAATCAATGAAAATCTGGTACGAATCAGGCGAACATGTACAAGATAGTGACTATGACCCTGATGATGACATCCCATTGTCCGCACTACGTACTAAACTATGTAGAGGTTCAATTTCCTGGACAAACGATCCTCAGTGCACTACTATAGTACAAACATTTTCGAAGCAAACTGGTCCTAACGTGCCAGAAACTGTGGAGAGCCCAAAAGATATGTTTCTTCATCTGTTCGCAGAAGAGCTTATAAATCATATTGTGTTTCAACCTAACTTGTACTTTATCCAGCAAAATTGCGAAAAACCATATGTACCTATTAATAACGACGAAATCAAGAGATTCCTCTGGGTAAATATGATCATGACTTTGAAGAAGATGCCTAGCTATCGAGATTACTGGTTCTCCAGAGAAGAAATGAGAGACTTCTATATAAGTTCTGAAATTTAAAGGAACAGATTTTCATGGATACCTACCAACTTACATCTAAATGATAATGCTTTGCAACCCAAGAAAGACGAAGTGGGGTTTAATAAGTTGTACAAAGTAAGGCCACTACTGACGAAATTATCAGAGACTTTCGCTGCAGCATTTCATCCAAGTGAATACCAATCAATCGATGAATCGATGATCAAATTCAACGCACGAAGTAACATCCGGCAGTACATGCCAAAGAAACCGACCAAACGTGGATATAAAGTTTGGGTACGAGCCGATTCTACTGGTTATATGTGCCAATTTCAAATACAGGGTGGGGCATAATGGAAGGGCGTTTTTAAAATAACAATAACTCCGCTGTTTTGAATTTTAAAAAATGTATTTAAAAAAAAACTGAAGTATACATATTACCATTTAACAACTAGAATGTGAAATTATGTTTTGAAAATAATGTCAGGCAGATGACGACCGTTTTCGGCAATGCACTGCTGTAGTCGTTCCTCAATGTTCCGCATCACCCTCGCACACAAGTCGATGTCAATTGCCCTAATTTGTGCCGTGATTACTTCTTTCAACTCTTGCAGATTTTGAGGCTTATCGGCATAAACTTTTGCTTTTAGGTATCCCCATAAAAAATAATCAGCAGTGATCAGGGGAACGAGGGGGCCATGGCACATCACCGAAGCGGGAGATTACGTGTCCAGGGAAAATGCGATGCACAACTTCCATGGAGGCTCTGGCTGTATGTGCCGTGGCACCGTCTTGTTGGAACCAAACATTTCTTGTATCGATTCCTCGTCGTCGCAATTCTGGGATATAAAAGTTTTCTAACATAGCAATGTACCGCACGGAGTTTACAGTTACGGTTGCTCCTTGTGCATCCTCGAAGAAATAAGGGCCGATTACACCAAGACGGCTCACGGCACACCAAACGGTGACTTTTTCACTGTGAAGTGGGCGTTGATGCAGTTCACGGGGGTTTTCTGCTGCCCAATATCGGCAATTCTGCTTGTTAACAGAACCGCACAAATAAAAATGAGCCTCATCGCTCATCATTATTACAGGTTTATTTTCATCCGCAAAAATCATTTGCATTCTTTCAGCGAATAGCTGGCGTTGAGCAAAATCTCCTTCATTCAGTTGTTGGACAACCATTAGCTTATAGGGGTGAAAGTTAAGGTCTTTGTGTAAAATCCTACGAAGTGTTGGTTTGATTGGTGACTCACCTGAAAATGAGAAACGTGGCCGTAAATCGCCCAGCACATCTTCAAGTAAATTCAAAAAAATTGTGCCATTACAAGTACGATATAATAAATGTGCACATTTGCCATAACGTTGTAGTTCACTAAGATGTGCTAACTGTAGCACTTCGAAAGATGTCCACAGAACCATATGGAAATGTTCCATTCGTAATGTGGGACTCTGTCTCAACAAGGACCGCAATTGCTTCACCACGTACCACACTAAGTAAGCAGGTGCCCAGTGGTTACTAACGGAAACCATATGCTGCAGGACAAAAGACGTTTAAAAGAAATAAGTGTATCATTTACGTTACATTAAATAAGTGTAATAAATATGTTTTTATAAGCAAAACAGTTTTTTTTTTAAATAAATTAATTGTGTCCTCAAAGGGTTAAAGTAAATTTCAGAGTTATATATATATATATATATATATATATATATATATATATATATATATATATATATATATATATATATATATATATATATATATATATATATATATATATATATATATATATATATATATATATATATATATATACTACACCAGTTTGTTCTTCAATGAGATGACTCCCTACTCCCTACAAAGAGCAGGAGTTTGAGAAAACATTAAATTTGTGAAAGTAGTCTTGGAAATAACGCCACATAAAATAAACCGAAGAATATACCAGTTTTTAACGCATATTATAAACTACATTCATTTGGATCATTTACAGGTATTACGATATCTTTTTAATTTTCTCCACTTTAAAAAGCTTTTCAGGACTAGTCATAGTCTAGTTTGCAGTCCGGTAGAAACAGTGGATGTTTAACACGCATTGTGTGGATTTAACACGGATATTTGTTGATTGATCCCGCAAACTGTGAGTTAACAACCCTTTGATGAAGACACTTTATTAATGCAAAATGCCACTAGAGTTAATTGAACAGAATTGCTCAATCTGTTGCATGGGTGTGTTGCACTGCAGCTATTATAGCCCTTGTTTTTTGCTAACACAATGCGAATATGTTTCAGCTAGATTGTTTGAAACACCGAAATCATATCTACAAGTGTATTAAAATGATCTGGTAAAATAACTCGAAGCGCACAGGTTTCGTTAATTGATTCAAATCGAAAAATCGATGCTACAGTAATACTGCCAGTAGTAGTGAATTTTCGTAGAACAATTCAACTAATGAGGAAACACCGACTTTCGAATTTTTTTCTAATGTGCGCGAACTAGGCCCCTTAGAATACATATGTCACTTTCAACTTTTATAGACCTATATATATATATATATATATATATATATATATATATATATATATATATATATATATATATATATATATATATATATATATATATATATATATATACTAGCTGACCCGGCAAACGTTGTTTTGCCATATGAATTATTTCTAGAGTATGAAAATATATCTTATTTATTGCAAGTGTGTGCGTATGTGGTATATGAGTGGAAGAGGCATGGAGCGCTTGGAACGTTGACGGAATGTGAAAATAACAACACACCAAATACTAATTTTTTTAATTTAGTGTAACTTTCTTAAAAATTATATATACAACGAATTCTGAAAATATTAGTCAACAATATTAATCTCTTAGTGCAATGGAGTGTACAATATTTTTTGTCATTCCATCTTTAGCTAACACAAACAAACTGGATGGTTTGCCCACTCGAGAGCATGCCACGTATAATTGTCCGTGTGAAAAACATGGTGTGCTCAAATCTAAGCCACAGACATTGTTTGGCCTTGAGACTTAATTAATACTCATTGCAAATGCCAAAGAAAATAGGAATGAATAATGACAGCGCTGCAGATTAATAATAAATTTACTTGAGAATTGCACTTAAATAGTAAAATGATATTTGTAAACGTATGATAAAAAACAGTATAGTATTAATGTGTTTATTTATCTTTTATTATTTAACCTACCTTTCACAATATTTTCCCTTTAGAATAATACAGTAGAAATACTCTTAATATTAATAATTTCATAATTCCAGCACTGCAAATTTATAATAAATATAGTTGAGAATTAGACAGAATAACATGATAATTGTAAACGTCACTACTGCGATCGATGTACAAACAATAATAATGGCCGAAATTTTCCCGAAAACTGTGTAAGAAGTGAGATACAGCTTATTGCAAGAGAGACAGGAGAACGCTCCCATCCCTACTCCGTGCTGTTTACGGGGTGAGAAGTGACACCGGTAGACCCCTGGCGGGGATAGTTGATCAAGTGTTAATTGATCAGCTATCGAACGGGGTTAAAAAATATAAAATGCTATTAAAAGGTAGAGGTTAGTGGTAGGAGGGTGAAAATTAAGGACTGAATGTATTTTTTAATGCCACATCATAAAAAAGTAACCAAAAAAAATTTGTCCAAAAAATGAAAAAAATAATTTTGGGGTGAGACACCCTTGACACTTAGGGGTATAATAAGTTATAAACCTATTCTCAGACCTACTGAATATACATGTAAAATTTCATCAAAATCGGTCGAGCCGTTTCGGAGGAGTATAAACACTAAAACTGTGACACGAGATTTTTATATATTATATATATATATATATATATATATATATATATATATATATATATATATATATATATATCAACAAAATTATAAGCTTCAGGCATAAAAAAATAAATTCGATAAAAATCAATTCAAATTCTCTACTATTGTGGCGGTTTTAGATAATTTCATTTAATTATAATTCATTTTTGCGATCTCAGTAGCTGAACGGGTAAAATGTTGGTAAACGGTAAAGATGTTCTGGCCTTGCATCTCCCCAAAGCCTGTCACTTCTTTAAGAGAATCTCTGATAATTAATTAACTCAGTGTATACGGAAAAATAATAACTACTAAGACCATAGAGCATTATGTTAAAGTATATTTAATTTCCTTACGTTTCTACTTTTTCAAAAAAATATTAGTTGGACATATTGAAAAATAATAACTGCTGAAGTCGAAGTATTATTTTTGAGCAAACTGAATGGCTACACATTTCCCATTAGAGCAGAAACTAGCATAATTGGTCGCTGAAACTGAAAGCGACTATCGTAATTACTTCTATGTGTTTTTCCGCTAGGCAGTGATCTATTAGAGGAACATTCCTATCACGCAAAATCACCAAAGTTGTGGAATGATTGCAATATTACGCCGTGGTATCGGGTTCATATACAGCAACGTTTCAACACTGTAACATTCACGTAGCGGCGACGTGGCAAACAGTAACAGCCACTATGACTGACTTATCACTACCCGCCCTGTCTCTAAAATTATTCCACAGAATAATATCTCTCTCCAACTCTTATGTCCTAAAGCTTTACTTGTCTTTTACTCCAACTCTATATATACTAACGACAATCAACATTAATAACTAGCCTTCTGATGCTTTATATTTGCTACTTTATAGTAGCTACAAATAGTAGTATTCACTTCCTGAGGTAGTGGAAACGTGACTGCTTCTAGAATATGTCACCAATAAGTTCGATTAGGTATAATATAAAGAGGCCGACAACGTCGTGGCAACTATTATTGTTACTTGAAAGTGACTGAAAATTTGATGTAGCATTTAAGTGGCCTAAAATAATTTCGGATACTGTCGTTTGCTACCTTCATGATCCCGAAACGTTTGATCCGATCTAGGAGTAGTCACGACATCCTAATACCTTGACAGCAGATATATATTTTATATTTTTTCTTGCAATGTTGCATAAAATTTCCTTTGCAAAATTTTTTGAGATCTTGTCAGCGTGAACAGTTTTTAGGTGTTACCGTAGCCTCTTACCTAAATTCCTGACATATCTTGAAAATGTATTTTTTATTTCTGGACTTTATAGGGGTTCATTTACGCATAACGAACCCCTGTAAAGTTTTAAAGTTTTTAAAAAATACAAATAATGAAAAAAATCCCATACGCGGTCAAATTTTGGGCGGACAATATATATATATATATATATATATATATATATATATATATATATATATATATATATATATATATATATTTGTGTGTATATGTATGTATAAACGTACAATATGAGTAGGTGTGGCATAATTTTTATGCTTTCTCTTGCAGCCCTTTGCGTTACTGTTGCTGAATGCAATGTCATTTTCTACGTTAGAAAATTAAAGAACCATTAAGTTTTTTAATCGTCTTTACAGACGTTGCCCCCTAGTTGCAGAAAATATTTGAAATTAATTAAGCTCCTTATAAAAGATCATATTGTATACGTGACAGCTTTGCTGACTTGGAGACGTTTAACCAAAATTTGTAAAAGATTAAGCGACGAATAAATTGAATTATGGTCGTTGTTAATTTATTGAACGAAACCCTAAAATGGAAAGTGCTTCTTTAATTTACGAATTTGGTGGTTACAAAAGAAAACACAATCAATAAACTTCCATCTCTGTTTGTGGAATGGTAAAAGTAACTCCTAAATTTCCCTCATTTCAAATCTTGGTGGAACAAATTTTTGTCATAATCATTTCGCCAAGTTAATTAATTCTTGTTCTGTGAGTAATGTCATTACGGTTAAATCTTAGAAATTAGGGAATTCATAATAACTTATTTCAGTGTTTCTGGAAAAGTTTCGAATCAAGTATCTTAGACGTTGAGCAAACATTTCAGTAGAAAGTTACGTCATAAAATATTGACGTTAACGACAGCTGTCTGGGACATAAAAGTATGTCTTCTTGATGCAATTTAGGGTGGGACTATTTACTTGTTCCTACCCCAACATATTGTTATACGTTGCAGGAGAGTGCAGCAGTTTACTTGACTAACTGTCGAAATTGGCATGATATGGCTGGTTATTCTCGAATCCCAAGATTTTTGAGTCTAACTTGCCAGGAACGTATTTGCAGTACATCACGGGGTTCGATCAAATTTAGGACTCAAACGCTATTGGAGCGATGCCCCAGTGTAATCCCCTGCATACAAATTACTCATTTTTGAAGAAGAAGGTATAGAGTATATAAAACTATATAATGTACTATAATAAATAGATTATTGGCCACAACTTCAAATTATAAAATTCTGCCGGCGTTACCAAGTCTGGGTATTTATTTGATACCTTCCGGTTATGTTTCTGAAATCAAATAAAGTCCAATTTGTCCAAATTGTTATTTTCGATTATAACAAAAGTAACTAGTGACACTTGTCCTGAAAATAAATGGCTGTTATTTCAAAATTATCAAGTTTTAAAAAAAGACGGTAAAAGTTATATTTTACATATTTCATACCAATTACAAAACATATTTGGATTCTGATTTGGTCTAATACTAATAATGATAAGTGAACATTGGAACCTGTAATAAGCCATAATGATAAGTACAATTTGGAGAATCCAATTCATCACAATACATATACATACATATATATATATATATATATATATATATATATATATATATATATATATATATATATATATATATATATATATATATATATATATAGTTCAAACTCGCGCTTATGTGAAAAAAAATTTCGAAAGTCTTAAAGTCGTGCTCTCGTCGTGATAAGCTACTTTTGTCTACGCAAATTCCCTAAAAAGGTGTTTTCAACGAAAGTTATATAAAAAAGAATCCACAAAGGTGCTCTAAAAAATTGATTATAAAAATTAGTTAAACATTTTTTTACAGGAAAATTAATTGGACAATATTATTTTTGGAACAATTGGCTAAAAACATTGCACGTACAAAATTTAAAATCTTTTTCACGAGTTTCTCAAAAAAAAAAGTTATATCAAGACCAGTAAATATTTTTTAACACAAACATTTGAAACCAATTTGATTAGGTCAAAACTTTTATTTGATTACCCAAAGTAAGCCGTGGCGATTATTTTTTCAATAAAGAAATGCGTTATATGATTTTCTTCTATCGGTAAGAAAATTATAATGGACGTAAGCTTGCAGAATGTTTGCTGAAAAGCGCTTAAACAAAAGACAGGCGGATCACAATTTATTTAAAAATCTTTGTGCCAGATTAGGTAAAATTGCTTCATTTAGCCCCAAACCAGATATGTTATCCGTCCAAAAAATATCGCTTCTGAATAAGAAGAATAGTTTTAAATACGTGTAGCAGATAATAAAGAATTTAGTTTAACATAAATAGCCTATGTAAGTAGATTATTGGTTCTGTAGATAGTTCATTACGGAGTCTTTTTCCATATAACCTTTCATTCGTGAAGATACTATTGCCAGTTGATTTTCCCGCTGGACTAGAATTTTACGATTTCTACAAAATAAGCAAAATATAAATCCTCTATTTGCGAACAAAATACTATTTGCAAATGAAGTTACCTACACTCCCCAACTGGTATCCAACTTCAGAAACTAACATGTTTTAGAATAAAAATCATCATGCAGAAGTAGAACGTTTTTTTCCAACATGAATCCAAGATTGTTGATCAGTGTGGAGTAATTCTGAATGGAACTTTCTACATAAGTTTTCTACAAAATGAGTCAAGTGATCTCATTGATCATTTACCCCTAAATCTATGACAGAATCTGTATCTTATGCAAGACAGTGCACCATCACACAACGCTGTTCAAGTTAGATATTACCTAAATGAAAGGTTTTTCCAAAGATGGATAGTCTGTGGCAGCCTAATTCCTTGGCCAGCATGTGGGAGCCCGTATTTTGACCCACTGATTTTTTTTTTGGGTTACTTTAAATCAGTTGCCTACAGTGGCAGAAAAAACACCTGCGAAATGTAAGACAAGAAAGGTGTAAAAAGTGTAATTTTATACAGAAATGAAAAAATACTATTCAAAGCTAGGTAATCTCACTATGTAAAAACTGGAACCTGTGATGAGCACTAATAAGTACACTTGGAGAACCCAAATAACATATTTCAGAGACCTTACGATCGTTTCGCTGACAACGTCAGCGTCATCAGAGGAAGAAAAATTTTAAAATTAAAATCAACAGCTACAGAGTATTTGTACCGCACCTAGGTAACGAACTAATTCGAAGTAAAAATTGTAGTCAGCGACCTATCGTTTGTCTATTGTGTCAATATTGAACGGATGATTATTAAAGTAGTTCTTCGACCTCGTCCGTTCAATACTGACACAATAGACAAACGATGGGTCGCTGACTACATTTTCTACTTCGGATTAGTTCGTTACCTAGGTGCGATATAAATACACTGTAGGTGTTGATTTCAATTTTGCATCCTCTGATGACGCTGACGTTGTCAGCGAAACCACTGTAAGGTCTTTGAAATATGTGTTGTGGTGATTTGGGTTCTCCAAGTGTACTTATTTGTAGTTAATTCCTACTTGCTAGGCAATATATTCTCTGGCGTATATTAAAGCGTATTGAGGTAAATGGTGGCTATTATCAAAATTTGTCGTTCAATATTTAAGTAGTTAACCATTTATTTTCTTAACATAAATAGTTGATACACATAAGTTGTAATATTTTTTATTCGTTGCATCTCTTACCTATCTATCTAAATTATTTCTTTAATATATCTGTTTTTTTTCTTTACAATTAAAAAATTAAAAAATTAAATGAGTATTGTAAACGTTTGTCATTTAGAATTTATATGTTATTACTTATAAAGTTTGAAAAAAAATTATGGAGGCAGCAAGTGCGTTATGGTAGGAAATTTTCATTAAATGCTTCACATTTGTATAACTCAATTTTCTATATACCTATAAAGTTGAATTTTGGTATTTGGTAAGGTATGTATAAGGGCAATATATACCAAATTTCATCAAAATAACTTTGTTATTTTTTCAGATAAACTTTTTTTTCGGAAAAATCAAATGTTTATTTTAGAAAAAGTGGTCCGATAGGGCTAGCTAACGAACTCATCCAAGCTATTAATAAAAGACAGATTCTTGCCAAGTTTAATCAAAATCGGTTAATAACTTTTTGAGTGATCGGTTGGATACCTACATGCATATATATATATATATATATATATATATATATATATATATATATATATATATATATATATATATATATATATATATATATATACAGTGTGGAACAGCCAAATGGAATAAATTCGATAACGGATAAATGAGGGCGTGTTGGGAAAAACGCTTGGACACGTCGATTTGTATTTTTAACTGCGCATCTTTTTCAAGAAAAAAAAATTATATAGGGTGCGTCATGTGACAGTGGCCAATACCAACTTTCTTATTTTAAATACAAGCCCCTGTATATTATTAATTTTTTGGATTCTTCAGAAAATTCTAGACATAATTCATGTACAATGTCCTATACCTATCTTCAACTGTTTCGGAAATATTAAGTATTTTCAGATTTATTACAAAAATTAACATTAAAAATAGAAAATTATTTTATTTCACAAATTCTAATAAGAAATACTGATTATTTCTTAATAATTTAAAAAAACAAAAAAAAATTAATGTCAATGTAGTAAATGTTCAAAATGCTCGCCACGAACATCTTGGCAACATGCTAATCTGGTATAGAAATGTCTTCTAACATTACTCAACATCTCAGGCGTGACTGATCTAATCGCAAGCGTGATTCGTCTTTTTAAGTCATCTAAGTTGAGGGGCTTAGTTTTGTATACAATACTTTTGACATATCCCCACAAAAAGTAGTCTAATAGCGACAGATCAGGAGATCGTGCTGGCCATTCTATCGATCCGCGCCTCCCTATCCACCGATTTGGAAAAATTTGGTTCAGGTACTGCCGGACATTGATTTGGTAATGGGGCGGTGCTCCATCTTGCTGAAACCATATTTTATTGGCAGGAACTTGTGGGTTTGCTGGATCTGGATATAAGTTTGTCAAAGTTGGCACGACATTATTTTGGAGCAGTTCTAAATATTTATCCCCATTCAAGTTGCCATCAATGAAAAAGGGACCTACGATATGATTTCCAACAATTCCTGCCCAAACATTAACTTTTTCAGGATATTGCGTATGTTCCTCTCTCATCCAATGAGGATTCTCATTAGACCAATAGCGGCAATTTTGACGATTAACATGACCGTGAAGTGTAAATGTGCTCTCATCAGAAAACAAAACATCTTCTAATTGGATCACATTGTTATCTAACATTGCCATCATTTGTTCACAAAAATACGTTCTCCTATCGAAATCGTCCTCCATGAGCTCCTGAGTTGGTATCATTTTATAGGGATGCATTTTACTTTCCTTTAATGTTCGAAAAATTGCTGTGTGGCTAACGTTGAATAGTTGGGCTGCTTGTCGACCAGAAGTATGTGGGTTTTCTTGAAACTCAAGCGTAATATCCAATTTCGTATCATCACTTACTGCATTGGCAGCTACTTTTTTTATCTGTCTCACATGACCAAGCTCGCGAAACTGCTTTTCTATTTTGCTAATTGTTCCTTGGGATACAGGCGGCAAATTTGGAAATTTTTCGTGAAATAAGCGAGACACTTCCATCTGTGTCCGTGTGTCATCTCCATAACCAATCATTTGTAGAATGGTTATTTTGTGCATTTCTGTTAAATGAACCATTTTTCTGATATTATTACGTACAGTTAACGAAATTCAAACGACAATAGCACTGACACTAATCACTACTGTCATGCAGGCAGACAACAAGTTGCTAAGGCTACGAGTTTTATACGAACAGAAAGAAAACTGTTTTTGTTTTTGTTTCATTTCATATCAGTAAAAAGAAACGCAGGAATGGTTTTTGTTTACTTTCTCATTATCAAGAGCTGAATGGGAAATAAGTATTGAACGCAATGTAGCGAATTTGTGAAATAAAATAATTTTCTATTTTTAATGTTAATTTTTGTAATAAATCTGAAAATACTTAATATTTCCGAAACAGTTGAAGATAGGTATAGAACATTGTACATGAATTATGTCTAGAATTTTCTGAAGAATCCAAAAAATTAATAATATACAGGGGCTTGTATTTAAAATAAGAAAGTTGGTATTGGCCACTGTCACATCACGCACCCTATATAATTTTTTTTTCTTGAAAAAGATGCGCAGTTAAAAATACAAATCGACGTGTCCAAGCGTTTTTCCCAACACGCCCTCATTTATCCGTTATCGAATTTATTCCATTTGGCTGTTCCACACTGTATATATATATATATATATATATATATATATATATATATATATATATATATATATATATATATATATATATATATACATATATATATATATATATATATATATATATATATATATATATATATATATATATATATATATATATATATATATATATATATATATATATATATATATATATATATATATATATATATATATATATATATATATATATATATATATATGTATATATATATATATATATATATATATATATATATATATATAAACATATCAAAATTCAAATGGATCTTCGTTTCGGGTTGTACGGGCCCAAGTTCGCGCTCATTTGAAAAAATGTTTGCAAAGTCTTACCATCGATACTTCCCTATTAGCGATTAAAAAAAAATCACCAATATACCGTGTGTACTTATCTTGTCTGTCATTAATCAGCCAGTTCTAAACACTTGAACGCTGCTGGTATTAAATGATCGCATCTACCTTCAAAATCGCAAATATTTTGAAAAAGGTTGATTTTAGCGCCATTCAACAAGTATATCTTGTTTGCTGAGAAAAATACAGGATGATACTATTTTTGATCAAACGTTTCCTACGGATTCGAACAAAAAGTGAACATTTTTAAAAATTGAAGTGTACTGCAAGCAGTGCCTTCTGTACGTTAGAGCCAAATTGGAAGTTTATTTTTGTCACTGAAAATCTCATCGCTGCCAATCTTAAGGATAAAACGTCGAACACTGTATCAATTTTAATTTTGGCTTTTAGACTGAGGGAAGTTTGGCTAAATCAAAATATTTTTTCGCCAGGAATCTACTGCTGCTCTGTGTACCATTACATTTTAACCACGCTATATATTTTTAACCAGATTTCAAAATAGTCGTTTTTCTTCTGAAGATTTACAAAACAACCCTACGTTAACTGTTCAATATAGAAAGCATGCCTTAGCTTTAGAAACTGAGCTATTAGGAGACATAAAGCCTTTGCTGAATACTGGCTGTATATTCCAAATGCAATAAAAATTATTTCCTTTAATATTAAAACCTGTTGCTTGTTAAAAGTTTTAAGGACACGTTGATAAAAAATAAGCTAGCCAGGATAAAACAATCGTCAGTCGTACAAAATTTGTTTTTCTGTTCTTGGGTTTTTTTTTGTTCGTCACCTCTATGAAAGTTATTCTGTATTTAAAAAATTTTGTCACAGAAAATAAATGTTTTGTCATAGCGCCTCTGTTTGGCGTTCTGGTCGGAAATAATATATGCCTGGAATGCAATTTTCCGCTTACATAAAAACTTTAGT
Source organism: Tillus elongatus (assembly GCA_964006375.1). Classification (NCBI taxonomy): domain Eukaryota; kingdom Metazoa; phylum Arthropoda; class Insecta; order Coleoptera; family Cleridae; genus Tillus; species Tillus elongatus. The sequence continues at coordinate 35,738,473 of OZ023269.1, forward strand.
TGTGGCAGATTCAATTACCTTTACAAACATGTACTTAATTTTATTAAAATAGCTTTATCATTTTTGAAATATAATTTTTATATTAAATTAAACTCGAATTTTACCTAAAATCATTGCATGGATTTGGATGGCCATTTGGCCAGGCTATCCCATTAAAAAAAATTGTGATGCTTATTACAGTCTGTAAATTATTGTTTGTGTTTTTGTACCTAGTGCGCACACATACAAACAGAAGAGAAAACCCATTATTTAAAGTCAGGCATAATAATTTTAGTATACATAATACACACACACACAAATATATATATATATATATATATATATATATATATATATATATATATATATATATATATATATATATGTATGTATATATATATATATATATATATATATATATATATATATATATATATATATATATATATATATATATATATATATATATATACGGACCGTTAGCCGTATATCAGGAACTACTCTGAATTTAGACCTGAAAATTTCTAGAAGTATGTTTCCTATAATTATGTGTTTAAAGAAAACAGTTATAGCTTTAGATCCTTTCTGGTTATACCGGAAGTAAACACCAACTTCTTTATTTAAACTCCCCTTTAAATTATTGCATTTTCAGATTCCCTGTCAAATTTGAACATAACTTTGCATACCATAGTAAGGGTTTCTAAAATATGGCGACCCGAAGCCAAAAATTTACATCTTCAGAGGTTTAGTAAAGCTGTTTTTGTTAACTTGCTCTTACCTGTTCAGCTACAACTGTTTTACGTCCGAATGCTGTAACATTGCTTAATTCCAGGCAGTTGATAGTTTCTGAGAAAATTATACAGAGTGCTCTGAAAGCATTATTACAACCGTAAGTGGACTTTTCAAATCAAACGCCCTGTATATTATTGCTTATTTGAATTCCGCGTTTAATTCTCGACGCAAATGTTATAAATTGTTTTATATAATTATATTTAAGAATAAAGTTCATAAACTCGAAACACAAAGGACTACAACGCGGTTCTTGTCAAGATGACATCTTAAATTATTAGAACGCGCGAGATAAATGGAACCCCAACAATGGGCCTTTATGCTACAAAGTCACCTTCCCACAGTCAGGACAGCCGAGTCAGCAGTAGGATTGGAGGCACCTGCAAGGATGCAGGCTCAGACTAGCAAGTTGGATGGAATATCACTCGTGTGAATCTACATCAGCAGATCCAAAGTCACCTCTAGAGACAATAGTGCCACGCCTGGAGGGTAGTGTATAAATAGACTGCTTACAAGGATACAACCGTTCATTTTTGTTCCGAATTAGTAGACTCTGCACATCGCGTGCTATACTTTATATCACTTGTATGTTGATAGTCATATTTATCCTTATTTTATATTATTCATTTTTTGTATTATTTATTAAGTGTTCAAAGAGCAAATAAAATGTTTAAAAAAGTAAAACGTCTTAACCGTAAAGTTAAGTCGCGTATTATAACTTTTATAAGTATATATGTTTGGAGCTATCAGAAACCGATAACCATCATATTTAAATAATCATGCGGGACTTTCTTTAATCGCATCTTGTAATCCATACCCGGATAATATTTTGTAATTAATAATAAGGTTTTATTTATTTATTTTGTTTGATTTTAGTTTTATATCATTCTTTTTTTTGCTATTATATTCTTAAGTAATACGTTAAATTATTTCTCTTAATAATAGTTTTGATTTATATCTACTTATATTTTTGGTTATTTATTTAATTGTCATAATAAATATTTTTCTGTATATATATCTATATATATATATATATATATATATATATATATATATATATATATATATATATATATATATATGTATATATATATATATATATATATATATATATATATATATATATATATATATATATATATATATGTATATATATATATGTATATATATATATATATATATATATATATATATATATATATATATATATATATATATATATATATATATATATATATATATATATATATATATGACGATGTAAAGTCTCAATGGTAGAGAAGGTGATATCAATATTTAAAACTTATGGAAAGTGATTTTTGTTCACTTACGTATGTATTTATTTTTGTTTTAATATTAGGTGATTTGTTTAGCATAGGTCATATTAATATTAGATCACTGACTGGTAGTTTCAGCGCTCTTGCCCAGTATCACCATCAGGGGGCCTATGATGTGGTGGGTATCACGGAGACATGGCTGCGTTGGGACATTGTGGACGAGGTTGTCACAATTTCGGGGTATTCGTTAGGCGCAAAGACAGGTTGAGTAGAGTAGGTGGGGTATGTTTTTGTGTTAAGAATTCTTTAGCTAACGATGTTATTGCTATACCTAATGATAGGGTAACAGAACAACCTGAATTAGGGTAGAGGCTAACGGCTTCTCATCTTGCATTGGTTGTATTTATGGGCCTAATTTTCACACCTACACTTAGTTTATGGATAACTTTGAGAAGAGTTTATACACAGTAATTCAAATGTATGATGATGTTGTCATCGTGCGTGATTTAAACATCAATTTTCTTGATGACAGCTCAAAATCTTTTGCAAAACTATGTGCGTCTCTTGGTCTAGTGTAGATTGCAGATGCATCGACTCGTATTACTCAGAGGTTCGATTCCCTTATTGACTTAATTTCAATCAGCAATGAGTCTTAGTTAGTAGTGTTGGTGTGCTACATCTCCCTAATTTATTAACTGATCGTGATTTTGTCTTTTGTGAATGAAAAACTCAGATCCCGAAAACGGCTACGTAATCTTATCTTAGCCTAAATTTGCATGAGATAAATTTGAACCATCTTGAGTCTGAGTTATACGCAATTATATGGAGAAATATCTATGACCTGGAGTACCTGGATGATAAGGTGTTGTTTTTGCGTGACTGTTTGGCCCTTCTACTGGATAAACAGGCTCCACTTGGGGTGTACACTCCAAGAAAGCAACATATAGGTTGGTTAACCGACGGTTTAAAGAGGCCGATAAAGGTGCGCGATAGTACCTTGCTGAAGTTTAAGTAAAGTGGCAACCAAAGTACTTTTACTTATTGCAAGCAGTTACGTAACTTGGTTCCTTCAATCGTCAGAACTGAAAAAAGGCATATTTTGAACACAAGCTGTCTAATAGTGCAAATATCTGGAAATCTTCAAATAATATAGATGTTAATATCGGTAAAAGGGCAACGAATTCTGTTCCAGTAAACCTATCTGATGTTGAGAAGTTAAACACGTATTTTATTGACTCCACGCAAAAAATTGACAAATGCGCTGGCAAGTCGGACTGCTAATCAATATAGTAACACAAAAAAAATATTTGACTTTCCATTTAAATTTGGTGAAGTGTCAGAATTAGAGGTACTAGATTATTTAAATTCGATTAAATCAAAAATTGTTGGATCTGATGGTATTTCATGTTGTTGTCCGTTTATTCTTCCATATATTACGCATGTGATGAACGCTTGTATAAAGATCCTTGTTTTCCACTGAGTCGAAGCAGTCTAAGGTGGTACCGACTGCAAAGTCAGCACGTGGTAAAGAGTTATGTGATCTTACGGCTGTGAGCATTTTGCCAGTGTTGTCAAAAATTGTAGAAAAAATAATGAGCGAGCAGCTTAAGTTCTATATACATAAATACAATATACTACCTCACAGACAGTCTGGTTTTCGAGCAGGGTATAGCTGCGCTACAGCTATGCTGGGTATTGTGGATGATATATTTTCAGCAAATGACAAAGGGTTGATGACAATACTTGTACCGTTGGACTATAGCAGGGCCTTTGACACGGTGAACCATGCAATCCTTCTTTCCATTTTATAATTTATGATACTGGGTAATTATGCAATGAAAATGGAGGAAAGATACTTAAGTGATCGTTCGCAGAGGTTTTTTTTGAGAGGAAAGGTTTCTGACGACATACCTTTGAAAACAGGCTTATCGCAGGATTCCATCCTAAGTGCTATATTGTATGCTATTTATACCTGTAACTTATTCAGCCACATCAAGTGTTCACAAATTCACTCATACCCAGATGACACCCAAGTGTACTGCTCATTTACGCCTTCGGATATGACTGAAGCTGTCCGCTGATAACGGAGAATTTGAATACAGTTTACTAAGTGTCAGCAGCACATAGTTTGAAATTAGATCCCGCCAAATCCACTTTACTTCTATTTGGTAGGAAGGTTGGCAACATCAACTATTTCCAACTTGTTGATGTAGAAATAAATGGACTCCGAACGCCTCTTTAAAAGAGTGGTAAAAGTCTGGGATTGCTGCTGGATATCGACATGAAATTTTAAAGTCATGTATCAAGATTATGCTAGTAGACTTAAGAAAGTATATTCCTGCAGATATATATATATATATATATATATATATATATATATATATATATATATATATATATATATATATATATATATATATATATATATAAATCGTAAAAGTATTCATATGCCGTGTGACTCGCTGCTGCTGTCAGTTTTTTAACATTGTCTATCTTTCTACGGTCCCTGTTTACGTTTCTGTGATGTTTCAAGAATTCAGAAGGTGCAAAACTCTTCTATTGACCTAACCTATGGGATAAGGAAGTATAACAGTATATCAGCTACTTTTGGGTCTAGTGGACGGTTGGATATATCTGGAAGAGTTTGCTATTATTCAGGATGTCTTTTTTATCGGATCATTAAAACACATAAGCCTCCCTATCCCTACAACAAAATAACTTTTAGAACAGACGTGCGCACCCTGAATTTGAGACATAGGTTTAAGGAGACCCCACCGCTACATACAACGGCGTTGTTTGAGGGTTCACGTTCGGTGTGGCGAGATTCTACAATAGGCTCCCTGTTGAGCCCAGAAATCTTTCTATGAACAGATTCCGTTGCTGGTACCGTCGGCAACCAGTATGTTTGTGATATTATATAAATTTTTTTGTTCAAAGGGTTTGTACATAAGTTTTTCCAATGTATTTTTAACTGTAGTAGCGATGGCAGACCAGTGGCATTGTGAGAGTGATCACTTCTAGAACACTGAAATGTATGCTATTCCAGATATATAAGTGGAGGAGTAGCGTGTTAGAATATATTCTGCATTTGCATCAATTTACGTAACTTATGTATCATGAATAGAATAAAGTTTATTATTATTATATCTTTTGTTTCGTCTTAACCAAAATATTTTATAATTTGGTGAATTTGAGTCACCTTCACATCTGACCCTCGTTTTTTGATTTTGTAAAATAAATTGACGAGAGAAAATGCATCTAGCCTGTAAAAAATACATGGCCAACAAATCTCGTAATAGTAAAAAGGTGACTTAAAATAATCAACATTGAACAACAATAACAGGCCAAAATATGTAAACATAATATTGTTTTAAAGAAATTGTTCGAAGACGTTTGCGCTCACTTTGAAGCATTTATTTATTCTCTTTAATGCATGATTCCCACTGGCTGGTCTGGAAAACTTTGCAACGCACAACAGCCCGTACTACTACAACATTTTCGTAAAACCATAACCCCAGAATTAAATTTCCTTTAATGACACAAAATACTTTTAAACTCCAAGTGTCTTGATAGTCTCTTTGCTGCACGATATCGTTATTTTCAGAGCTCCAGTAGTACTGTTACGGCGGGCTCTTATACAGTTTTTGGCAAATTTTGCTCAATCAGTTTGCTGCTGACAGTATTGCCATCTTGTGTTGGTAACAATAACCATTAACATAATTCAACAAGACCATTGAGGTTTTCATTCAACAGGTGTTGGACAGTGGTTGGCTTATGGTTTCCCTTTTATACTTTTTTAGAATTTTTAGAATAGTTGATTAGGTGTACCTAATTCGTCTTCAGCTTGTCGCACAGAATTTTTAGGGTATGTTGTGAAGTAAACAGTTGTAGCTAACTCATGATTGTCCAATTGAGGTTAATGCTTTTGGATTATACCACAGGGGTTCCTTATTCCTCTACATTTGTAAGCACTTGTTCAGCTATCTTCGTCGTAGGTCTAGGGCGACTTGGAAAACGTTTTGCAAATATGTGACACGCCCTGTCAGCAATTATGTGATATTTACCGTAACTAATAATTAATTATAGCTGTTTGTTATTACTATATCTTTCAAATGACAAACCCATAATGATTTTTACTTAAATGGGAGCAGCAGTATTGTTACTTGAAGTTAGAATCTGCCAAATCTGAAAACTGGTGTTTGTTTCATAACAACCTTGGTGAAGGCAAAACTTGATAGTTCTGTACACATTTATAATAATAAAAAGGGTTGGTTGATTTTCCATTATACAATTTTCTGCATATTTTTGGAATTTTTTCACAAAATAACTAAATCAAAATAATTTTCTACGAATTTTGTGCATTTTATCACCCAGAATTTATATTATAGCATCAAATCTAAGAGAAACTCTAAGTGACTCAAATTCGCAAAGAAATGAAATATTTTGGTTAAGACGCAAAAATAATATATAACAATGTAAAATATTTCCGTCGAGAATTCAACGCAGAATTCAAATATGAAATAATACACAGGGTCTTTGATTTGTAAAAGTCAAGTTACGGTTGGTTGAAGTTTCTAAAAAATAATAATGTTTTAGGAGCGCCCTGTATATATTTTCAGGAACTGTCACCTGCTTGAGACAAAGCAGTATTTCGGCATTAGGATGTAATAAAATTGTAGTTGAAGAGATAAAAGCCAGTTAACAAAAACAGTTTTATCAAACCTCTTAAGATGTCAATTTGTGTCTTCAGGTCGCCATTTGGTTTTTGAAATGCTCAGGGATAACTGTGGTATACAAAGTCATATTTAAATTTAACAAGGAATCTAAAAACGTAATAACATATAGGATGTTCTATTTGAAATAAGGAAGTTGGTGTTCATTTTCGGTATAACCGGAAACGATCTGAAGTTAAGATTATTTTCTTTGCACAGATAACTATAGAAAACATACATCTAGAAATTTTCAGGTTTCAAATCAGAGTAGCTCCTGATATACGGCTAACGGTCCAAGTTCGCAGGGCACCCTATATATATATATATATATATATATATATATATATATATATATATATATATATATATATATATATATATATATATATATATATATATATATATATATATATATATATATATATATATGAACTTTAATTGCCTCAAGTGCCTCAATCTGCCTTCCTTTCCAGACTTCATTGGAAGTCGTCTCCAGCTTCTCAGCGTTTTGAGCCTTAGACCCAAGAGATACTTGGGTTTAACATAGTGAGGTCCTGGAGATCATTTTCAGTGTGATCTGATTTGACTTCTGTTAGAGCTAGATTTAATAACTCTTAGGCATTACAGACGATCCGTGGTGAGACTCGTGAAGCAGGCAGACTGAAGCTCTGGAACTACGACTGATCTAACCATACAATGTCTCCAGGCGACGGCTCTAGAATAAGTGCGCAAACGCCAAGAAATATATATATATATATATATATATATATATATATATATATATATATATATATATATATATATATATATATATATATACAGGGTCGCTGATAAGTCTGGAAACGGTCGATTATCCGGGAAAATATACAAGGTGTCGAAAAAAGTTTTATACAAAAGTTTTTGGGTTCTTCAATGTCTACTAGGCGGTGATAATTTCATTTATACAGGGTTGGTCATACAGGCGTGGCACACCAATATATTTTTTTTTTAATGGAACACCCTATATATTATTCGATATTTCAATCCTTCTCTTAATTTTGAGCAACATTTATCATAAGCATGATGTACATAAACTCAATCGTTTCCGGGTAAAAAAATAAATAAAAATAAACGCTATTGTTTTTAAAATCTATTGGATGAAGAACAAAAATAAATGAAAAGTAGAATATCTCTTGAAAACAATCTGTGAGTGTGAAAAGAACCGGTTGCGATGTTTTTAACATTGTTTGAAATCCTATTTTATAAGATGTTCAAAGTGTTCTCCATTGACCTCCTGACAATAATGAATTCGCTTAACAAAACATTGCACTGCATTTACAAGAGCGTTTTGAGGAATGTTATTAATTTCATGCACAATCCTTGCTTGCAACTCTTCAATATTCTGCGGTCTATTTTGGTAAATTAAATTTTTTACATGACCCCACAAAAAAAAAGTCAAGCGGCGTCATGTCGGGAGACCTAGCTGGCCATTCAATAGTTCCCCTGCGCCCTATCCATCTGCCAGGAAAGGTTTGATTCAGATATTCCCGTACCTCAATTCCAAAATGAGGGGGTGCCCCATCCTGCTGAAACCATATTTCTTCCGCTGGTAGATTTGGGTCGTTATTGTTCGGAAATAATCGACTAACGTCTGGAACAATTGATTCTTGCAAAAGTGTCAAATATCGAGCAGAGTTCAAATTACCGTGTATAAAATAAGGTCCTATGATATGTCCACCAATAATAGCACACCAAACATTTACTTTTTGCGGTCTTTGGGTGTGAATTTGTTCCATCCAATGTGGGTTTTCGTCTGACCAGTACCTACAGCTGTGTCGGTTGACTTGTCCATTCAAACAAAATGTAGATTCGTCGGAAAACAAAATGTGGTTGGCAAAGTTAAAATTTTGGCGTAACTTCTCCATAATAAGTTCACAGAACTCGATTCTGCGATCAAAATCGTCTTCACTCAGTTCTTGCAATAAATGAATTTTATATGGACGGAACTTTTCCCGCTTCGTAATCTTTTGAATTGAATATCGACTCATATTGTGATTTAAAGCCAATTGCTGTGCCGAAGTTTTCGGATTTTCCACCACATCCAATATTACATTCAAAGAATTTTCTTCATTTGTAACGGTTACTGGCCTTCCAGTTCTAGGTTTATCCTTGATACCGCCAGTTTCGTGAAAACGATGCAAAGTTTTCGAAACTGTGGATTTGGAGATCGATTCCCGCTCAGGATGCAACTCATTGAACATAATCACCACTTGAGCAAAACTTCGTGTTCTATCACCGTACCCTATCATCATTAAAATTTCGATACGTTCGGTTTCACTTAAACTTGCCATTTTGCACAAAAACTGTTGACACTAAATTACTAATGTTTCAAAACTGTTGACACTGAATGAATGTTTGACATTCGTTGTCCTGGAAACATTTTAAAACAAAAGAATAATACTGCGTTTCTTATGGGCATCTTATCTTATCTTGGGATTCCAAACAATGTTAAAAACATCGCAACCGGTTCTTTTCACACTCACAGATTGTTTTCAAGAGATATTCTACTTTTCATTTATTTTTGTTCTTCATCCAATAGATTTTAAAAACAGTAGCGTTTATTTTTATTTATTTTTTTACCCGGAAACGATTGAGTTTAGGTACATTATGCTTCTCATAAATGTTGCTCAAAATTAAGAGAAGGATTGAAATATCGAATAATATTAAGGGTGTTCCATTAAAAAAAAATTAATATTGGTGTGCCACGCCTGTATGACCAACCCTGTATAAATAAAATTATCACCGCCTAGTAGACATTGAAGAACCCAAAAACTTTTGTATAAAACTTTTTTCGACACCTTGTATATTTTCCCGGATAATCGACCGTTTCCAGACTTATCAGCGACCCTGTATATATATATATATATATATATATATATATATATATATATATATATATATATATATATATATATATATATATATATATATATATATATATATATAGACTTTCTCAAAATGCCAAACACCGAGTAAGAATCGACCGATTGCAATGAAATGATAAAAATATGCACAAACAATTTATTTTAAGAGGTGTACCACTTTTTAAATTTTGGATTAACAAAAAATTATGTCTTTTAATTTGCGTTTCCTTCAATTTGAAGCAATATTTGTATCGATTTGAGCTCAATTTATTAAGTCATTCTGCCTGTGCGCCGTTTGGGAAACAATCACAATCAAATTATCTACCGCGTAGCACGCAGTGTATCAACAGTGTTACACTGTTGATCCAGGTGGTCTGAAGAAGGAATCCATAACCCCCGTCATGGATACAGACGACCTCGAGCAACTTCAGAATAGAAATATAGTCATTTGAGGATTGGGGCTTTACAAGGCAGAGTTTCCACAACACGGTAGATTGTAAATGCTTGGTTGGGAGTTTCACAACAGAAAATTTCTATGGCAACGATATATCGCAAAATACGCGCTATTGGGTTTCGTTCGTGTACTTTGAGTGGTGCAACGGCATACCAAATTGGGATGGTGAATGGAATCATGGTGTGTTCTCTGACGAGTCCCAATTTTATTTTTTTGGGTCGACGATGGTCGCAAAAGTGTAAGACGATTACGAGAAGAACACAAAATTTTCTGTGGAGCGGCATATGGCCCTTACCCGGAGGGTGATAGCATGGTGTGCAATTACATACGGTAGCAGGTCACTGTAGCTTTATTGACAGAAATTTGAATGCAAATGATTCTATAAGATACGTAGCGCAGCCTGTTGCACTGTCATACATACGAGGGTTACTACAACTCCTCTTCCAACAAGACAACGCACGACTTCATACAACAAGGGTTACTATTACTACTAAGGGTTGTTAACAGAAAATAACGTGACCCTAGACTTCTCCAACATGCGTGGGACATGATTGGCAATCGACTAGGTAATTTACCGAAACCAGCAAATAACCTAGTTGACCTTAGTCACCGAATTCAAGAAGCCGACGATGACGTTTCTCAGGATACCATAAATCATTTAATTTCAAGCATGCCTCGAAGAGTTATCGAATGCATAAGAAACCACGGCGGAGCCACTTATTATTAATTTTATTTTTATTTTTAATATGTTAATGTGACAATGTAATCATTTTTTAAGTTTGATTAAACACAAATTATCTATCTATACATTTCATTAAAATTGATCAACTCTTACCGGGTGTTCGGACTTTTTTGAAAGTCATTATATAACTATAAGCGGAATGCAAATAAATAATCTAATATTTCATACAATTATTTAATTGTTTATTTATTTACTTTTCTATTTATTTTATTAAATAAAATAAACACTTGATTCTCACGACACTCAGATATTTGTAACTAGTTAAACTAGTTCGTTACAAAGTTTGATTAAACCTGTTTTTTTTAGAAAAAATTGAAATTCCTTTTTTTAAGCTTGGGTGTCACCAGAAGCTATTTTGTTTAAATTTGGTGCACCTGCTGCCTTATATATACTTCTACTACCTGAAACCAAATGTTGTTGGTTAATGGAAAATTAAACTATAGGCATTTGGATATTTTTAATAACAATCGCTACCATAAAGCACTTGCTGTGGCTTAAGCATAATTAATTTATAATATAATTAATCGACTAATGTAGGATTTCTTCTTTTGATCTGGTTTTTTATCGACATTTATAACCAGGGCGATTCAACAATAATTATTGAAATAAAAATGTGTTAAAAGCAGGACTTTTACATTATTATCTGAAGTGAACTACCTAATTATACAGTTTTATTACAAGACTTTGTTTAATTTTACCAAGAAAAATATTATTACATACATTTTTCCAAAAGATATATGATATTAAGAAACGAAACAACAGGCAATTGTATTACTATGCAATGCAAATATCTTATCAAAAAGGTGACGTAAGCTGTGTCTCAGTTTGTTGGAAGACACTAAGTCCATTGTTCTTACAAATCTGCATACCTAACATAGTTTGTTAAATATGTACTTTGGTGTGCATAACGAAACAATTTTATCACATTTCTGAATCATGATTTCGATGAAATGAGTAACCGTTCGTTGAAAATTTAATCGGGCTCTGTGAAACTGGACAAAAGGCTTTTATTCAACAGTTAAAAGTATTGTTTCCTTTAAATATAATATTTAAAATGCAATCCGCCGACTTCTTGACAATAAGTAAATCTGTTGACACATTCCTCTTGTACATTGCGAATGACGTCAGGGCCAAACGACTAATTTGATACCTAATTCGATTTTTCAAATCCTCTAGGCTATTTGGTTTGTTAACATGGATTTTAAATAACCCCTATAAAATCTAGGGGCGTAAGATTTGGGGACGTGCGAAGCCACCCTATTGGTCCTCCCTTCCGATCCCCTTGGCAGAAAACCGGTCATTTAAACACTCGCGAGCAGGACGTGCAAAGTGCGGAGGTGCACCGTCTTGCTGAAACTCAATATCACCACCTAGTTGATCAGGATGATGTTGATTTAGAAAACTTGCAGCAAGATCAGGAATAAGCTAGTTCCTTAGAAAATTATGATATCGCTGCCCAGTGAGAGTTCGTCGAAGAATAAAGGATCTATAATTCTACCGTGGACTATTCCTGCCCACACATTAACTTTACGAAGGTGATGCGTATGTGCTTCAGTTATCCAGTAAAGATTATCTCTACTCAAATACCTGTAATTTTGTTTATGAAAATCATGCTTCGTCCGAAAAAAAAAATTACGAATAAAGTTTGGATTACGGTCCCCTAAATCTTGCATTATTTCACAAAAATGCAATCGTCAGTCAGGGTCACCTACATTAAGTTCGTGCAGCAGCTGTATTTTATAAGGATGGTAATTTTTAGTGAATTTTCTTAGGAAAAATTCACTAATGAGGAGATCTCGACTTTTAAATTTTGAAAAAATTTCTTCAAATGAGCGCGATCTAGGACACCTAGAACCCATATCCGGGGTCAGTTTCAATTTTTATATGTTTATATATATATATATATATATATATATATATATATATATATATATATATATATATATATATATATATATATATATATATATATATGTATATGTATATATATATATATATATATATATATATATATATATATATATATATATATATATGTATCACACCGATAACTCAAAAAATCATGGACCGATTTTGATCAAATTTAGCATGTGCCTTCTTTTTGTAAGTGGCTTGGATAAGTTCGTTAGCCAGGAAAATCGGAACAGGTTTTCCAGGAAAATTTTGGGTTTTCTTTCGAAAAAAAATTTTATCTCAAAAAAATAGGAAAGCTATGGTAACCAAATTTGGTACGTTACGTACGACATTAAAAGAAAACTATATACCAAAATATATATTTCTATGTTTAAAGAAAAAAATATTTCGTGCCAGATCATTTCTATGAAAATTCACTACCATAACGTACTTGCTGCGTCCAGACTTTTTAATTATTTGTGTGTGTGTTTTGTTTCTTTAACGTCGGCCTATTTCCGCGACTATGGCCAATCACCGACGCCAGGGAGCAGTTTCACCTCACTATCCTGGAAATTTTGCCGAACCCCTGCCTTTCTGTAAGAAGGGTAGGGATCTTTAACGTGCCCAACATCGTATGAACACGGGACCGACCGCTTTACGCCCCCTCCGAAGGGCGGAACGTGCAGACATTCAACTTGCTCAAATACAATTCCAGAACCTCGGTTGATGTTAGTATTACAGTTTGTACTGAAAAAGTGAAAGCAGTGCCCTGGGATCGAACCCAGTACCCTTCGGTTCAGAGGCACACGTTCTTACCCCTGAACCACCTAGGTTCTTATTTTAATTATTTATCTAATTGAATAAAACAGCTGAGTTTTGTATAAACTTTTTAACAAATGCAGGTGATCTAGAGATCATGGTAAACAGAGTAGCAGTACATTATTGGCATTAAAATATTAAGATTTAGCCAAACTTACGTTAGTCTAAAAGTCAAAATTAAAAGTTATACAGGGTTCTAAAGCAAGAAATTGAACTTAGATTTTTCTTGATATCTGAAAAGCAGTTGACATGTTCTCTCTAAAATTGATACAGATAAGTTTTTCATAGTATCAAAAAATAATTCGTTCCAAATGTTACTCTGGCAGATAGAGGGCGCTGCTTACGGTACCCTTTAAATTTAAAAAGTACTCACACTTGTAAGTACAATTCAGTAAACCCAATTCATCACAATACAGTTTTAAGACGTGACGATCGTTTCGTGAACAAAACTTTTTTCTCTGATGACGTTAACCTTGCTAGTGAAACGACCGTCAGGTATTTAAAAGATGTGTTGTGGTGACTTCCACGATTTTGAAGAGTTGTTCCAGATGGTTCTTCGTCGAGGCCATCAGTTTAAGATCATCCATATACAGCAAATGATTTAGCCTTATTTGCTTCCTGCTACTGCTTTTTGTACCAAAGCCAGATCTGGTAGAACTTAGGCTATTTGACAGTGGATTTGATGCAAGGCAGAACCACAATGGACTTGGCAAGTTGCCTAATTGGTATCGTGCTGGCTACGATGTTATTACTCATTTGCACCTGTAACTCATCTTTTAATCTCCAGGTAGACATTGTTTGTTCTAGGGGTCTCAGGATAAAAGCTTCGATTTTATAGATTTTTAACAAACTTATAAGCCATTCGTGTGGAGCTGCATCAAACGCCTTTTTTGTAATCCACATAGGCAGAAAATAAATTTCTTCGTCCATTCTAACCTTGATTGCATACCACCGAAGCAATGATTAGCTGTTATTTGCCTCCCATAGATCCGGTCTCTGCTGAGGTCTGCGGAACACTGTTGAGCCTTTGACAGAAGATACGTATCTCCTTCTTGGTACCTTCTTGGGGTCAGGTATAACATCATTTATTAACATCTTCAGTTGCTGGACCTCTTAGTATTACTTGGATCATCTGCTACTGACCTTGGACTGTAATTTCGTGCATAATTGAGGCCTGCCACATCAGAACCCTGTCATCGACGTCTTGCATGCTATCGTGTGTAGCACATGCTCTAGACATGCCCTGGCGAACCCCAGGCAACGGCATTTTTTCGAGACTTTGGTTTTGCTCCATTTTCATGGGTGTGCAACCGATTAACCCTTGTTGCCTAGGTAAGGATGGAGTAGAGAGTGGAGAAAAGAGTAAGGTGATGTGGATACGGGAAGAGAGGATATTGGCGAGAAAGGAAATAGGTAAATAGGACAGCGAACAGCTGGCGTCGCTGGCTGTACCGTCTACGTCGTTGCGAGTAGCGGTGAGCGCACTGCTGGAAACAGTACACCCACCAACCAGGCACTGTATTATTATTATTGTTACTATTACACCGTGTACCTTTTTTAAATTTTTTCATGTGAGGTTAGCTTGCTGTTCTGTGTAATACTTTTGGATCACTCTGTAAAATGCGACTAAAGAATTCACCTGATATTGTACAATGACCAGATGATGAAAACCCTTGTTTGCCTTCCTTGCCGGAAGGACATTTGAAAGCTTATATGCTCTAGGAAAAAAACGATTAATTTAGTTTCTGACTATTTTGCATTTTTGTCTATCTCAAACTGTTTATTGCCAATTGATTTTACAACTACTGAAAGGTATTTTCCGTAACACTGAACTCTTGAGAGACACAAGTAATCTTAACTTTAAAAACTTGGAAGTTTAAAGATGATCCGCAAATATGTAGAGTCATGATAATCGGATGTGTATTTTATAGGATATAACGTTGCCTGGAGGTGTAATTAATCACCCCCTTATATCATTAATTAAGTATAATACAAAACGTCAAACGGAACGAAAAAGGGTTTAAAAGTTTCATGACCCAATTTCGATTAACAAAATTATGTACTCCACGAACCAGCGATATAATAAAGATAAGGCCCTCGGGTATTTGCTACAGAAAGTGGCTCCGATAGTTCATATATAGTGTAATCGTATTACAAATAGAAGCTGTTTTAATAGAATGGTAATCCGCTAAGCGCTCAGATAGAACAACGGTTTTGTTAATGCAAGAAGCGCAATGTACACCGCACATCCAACAGATTACTGTAAATGCTGCAAAATTAGTGTTATTACTGTACATTGCGAATAAACACGAAGTGGACTTTATTGTAGGAGATGCGTCGATAATTACAAGTTTTACTAAGAGCGTAAACATTTTTTAATTTACACGTCAAACTATGAAACTGATAGTTTGTCTAGCATACAGGTGTGTCACATAGGTTTCCACAGCCTATAGCTACGTTGTTTTTGAACATAAGCTGACTTTGAGAAAAATCCAAACACTAGTAGGAGTTGATCAATATTAATAAAAATTATACATAATGGCTTCTTTAATTCGGTGTCGAAGATCAACTTGGTTATTTGGTGGTTGGTGTAAATTATCCCGTCGATTGCCAATCATATCCCATACATGTTCGATTGGTGGCAAGTCTGTGGAGCGAGGAGGGTATGGACGCAGGGCCACGTTATTTCCTTCTAAGAAGAACTCAAGGGTTAGTTTTGCTGCATCAGGACGTGCATTGTCTTGTTGGAGACGAAGTTAAATTAACCCTCGTAGGCACAAGAGTACAGTAGACCGAAGTACGTTTCGTATGTAATCATTTCCACTTAAATTTCTGTCAATAAAAACTATAGGTGACCTGCTACCGTATGGTATCCCACCCCATACCATCACCCCTCTTGTCAGTGCCGAATGCCGTTCCACAACAAATTCTAAATTGTTGCGTTGTCCACGTAATCGTCTTACACTTCTGCGACAATCATGGACCCAAAGAGAGAATCGAGACTCGCCAGAGAATACAAGACGATTCCATTTACCATCCCAATTTGATCTGCCGTTACACCGCTTAACCCGAGCAACACGACGTTGAGGTGTCAGTGGGAGACATGATCTATCTCGCGGAGTCGCGAGAATGTCCGCTATGTTGGACGTAAGGGGGGGGGGGGGGTATTAGAACTGTGATTGAAAATTGGGTCGCAAATACTAAAAGAGTGCGAAACTGACATATGAAACGAACTGCAGCTAGTGTCACTGCCATACCCACAAGAGTTAATTTAACACTTTTTCCAACAAGATAACCCACGTCTTCACACAGCAAGGGTTACTACAAGGTTCTTACAAGTTAATAAGGTGACCCTGCTTCCATGGTCTTCTAGCTTTACAGACTGGTACCTAATTGAACATATGTTGGGATATGATTGGCAATGGACTCGGTAATTTACCAGAACCACCAAATAACCTAGTTGACCTTCGCCACTAAATTCAAGAAACGTGAAATGACATTCCTTAGGATACCATTAGACACCTGATTTCAAGCATGTTACGAATGCCATACCAAACGCATAAGAAACCGCGGCGGACCCATTTATTATTAAATAACTTGGATATTTTAGTTTGAAAATATAATCATTTTTTGAGTTTGATTAAACATAAATTTTGTATACATTTTTCTAAAATTGATCAACTCTTACTGTGTTCGGATTTTTGTAAAACTCAGTATATATTATGGTATTTTACAATTAAAATGAACCTTAAACAAAAAGCAGAATCGCCCCAAATAACTACAAAAATAAGAACATAGAGTTATGTGCTAGATACGTATTTCGACAACGAAGTTGTCTTCACCAGTAGCTGTCGCCGATGCAGAAAACTTCGTTGTCGAAATACATATATGGCGCATAACTCTTTGTTATTATTTTTGTGGTTTTTTGGGTAATTCTGCTTTTTGTTTCAGTTTCCAGCCACAGTGTCCAACCTCAGGCTTTTAAAATGAACCTGTGTAAATGATTACAGAAAGAGTAAAACTTACTAAGATATAGTTTTAATATATATAGTTATTGTGTTATTATTCAAGTAAACAAGATGTTTTACCTAGAGCCAAACGAAAATTCGGTTTTCTCTGTTGAATTTGTGTGGTTGTATTTTAGGTCAGATATCAATCGAATACATAAAAAGTTTGGGACGCGTTATGTTGGTGAATTTTCATTAAATGTTTCAAATTTGAATTAACTCGATTTTCTATAAACTTAGAAAGTTGAATTTTGGTACTTGGTAAGGTATTTCCCAAGGCAACATGTCCACCAAATTCAGTTATCGGTTGGACACACATGCACACACACACATATATATATATATATATATATATATATATATATATATATATATATATATATATATATATATATATATATATATAACTTTTGGAATATTGCACTGCACTGTAATCGCTTTTAAATATACACTTTTTTTGTTTGCTGTACGTTTGTGATTTCTTATTGGTTTGCGTGGACTGCAGTTTCGAACCGTTCCGGTTCATCATCTGCACGCTACTGACTGTTATCGCTCCTGTGTGGTCTACGTCTGAGATTGTACGTGCGCCTGCGCCGTGAGCTTCTATTGGTCGGTTTACTGTTTTCTGATTGGTTGTGCCTTCGGACTGTGTCGTGTGTATCGGTCTCCTGTCTTGATCACTGTGGTTTGATAATTTGTCTATTTGTATGGTCTTTATATTAACTTTTGTTTAAATGTTTGTACTTGGATTTGTTATGGCATTAATTGTTTTTTATTGTTTGTTTGTTGAACCTAGTATTGTTCCCAGATTTCTATTTTTTGTGATCTTGATATGTAGCTAGGTATGTGGATTTTATCTAATCCTGTTATATGTTCCTTGAATCTTGTTTCTATTGATTTTTTGTCATTCCTATATATTTTTTATTGCATATGTTACATTCTATTTGATATATTACAATTAATTCATGTGGGTTGTGTTCTTGTTTTTTATTTATTTTGTTTATTATTTTGTTATTGGTTTTGTAGCTCATTTTTAAGTGATATTGTTTGAGTGTTTGTGTTATTTTTTGATGTGGTGGTTATAAGTGAATGTTGTGTATTTTGTGTTTGTTTCTGGTGTTTTGTTTTCGGTTTTGTTGATTTGTTTGTTTTTAATTTGTTTTACAAGCTTTTCTATTGTTTCCTTGTTGTATCCATTTCTTTCTGCTATTTGTATTATGATGTTGTACTCCTTTTCTCGTTCGTCGTTATGGAGTGGTACATTTAGCATTCTGTTTATTAAGTATCTGTATGCGGCCCTTTTGTGTGTGTGTGTGGGTGTAGTGAGGGTTTAGGTATAGTGATGTCTGTTTGTGTAGGTTTTCTGTATATTTTGTATTCAATCTGGTTTTCTTTTCTGATTAGTGTTAAATCTAGGAAGTTTATCGTGTTGTTTGATTCTTTTTCTATTGTAAATTTTATGTTTTTGTTGATTTGGTTTATTTTTTCGAGGATAATGTCTATGTTGTTTTTTTTATTGTCGTATATTATTAATATATCATCGACGTATCTTATCGATTTGATGTTTGGGTGTGTCTCTTTTATGATGGTGTTAATTTTATTTTCTAACGGTTGTATGTATATTTCTGCCATGACGCTTGATAGTGGAGATTCCGTTGGTAGTGCGTCTTCTTGGACGTAGTATTCTCCGTTGAACTCAAAGTAATTTTGTTTTGATATGATGTTTAATATTTCGCTGATTTGTTGTTTTTTGTTGTTATTTTGCATTTTATTTTCGATTATATTTGTAGTTTTGTTAATTGGTATATTGGTGTACATATTTGTTATATCAAATGAGGCAAGTCTTGTGTTTTTGTTTATGTTTTCTAGTTTATGCACTAGCTCTATGGAGTTTTTTATGTTAAATTTGTTTTCTAGTTGTATTTCTTGTTTTAGTACTTGGTCTATTTCTTTTGCTATTTTGCATTAAGGTGCATCTTTGAAGTTGATGAGTGGTCTTATTGGGTATCCCGTTTTGTGTATTTTTATTATTCCTCTCATTGGTGGTGCTTTAGGGCTGTTGTTATAATAATGTGTTGTTTTTTGGTTGAATATTGTCTTGTGTTTTTTTATGATGTTTAATATTTGATTTTGGAATTTTTCGTTAGGTTTTCGTTCAGTTTCTTGCATTTGTTTGTTGAGATAAGAGTGTTTGTTTTTTCTATATAGTCCTGTGTTTTTATTGCTATTAGTGCGTCGCTTTTATCTGTTTATGCTATTGTTATGTTGTTATATATGACTTTGTTTCTTTTATATATATATATATATATATATATATATATATATATATATATATATATATATATATATATATACATATAAAAATTGAGACTGACCCAGGATATGGGTTTTAGGGGCCAAATTCGCGCTAATTTAACAAACATTTTTGCAAAGTCTCCCCATCGATACCTATCTATTAGTGAATTTTTAAAATAAAAATTCACTAATAACAGAAACCGAAATTTTATATAGGAAAGTGCATCAACATTTGCAAATTCTACAACGTATAATACATCACGTTTTCTCGGGTGAAATTACAGCCGGTAGTTAGTCTTCATTTATCAAAGAACCTATCATATTAGAATGATTTAAGTTTTACGCTGCATTTATATAAGAAGTTTCATTTTGTAGGTATACGTTTTTATTCATGGTTGCAACAGTTGCAATTTGGTGGCATTAAAAGTTGCTATGGCGTTAGATATATCATAATTATAAAGTGGCATACTCAACAACAGAAGGTTTTATAAAACGTACTGAAGTTGAATTTTCTGGACAAATAAGCATTTCTTATTTACAAAAATTTATCCAACATATGGCATACTTAAGACACAAATAAATGTTTTATAGACATTTTTAACTATAATTTTACAGAAACGCAAAGGCTCACAGCGCGCTTCCAACTCTCCAGAAGTGCTTTACATTAGAGGGTATTGTAAAATAACAATATTACGTTGCCGATTTACTACCTCTTTTCGGTAAAAGAAACCAAATGGTTTTCATTTTTAGTGAATTTTTATTTAAAAAAATTCACTAATAGAGAGGTATCGATGGTGAGACTTTGCAAAAATTCTTTCAAATGATTGCGAACTAGGACCTCTAGAACCCATATCCGGGGTCAGTTTCAATTTATATATATATATATATATATATATATATATATATATATATATATATATATATATATATATATATATATATATATATATAGGTATCCAACCGCTAACTCAAAAAATAATTAACCGATTTCGATGAAACTTGGCAAGTGCCTTTCTTTTATTAATGGCTTGGATGAGCTCGTTAGTCAGAAAAATCGGACGGGGTTTTCCGGGAAAATTTTGAGTTTTCTTTAGAGAAAATTTTTTTTCTCCGAAACTAACAAAGCTGTTTCGATAAAATTTAGAACATATGTTTCCTCAGGAGAGATCCTACTACGTACCAAAATTCAACTTTCTAAGTTAAGAGAAAATTGGGTTATGAAAATTTTAAATTTTCATTTGAAAAAAAATTTTTTCTTCGAAAATTACAAAGTTATTTTAATGAAATTTTGTGGATATCTTGCCTTAGGAAAGACTTTACTATGTATTAAAATTAAACTCTCTAAGTTTATAGAAAATTGAGTTATTTAAATTTGAAACATTTAATAAAAAATCACTACCATAACGCACTTGCTGCGTCCCGAGTTTTTAAAATGTTATGTGGAAAGGTAAGTATTATGCTACTTTTTAGATGACGTTCTTTTATGCAAAAGCTTTAAGGTTCACTAAGTGATGATTTCAATATGTGATGAGAACTGATAAGTACACTTGGAGAACCCAAATCACCACAATACATTTTTAAATGATCTGACGATTGTTTCACTAACCAAGTTAGCGTCATCAGAGGATAAAAAAGAATTAGAATGTAGCTTTAGAGTTGCCATAGAGTAATTAAAAAGTCCTTGTATAGCAAGCAATTACAGAAGTAGACACACAACGCATTAAAAATTAAAGTATATAAAAAATATTGCTGTTGCTTTTACCTCAAAAATTATTCTTGCAAAAAAAAAAGGAAAAATGTTCGAGACGCAGCAAGTGCATTATAGTAGTCCTTTCAGTCATCTCTAAAGTGATGAAAAAGTATATAAACACCGAATTACTAAAATTTCTTGAAAAACACAGTCTAATCCACGACAGGCAGTATGGATTCCGTCAGCGCAGATCAACTGCCGACCTCCTTTCCTTTGTCACCCATTCTTGGAACAAGTCTTTGGAACTACACGGTGAATCCCAGATTGTCGCTCTAGACCTATCCAAAGCATTCGACCAGGTCTGGCACGCAGCGCTGATTAATAAACTACCGGCCTATGGCCTACCACCAAAACTCTGTACGTGGTCAGCAAATTTCCTCTCTAACCGGAGCATTTCTGTTGTCGTGGATGACCATTCCTCTAAACTGTATCCAATTAATGCAGGAGTTCGTCAAGGTTCAGCTTTAGCTCCTACTTTGTTTCTTCTCCACATCAATGACGTCCTCTCTAGCACATCCAACTCAGTTCACAGGTACGCGGACGACAGCACCCTCCACTCCAATATACAATATTCTAAGCCTGTCTCTTTAGCCCAACTAGATGAGGATCGCAGACTCATGGAGGGTTCTATCTCCGTGGATCTCCAAAAAATATTATACTGGGGAAGTAGACATTTTGTACAATTCAACCCCACCAAATCACAGACTTGCTTTATTTCTCATAAGAGATACACTAGCCCTAGTCACATCACAATAAACAACCAAGTTATTCAAAGTAATGAGTCCTTTTCACTTGTTGGCATCTCTGTGGATCGAAATCTCAATTGGCACCAACATGTCACATCAATTGCAGAAGCGGCTGCTAAGAAATTAGGTTTCCTCTTCCGGGCTCGCAAATACTTTTCACCAGCTAATCTCTATACTTTATATATTTCACAAATAAGACCAAACCTCGAAAACTGCTCCCACATCTGGGGTGCTGCTGCCGCTTCTACATTCGCAATCCTGGACTCAATTCAGAAGAGAGCTATACGTCTCATCGGTGACCCTACCCTCACCCAAAGGCTGCCATCCCTTGCCCACCGACGTGCCGTTGGTGACCTCTCTCTCTCTTTTATAGATATCTGCACGGGCACTGCTCAGAGGAGCTTTCTTCCATAGTGCCTCCACCTGCTGCCCCCAACAGATCTACCAGAGGAACAGAGCGAATGCACCCTTTTACTGTCCAGGTCACCAGACATAGAACATCTTGTTATGCCCGCTCTTTTGTCCCGAGGACTTCCAAGTTGTGGAACTCCTTGCCGGCACATGTTTTTCCTTCTCCCCCGAACCTCCAAACCTTCAAGTCCAGAATTAACAAGTTGCTTGTTTCCTCCTCCACGGTACGATAGTATTTAGGCTGTAAGCCCTCGTGGTGTGTTGTTGAAATAAAAAATATATAAAAAAATAGTAGTGAATTGTACGCTATTAGTAAGGTATATAACTAAAACTAATTCTTTAAATTTAAATGGATCTTGGAGATCGGTTTTAGAGGTTTAGGGATTATATGAAGAAAATTCTATTTTCTATGGAGCTACAAAATTAAAATTTGGTAGAGATATATCTAAGTATTGTAAGTCTCTTTAAAAAGATTGTGTTACAAATTTCAATAAGGTTACAAAAGTATTCCGGAAAAAAATTAATTATTTACAAAGTGAATGTAGCTGCCAAATTATAAATATGGCAGGTATTTTTCCTTATTAATTGTTTGGCCGGTTTTGTTTTAGTCAACCCAATCGCACTAGTTTTTGCAAACAAAATGGTTTTTTTGAACCAATTTTTAGTTATCCGCGAAGATCATTATGTTATTTTTCTTTACTTTAGTAGCCACACTGCGTTTACATAGGTTTTACTATGGTTCAAGATTGAAGATTCTAGCTTATTGGAAAATAAAGTTATCGGATTTGAAATATTTTTACGAAAATTCTTTACCATAACGTATTTTCTACACCCACACTCATTTCAACACTTATTTATTGTTGCTGTATTTATACTTTTTGAAAATGATAAAATATTGTAGTTCTCTATGTGAGACTGACAAACAAGGCAACCTCAAATTCATTTTTGGAAAATTATATTAAACAAATGAAATGGGGTAACAATTCAAACATAAATTGACTATCTTGGTTCGTTGCTTTGCCGCAGGGGTTCCCCTTCTCCTTCTGCATGCCCACAACCACCCTCAATGCCTAAACATAATCATGTAAGCAAGAAAAATTTCTTGGGAACAACCCCTAAGAAAGTTGCGGGACCTGCGGTGAATATGGGGTTCTGTGCGGGTTAAACAGGATTTGAAGAAGGTATAGCTGCAGAATAGGATGAATTCAGCTTATAGAGGTCCAACTAAGTTGTTTTTTGCACTTTCTGCTTTTTTCGCACTTTTTGCTCACATTTCCTTTTGATCTCCTTCCCCTCCTAACACCCCTATTCTCTTCTGGCCCCGTAACTTTCTTGGGGGCGATTTTCAGGAAATTTTCTTGTGATTTGTCATCCAGAAGGGGTTATACACACGTTTCAGAATTTTTTTCCAGAGAGCCTCCGTGTATGAATTTGGAAACTTACTGAAAATTTACTTGTTATTTACAAAAGGAATCTACCTATCAAATTATAAACGTAGCAGGTATTTTTTCTTATTAGCCGCTTGGGTGATCCATTTTAGTCAGCTCAATCAAACCAGTTTCTGCAAACAGAATAAAAAAAAGTTTTTTAAAACGAATTTGTAGTTGCCTGAGCGTCATGGTGCTATCTTTTAAATTTAGTACCCACGTTGCTTTTATATAGGTATTACTATGCATCAAAACTGAAAATTCTAGTTTAATGGGAAATTGAGTTATCACAATTTGAAATATTTTTACAAAAATTCGCTAACATAACGCACTTGCTACACATAAACTTTTTTTAGCATTTATTTACTAATGCCGTACCAATAATTTTTGAAAATGAAGTAAATAAATATAAAAAATACAAAAATTTTAAATAACTATTTGATTAATTATTTACACTGAACATCTGTTTATATAATTGAAACTACTTAATAATAATATGTACTTTTCTTTACTATAAATTTTCCATACACTACATGAAAAGTAAAAACTGAAAGTAAACACTAAGTACCTAGATATTATAAGTACTTACTGTATTAATTTGAGGTAGGTATATTTCTTCCTAAAATAATTTTGTCTCGCTTTGGTAATACAGTACCTACATTCATTGATTAAGAAGAGTATGCATCTAATGCACTCAGCTTGATTTAACGATTACTTTTTTATTTGTTCCATTGGATATTAGAATCACATACTACAGTCACAATCAAAAGCCGAGGGCATTCGTTGATGTTATGTTAAAATTTAAAGTTGGGTTATCATTTACCTACTAGTTGTATTAACATTAACCTTAGAATATAGGTAAGTAGTTGTTTTGCATTCTAAGGTATCAATGGTTGAGCAGAGTCGACTTCGAGGTTATGCGCACAGCGCATACGATTCTCTAATAACTGCTGTCTGCTGTCAGTTAGCGACATGTCAAATAATGGACCAAATGTATATTGAGTTCACTGATAACAAATGACAAATAACTAGCTGTTGTTGTCAGATTAAACTAGGGGAGGGAGATGGCTTTTAAATACTGTGAAGAATAGGGTTAATATTTGTACATAGTAAAACGCACTTCTAGATAGTCTTTAAACAAATTTAATCACTTTCATTAACATTTTTATATATTACTATATATTTTTCTAATCTCTTCAGATTAAGATGAGAGTTGTGGCAAATGACAACACCGCTGATTGTTTATTGTGACATGTTTTTGTAGCCTGTGCGTCTAAAATGTAATTTAGAGATTTCGTCTGCAATGGCAGCGTAATCTTAAATGATCTGTCTGACTTTGTCTAATATTATAGGCACCCACATTCAGAGGTAATTTCAGGTCATGTCGTAAATTATATATTTTTTAATTTAGTTATAACTTAAGATTTACTGGACCAATTGATTAAAATTTGGTAGATAGGACCACTTATAGAATGTCTACATGCGTGTAAGTAAGTTTTAGTTTCACACTTCTAGTAATTTAAAAGAAATTGCGCTTTCAAAAACTTTTTTTAGCATTTTCTTCTAAAAATATTTAGGTGTCAAAACTGTCTAACGAACTCATCCAAGCGCTTAACAAAATTAAGGGTATTGTATATTTGATTTAGATTGGGCAAGTAATTTGTTTGAGTTATTGGTTGGATATATACATATATATATATATATATATATATATATATATATATATATATATATATATATATATATATATATATATATATATATATATATATATATATATATATATATAAATTTTAACCGACCTGGGATTTGGGTTCTAAGGGCCCTAATGCGCGTTCATTTGAATATTTTTTTTAAAGTCACCATCGACATCTCTCTATTAGTGAATTCTCTTAATGAAAATTCACTAAGATTGTATACTATTATGAGCCTTTAGATCAATTATTAGGTTTCCTCGATATATATTTTTCTGTTTAACATCTGCCCCAATGAGTAGCTAATTTGACATTGCCCTATGAAAACTAACCTATTTATATTTTCAGTTAATTTACTGAAGTAAAACCTCAGGTTACATTTTTTCTATAGAAATATATTTATGGTTGCCTGCATAGCCTAAAAAACTGGTTTTTTAATAAAACTAATAACGACAAAGTTTATATCACAAATTATTAATTCATTTTTTCTTAAAAGTTTATTTGTTATATATTTTTCTAAATTATAAATGGAAATCTCGTCTCGATAAACAACCATCAATTTTCCAGACCACCTACAAGAAAATAATTCGGCTTATGTTACAAATTATTTACTATTATTAGTTCTAAGCGCCTTCTAATTAAACCCACATTTTTCAAAGTCACAAATGGACATGCTTACAATATGCAGGTGACTTTTGCGTATAGTACACAGTAGCCTCGACAAATGCCGAAGCTTAGTTAGAACTGATGAATGTAATCACGATGGAATGAATTAACGGCAATATCAAATACCCTTTGATAAAATAGCTCTCATGTGTTTCACTAGACACTGCATAAATATATCAGTAAGCATTCAGGACGAGATAAAAATAGTAGACACAAATATCTTGCTATAAACATCGATAAGAAATTATTTTGAACAGAACATATCAAGTATGTTACTGTTATCAAGATGCGAAAGAGGCATACATGTTCTCAGAACCACGATAAACGAAGATTGGGAACCGATTTTACAGTGGTTTAATTATATTATCGTTTGTACATCCGATCCATATTATATTATAGATGTATACAGTATATGGTTGAACGTTTAAAAAGAATACGCTGAAGATAGAGCTAATGATACTTAAACAAAATATGCATGGGAGCCATGAAATCTGCTCGCAGACCCACAGTAGTT
The DNA here is from genome assembly GCA_964006375.1 of Tillus elongatus. NCBI lineage: Eukaryota > Metazoa > Arthropoda > Insecta > Coleoptera > Cleridae > Tillus > Tillus elongatus. The sequence continues at coordinate 35,765,551 of OZ023269.1, forward strand.
TCTGCAGCACGAGAGCAACTGTATCACCTAAGATTAGAACTGCTGAGACAGAAACAGACGTTGAAACTGAGTGGTTGAAATAAATAAAAGACAAAAGATTTGCACTCACTGTATATACAAAGATTATTAAACAAGTTTTGGGAAGGAAAAGCATCCAACTATTGTAAATCTAAATCAACCAGTAAACAAATAAATTTTCAGTGGCATTACAAAACAGTATCACAACGAAATACAGATAAACGCGGATGGCTCAAAGACCCATGACGATTTGGTTTGGCCTTTTTAGTACAACAGAACGAATCCATAAAACATAACATATATTTACAGAAATAGTTTTTACATACAACTGAACTGAAACGCAATTGAGTGGTTAATAGAAAATAAGACAAAAAAGTAGCAATCGTAAGTAAATCACAAGCAGTATTAACAGCTGTAAAAAGCAGCCAAAAACACTGCTCAGAGAAGTTTTCTTCCATAGTTCGTCCACCTGCTGCCCCCAACAGATCTACCAGGGGAACAGAGCGAATGCACCCTTTTACTGTCCAGGTTACCAGACATAGACAATCTTGTTATGCCCGCTCTTTTGTCCCGAGGACTTCCAAGTTGTGGAGTTCCTTGCCGGCACATGTTTTCCCTTCTCCCCCGAACCTCCAAACCTTCAAGTCCAGAATTACCAAGTTGCCTCTTTCCTCCTTGTCTGAACCCACGGTACGATAGTATTTAGGCTGTGAGCCCTCGTGGTGTGTTCTTGAAATAAATAAATATATATATATATATATATATATATATATATATATATATATATATATATATATATATATATATATATATATATATATATATATATATATATATATATATATATATATATATTGTGAGGGGTCAAATCGGGATAAGGTTATCTTTCCCTAATATGGGGAGGTTCCCACGGGATAACCTTATCAATACGGCTTTATTTACGGGATTTGCTCAGGCGCCAACAGCGTGGGTTTAAAGGAAGACGCTGCGCTCCCTCAGGACTATATATCTGTCCTCGGTTGCTATTTACAGCTACACGGACCCGGGGTAAACTTCAGTGGAGACAGGGTTCACCTAAGTCCTCAGGCGAAGTCCCTCAGGACTCCTTAATTATGGCCTATGTATTAGAGATCAGGATGTTACGTATTACGTTGAGGTGGATTGGTTGGGAAGCTTTAAATGAAATACCGTATAAAACAAATAATCTATTTACAAAAGTATTGGTGGGGAAATATTTACAAAATATATACAAAGAAATATTTACACAAGGGATTCTCCCGGTATACCCCACGTTTAAACTAACTTATTTGACAACTAATCAATTTATTAGAGACCAGAGGCAGAAACTGAAATATTCGCAAGTTATACGGACGGTATCACGAATAGGGGTGGTAAACTCGCGGGTTGTAATCGGGCAAAAGCGTCCCAGAATCGCCAAAGCAAGGCACCGGACAGGTGGTCGGTTTAAGCGGGCATGCAATATTAATTACGGACCATCAAGCATGCGTTGCAGTCATACAGACTCTCTACGACTGGAGGAAGTGTCTCCCTAGGGAGATGGAAATTTCCCCTCGATAAAATAAAGGAAGTCCTCACTATCAAGTTAAAAGAAAACACAGCCTCCAGACGGTGCCTTCAGGACGGTCGGGATACCGGGTATCGCCAGACTGTTTCGATCGCCAGGAATGGTGGAGACCTACTTCAGCCCGAAATATCCCTGCTGTCGTCTAGATCCAGGAGCACGAGAGCTGCGCCACGGGAGACCGCTTTGGGATGATTTGACCGTGGCTAGACCGCTCCCCGGATTCAAATCAACGTGCAGTCGGCCGCTTTGCCAGTGCTCTCGCGTTCTCGGGAAGACTCCAGCCCAGGAACGCCACCCTTTGCGCCTCCCGACGGAAACAAAGAAAGCTTTTCCCCCGAAGACTGAAAACGACAAAGTTTTCCCAATAATGTCGGTCGGACGGTCGGGACACCGGGTATCGCCAGACTGTTTCGATCGCCAGGAGTGGTGGAGACCTACTTCAGCCCGAAATTTCCCTGCTGGCGTCCAGATCCAGGAGCACGAGGGCTGCGCCACGGGAGACCGCTTTTGGATGATTTGACCGTGGCTAGACCGCCCCCCCCCGGGTTCAAATCAACGTGCAGTCGGCCGCTTTGCTAATGCTCTAGCGCTCTCGGTAAGACTCCAGCCCAAAAACGCGCGCCCTGGCTCCCCCAGGTCGCTCCGCGGATACAGACAGAAGCGCACGATGGACCTATTTATCCGAAGCTCCTTTGCGGCCGTCTCTCTGAAATAAAACCACTAACAAACACAACAACATTCAATATCTTTTCCACACCTGGACTTTTAACGTCACCTCTGGCGAAGGCCACCAAGCGCGCCTAGGTGTTCGTCGCCAGAGAGAGTCGTCGATCCGTGGAAAACCCCTTTCATACAGGCCCTCCACCGTACAGCTATAGAGACAGCGACCTACCCAAACGAAGCGGAAATGAGCGGCCTGCTGAAGACGGCGCTCTCCACTTGCCACAGCTGCTAACTCTACTAAGCTGGTGCACCTAACGAATCGCGGCGTACTCTTCCACGGCCGGCCTGAAATACACAATAAAACCCAACACCAAGAATCAAGACGCGGACGGTGGCTGGTTCCTCTCTGTGACCTGGCTCTGCGCTCGCTGAAAGAGAACTAAACTCCCACGGCCGGCCTGCTGGATTCGCTACTGAAATACACAATACAACCAAACACCAAGAATCAAGACGCGGACGGTGGCTGGTTACTCTCCGTGACGGCCCCTGCAACTGCTGAAAAAGAACTAACTTGTTCAGCGCGTCACGGTGGATCTCCTGGCTCTCGCACGGTTCGCAAAGTATGCGCTGCGAGGTGCGCATAGGTATGCAGTGGACCAGCCCATCCGTCCCTGCTTTCATCGCTTCGCATACCGCAGGACCCGCCTGGGCGACCTCAACCCGCTATACTCCTTACCCTTCCCCCGATCTCGCGACGTTTTCTTGAAATTATACTTTATTGAATGTTTTCATAACAAAAATAAATTAAATTAAATACAGATGGTACGGATCTATTTCCCTGTTAGCTAATTACATTTCTAATGGTAATTACGTCACTTCGTGACAATATATATATATATATATATATATATATATATATATATATATATATATATATATATATATATATATATATATATATATATATATTTCTATTTATTTACACCTATTTGTTTACTTTACTATAACTAAACGATCATTATATTTATATACAACAAACTTCAACAAAAACAATGCATTTTCTATCGATATTGATGCCGACAGATAATGTTTTCGTCGTTCGTCTTTCGGTTCTGTTGGCCGTCTGCCCCGATGCTACCACCAGCTTTTCTCTTTAACACCCTAAGTGATTGGTCACTTATTTTGCATGAAGCAAATATATACTAAAATAAAAATAAATTTTAGCGAAGCAGAACTGGAATTTAGATTTTCAGTACAATATTCACACTAATTTACTTTAATATGCAAGTTACATAATATTATAAATTGATAATTTATAACCTAACGTGACTGAATTCGTTAAACATGCTAAAAATATTGGAATGGACATATAGAGAATCTGCTTTAGTGGTCTGGGATTTAAACTCGTATCGGGCTGGGAATAATGCTTGTCACTCTGTAATTTGGCTTTTTATTGTAGATAAAATATTTATCATTCACTCGTGTAAACCGTTATATCCTGAATAAAAAATCAACATATTGAGAAATACTTTTCAATTACATTTTGAATTGTTATAAAAGTGGAATTCTTCTGACTTCATTTTTAATTAAAAAAATTAATATGATTATTTAGTAAAACTCCTAAAAGCGAGTTTATTATTGACAGAACGAGTGAGATAGCTGACAAACTGAAATATTTGAAATGCTTAGTATGGGTTCATGACAGGAAATGACAGCAGTGACGAAATATCCCCACTTCAGCGTGTTGACCAGAGCTTGAGTGTTGGAAAGAAAGTGTTGTGTGTGTGTGTGTTTTTTTTTAACGTCGGCCTATTTCCGCGAGTATGGCCAATCACCGACGCCAGGGACCAGTTTCACCTCACTATCCTGGAAATTTTGCCGAACCCCCGCCTTTCTGTAAGAAGGGTAGGGATATTTAACGTGACCAACATCGCATGGACACGGGACCGACGGTTTTACGCCCCCTCTGAAGGACGGAACGTGCAGACATTCAACTTGCTCAAATACAATGACAGATGCCGGTTGATGTTATTGTTACAGATTCTACTGAAAAAGTTAAAGGAGAACCCTGGGACCGAACCCAGTACCCTTCGGTTCAGAGGCACACGTTCTTACCCTGAACCACCGAGGCTCTTGGAAAGAAAGTATGTTGCACGTTTGTAGACTTGAAAAAAGCGTATGATACGAGTACTATCCAACGGCAGAAGCTGTGAAGTATCTTGAAAGAATATGGTCTAGATGACGGGCCAGTTGAAGCTGTTAGATGGTGGTAGCAAAGCATGTGTGAGAATGAATAAAAAAAGTTCGGGAAGCAGCAAGTGCGTTATCGTACTGAATTTTCATTAAACGGTTCAAATTTGAATAACTCAATTTTCTATAAACCTAGAAAGTTGAATTCTAGTGTGTAGTAAGAACTTTGCGAAGGCAATGTACGCAATTTCATTAAAATAGCTTGGTAATTTTTGGAGATAAAATTTTTTTTCGAAAGAAAACTCAAAATTTTACCGGAAAACCTTGTCCGATTTTCCTGGATAACGATCTCGTCCAAGGCATTGATAAAAGAAAAGCACTTGCCTAGCTTAATCAAGACCGGTTAATTACTTTTTAAGTTATCAGTTGGACACACACACACACAGATATATATATATATATATATATATATATATATATATATATATATATATATATATATATATATATATATATATATATATATATATATATATATATATATATATATATATATACAAATAAAAATTAAAACTGACCCCGGATATGGGTTCCAGGGGTCCTAGCTCGCGCTCATTTGAAAAAATCTTGCAAAGTCTCACCATCGATACCTCTCTATTACTGATTTTTTTTAAATAAAACTGCACTAAAAGCTGAGTGAGTATTTGATAATTGAACGGGGTGTCAAATAAGTATGTGTGATTTCTCCATCGTTATTTAGCATATTCATGAAAGATGTATGAGAGGCCTGCTTGGAAAATGAGGGCGTAAAATGAATGCTTCTAAGGTTAGAGTGTTACTGTACTCTGATGTAACAGTATTACTTGGTACATATGGAAAAAATGCAGAGGTTTTTAGAGAGACTGATGGGAGTGACAAATAGATTGAATGTACGGGTAATCGCAGAGAAGACTAAAGTTATGCTATGTGTTAAGGAGGGTCAAGCAGGTAATTGCAGTTTCTTGAAAAATTATAGTACAGCTGAGGAAGTAAAACAAAATAGATATTTGGAAACAACGGAAGAATAAAAGAGGATGTGTGCGAACGAATGAAAGCTCAGTGCCTATTTTAAAATTGAACAGGGTCTCAAATAAGTATGTGTGATTTCTCCATGGTTATTCAACATATTCATGAACAAATGAATAAATGAAGCCTGCTTGGAAAAAGAAGGCGTATAATAAATGCATCTAAGTTAAGAGTGTTACTGTACGCCTGTATATCAAGAGACCGAGTGCCGGCTGTGTATGGAGAGTGAAGAAACATCAGAGCACGTGCCATGTTTCTGACGGTTGCGGGCAGGACAAGACACGTGCCCTTTGGCTAGACACATCTTGCACCAAAAGATCTGGGCCAACTTTCGCCCACAAACATTGGCGACCTCTGTAGGAGGCTGGATTTGTTGGGTGAAATATAAGACAATTAGGCTTAAGCCACTATAGACCTTAAGGTCCAGTGGGGGGACCTTTATGGCCCACTAACAAATTAACCTAATCGAACCTACTGTACGCTGATAAAAGAATATTAGTTGGTACATATGGAGAAAAACTGCAGGGGGTGTTAGTGAAAAATGATACTGGTGTTGAAACAGACTACCTGAGATGAATGGTGCGTAAAACAGGAAGAAATTAAGTGAGAAATGAATGTGTTCTAAACCATTGTATAGTGTAAAATCTATTAAAAATAAATATAAGAGCAGTGTGCTTGTCAGAACGAAAGTGCATGAAGAAAATTTGTTAAGAAATATCCTTTGTGGTATGCCTACCTCTTTATGGTGATGGTAGTATCAGTAAATATGACTTCGGAACTCACATTCCATTGGCCACAGACGCCACTTTTGCAAAAGCGCCTGGAAATTAAAAACATAATCTAATCCTCCAGCACCCACTTAAGCTTAAAGACTATTGACATAACCCACCTTTTTATGGGTACGTAGTAGCAGTAAGAGTACTACATTATTATTACTGTTATTACTATTATCATCAGTGTTTGTTTATTTAAGTGCTTACCTTTTAGCACTCTCATCTGTTAGCTGTAATCTGTATTTTTTTTATTCATTAAGAATGCTGTGTAAATAGGTTTCACCTGTTGGGCTAATTAAAATTATTATTATTATTATTATTATTATTATTATTATTATTATTATTATTATTATTATTATTATTATTATTATTATTATTATTAGCCTGAAGTCCCACTCACCCAAAGAGTAACAATCACCTTTCCAAGGTATCTCAGATACCGAAGGGAATGAACTCAAGTAAGGCTTTTTCCAAGTTGTCGTATCCTTGAGCGACAACTTGTCACTTCCTTGTTTCACAGAAATTTCCGCAGGATATGCGCAGTTGCAACAATTGGTGCTTTCTACATAGTCTTGTAAAAGTACCCTCCAAGGTCCAGTCACTTAACGTTGTCTAGAAGATTCTTTAGAACAACACCAGTTGACGACATAGCTATCGGGATCACTCGGACACTATCTACCCTCCACTGCCTCCTCACCAGCATCTAGAGGTCTCTGTATTTGATGATTTTCCCGTTGTCCTTTGGGTCCAAATTGCTGGTATTTGGAATGGCTACATTAATCAGCGTCAGTTTTTTTGCAGGGCTTAATGCTTATCTACTATTATTATATCTGGCCTGTCGTGGGAAACTCGTTAGTATGTAAGCGTTTGGAATGGCCACATTAATAAGCGTCAGTTTTTTTGCAGAGCTTATAAGATTTGTGTGTATGCGTTTCTGTTTCTTTAACGTTGGACCATGGCCTATAACTGACGCCATGTTGCAGTTTCACCTCACTACCTCAGAAATTTTACCCCCGCCTTTCAGTAAGGAAGGAAATGATCTTTAACGTGCATCACATTGCGATAATACCGACGGCTCTACGCCCCCTTCGCAGGGCGGAACGTGCAGACATTGAAGTTACTCAAACACAATTCCACAATATCGGTTCATGTTAATTTTACAGTATATACTGAAAAAGTGAAAAAGGATAACTGGGAGTCGAACCCAGTACTTTTCGGTTCAAAGGCACACGTTCTTACTACTTAACTTCCGAGGCTCTCACTTAGGTTTAAAAGTCCCATTTTCTGAGCCAGTTTTTGATGAAGTATTTCCGCGACTGCGTCGTGCGTCTCTTTATACTCTGTTGCAGTACACTCTTGACATTCTTCAGTTAAGTGCTGGATAGTCTTTGACGACTGACAACCAAATCTGCTATAGTCGTCTTCGACAGAATGATCCCCAACTCTATTGCTTAAGTACTTTCTTGTTGGAATAATCTGATCTGATATAGCCACCAAAACCTCTCTGAAAACATCGGTCCAGACACCAACCAGTGGCTCGACGACAATCTGTCGACATGTGCTAAGGAGATGTCATTAAGATGTCACCCATGTAGATGCTTTTCCAACCAGGATTTTAGTTTGTCGTGAGCAGTCTGATGGTGACAGTGCATTTCACTCTCCCTCAATTGTAACGGTGTTTTATATTCCAACAACACACCACGAGGGATTACAGCCTAAATACTATCGTACCGTGGGTGTCGATAAGGAGGAAAGAGGCAACTTGTTATTTCTGGACTTGAAGGTTTGGAGGTTCGGAGGAGAACGAAAAACATGTGCCGGCAAGGTATTCCACAAGTTGAAAGTCCTCGGGACAAAAGACCGGGCATTACAAGATGTTCTATATCTGGTGACCTGGACAGTAAAAGGGTGCATTCGCTCTGCTCCCCTGGTTGATCTGTTAGGGGCAGCAGGTGGAGGAACTATGGAAGAGAGCTCCCCTGAGCAGTGCCCGTGCAGATATTTATAAAAGAGAGAGAGAGAGGTCACCAAAGGGACGTCGGTGGGCAAGTGATGGCAGCCTTTGGGTGAGGGCAGGGTCACCTATGAGACGTATAGCTCTCGTCTGAATGGAGTCTAGGATATCGAGTGTAGAAGCGGCAGCGGCACCCCAGATGTGGGAGCAGTATTCGAGGTTTGGCCTTATTTGTGAAGTATATAAGGTATAGACATTAGGTGGTGAAAGGTTTTTGCGAGCCCGGAAGAGAAAACCGAATTTCTTAGCAGCCGCTCCTGCAATTGATGTGACATGTTGGTGCCAATTGAGATTGCAATCCACAGAAATGCCAACAAGTGAAATTGACTCATTACTTTGAATAACTTGGTTGTTCATTGTGATGGTTCTAGGGCTGGTGTATCTCTTATGAGATAGAAAGCAAGACTGAGATTTGGTGGAGTTGGATTGTAGAAGATTTTTACTTCCGCAGCCTAATATTTTTTGGAGATCCACAGAGACAGAACCCTCCATGAGTCTGCGATCCACATCTAATTGAGCTAAAGAGACAGGTTTAGAATATTGTATATGTGACTGGAGGGTGCTGTCATCCGCGTAACTATGAACTGGGTTCGATGTGCTAAAGAGGAGGTCATTGATGTGGAGAAGAAACAAAGTAGAAGCTAAAGCTGAACCTTAAGGGACTCCTGCATTAATTTGATACAGTGTAGAGGAATGGCCATCCACGACAACAGAAATGTCCCGGTTGGAGAGGAAATTTGCTGTCAACGTACAGAGTTTTGGTGGTAGGCCATAGGCCGGAAGTTTATTAACCAGCGCTGCGTGCCAGACCTGGTCGAATGCTCTGGATATGTCTAGAGCGACAATCTGGGATTCATAGACTAGACTAGACATGTAGTTCCATAGACTTGTTCTAAGAATGGGTGACAAAGCAAAGGAGGTTTGCAGTTGATCTGCGCTGACGGAATCCATACTACCTGTCGTGAATTAGAATGCGTTTTTCAAGAAATTTTAGTATTTAGGTGTTTATATACTTTTCCATCACTTTAGAGACGACTGAAAGGAGAGAAATATGCCTGCAGTTGCTAGGAAGCGCTTTGGATCCTTTCTTGGGGACGGGTTGTCCTCGAGCAGTTTTCCAGTTACTAGGGAGTATGCCTCTATTGCAAGATATCTGAAACAGACGAGTCAGGACAGGAGCAAGTTCTGGTACGCATTTTTTGAGAATAATTCCTGGGATCTCGTCAAGACCAGAGGCTTTCCTGGTATTAAGAAAAAAGAGCATATTTTGTACCTTTTTAGTTTTGAAAATGATATCCGTCGTTTTATGCGCGGCATTGGGGACTATTGGTGGTTGAACATTTGGAGGTGGGTTGAGAGTAGAATTGCCGGAGAACAACGAGGCAAATTGTTCGGGGCGGTAGAAACAATTTCATCCCCTGAAACGGGAACGTGCTCTTGCAGAAATTATTCCCAATAGATTTAGCAAGGGTCCAGAAGGGTTTGCTGCCGTTGGAGCTTGAGAGGACTTTGTTTTTAATGTGGTTATTAAATTAGTTTTTGGCCTCAGAAAGAATGCGGGCATAGCGGTTTTTTGCGTCGTTAGATGCTTGACGGTTTTCTTGACTGGGATTGTGTAGAAGCGTTTTGTGAGCTTGGACCTTTTCAAGTCTGGCCTTGTCACAGGACTTAGAGAACCAGAGCTTTTGAGTGGCTGGAGAGGTTTTCTGTGTGCGTGGAATATATAATTCCATGCCAGCTTGGATAATTTCGGTGACGTTTTGTGGGATATCAGAGGGGTCAGGATGAGAGAAGCAGACAGAAGCCCATGGAAATGAGGAAAACTCATCCCGCTTTCGTCCCAGTTCGTGGAGTTGTAGTGCCAAAAGATACGTGGGTGTGATGACTGTGTGACCTCGGGTTACATTGCGCAGGAAGTAGTGACCATGCCGTGGTCTAAGCGACCAAGGGGAGCGGTGCCTGATATCTTATGGTGTGTTGCTCATCTGTCTTGCATATATTGGTCAAACTATTTACTAATAAAATGATCTTCCACGTTCTAGGTAGGGTTACACGTTCGATGACACTAGGAGGGTGGTCCTTTTTGGATTTTCTTAGGAGAGTTCGCACTTTCCGTTGTAGATTTTCCATGTCTGTTTTTATAATTATTATTTTAGCAGTGGTGGTAGCACTGTCTGATTGTAAAGCCATCCTTGACGAGTAAGTGGCAAAGAAAGAAATTTATTGTTTAAGGTTTTTACCAAAGAAGTTAATTCGCTAAAATGGATAACTCATTACGCTTGAGATAGTGAGGGCGATTTAATGTCATATATAAATTAAAAGACCAGTGAAAATCATTTCTAGGTTATCCATGATGCCTGTATCTACGCCACTGGTGACGGAACCTTTTTGATACTAAAGCTGGCTAATGTCACGCAGTCACATATCACTATGATATCTAAAACATTTTTGGTCAATTGTGTACTACCCAAAATAATCAAAGGTTCTTATGAACGTATGTTGTTGAAAAGTATTTCTTTTAGCTAACGCTTTAGATTTTAGTACCATTGTTTATAAAAGTACTGCGTAAATTTGTACATACATACTACATAGGTATAAATTAGAAGAAATGATAATCAGGTAGTGAGTCATTTACAATAGAAAATGCACTGATATAAAGAATTTTCCTGTTACTCATATTTCTCAGAAATAAAACAAGACGGTTTAGTTAGGTATTGAATTGAAACAATTCTTGTTATCATTTTTTCGAGTCTATAAACATACGCCAAATGTGTCATTGCTTGCAATGGAATGTTATCAGTTTTTATTACTTCTTTTACGATTAACAACCATACAAATAAACTCGTATGGTTGATTTTTGAATTAATTAATTGAAAAAATTCACCAAAATGAAAGTGAAAGTATACACCAATTACATTTTCACTATCGGAAGATAGTAGTTTGCAATAATTTTCCGCTGAAATATGCAGGCTGTTGAAATTTGTTTCTCACCTATTATTTTTAACATGATAAATACTACCTATATGAAATTAGTAACTCTAAAAATATCAAAGTGGCTAGTGTCAGATTGAGCTAGTACTTAAAGCCAAATAATAATAGAAAAAAAATACCGTGTTATTTTAATTCTCATAATATATAAATTGGCATCTGGGTCACCACATTTTGGAGTTTTTTGTGTAAAATAGGCTGAGATATACAACACGTCTTTTAGAGTAAATTTTGTTTAAAAAGCTTCGCTCTTTTTTGGTGTGTTTAAAATAATGTGTAATTATTCTTCAAAATTCTCAAATTTTTAGGACCAGAGAACGATATAAGGTAGGCCCGGACTATATTATGTTAGTGGGGCGGAGCACCATCCTGTGGTAAATTAACTTTATGTTTAACTCCTCTACATTTTCAGCTAAGATTTATGTTATTTGCAGCTGGATTATGATTTCCGTTGTATCAGAATAAGAATGCTCAATAAGCTAGCTATCCTCTGGAAACATCGCATCCTCGTATTCTAGCCCCCATATCTATTTTCTCTGGATACTGGTGTTGCTTTTGGGATACAATACTTTATATTTTGTGTACATACATATTAGTTTAAAAAGTAGAAGTATCATTTAGGCAGGTTGTGCAGTAAATAAGGAACTCGATCAGTTTTGTTTATCATCATTTCGCAAAAATAAGTTCTTCCATCAAGAACATTTTTACTTGAAAAGTGCAACATTCTGAGCTTATAGAGGTAGCTTGTTTCTTTTAAATTTCGTTTAAGAGTTGCTGAGGAGACTTCACAAATTTATCCAATATTTACATTTGTTTTTCTTTAGAAACCTCACTATAGCCTTTCTTTGTAACATTATATACATTAGCTGTGACTGTCAAATTTTAATAATTTATGGTTTGAAAAAGTACAAAAGTATTACGAAAATAAACTTAAACTGGTCCTAAAAAAAACTGGTACCTACAATTTTCGTAGCCAGCGAACTCCTTCAAGAAATTAACATAAAAATTTCACATCGCAGCCAAGATATAACTATCCACAAAAAGCTTTTTGGCTAAAATGAGAAAAAAAATTGACCTGGGAAATTTCCAAACAATTTCTTTCATGAGAACTCGCCATTTTTTACCAAAATTGACCTGAATAATGTCACACGAAAATTATATTTTTTTTACTAAAATTTGCTTAAAAAGTTTTTATCACGAAAATTCTAAAACTTTCTTTTTAATTAGTTATTTAATATTAATGTTTACTTACCAAAATTTCACAAAATTTTTAGCACAATGATTTTTACGAAAACCCTAAAACATATGTTTGAAGACATAAAATTTTCCGAAAGAAAACTCAAAAATTTTTCGGAAAAACTAGCTAGATTTTCCTGATTAACGAATCCATCCAAACCAAATACAAAAAGGAGCCTCCCACATTCGTCAAAATCGGCCCATTATTTTTTAATTTATGGGGTGATATATATAAACATATATAAATTGAAACTAACCCGTATATATAGGTTCTAGGGTTGGCGTTCATTTGACCAAATTTTTTGAAACTTTATGCGATGCGATCTTTTCATTCAAGACTGTTTTCTACGAGAATTTGCTAATTATAGACTATTAAATTACGAACACTATAACTTAAGCTATTAATATGAAGACATCAGCAAAAGGGTCTATTTGAAATTAATTTTCTGCAAATACCTTAGTGAAATAAAGGACAATGGCGGTTGAAGCAGAAACTTAAGGCTTTGTAAAACACACTTTCTATGACATTTGATTTTTGTAAGACGTACGGCAGGCGCCAGCTCGGCACGGAACCAGATAATATGTTGTCACGGCAGCTCAAATAAACACAAAATGTTATAAAAAGAGACTGTATACAGCCAACCAACAATTTTGATAATTTTCAGTCCTAGTCGTTGCTTCCCTAATACCGGGACAATGTATGTAAGGCTAGATGCATTCTCAGCATAATTGGAGACGCATACCGGTTTCGCTCTTGTTAGAGCTCGTCACTGCGCTATACTAATTACAACGAGAATCCACCTGAAGTATTTTCGGCTAAGGCCTAGAAGATTGTAAGATGTACGAAAGGGTCGTCATTTGATCTGTATAACCTGCATGCCTATTAGCATATTTGTCTCAAATTTTGACGTTTCAATTCGCGAATTTGAGGTTTTTAGATGAAAAACTTTTCAAAGAAAATTCTCTGGTACTTGACCGTTTTGCACCAATAGAACGTAACCTTATAATGAAAATTTTATTACGGAACCCTACGTTGTGGAGACAGTGTAAAGAAAATTTATTTAACTCTAATAATGACTGTAATAAACATAATATAAATATAATATAATATGATATGACACAAAATATCTCAGGGTTTTGAGTTCAGGCACTAGCGGTTGGTTGGTCTTAAGTGGTACAAATAAAAGCAGGCATTATTAATAAAATTTGTTTATTTAAAAAATTATTCACTCTATATAATGCAGATGGTTAAAGGTTACTGAATTATATGAAAGAAAAATAAATTTAATTTAAATACTGGTGACACTGTAAAGATGTATTGTGGAGCACACTTTATACAAGAAAATCAAAGCCACAGATAAACAGTGTACTTAACTTTCAGCCCCAGGTCGAAGGGGTTCTTCTTGACGATGTTGTTGAAGGAGACTCCTTATTGATGTTGTCCTGGAGGTCCTTGCTAACGGTGGTGTTGAAGGGGCTCCTTGCTGACAGCGTCGTTGTTGAAAGCCTCACCGGTGATGTTTAGGGCTGCTTCCCTACCAGCGGTGTGGTTGAAGTATGCTTCCCTACCAACGGGGATGTTGTTGAAGGGGGCCCTGCCCTAATGATGGTGTTGCAGGTTCCTCCCTAACGTACGGTGGTGTGATTGAAGGGCTAGGCGTACGTTGGTGTGGTTGAATGGCTAGGCGTACGGTGGTGTGGTTGAAGGCCTAGGCGTACGGTGTTGTTTGGCTGCTCCCTAACGTACGGTGGTGTGATTGAAGGGGCCCTGCCCTAGGCGTAACTTGGTGTGGTTGAAAGGGCACTGCCCTAGCGTACGGGGTGCCATTTAAGCATGCTGCTCTCGGATTGAAATTTAACGGTGATATCTCATCTTTCAAGGTCGATTTAGAAGAGAGAGCACTGGCAGATGTCGCAGGTATTTAATACTTTCGCTTATCGAAGACACGTCATAAAATTAGCTCGAACGCAGACGTGCTTCCATGAGTCCAACGCGGTAAAGAAATCGAGCGCGGAGTCGATTCAGGAGCTTAAAAAGGCAAACGGCGTTGCCGCGTGTGACATGTTACACTTGACATGTTACAACCTTTGTCTGTAATATTAAATAGATTTTGTTGACAACAGAAAACAGTTTCTTCTTGTGCACAATTTTTTTAATGCTTATAATTTTTTTCTTCAAAGTTAAGGATCTGAATTTTGGAATAGGATACGTTCTATAGTAGAAACTTGCGTTCCAAATTTGGTTGCCTTTGCTTTATAATTTTCGGTGATACAAAAAATTTTCGAAATAAAACCCAAAATTTTATGAGAAAAACCGGTACGATTTTGCTGGATCACGGACTTGGCCAATCCAATTACAGAAGGAAAGAAATTCTCAAAGTCTATTAAAATCGGCCTTTTATTTTTTAAGTTATTGGTGTAAAAAATTTAAATATCATATCTTTATCAAATCGGAAATTTAAAGGGGTGGCACATCGCACTGCGTATTTTCCAGCTAATGAAAAAATGTATATTGTTTTGTATCTTGTTTCTTTAATGTGGGTCCATCTCCATGACCATTGACTAACCCCAGGAAGCAGCTTCACCTCATCATCCTTAAAATGTTGCTCCACCCCTCCTTTCTTTACCGATGCTCTTTAACGTGCCCAGCATCCCATGGTATACTGGACCGATGGCTTCACCAAAGAGCGGAGTCCGCAGATGTTCAACATGCTCAAACACAATACCACCTAGATGGTAAGTTTACAGTGGGTATTGAAAAGAAAATCACACTTTTACTGGCAATCCAACTCAGGACCTTTGAACTTTGAGACACGAGTTCTTACCAACGCACTACCGAGGTTGCTAAACAAAATTAAATTAAAGTAAGAGTTTTTGCTCATGAAATTTTACAGCCTCTCTAACAAATTTTCGCTGATAAGAAACGAGGTTTAAACAGAATTTTTTAGTTTTAGTGAATTTTCTTAAAAAATTCCCGACTGTTGAATTTTGAAAAAAATTTTTCAAATGAGCGCTAATTAGGCCCCCCAGAATACATATCCTGGGTCAGTTTCAATTTTTATATGTTTATATATATATATATATATATATATATATATATATATATATATATATATATATATATATATATATATATATATATATATATATATATATATATATATATATATATATATAAATTTCTTTTGCAAATGGCTTGGACAAGTTCCTTAGCCAGGAAAATCGGCCCAGGCTTTCCCGGAAAATTTTGTGTTTCCTTTCGAAAAAAAATATATCTCCGGAATTAACAAAGTAAGGGCGACCAAATGGTATGCGGGTTTATCTCCTTATAGGTAAGTTATCTACCAAAATTTAGCTCTGTAGGTCAAAAGACAAAAAGTTATAGGCATTTAAAGAAAAATAAATTGAGGTTTTCCTCAAAACGTCAAAGTTGCGATTTAAAACGTCAAAATCGGCAACATTTAGGCAAATAACTTGAATCTAATACGGGCTATAGAAATCAAATGTCTCAAGAAGGATGTTTTACAAACCCTGAAGTCTTAGTTTCAACCGTCATTGTCCTTCATTTTACTAAAATGTTTCCAGAAAATTCATTTCAAATAGACCCTTTCTCTGATGCTTGGCAGTAGTCTTAGTAGTCTATCGTTCAATGCTATATAATTTTTGTCGAATTTTCGTAAAAAATCAATAAAGCTCAATATATCTGTTATTATACAAGATATGAAAAATGTTTGTATATATTAATTATAGGGTGTCTTGAGCTACATCTTAAAAAATATTTCTCCAATCACAGGGTGGCCCATAAGTCGTTGGTGATACAAATTTTCTTTTTTTTAAATCAAACACGCCTTATGTTATTGCATTTTTGCATTTTCTATCGAAATATAATGCATGTTTGTAAGTAAAGAAATTCTGGATGCAGCAAGTGTGTTATGGTAGCGAATTTTGATCAAATGCTTCATATTTGAATAGCCCAATTTGCTATTGACCTATAAGGTTGACCAAAAAACGAGTTTTTCCGGGAACACTTTAAGTTTATTTTTGGAAATTTTTGTACATTTTCACACAATAAAGTTATTTTCATGAAACATGGCACATTGTTTTTACTATATAGCTTATACTGGTAACCAAAATTGATGCCTGCTTTCTTAAAAAGAAAACACATATTTTCAATAAAAACATTTTTATGAAAATTCACCACCAGAACGCACTTGCTACGTCCATAGTTTTTTACTTTAGATATGAAAACGCTGAATTATTAAACATTAATTTGACTAGTGTTAGAGTTTTAATGCCAAACATGAAAAATAATTAGTGTTATAAAAATTATGCCCATTGAATACGGTGAAGTATCACTTTATAAGCTTTCTATTAAAATAATTGAATAGTCTGCCCCTATCTGCTTGCTAACATCTAAAGACGCTCATGACAATACAAGAATGGAATCTCTCCAAATCTCACTTTGCTTTTTACACAAATAGTTTTTGAAAGTAAGTATCTTTAGAAGATAATTAGGTTCATTAAAAAGGAATGCTTGGCTGCCTTTCGTTGACGCCAAAATTGTCTCCAAACAACACACAAAACAGACATATTTGCCGAGTGATCTAAACATCAATTACCTCAATCATTTTTTTAATATTAGCATGCATAATCAGCTTTGTCCAAGATGCTGTTAACAACTGCAACAGAAAACAAATTAAGTTCCGATTGGAGAAATTTATTTTTAATTATAAAACTGACCCAATAGTTTATACTAAAATACAGGTAGGGTGGCAAATTACAGGTTTGAGGTCACTTAAGCGCACGCGCGTATTTGTGTCAATTTCCAAAGACTTAGAGGTGATAAGGATCTCTCTTGCCTATGAGCACTTAGCGTATGCATTAATTGTCGAACCCCACGGATTGGAAGCGAAGGGATCATCTTATTATAATGAAATGTTTAATCGGGAGCACTAACCGATATTGACTGCCAAGGCAGTATGCTAATGCCTTCCTAAAGCACAACAAGGTTACAGTGTTCTCGATTATTTCAGCGAAGCGACTATATATTGAGAATTACAAGAATAACTTCAGATCTGCTAACTACCAACCAATATATTTTTGGAACGTGTCTATAACCAATTAGTTGTGACAAGGTTTCACCAAAATTTCTAGAACCAATTGAATTTGAGTAAACTTTGTTTGCGAGCAATATAATTTAATATATTAGAATAGATTCAAGCAGTAAGGCACCTTCATCAGTGGCAGTGGGTAGAGCATTAGTTCCCTAAGTCGCAAATCTCAGGTTGAAATCTTCTTCCAATTTACATACATGTTTTAGGTACACTTTCTTTTAGCAGTGACAACTGTAATAAAATATTTCAGGCTGTGCGTCTGTGACAAAGTTAGTTGAAGTTTATACGGTTCGCTCGATTGGACACATTCAGCCACCTCTCCATGTACAAGACTGGTCACGCTAAAAGGACCCATTTTACGAACAAAAGTTAAAAGAAAAATTTTGGTCATGTAAAACTCCTGTCTTACGTCGGAGATTCGGCCTAGTTGGACAAATAGGTCTACGTTAAATGAAAAGAAATTAATAGGCAGCAAAGTTCTGACAGCAAAATAACTATTGTAAAGAGTACAAAATAGTCATCAGACAAAGAACAAAACTATAAAATTGAACTGATTTGTGACATTATAACTACATCAATTGGATTAAGTTTTCCGGAAGGTGTTTTCTTGTTCTCCTTTTTTTTCTTTTATTAAGTGCGGTCCTGAAATATCGTTGTCAAATCATTTTCATGTCTTAGCATAAATTTTCTCCTTCCAATGTCTTTTTATTTATACATTAATTCATTTTTCTTTGGGTGTTGCCTTTATCATCTTTTCCATGTTTGCAATTTGAAAATTTCTATTATTTTTATGTCCTGCTTATTAAAGTCCAGATTTTTGCCTCACACATTGAAACACCCTATACGTATGACTAGATGAAGCTCTTACCTTTGACGAGCTTTATTTATTCTGATAGAAATTAAGATTAATATTACATTTCGTACCCAAGTATTGAAGGATGAGCCAAACACACACACCACACACACGCATATATATATATATATATATATATATATATATATATATATATATATATATATATATATATATATATAAACATTTAAAAATTCAAACGGACCTTGGTTTCAGGTTCTAGCGGCCCAAAGTCGCGCTCAGTTGAAAAATTCTCACCATCGATACCTCTCTATTAGCGAAAGTTTGTTTTAATAAAAGTTTGCTAAAATTGAAACTAACCCCGGATACCTATATGTTCTCGGGGGTCTAGTTCGCGCTCATTTCAAGAATTTTTTCCGAAATTCAAAAGTCCAGATTTCCATATTAGTGATTTTTTCAAAGAAAATTCACTAAAAAGCACCAGGATAACTATTTTTCAAAGCACAAAATAATTTTGAAACCTGATTTTTGTAGCAGGTTCAAAATTGTAAATTAGAATCCTCCTTTTAATAACAGCATCGATGAGTTCGATAGCCAGCCTTATCGGACCAGTTTTTCAAAAAAAATTTAATTTTTTCGATTATATATATATATATATATATATATATATATATATATATATATATATATATATATATATATATATATATATATATATATATATATATATATATATATATATATATATATATATATATATATATATATATATATATATATATATATATATATATATATATATATATATATATATATATATATATATATATATATATATATATCGATATGTGTGTGTGTGTGTGTGTGTGTGTGTGTGTATCTCAAAAAATAACAACGTCATTTTAATGAAATTTCGTTGATAGGTTGCCCTCGTAAATACCATACTGCGTACTGAAATTCAACTTTCTAGGTTTCGCTACCGTAGCGCACTTGCTGAGTCCCGAAATTTTACTATAATTTTCTGCGAACAGAAAAGAAAAATTCTATTATAATCAGCAAGTTGCCTGCATGTAAATATTTTCGTTTAACCATAGTGAAATTATATCATATCTAGGAAAAGTTAATTTTAATAGAAATGATCTGGCACCAAACATTTTTTTAATAACTTTTTTTCTCGTAACATAGAAACCTAATTTTTGGTATATATCTAGTTTACTTTTTATATCATTAAGTTAAGCACCAAATGTGGTAGCCATAGCGTTTTTATTTTTCTAGATATTTTTTTCCGAATAAAAACCCAAGATTTTCCCGGAAAACGTGGTTTGATTATCCGGGCTAACGAACCTATCCAAGACACTCAGAAAAGAAAGGTACCTGCTAAATATTATCAAATTGGCCCATTATTTTTTTAGTTTACGGTGTAATAACTGTGAATATATATATATATATATATATATATATATATATATATATATATATATATATATATATATAAATTGAAGCTGACCCCGGATATGGGTTCCAGGAGTCCAGTTCGTGCTCGTTTGAAAAGATTTTTTCAAAATTTAAAAGTCTGGACCTCCCTATTAGTACATATTTTCTACGAAAAATCACTTGAAAATTGACCTCTGCAAGCAGCCTGTAGTCGAGTTACACCTTGCTAATTTAAACACTATGTCATTTTATTTACCTATCTGTCAAATTTCTATCTCTAACTATAGTTTTAAGCAATAAATGTCAATAACGGAGAATTAACTCCTTACCACAAAGATTTGCAACGGCTATTCTGCATTCTGCTACAAATAAACTAGTTTTTGATTGAATTATTACTGTAGAAGAACTAATCAAGTCCCTCCATGTAAGTAAGCTATTGAAACGCCAAAGAAAGCAAATAAATGAAAGAATAAACAGAAAAAACTTATCCAAGAATGTGTATAATCTACAGCATGAAACGAAGTAAACACTTACCTTAAACAATCATCTCCTTCTCTATCGCGATCAGACAGACCGTTTAAAGACACTTTACAAATATAACACACTAACACTAATTAAATAAAATTTTACACACTATTCTATATAGAATATTCGAAAAATAATTAAAATACTGGACCACTTTAAATCATCCATCGCGAACACCTTAAGTAACTTCATAACGTCACTTTCAAGACACCCTAGATTCTCTGTAAAAGTACAACGTTGCTCATTGCAACCTGTCACAGTGAAACAAAAAACGGCAAAAAAACCTATCGCGGCACTGTAAATTGTAGCCGTTTACCGTTATATTTTATTAGTGAACATTTCTTTTGATGAAACCAGTTGGCTTTGAATTAAAACTTGTCAGTGCAGGCAACATTAGAATTTTGAATTAACAGTAAATTGCAGTGTGTTTAGTGGATGACGTGTTAAGCGTCGTTATTTTCATATGTGTTTTAATTATTAATTTTGTTCGGGAACGAAGACTGAAAATTGTTTAATTGTGTTGTGATTGGACTTTGCAGTGTTATTTAAACAGTCGTGCAAAATGGTTAGTCTGGATTTACCGGCAAATATTACAACGCTAAGGTAAGATTTATTGATGGTAGTTTTCATGTAGGTACTTTCATTTTTATATTTTTTGGTTTGAATAAGCGTTACTTTAACAATGGACAAGTTTTAGTTTCTTTGTGCTACAAAAACGAAGGATTGGATTAATATACGATCAACCTTATGACTTGTCCCCAAATATTTAAATAAAAATATTATGACCTTAACATTTATCTAGCTACTGGTCTCATCTGTTAACCCATATTCATGAAAACAAGACAAAATTTCAATTAACTCAGATGTTCAATACAAAATACGAGAAAAATATATTTCCACCCAAACCAATATCAGCACCCTTTTTCTAAGAAATCATAAAGTTAGGTAGCGTGTTTTATGTCATCAAGAATAGTCTTTTTCCTTCCACGTTTTTCCTCTGTGACAGGAGTGGTACCTCCTTTTTCTTTGATAGCTTTATATATGCTGGTCTGCCCCATTTTGGTGAATTTTCTTTAAAAAAATTCACTAATGAGGAGATCCCGACTTTTGAAATTTGAAAAAATTTCTTTAAATGAGCGCTAATTAGGCCTCCCAGAACACATATCCGGGGTCAGTTTCAATTTTTATATGTTTATATATATATATATATATATATATATATATATATATATATATATATATATATATATATATATATATATATATATATATATATGTATGTATGTATGTATCACACCGATAACTCAAAAAATAATGGGCCGATTTTAATTAAATTTGGTGAATAAATTCCTTTTGCAAATGGCTTGGATAAGTTCGTTAGCCAGGAAAATCTGCCCAGGTTTTCCCGGAAACTTTTGTATTTTCTTTCGAAAAAAATTTATATCTCCGGAATTAACAAAGTAAGGGCAACCAAATTTAGTACGCGGGTTTATATCCTTATAGGTAAGGTATCTACTAAAATTCAGCTATGTACGCCAAAAGACAAAAAAGTTATAGGCATTTAAAGAAAAATAAATTGGGGTTTTCCTCAAAACGTCAAAGTTGCGATTTAAAACGTCAAAATCGGCAAAATTTAGGCAAATAGCTTGAATCTAATACGGACTATGGAAATCAAATGTCTTAAGAAGGATGTTTTGCAAACCCTGAAGTCTTAGTTTCAACCGTAATTGTCCTTCATTTTACTAAAATGTTTCCAGAAAATTCATTTCAAATAGATCCTTTCTCTGATGCTTGGCAGTAGTCTTAGCTATAATAGAATTTTCGTAAAAAATAAGCTCAATATATCCGTTATTATACAAGATATGAAAAAGATTTGTATATATTAATTATAGGGTGTCTTGAGTTACATCTTAAAAAAATATTTCTACAATCACAGGCTGGCCCATAAGTCGTTGGTGATACAAATTTTCTTTTTTGTTTAATCAAACACGCCTTATGTTTTCCGGGAACACTTTAAGTTTACTTTTGGAAATTTTTGTACATTTTCACACAATAAAGTTATTTTTATGAAACATGGCACATTGTTTTTACTATATAGGTTATACTGGTAACCAAAATTGATGCCTGCTTTCTTAAAAAGAAAACACACATATTTTCAATAAAAACATTTTAATGAAAATTCACTACCATAACGCACTTGCTGCCTCCAGAGTTTTTGTTAAACTGCTGCATAGTAATACATACAATATAGATAAATCCGGATTTCTTTCTCTGAGATGGTTAAATACATTTTTTAATGAAGCTTTGACCTCTGTAGTCAGAATGATCCGTTTATTTTTATTGAAATCACTTGTATCAGCCTTGCCCATATTCCCACATATAAACACTAGAACTACGAGTAGATTAACCATTAGGTACAAGATAGAAAGCACTTAAAATGACGTTCTCTTAGAATCTCGAAAAACCTTCTGTATTTACGTTTAAAACGGTACTGGAAATATTTCAGCTGATGGTGAGAGAGGTAGGTGAATAGGTACGCCTAAAACGCGAAGGTCTTAAATATATTGATTGCCATTAGATAAAAGAAGACAGAATATGACAAAAACCTTGTTTTGTCGAGCACGAGATATTTCGTTTTTTTTTTTCATGGTGCGACCCTTTCTAACAAATTGCGGCAAATTTGTTGATATTGTAATAATTTTTGAAAATTTTACAACATCTTGAATTGTTGCTTCCTATTAATTATTTCTCATTATGCTGTTGACCTACTTCGCGTTATTTTGATACTGAAGTATAGATGTTTCACTATTTGGAAAAACAAAAATTATGTTCTCTCAGATAAATATACTGTAAGAATGAATACATTTTTTACCATATAATGTTATAAATGCTAACGGATAATACTTTCAACAGTCTTAAAATTTATATATTGTTGTTCAGAGCAAAAACAGAAGGGCGATTGGATATGGATTTTATGACGCTCTAGGTTGATCTCTAGGAATGGCCTTATTACAACTTTTTAAATTAGCGTTTGCCGTATGGCAGACAGAAAATAATATTTTAGTTGAAAGTAATGTTCTCTATCCATAATCTTGTATTTAGAGTGTATAAAATGCTTTTTGCATATTTCTCTTTTAGTTAAATATCAAGGCAATTATATATTTTTAAACAGAGGAACGGAAGAATTATTATTCAGATGCTCTATTTATCTTAATAAGTGACTTTTATTTAGCCCATGTGAATTCGTATACCATATTCTTGATTGGCTTCGCGCATTACTTGTATTTTGCTCTGTAATTAGATACTGTTAGGTAATGTAGGCACAGGAAACATACCATTTGAAAAGGAACACCAGAATTGTGTACATTGTAATTTTGTTGGGGCCCATATCAATTTTGTTGTGTCCTTTTATTCACGTTTCTCTCAGCATCTCCTCTTTTTTGGTTTTGTCCGTCATTTACACGCAGTCAAAAATACTTTACCTATTCCTCAACACAGTCTAAAGGCAATGTTGGGTTGTTGCAATCATGACTCTCTCTTTAGTCAATTTTCTTAAAAAAATTACTAATGAATAGATCGCGAACCCATAGCCGGGGACAGTTTCAATATTTACAAGTTTATGTATATATATATATATATATATATATATATATATATATATATATATATATATATATATATATATATATATATATATGTATATATATATATATATATATATATATATATATATATATATTTGTGTGTGTGTGTATGTTTGTGTGTGTGTGTCACACCGATAATTCAAAAAATAACCTATTCCTCAACACAGTCTAAAGGCAATGTTGGGTTGTTGCAATCATGACTCTCTCTTTAGTCAATTTTCTTAAAAAAATTACTAATGAATAGATCGCGAACAGTTTCGGGGACAGTTTCAATATTTACAAGTTTATGTATATATATATATATATATATATATATATATATATATATATATATATATATATATATATATATATATATATATATATATATATATGTATATATATATATATATATATATATATATATATATATATATATATATATATATATATATTTGTGTGTGTGTGTATGTTTGTGTGTGTGTGTGTCACACCGATAATTCAAAAAATAACGGGCCAATTTTTATCATTGGTAGGTACCTTTCTTTTGCAAGTAGCCTGAGTAACTTCGTTAGCCAGGAAAATTTTTATATCTCCAAAAGTCATAAAGTAATGGCAGCCAAATTTGGTAGGCGTATTTATATTACAAAAACTCGGGACGCAGCAAGTGCGTTATGGTAGTGAATTTTCTTAAATATGTTTTTATTGCGAATATGTCTGTTTCCTTTTTATTTAAGAAAGCAGGCATCAATTTTGGTTACCAGTATAACCTTATAGTAAAAACAATGTGCCATGTTTCATAAAAATAACTTTATTGTGTGAAAATGTACAAAAATTTCCAAAAGTAAACTTAAAGTGTTCCCGCAAAAACTCGTTTCTTGGTCAACCTTATAGATTAATAGCAAATTTGGCTATTCAAATATGAAGCATTTGATCAAAATTTGCTACCATAACGCACTTGCTGCATCCAGAATTTATTTTCTTACAAACATGCATTATATTTCGATGGTAAATGCAAAAATGCCATAACATAAGGCGTGTTTGATTAAAAAAATAAGAAAATTTTTATCACCAACGACTTATGGGCCACCCTATGACTGTAGAAATATTTTTTTAAGATGTAGCTCACGTCATTTTAAGTGCTTTCTATCTTGTACCTAATGGTTAATCTACTCGTAGTTCTAGTGTTTATATGTGGGAATATGGGCAAGGCTGATACAAGTGATTTCAATAAAAATAAACGGATCATTCTGACTACAGAGGTCAAAGTTTCATTAAAAAATGTATTTAACCATCTCAGAGAAAGACATCCGGATTTATCTATATTGTATGTATTACTATGCAGCAGTTTAACAAAAACTCTGGACGCAGCAAGTGCGTTATGGTAGTGAATTTTCATAAAAATGTTTTTATTGAAAATATGTGTGTTTTCTTTTTAAAAAAGCAGGCATCAATTTTGGTTACCAGTATAACCTATATAGTAAAAACAATGTGCCATGTTTCATAAAAATAACTTTATTGTGTGAAAATGGACAAAAATTTCCAAAAGTAAACTTAAAGTGTTCCCGGAAAAACTCGTTTCTTGGTCAACCTTATAGGTTAATAGCAAATTGGGCTATTCAAGTATGTAACATTTGATCAAAATTCCTAACCGTAACGGACTTGCTGCATCCAGAATTTCTTTTCTTACAAACATGCATTATAATTCGATGGAAAATGCAAAAATACAATAACATAAGGCGTGTTTGATTAAGATGTAACTCAAGACACTCTATATGTAATATATAAAAAAATTTCATATCTTGTATAATAGCGGATATATTGAGCTTTATTGATTTTTCAAGAAAATTCGACAAAAATTATATACCATTAAACGATAAACTCTATAGCTAAGGCTACTGCCAAGCATCAGAGAAAGGGTCTATTTTAAATGAATTTTCTGGAAATATTTTAGTAAAATGAAGGACAATGACGGTTGAAACTAAGACTTCAGGGTTTGTAAAACATTCTTCTTGAGACATTTTCTTTCCACAGCCCGTACTAGATTCAAGTTATTTGCCTAAATGTTGCCAATTTTTGACGTTTTAAATCGCAACTTTGACATTTTGAGGAAAATCCCAATAAATTTTTATTTAAATACCTATAACTTTTTTGTCTTTTGATCTACAGAGCTAAATTTTGGTAGGTAGCTTACATATAATGATATAAACCCGCGCACCAAATTTGGTTGCCCTTACTTGGTTAATTTTGGAGATATAAATTTTTTACAATTTTTTTCGAAAGAAAACTCAAAATTTTCCGGGAAAACCTGGGCCGATTTTCCTGGCTAACGAACTTATCCAAGCCATTTGTAAAAGGAAGGTACTCATCAAATTTAATCAAAATCCGCCCATAATTTTTTGAGTTATCGGTGTGATACATATATATATATATATATATATATATATATATATATATATATATATATATATATATATATATATATATATATATATATATATATATATATATATATATAAACAAATAAAAATTGAAACTGACCCCGGATATGTGTTCTGAGGGGCCTAATTAGCGCTCATTTGAATAATTTTTTTCAAAATTCAAAAGTCGAGATCTCCTTTTAGTGATTTTTTTTTAAGAAAATTCACTAAAAAGTAAACCGCGTACCAAAATTTAGGTTTGTAAGTTGAAACGGAAAAAAGTTATGGGCACTTAAAAAAAGCCTGGACGCAGCAAGTGCGTTATGGTAGTGAATTTTCATAGAAATGATCTGGCACAAAATATTTTATTATAACTTTTTTTTCTTGTAACATAGAAATCTAAATTTTGGTGTATAGTTTACTTTTTATATCGTAAACCTACCTACCAAATTTGGTTATCATAGATTTCTTATTTTTTAAGATAAAATTTTTTTTCAAATTAAAACTCAAAATTTTTCCAGAAAACCTCGTCCGATTTTTTTGATTAACGAACTTGTCAAAGTCATTTACAAAAGGAAGGTACATGCCAAATTTTATCAAAATCGGCTTATTATTCTTTGAGATAAAAATTTTTTTCGAATGAAAACTCAAAATTTTCCCGGAAAACCTCGTCCGATTTTCTTGACTAACAAACTTGTCAAATCCATTTACAAAAGAAAGGTACATGCCAAATTTTATTGAAATCGGCGTATTATTTTTTGAGATAAGAATTTTTTTCGAATGAAGACTCAAAATTTTCCCGGAAAACCTCGTCCGATTTTCTTGACTAACAAACTTGTCAAAGCCATTTACAAAAGAAAGGTACGTGCCAAATTTTATTAAAATCGGCTTATTACTTTTTGAGATAAGAATTTTTTTCGAATGAAAACTCAAAATTTTCCCGGAAAACCTCGTCCGATTTTCCTGGCTAACGAACTTATCCAAGCCATTTACAAAAGGAAGGTACATGCCAAATTTTATCAAAATCGGCCCATTATTTTTTGAGTTATCGGTGTGATACATATATATATATATATATATATATATATATATATATATATATATATATATATATATATATATATAAACATATATATATATATATATATATAAACATATAAAAATTGAAACTGACCCCGGATATGGGTTCTAGGGGTCCTAGATCGCGCTCATTTGAAGAAATTTTTTCAAAATTCAAAAGTCGAGATCTCCTCATTAGTGAATTTTTTCTAAGAAAATTCACTAAAAAGGGTTTTTTCTCAAAATGTCAAAGTTGCGAAGTGAAGCATCAAAATTGGCAACATTTAGGCAAAACACCTGAAACAAATATGGGTTATGCAAAGAAAATGTCGCAAGAACAGTGTTATAGAAACCCTTAAGTTTTAGCTTCAACCGCCATTGCCCTTCAGTTTAGTAAAATATTTCCAGAAAATTCATTTAAAATAGACCCTTTCTCGGATGCTTTAGCAGTAGCTTTAGTTAGGTTTAACGGTGTAATGGTGTAATCGTCCATACTTATTAGCCAATTTTCGTAGAAAAAATTCATAATGTGGAGACTGCGACTTTTGATTTTTAAAAAGATGTTTTCAAATTAGTGCAAACTAGGCTCTCTAAAATCCATACTCGGGTTTAATTTTAGTTTTTATCTGTTTATATTTATACACAGGGTGACGCATTTCTACGGTAGAGCACTTTATAATTATTATTGTACAAGATATACGAGACGAACAATTCACTAATGGGGGGATCTGTGTTTATATATATATATATATATATATATATATATATATATATATATATATATATATATATATATATATATATATATATATATATATATATATATATATATATATATATATATATATATATATACATATATATCGTATCGATAACTCAAAAAAAATAATGGACCGATTTTAATGAAATTTGGTACATACCTTCCTTTTGTAAGTGGCTTGGATAAGATATTTAGCCAGGAAAATTGGACCAGTTTTTCCAGGAAAATTTTGGATTTTACTTTAGAAAATTTTCTTATTTCCTAAAATAATGAAGGTACGACAACCAAATTTGGCACATACGTTTCTACTATCCAACTTACCCTACATTCCAAAATACAGATCTCTAAGTTGAAAGGAAAAACAATTGTAGGCATTTAAAGAAAAAAAAATTGGGTGCCACTGGTGATCAGAGGAAAGCACAAGAATAAATTATTTTGTCTGATTAACAAAACCAATTGACTATTACATCCAACGGTTAAGTTTTCTTGACACAAAAACGTCAAGAAATAGGAGAAAAAATATTTTGAAAAGTTGATAATTTTTCTCCTAACAAACGTCAAAGTCGCGATTTGAAACGTCAAAATTTGCAATTTTCAGATAACGAATTTGGAACAAATATGGATTTTTTAGAAAATATGTCGTATGAAGTGTGTACAAAGCCTTAAGACTCAGCTTCAACCATCATTGTCCTTCATTTTACTAAAATATTTTCAGAAAATCCATTTGAAATAGACCCTCGTTTTGATGCTTCGGCAGTAGTTTTAGCTATAGAGTTTATGGTTTAATAGTCTATATTGTAGAAAAAAGTCGTTGTTGAGAAGACAGCGACTTATGAATTTTAAAAAGATTACTTAAAATGAGCGCGAACTAAAACCCCAAAAACCCATATACGGGGTCAGTTTAAGTTTTTGTATGTTTACACATATACAGGGTGGCGCTTTTCTACGGCAAAGCTCAATATATCCCTTATTATAGAAGATGTGACAAAAAAGTATATATGTTAATTATAGGGTATCTCGAGCTGCATCTTACAAACTTATCTTGACAATCACAGGGTGGCCCATAAGTCATTTGTGATACACACTTTCTTTTTTTAACAGAACACCCCCGTATTTTATTGCATTTTTGTATTTTACAGCAAATTATAATACATGTTTGTATAAAAAAAATTGATATCGTTCATCGTTTTTGAGTTATATCAATTGTTTTGCAACTTTTCAAGTTTTTGGCACATATTTCAAACACATATCACACATTGTGAAACGGCGTTTTTATCAATAGATAGCGTATCCCCATAGAAATAACGCATCCAGAAAGCTTTTTGTTTGTATTACTCGTAGAAATGTTTTTAGTGTTTCTGTGGAACTCATTTTTGGAAGATTTTTGTGATATGTTGGTAATTAATAATAAATGTTTAGTAAGTTATTGTAAAAAAAGTTGTCGAATTTTTGTGGAAAATATAGTTTAGTGTAATACTACTGAAGGCAATTTCTGTAAAAAAAAGGTGATCTTCTGTAAAAGAAATTTTTGCAAATTTTCATCATTTTTTTCAATTTTCGTCCTAAAGCTGTTTGTAAATAATTATATCCTGGCAGGTGTGTAAACAGCTTAGATGTTCGTTGGCCAGGAAAATCGGACCAAGATATATTTGCCGTTAAAAGCATTTTAACGAAAATTCTCTACCATAACCATAACGCACTGTCCTTACTAAGATACATTACTCCTGTTTCCGTCCCATTGAGTGTAAGTTTAATTATTTGTAATTCATTGTCTAGCAAACTGAGCATCTTTTTTAATTCTTTTTCGTTTATCCTATTAACACTGTAAGGTAGACGTACCTTATTCAATGAAACTCGATCAGATCCGGTTTTCCTAAAAAGCTCAAGCGGTAGTGACTTTGAACGTGCGTTTGAAGGGATCGAATTGAAGCACTCTTATAATACATATATATATATATATATATATATATATATATATATATATATATATATATATATATATATATATATAATTTACATTTTTTTCAGAAGAATATTTGCGATAATTTGTATAGAAATATGGTCACCTGATTCAAAAAGTAAGGCTATTCTGATTGTATTTAAAAGACAAACAAAGAACCCGCTAAATAAATATTCACCCATAGAACATTCAACATAAAGCGGAGCTCCTTCTAACCTGAAAAAAGTATTTTAGAGGCAATTCAGATTATTGTATAAAGTCTAACCACAAGTTTGGCAGACAATTCTTTGTCGTCCCTAATACTTCAAAGCTTATTTGCCAAAGAAGCTGAAATACTTGATATTTATAATATTCCATCCACCTATTGTGAAAAAAATGGAAAAAGCAGGAAATCTAAAGTGTTCTCGAAGGGTGGGATATCCTAAAAGACTTATAATATCGGAAAATATATATGATTCAACACCCACCTGTCTAAATATTTCTCAATACACATGATCTACATTATGTCGTAAGAAATATTGATTGTAGTGTAGCAAAGCGAAAATCTCACACCATTGTCAATCGGTTGCTAAAATATTCTACACAATATTATGTATCTCCAACATTTTACTCATTTGTGGAAATAATTTAAATTATGACTTCTTAGTTATAATGTAAAACAAATCGTTAATTCAAAACAGTTACTTCACTTTCCTTCGGTTTGCAATTACCTAACGAAAAGTTGTGTAGATAAAGATAATTTAGCAGATAGTGTTTGCGTCTTACTGTGCAAAAGGTTTTGCCAATTAATTTAAAGTTCTTTAGTGCACTATGAAAAAAGAAGTATTCATGTACTTTACTACTACTTAAAAACATTGCTTGCAAATAAAGTTTGATGAAATAATTAATAAAAAAAATTATGTTGGAGGATTTCAAAGTGCACAGTTGTTCCACATAATATTTTACCCTTGGAGTTGACTTCTTGATTTCTCGGTCTACAGAAAAATTATAAATAAAAAAATAGCAAATTTAATGTAATTACATAAATCTAATAATATTCATAGTTGAAAAACTGACAACACTAAGTCTGGCAGCAATATAAAGCATTCTGTTTATATCCTTATGGGAACTTAAAGCCAAGACAAAGATAACGGAAACATAATAACACAGAATAAAGACAATTTCATTAGTCTTGTATGGTAGTAGTATTAAAAAGCATACATGATATTATTTCCATTACACCCTATAAAATTAACAAATATAATATATAAAAAAAGTCTGGACGCAGCAAGTGGGTAATGGTAGTGCATTTTTATGAAAAGGTTTTTAAATCCTAATATGTATTTTGTTTCATAAAAGACATGGAATTTGGTAGAAGTATAACATTTATAATACGAATCATATTGTAACATTAACATCAACCGAGGTTCTGGCATTGTATTTGAGTAAGTTGAATGTCTGCACGTTCCGCCCTTCTGAGGGGACGTAAATCCGTCGGTCCCGTGTCCATGCAATGTTGGCCACGTTAAATATCTCTACCCTTCTTACAGAAAGGCAGGGGTTTGGCAAAATTTCCAGGATAGTGAAGTGAAACTGCTCCCTGGAGTCGTTGATTGGCCATAGTCGCGGAAGTAGGCCGACTTTAAAGAAACAAAACACACACACACACAATACGAACCATATACCGTATTTCTTAAAAATAACTTTATTTGAAACCAGTATAAAATTTTCGGAAAATAAATAGATATATGCCGAAAACAGGGGTCCGATTTTTCGGACCAACAATTTAAGCACTTCACACAAAAATTGCACTTTCTGAGATATAATTGTTAACAAAAAGCTTTTGAAAAATAGAAAAGAAATATTTTTTTACACCAAAATTTGCAAAAAAATCCCATTCACGAAAATTAGCCATTTTTTTTTACAAAAATTGGCTCAAGTAATGTAACGAATTTTATATAAAAGTCTTTTTACGAAAATTAGCTAAAAAGTTTTTACACAACAGTTTTCTAAACAGATTTCTTTAACGAAAATTCGAACACAGATCTTTTATGAGAATTTGCAAACATCTTTTTGTACAATGACTTATTAAACATTACTTATTAGTCACTAACATTTTACAACAATTTGATAAAAAATCATTTATGCGAAAACTGAATATATTTTACATGAAAATTTGCTGATAAAAGTACATAAAATCCGTTGTATAATCTGTAATTCAAATTGAAATAAAATACAGAAAAAATAGCTACGGCATTTTGAATTTTTTCAACTTACCCACTATTTGAGAGTGCCCTGTAGATAACATCTGGATTTTTTTTAGGAATAGTATAAACGAAAACCTCCTTGAATGCGTCATTTTCATGGGACTTTCCTATCTATTGATCGAAGCGCTGTATCACAATTTTAGTGAATTTTTATTTTTAAAAAAGTCACTAATAGAAAGGTATCGATGGTGAGACTTTCCAAAAATTTTTTCAAATAAGCGCGAACTAGGATCCCTGGAACCCATATCCGGGGTCAGTTTAAATTGTTATATGTTTATATATATATATATATATATATATATATATATATATATATATATATATATATATATATATATATATATATATATATATATAATACTGCTGCCATAGAGGTTTATGACTGTTATAGTCGAGTTTTTATTGAAGTAAACCTTTTATTATGTAGCATCGTAACGTGAAATCTAAGCGAACTATATGCGAATACAACACACTGTCAAAAAGTAACTTTTTTCCTTTTTTGCACTCAATTTGTGAACACTTGGTATAAGTTACAATATTGAAA
Source organism: Tillus elongatus (assembly GCA_964006375.1). Taxonomy (NCBI): domain Eukaryota; kingdom Metazoa; phylum Arthropoda; class Insecta; order Coleoptera; family Cleridae; genus Tillus; species Tillus elongatus. Next base: position 35,798,582 of record OZ023269.1, read on the forward strand.
CTTTGGATTTGTGGGTTACAAATGTGCCTAAATCGATTAATATATTTGTTTTTTTTTTCTTTAAAAAATTCCTAATATTCTTTAGTCATTTTTTAGGTCTCATTTGTTATCGTAGTATGCTATGAAAAAACGAATCTTAAAATAATGCATACCAGAATGTGGAGCTTTTGGAGTACTTTATTGAAAACGAACAAATTTGAAAATCTGTCGACCCGTTACAAAATAATGAATTTTCGCCACTTACAGTGAAACACACACTCTCTCTCTCTCTCTCTCTCTCTCTATATATATATATATATATATATATATATATATATATATATATATATATATATATATATATATATATATATATATATAGTCTAAAACTGGCCTCTGATATGGGTTCTAGGGGCTCTAATTCGCACCCAATTAAAAGCTCTAAGAGCGAAATGGTGTTCATGAAAATTTGCTAATACGTGGTATAAAATGCAACAAACTATAAACTAATTGTTTACTGACATTACATTAACTAAAAATTACGTTTTGACTTATGATTTAAATGTCATAGTTTTTATAACAAGTTTCATACGGCCTTATCGCACGGATTGTAGTACTTGCATATGATAAATTAGATAATCTATCTTTTGCCCACCTAAATATTTAATGAAAAAGCGATAAGAAGAGAATACCGGTTATGTTTGGTAAGCATTCAACTACCATGCATTGTCACGTATGTAGCTATATTTGATAAGGTGTACATTACCATAAGCCTTCTACTTGAAGTCTACATCATCCAGTAAATATTTATTGGAAGGAGCCTCGGTGGTCCAGGGGTAAAACGTGTGTCTCTGAATCGAAGGGTACTTGGTTCGATTCCCAGAGTTTCCCTTTCACTTTTTCAGTAAAAACTGTAATAAATTAACATCAACCAAGGTTCTTGCATTGTATTTGAGCAAATTGAATGTCTGCACGTTCCGCCCTTCTGAGAGGGCGTAAATATTACGGTCCCGTGTCCATGCGATGTTGGGCACGTTAAAGACCCCTATCCTCCTTACATATTTACATAAAGTCAGAGGTTCGGGGAAATTTCCAAGATAGTGAAGTGAAACTGCTCCCTGGCGTCGATGATTGGCCGTAGTCGCCGAAATAGGCCGACGTTAAAGTAATATATATATATATATATATATATATATATATATATATATATATATATATATATATATATATATATATATATTTGTGTCTATGCGGAAGTAGCTGGACCTTTCGCTCTTGGGATTTATATATGTTTATAAGGAAGTAGCTGGACATTTCAGCCATAAAAATTGATATGTCCAAAAGGAAGTAGCTGGACCTAACCTCACAGTGTTGCCGCACTTTTTAGTAGGATATATAAAAGTTTTCTGGTTAGTTTTATGTTGTACTCGTAACAGGTAGCATTACGGTTTTAAGGTCTGCTTGCTAGTATACAAAGATGATATGTTTTAATTAATACATTATTTATTCTCTTTACCTTGACAGTTTTACAGTGAAGCACTTCGTGAATAATATTAAAATTATAAAAAGTGACTACAAATTATTTTTAAATTATTTGCCTACACAAATTATCACACCGGTGTGGTAAAGCAGAAAAATGATAAAAGACAAACTTTGTAGTGAAATTTTTTACCAGTTATTTTAAATTAAATAAATTGTGTATAAAAATGTATTTATGACAGTCTTGTCTAAAAACACACGTGTTTTATCTCAAAATGTAATACATTGACTTCCTAGAAAACAAAATTATTGTAATTAGTTATCTGGATCTGAATACATTGCATATGATCTGTTTTCATAATGGAAGTAACATAATTCAAACTCTTAACAAAACTATGATGACTGATGACCAAAGTTTTTGCATAAGTTACATATGAAACACAATTCTTGTGTTATGGTTTGAATTGAACGTGAGAAATCAGTGAAAATAGTTGTCGTAATTAAATAGAAAATGAAGAAAAAGTGGAGAACTAAGGAATTTAGTAGAAGAAAAATTGTACAAAGTAGGCAAATTTGTAAAATGTAATATAAATAGTCATTGATGTATTTTTATGTTATTTTATTTTAATATAGCTAAAAAGAAATATTTATCATATTGTCTGTCTTTTTTCGTGCTACTAGAAATGTAAGGTTTTAGAGACTGGGGAGTTCGTTTGTTTAACACTGGACAATTTTCAATCAGAAGTTCACATTCAGCTATCGAGGGGTTGCTTCCGTCCTTTAAATGTCTTCTAATGGTCTCCTTAACTGTTTCTCTTTGAGGAGAACTCCATCTTGGTCGTGCTGCTGTGAAACAATAATCATAGAAATTAGCTTTGTACAATGGGTGAAGATTGGAACCTCTGATGAGCACTGATAAGTACAATTTGGAGAACCCAATTCATCACAATACAGTTTTTTGACCCGACGATCGTTTCGCTAACAAAGTGAGCGTCATTAAGGGGATGAATAAACTTAGTTTATTCAAATTTTGAAAATTAAAAAAATACTTTAAGGAAGACGCAGAAATTGAAGACATTATTCCTTTACATAGAGGAAAACAGTAGCATATTGTTTATGCTAAGCTTATAGTAAGAAGTGCAACAGTAATAGAGTGTATACTGCGGAAGCTACTTTTAACGGGTGTTTCATAATCATTGTTTATTGTTAACTTTAAATACTTGATATTTAAATTTCCGTACAGGTTAACGAAAATGCAGCAAACAAAAGGATTTTCCTTTGCCTAAAGAATAACCATGTTATATGTTATATTTTCTAAATTTTATCGAATTATTGATGTAATTGTTTTCAATTTTTTATCATTTTAAATATTTTACCTTAGAATATAAATTTTTGCAAATTAAATTTTATGCACCCCATAAAATCCCATCTAACAGGGGAGGAGTCATCCGACACGATAATATGTATTTTATAATATAAAATGCAACGATGACACTTCCCACACATTACATTATAGTCTCGGCTCCCATAATGCCGTTTTGTAGGGTGTCTTGGTTCCGAGATTATAAACGCACATCGTCTAGTGGGCAATATTCAACCCCCCTGCTCCGTAATTGCTTAAGAAACCCTTTAAGAAAATTTGGACATAAAATGTTTTCTAACCACAAGGTCATTTGATTAATGAGTACACCAACAAAACATATTGTAGGCTCTGTCTAAAGAAAGCACTGGTAATTTAAAACTTACAACTATTTAGTCTGCCTAAGAAATGAAACTTGTTTTAAAAATTTTCTGCCAAAGTTTATTCTCAAAAAATATTCCGACCGAAATTTATAAATCGACATGGTGTCTAAATTAATAATCAGTCAAACTGATCCTGGACTATTTTCAGTAATTATAGTAGATGTTGGGGCGTAACGTACTTAAAGGGTTATTATTATTATTTTTTAATTTTTCAACAACACACCACGAGGGCTTACAGCCTAAATACTATAGTGCCGTGGATGTCAAGAAGGAGGAAAGAGGCAACTTGTTAATTCTGGACTTGAAGGTTTGGAGGTTCTGAGGAGAAGGAAAAACATGTGCCGTCAAGGAATTCCACAACTTGGAAGGCCTCGGGATAAAAGAGCGGGCATAACAAGATGTTCTATGTATGGTGACCTGGACAGTAAAACGGTGAATTCGCTCTGTTCTTGGTAGATCTGTTGGGGGCAGCAGGTGGAGGAACTATGGAAGGAAGCTCATCTGAGCAGTGCCCGTGCAGATATCTATAAAAGAGAACGAGGTCACCAACGGCACGTCGGTGGGCAAGGGATGGCAGCCTTTGAGTGATGGTAGAGTCACCGATGAGACGTATAGCTCTCTTCTGAATGGAGTCCAGAATAGAGAGTGTAAAAGCGGCAGCGGCACCACAGATGTGGGAGCAGTATTCGAGGTTTGGCCTTATTTGTAAAGTATATAAGGTATAGAGATTATCTGGTGAAAAGTGTTTGCGAGAACGGACGAGGAAACCTAATTTCTTAGCAGCCACTTCTGCAACTGATGTGACATGTTAGTGCCAATTGAGATTTTAATCGACAGAAATGCCAACAAGTGTAAAGGTCTCATTACTTTGAATAACTTGGTTGTTCATTGTGATGGGTCTAGGACTGGTGCATCTCTTATGAGATAGAAAGCAAGACTGAGATTTGGTGGAGTTGAATTGTACAAGATTTCTACTTCCCCAGTATAAAATTTTTTGAAGATCCACAGAGGCAGAACCCTCCATGAGTCTGCGTTCCTCATCTAATTGAGCTAAAGAGACAGGCTTAGAATATTGTATATTTGAGAGGAGGGTGCTGTCGTCCGCGTAACTGTGAACTGGGTTAGATGTGCTGGAGAGGAGGTCATTGATGTGGAGAAGAAACAAAGTAGGGGCTCAAGCTGAACCTTGAGGGACTTCTGCATTAATTAGATACAGTTTAGGGGAATGGCCATCCACAACAACAGAAATGCTCCGGTTGGAGAGGAAATTTTCTGTTCAGGTACAGAGTTTTGGTGGTGGGCCATAGACTGGAGGTTTATTAAGCAGCGCTGCGTGCCAAACCTGGTCGAATGCTTTGGATATGTCTAGAGCGACAATCTGGAATTCACCGTGTAGTTTCATAGACTTGTTCCAAGAATGGGTGACAAAGGAAAGGAGGTCGGCAGTTGATCTGCGCTGACGGAATCCATACTGCCCGTCGTGGATTAGACTGTGTTTTTTAAGAAATTTTGGTAATTCGGTGTTTATATACTTTTCCATCACTTTAGAGACGACTGAAAGGAGAGAAATAGGCCTGTAGTTGCTGGGAAGCGCTTTGGATCCTTTCTTGGGGACGGGTTGTACTCGAGCAGTTTTTCAGTTACTAGGGAATATGCCTCTATTGTAAGATGTCTAAAACAGACAGGTCAGGACAGGAGCAAGTTCTGGTGCGCATCTTTTGAGACCAATTGCTGGGATCTCGTCCTGGTATTAAGAGAAGAGAGCATCTTTCATACCTTTTTTTTTGTTTTGTAATATAGTATTTTGAATTAAAATTAATCCAACTCCTGCTTTTTTTAGAAGATAACACAAAAACTTAATTCGAAAATAGGACAAGGTGTATAATGACTGTTGTTTTATAAACTTACGAGATCTACTTTTAGTGTTATAGAGTTATATATTTTTGATTATTGTATCCAATTGTTGCAAAAGATATTTTACAATTATTATCAAAAAGCCTGAGTGATCCAGTCGTAGGAAAGTATGCCGCTGGATCCAAGGGTACTGTGTTAGATTTCCAGGGTTCCCCATTCATTTTTTCAGCCCCTACTGTAAAATTATCATTTAGCTGGAGCAGGTTGAATTTCTGCAGGTTCCGATTCACTGAGGAGTCGTGAAGTCGTTAGTCCCGTGTACCGTGCACCGTGCGAGGTTGGTCACGCTGAATATCCCAACCCTCCTTATAAAAAAACGGGGTTAGGCCAAATTTAAAGAAAATTGAGTTGGAAGTGCTTCCTGTCGTCGGTGATTGGCCATAGTCGCAGAAATACGTCGCCGTTGAGGAAAAGACAAAAAAAGATAAACAATTATCAGCATTATTACTGCCATATTACACAATGCATGTTGGTAACTTAGAATACATTCAGTGAATCAAATACACCTTTTTGAAATGCGCGAACACGCCAATTAGTGGTTTTTAAGCTGTGATCTTTCTTTAATAATATGAAGTTGTCCCAAATTTGAGATATGACGTCGATAATTTGTTTAACCGACAATCCTACTGTTTGTTGGCTATTTCTAAAGTACATGTCAAGTTATGCTAAAGCACCAAGCTTATATTCCTTCCCACAAAAATATACATTATATTATTTTCAAAACAGAAATAAAAAATAGATAATCTAAATCAATTTTCTTTAATAAATGCTTAGGTTGTTGTCGATTGACTATTTGTTAGTAGCATAAACGGAATTGAAATTCGTTTTACACATTTCTGGTTATCTTGGAAAAATAAGTCAACATTCATTTCTTATTCGTGCTACTAATTCCTTTAGATTTATAATAATAAATAAATAAAAATTAAAAATCTGCTGTTTTTTTTTTCAAATTAATGTGTAAGTTAAACCTATTTAACAAAAACAAAGTAGGGTAGGATTTGAAAAAAATATCGATGAGGTCGTACCTTAAATTTGGCACACACTGTATGATATTTATTTTATTTTTTGAAAAGACCGCAACATAAAATGTCTATCGATATGTTTGCGAATTATTGGAAAAAGATAGCTGTCTCTGATTAACTGAATTTATTCCATGTTTTAAACTCGCGCTATATGTATATAGCTGTCAAAAAATTATACTGGCAGGTTCAGGCAAACAATATACATATTTTTTATTATAAATAAAAAGTCGTAGGGGTAGAAATAGTAGCATTGGTAAGTAAATAACTTAAAAGCTTTATTTCCTGGAAAGCCGCTGCATTTTAAGATTCACATAGTTGCATTTGCATCATGTTCGATGCAGCAGAGATAAAACATGTTTGCTGAATATAACTGGGATAAAGTTTGCGTGAAGTTATCCATAAATTCCCAGCCATAGATTTACACGTAGGGTCAGCAGAAAGCGGGATGGATCGTCGCGATCACAATATCAATGAGGCGGATTCAACGTAGTAAATTTATCTAGCCATAGATGCCAGCCATATATTGCTATATGTTACTACACCTTACCGAAGAAAAGAGAATTTATCTTAAGTGTTTTGCAATAACATAATAACACTAAACCAATCGTTTATTATTAACATAGTCATAGAGGAAAACTAAATTTTAGTATGCATTATTTGTTATTTTGGTTACATGTACCCAAATGACAAATATTGGACAATAAAGCCAAGGCCCCAATATAAAAATAGACATAAAAACAAGTTACCAAAGACCTAGTGTATAGCAACCTAAGCAAATTATTTTTTGTCACACTCTGGAAAATAAAAGAAAATCATTTGAACATCGAGATACTTATTACTGAGTTTTTCAAATATGACTTATTTTTTGATATTTACAGTTAATGTGCAAAATCATAAAACCGCAAAATTATTACCAAGGCCCTAATGTATAATAACTCATGCAATTTATTTTTTGTCACTTTTTGTAAAAGTGAAAAAAATACATATGAAGATCGAAATAGCTATTACCACGTTTATTCTTTCGCATTTGCAGTAGATGTGCCAAAATCACAAAAACGAAGAACGGGGTAGCAAATAAGACGTTTCCGAAATATGAATTAATTTTTGATATTTGCAGTAGATGTGCCAAAATCATATAAACACAAAATGACTACCAAGGCCCTAGTGTATAATAAGATTGCAAATTATATTTTGTCACCCTTTGCAAAAGTGAGAAAAATGCATATGAAGATCGGGATAACTATTAAGAAGTTTCGGTAATATGAATAATTTTTTGATATTTGCAGTAGATGAGCCAAAATCATAAAAACCAAAAATGATTACCAAGGCCCTAGTGTATAATAAGATATGCAAATTGTTTTTTGTCACCTTTTGAAAAAGTGAGAAAAATGCATATAGGGATCGGGATAGCAATTAAGACGTTTCCGAAATATGAATTATTTTTTGATATTTGCATAGATGTGCCAAAATCATAAAAACAAAAAATATTTACCAAGGCCCTAGTGTATAATGAGATATGCAAATTATTTTTTGTCACCCTTTGCAAAAGTGAGAAAAATGCATATGAAAATCGGGATAGCAATTAAGACGTTTTCCAAATATGTATTATTTTTTCGCATTGGCAGTTAATGTGCCAAATTCATAGAAACACAAAATATCACTAAGGGCCTGACGCATAAAAGCTCATGCAAATAATTTTCTGTCACCCTTTGGAAATATAAAAAAATGTATTTGAACACCGGGATAGTTATTACCACGTTTTTCATTTCAACATTAATGATTCTGTGATACTTACTGTTAATGTGGTAAAATCACAAAACCAAAAATCATTACCAAGGCCCTATTATGTAATACTACACCAAATTTATTTTTTGTCACCCTTTGTAAAAGTAAGAAAAAAAATTAATTTAAACATCGGGATAACAGTTAAGAGGTTTTCCAAGAATGTATTTTTTTTTCAGTCAATGTGCCACATGAAAGGCAACGGGAACCCACCTTATTTTAACCTATCATTGCGACTACTAAGCGACTTTGCCTTCAGTCAGTGAGTGAGTGATACAGATTATTTTTATTATGTTTTGGAAAAATGATGAATTTAAATAAATTTAATAAACATGTGTATACAAAGAAACCAGCCCAATCTCGTTATAAGAATATGTTTATTATAAAAATTTGCTATAAATTAGGTTTAAAGTGCAACTTATTTTTAGTGGCATAAATCTTGGTTACATAGCATACGAAGACTGTTTCTTATGCTGTACTGCATACTTGAACAATGCAACATAAAAATTATAAGAATCCAATTAATGTTAGTCACTCTAGTATAGCAGTTAGTGGCTGGTCATATTAAAATATTAAACCTAGCATTTTTTCTCAAATATTATGTATTTGTATATAAAAGCGTCGCATAGATAAAGAACGTTTGGGCTTTGATATACCGCTTTTACGACGTTGATCCCAGAAAGTTTTACAGCTCTGTTTCTGTACCCTCCTTTTGTAAATTTCAAAGCTTTTACCTGACCTGTCAAACATATGTTTAAAAAAAATTGAAAAGTAACTGTAGCACAGCATAATCAATCAATTATTATGCTGTGACTGTATATTAGATTTTAGCGCGTTAAAAAATCTGCAACTTGAAAAATAGGAATAGAATCATATTCAATTCATTCTAAAACTGTCCGAGTTGAGAGTTGTGTATGCTGTAATATTATACACTAGGGCTTTGGTAATAGTTTTGTGATTTTATGATTTTAAATGTAAATATAAAAAAAGGTTCCCGTTTAAAAAATTGCAAATGTCAAAGAATAATGCATATTGCGGAAACGTCTCAATTGCTATCCGGATCTGTTTATGCATTTTTTTTTACTTTTGCAAAGGGTGACAAAAAATCATTTGCATATCTTATTATACACTAGAGCCTTGGAAGTCATTTTTGGTGTTTATGATTTTGACACATGCGAAAAAATAATACATATTTGGAAAACGTCTTAATTGCTATCCCGATTTTCATATGAATTTTTTTCACTTTTTCAAAAGGTGACAAAAATAATTTGAATATCTTATTATACTAAGACCTTGGCAATCATTTTTTGTTTTTATGATTTTGGCACATCTACTGCAAATATCAAAAAATAATTCATATTTCGGAAACGTCTTAAGTGCTATCCCGATCTTCATATGCATTTTTTCGCTTTTGAAAAAGGTGACAAAAATAAATTGCATGGTTTTTCATACATAAGGGCTTAAGTAATAATTTTTTGTTTTTATGATTTTGGCACATTAACTGCAAATGCGATAAAATAATAAATATTTGGAAAACATCTTAATTGCTATCCCGATCTTCATATGCATTTTTCTCACTTTTGTAAAGGGTGACAAAAAATAATTTGCGTATCTTAATATACACTAGGGCCTTGGTAATCATTTTTTTTTTGTTTTTATGATTTTGGCTCAACTACTGCAAATATCAAAAAATAATTCATATTTCGAAAGGTCTTAATTGCTATCCCGATATGCATATGCATTTTTCTCACTTTTGCAAAGGGTTACAAAATATAATTTGCAATCTTATTATACACTAGGGCCTTGGTAATCATTTTGTGTTTTTATGATTTTGGCACATCTACTGCAAATATCAAAAAATAATTCATATTTTGTCTCTTCCAAAACATTATCTTTACAAACCACCTGTAGATTTTTTGCTATATTACATGAATAGTAACTTATGCAATAATCATTTTTGTTCCAGAAATTCGTAAGAAATATCCTGACGATATTATTATTAAATAAAGTCTTAAGTAACCTCATGCTTTTTGCGGTCCTAGTGTACATAAAATTCACTAAAACATGTAAATATTTAAATAGAATTAATATTTTGAGCATTTGGCAACACCGCACAGGCGCATTAATTTTTACTTTTAATGTACTCATGAAATAGGTCCAGCCAATAACGCATGTACATATTAATACCAGCATGTTAATAGCTGGACGTCCAGCTATTATACACTTGGTATACGAAATGGTCCAGCTACTTCCGCATAGGCATAAGTATATATATATATATATATATATATATATATATATATATATATATATATATATATATATATATATATATATATATATATATATATATATATATACGTATGTATCCAACCGATAACTCAAAAAATTATTCACCGATTTGGATGAAACTCGATAGGTGCCTGTCTTTATTAATGGCTTGGATGAGTTCGTTAGCCAGAACAATCCGACAAGGTTTTTCGGCCAAATTTTGAGTTTTCTTTCAAAAAAAAATCTTTTTCTCCAAAAGTAACAAATCTATTTTAATTAAATTTGGTGGAGTTGTTCGCTTGAGAAAGGCAGTACTACGCACTAAAACTGAACTTTCTAAGTTTATAGAAAATTGAGTTATTTCAATTTGGAGCATTTAAGGAAAATTCACTACCATAACGCACTTGCTGCATCTTGAACCTCTTGATATATGCCAAAAACGTGAAAAGTTGCATAGCAATTGAAGTAACTCAAAAAAGGTGAACGATATGATTTTTTTCCTACAAATATGCACTATAATTCAATGGCAACTTCAACAATGTAATAATATAAGTAATGTTATATTGAATATATATATATATATATATATATATATATATATATATATATATATATATATATATATATATATATATATATATATATATATATATATATATATATATATATATATATATATATATATATATATATATATATATATATATATATATATAAACTGGAACTGACTCTGGATGTGGGTTTTAGGTGCCCTAGTTCGCGCTCATTTGAAGAAATCATTTACATTTTTTTCTGCGAAAATTTCCTAAAAATTATAGACTATTACAAAATTTACTCGCATTTTGTCAGCGTCGCTAGGAAACACTTTTTACCAAAAAATAGTATGACTGAATTATCTTAAAAAAGTATACTTACTAAATGAAATTAAAACCAAAGGTTTTTAAAAAATTTACAATAGCAGAAGCAGCTGCAGTAATGTAATACTAGCACACACACACACACACACAAATATATATATATATATATATATATATATATATATATATATATATATATATCATTGAAAAAAAAAGTAAATTTTGGGTCAAGATACCGAAAGATGCCTAAACTTTTAAATTAGGTTCTACCAGAAAAAAAGACGACAAGCTATGATGGAATATATATATATATATATATATATATATATATATATATATATATATATATACATGAGATATACTTGGTTCTCGGGTTGAACCGCGTCCAGAATTTATGAAAACTCGACGTTTCGGCTCCTGTTTTGCAGCCATTTTGAAGAGGTAAAGGAAATATGTAAAAACACTCTAAGGACTTAATCTGCCTACTCCTTACAGTGGTGGACAAAGGTGAGTAAAGGAAATATGTAAGGACACTCTAAGGCCTCAATCTGCCTACTCCTTAGAGCGGTGGACAAAGGTGGGTTGGGTTGTTGTAGCTCGATTACGGGGCCTCAATCTGCCTACTCCCCAAATCTCGCCGGAGATCGTCAGTGAGGTCTCAGTGTGTTCAAGCCTAGGCCTCGGAGAGATCTAGGGATGAACACACTGAGACCTCACAGACGATCTCCGGCGAGATTTGGGGAGTAGGCAGATTGAGCCCCGTAATCGAGCTACAACAACCCAACCCACCTTTGTCCACCGCTCTAAGGAGTAGGCAGATTGAGGCCTTAGAGTGTCCTTACATATTTCCTTTACCTACCTTTGTCCACCACTCTAAGGAGTAAGCAGATTGAGGCCTTAGAGTGTCTTTACATATTTCCTTTACCCACCTTTGTCCACCACTATAAAGAGTAGGCAGATTGAGGCCTTAGAGGGTCCTTACATATTTCCTTTACCTCTTTAAAATGGCTCCAAAACAGGAGCCGAAACGTCGAGTTTTCATAAATTCTGGACGCGGTTCAACCCGAGAACCAAGTATGTCTCACATTAGAAACCGCGGAAACCTTTCTGAACATTTACATATATATATATATATATATATATATATATATATATATATATATATATATATATATATATATATATATATATGTATATATATATATATATAGTAGAGTATTTGAAAGTGGATGGGTTTATTTCTTGAGTATTATCGACAAATAATACTGGATCTAACTATAGACTGACAGATTTAATAACCTTAAATTGGTGATATGTATATCTTAAAATCTTCATTACATAAAATTCATATTTAATTTTCACAACAAATATTTTACTATTTCTTTAAACTTTTATTAAATATTTAGATAACATTTTTTGTGCAAACCCATTCTTATGAAAATTCACTAACATAAAGCATTTGCTGCGTCCACAGTTTTTTAATGATTTTTAACAGTACACGAATTTAAATATTTATATAACGTTTAAATAAATAACCAATTATGAGTGCAATAAATAAACTTTATTTTTATAATAGGATTGTAATACAATATTTGTAGAACTAAGGCAACATAATATATTTTATTTTACCTAAGATTTATTTATAATGCGCTTTAGTTATTTGCGATGCGCTTTAGCTGTTGCAAACTTACTTTTCATAAAATAACCACTTTTCACATAAAAAAACAATTAAAAGGTTTCAAAGAAACCTTAAGCCTAAAGGAAACAATTACTAATTAATGTTTATACCAAATTGTAAAAAAAAACAGATACCAGTTTTAAAAAAGGTCAATTAATACATTTGAGAATTAAACGACGTCAAGAGATAATGAAAACATGTTTTAAATCTTAAGTAGGAAATGCATAAAACATAATAAAATAAACAAAGTGCAAAAATAATTTAAGTAAATACAATGTAGATATGCTTTGTTGTCTTATCGCTATTTTAAATTTATTAAGAGTTCAAATCTTACAGAACCTTGGCGGTGGACAATACCCCCATGATATTTCATGTTCTTCGCCCAGGGCCGGCACTCAATATTAATAGGTGTATTCTTGACAGGATTCAAAAATTTTACTGCAACCAGTGGACTCAGATAATTTTCTTGATTGGTGAATGGGTAAAAATATTTTGGAAAACCAGACGGCATATATTTGATTGGACCTATATTTTCTTTATCGTGACTGTTTAGACCATCACAGGTTAACCAAATTACTTCCCTCTCCTTTTTATTTACACTTTTTTTAATAATTTTGCGAACACTCACCGGTAAACTTTCATTATGATCACTATAACACTCTGGAATCCAGTTGTATATTCTGTTAACCTTCAAGAAAATACAAGGGGTGCCATCATCGAAGCCGTAGTTCGGCGACACTTGCTTGTTACACCCTTCAAATGACGCTACGTTTTGTCTGCATACCTGGTCCTTATCTGGATAATTGTCGAAGCTGCAATTAGTAAAGTTGCTGTCCTCCTCATCACTTTTGTAATAGGGCTCAAGAAATTCGTCAAGGCTGCTTACCAGTTCTTTGATAGAGTTGCTGTCGTTCAGAGAGTAAGAGATCAGTGATCCACTTTCCAACTTCGGCATTGGCCTGAATCCTAAACCAGGATTGTTTCCAATAATGCTCTGCTCTAGTACGTATGTAGGATGTTTTAAGTCCAGGGACAGTAGTAAGCCGTTGTAACAGGCAACCACGAGCAAAGCCAGCGTTAAATGGAACACAGTATAATAAATCACTAGTGTTCTCCACGATACCAGGGTGCGACCCAGAAACTCACGGGATGCGGAGTTGTAAAGATATCTTCTCAAATTTCTGAATTGCTGATCCATTTTTAATCACTTAAAAATTTTCTTAGAAGTAATAACTAACAGCACTTAGCACCGATAAGCAACGTTAAGAAACTCAGCGTACCAAAGCCTAACTGCAGTACCTGCTGTCTGACAGCGGAACGAAATGCACGATGCGCTGAGGCATGCGCATTGCAACTATAAATCAAACCTCTCTGATTAGCACTGGCCTGCATTAACTTACTTATATTATATAAAACAAATATCGTATTACTCTTTATACAAAAGTTGCATTACAAAACATTTCACCCTACCTGAAACTTTCATTTTCTGGATAACACAGCAATTTACTTTCACGCAATACATTACTTAAAAAACAATTGAATATTGCATTTTTTAAACACAAAGGAAGTTCTGTTTTAAAATAAAATACGCTATATATTCGTTATTAGTTTTTGTAGTCTACTATTGGCGAATTTTCATAGAATAAGTGGCTTATAACGATAGCACGACTTTGAGATTTTTAAATAGTTTTTTAAAGCTGGCGAGAACTAGGATCCTTACAAGTATCATCCAGGGATAGTTTTAATTCTTATATGTTCCTTTTTAATTAAAATCGGTCTTGTAGTTATTTTATGATTCTGGTATAACGAGATTCAGTTTTTACGAGATATTATTGCTGGTCTCTTGACTCCTCGTTAAATCCGAATGCTACCTTATATATATATATATATATATATATATATATATATATATATATATATATATATATATATATATATATATATATATATATTTGGGTGTGCCAATTAAAATATCCAGATTGGAAGAAATCTTTGTTTTTAGGGGGACACATTATGACGTAAGTTTTGGTGTCTTGGAATCTGCTTCTTAGACAGGGGCGTAAATTACCCTTCAATTTTAAATGGCACCCCATGTTGAGTGAAACCTCAATTTAAAGCTTTCTCAATTCGGCTCACGATATTATACGATTTTTTAAATTTTTGTTTCGATATGGCAATATAATTATCAATTGAAGAATAGGACAAAATATCAATGAATGAAAGAATCTTCTTTAATTCAATGTTCAAATTGTTTATCCCCCACTTCCATACAATAATAGAATATTTGCTTCGCTTTCGAACGAACATTTAGAAGCATTTCGGACGTTATCTTACGACTTTTTTAACAATTTCTCGATAAAAGTATTTTTTTAATGATTCTTCGTTTATCTCTTAATAAACTTTTTTAATTTAACTTTCCCAACTGTTTTACTTTAAACAAGACACGTAAATATCCCTTAAAATCATCACAAAATCGATTAAATTTCAATTCTTGAAAATAGTTTATACAAACTCTAATAAGTGGAAATAATTAGCTTATTATACAAGACTGACAACTGTGCACCATAGGCAGCACATATTTTTAATGATCGTCATCCTGAGAAAAATACTTCGCATCGGTATGTCCTGGATTTAATGCATAAAGTTAGGGGAACTGGATTGGTTGCAAACAGAAAGCATCCACGTGAGCAGGTGGTACGTAATCAGGAAATTGTCTTGGGTCACATCGCAATGGAACCAAATTTGAGTCTCAGGAAAATGGCAAGTACTTTAGGAATTTCTGTAGCTAGTTGCCGCTGAAATTTAACAAGCAATAGGTACCATTTTACCTGTACCAAATTAATTTGGTGAAGACGATCCTGATTGCCGCGTGCAGTTCTAAAGGATTCACTGATCGTGCCAGAAGGAACCCAACCTTCTTCTACACAATCTCTTTTTACCGATGAATGTGTACATTCCAACTGGATAGCCAAGTCAACCGTCTTAATTGCGGCTAGTGAAGTGATGAAAATCCAAGAATTTGTCGTGAAACTCATACGGGGAAATTGAAGTTTTGGGCAGGCATACTGTGAGACCACATTATAGGGCCTTGCTTCCCACCGCGAAATCTGGATGGAAATATGTATCTGGATCCACTGGAAACCCATATTTACTCGACGTTCGTGGAAGTATTGGATAATGTCAACGTTTTGGCAGCAGCGTGTGTGTAGTTTCAGCAGGATGGCTCCACTATAATACATCGGAGTTGTGTCTGATGTTCTTAATCAGAACTTTCCAAATCACTGGATGGGACGCAGATGTTCAACTGAGTGTCCTCCCAGATCGCCAGACTTAACACCATTAGCCTTTTTACTCTCAGACACTTGAGATCGAAAATTTATGCAACACGACAAAACTCACTTGAGAAGCTTCCTCGGTGAATTGTTGAAGATTGTCGTCAGATAACGCTCGAAATGCTTCGAAGTGTTCGCTCGGAAGTGGAGCAAATGTTTTACTATTGTACTGACGTGGGGGCTAACAATTTGAACACTTAATTAAATAACATTCTTTCGTTCATTAATATTTTGTCTTATTCTTCAATTGATGATTTTATTACCATATGCAAACCAAAATAAAAGAAGTCGTATGTTGTCGTGAGACAAATTGAGAAAGCTTTAAAATGAGGTGTCACTCAACATGGGGTGCCTTTTGGAGGAGCATATATATATATATATATATATATATATATATATATATATATATATATATATATATATATATATATATATATATATATATATATATATATATCCCATGTATGTGTATTTATCACATCAACTCAAACGCCAGTGGATTAATTTTAATTGGACTTCGAAAAGGTGTTCACCAAACCAGTGGCTTGGACAAGCGCGTTATTCAGAAAATCTGACCAGTTTTTTCTTTGAAAGTTACTGTTTTCTTTAGGAAGATTTTCGAAAATAATAAAGTTCTAATAAGCAAATGTGACACGTAGGGTACTTTTATATAACGTATGTATAATGCATGTCATAAATTAGGTATCTAAGTTTTAAAAAAAACATTTGTATTCAAGAAAAAAATTCTGCTGACACTAGGGGACAAGGGGACAAAGTAGGACACAAGGTTAAAATATTACGTGCAGTAATAATATATATATATATATATATATATATATATATATATATATATATATATAATATATAGGAAAGTAGGGGAATGGTGTGCAGTGGGTATCGTGCTCATGGCGATATTTTGAATTACGCGGCACTTACAGGCATCCTTTCCGATACACACATCTCGGCAACTTATTATCAGTCTACCGACGCAATTGGAAATGGCTGTAACAGCCACGAGTAAAGGTGGTGCCGATAATATTGCAGCTAGTGTGTATTTTCTTGTTTACGTGTAAATTATTTAAGGCGGTAAGTACCTCATCTTTTATCATGGTCTTTAAGAAAATTAGCCTTTCAAATTGCATGAGCTATTGTTACATGCCGTTATTTTTGATTTAGTTTGTCTCTTGGTTATAAAATCGGATATTTTAATTTAAAAATCACTGTTGCGTATTTGTGGTTAAAAATTCTCCGGATTACCCCGCATTCAAATAAACGTTAAGTCGAACTAATTTTTTATAAATAAGAAACTAGTTTATAAAGATCAATTTCATATTGCAGATGCCATGACATTATACGCAGAACACACAAATCAACTCTTACTCTGAGGATTTGCTACAAACTGCATTGAATGTAGTTAGAAATGGTGGCAGAAAAATATACGTGAAGTTGCCAGATTTTATAACATGCGGGAGTTAACTTTGAGAAAAAAGCTGAGGCAAAATTAATCCAAATCCTATTAAAGGCAAATTAGAAAAAAATCATAGAACTAAAGTAAAGAAGAAATTGAAATTAAAAGACAAAACAGGAAACCAAAGAAGAAAAATTGCAAAGAATTCCGCACCAGCGTTAATTAGTAATATACACCATCCCAAAAATAGAGAAAATGTTGATTTTAAAATTCCCCCTCCTAGCTTCGGTAAGAGTGGAAAAGCATAAAATAGCTAGATTCGACTCCGAACGAAAACGCATTGGACAATCTCTAGAAAAAGTGAGAAACAAAAAGAGGAAACCATCTACACATGAATCTTCTAAGTCCTCTAAAAATGACAACAGGGATGTTTGTGACGACGATGAACTCGAATCGTACTATGTTCCTCAACATATAGGGACCTAGAAAATTCTAATGACACGTGCGTTTTATGTGGAGAACAACGCAATAAATCACTGTGGCACAGATGTGTATATTCTGGTTTCTGTTATCATGCACAATGTACTACTGTAGATTCTCCAGACCATTTTGTTTCCTATAAAGTTTACATTGATCTTGTAATACTATGCCTATCTCTTTTGGACCACTTTATTGTTAAGACACGCACTTCTGTTTTGTTTCCAATCTGTGACTTTTCAATTATCGATATAGCAGTCCACATAAAACACCCAAAGATACCAAATTCCCATATATGTAGGTAGTTACATAACTGCTAATGCGCAACAGTCCCCAGCCTAAGCGCATCATTACCCCACCAGACAGGGGAAATATGCGCAAATGTATTTTTTAGATTTTTGTAGCTTAATAGTTTTATAATTAGATTCTCGGTAAATGCAATATCATTAAATGACAGCAGAATAACTAGGACTTCTATTAACACTCTCAAAATTTTAGTAACATAATTGGTTTCATTCCTTGCTTAGGTGCGCACTATTCTCTCACTTACCTTCAATATATATATATATATATATATATATATATATATATATATATATATATATATATATATATATATATATATATATACAGAAAAAGCCTTGGAATTCTTTTGTGCAAAATAAGAACTCTGTCGATACACACAAATTATCTCGAGAAGATCTTCCGTTCATACTCTTACAAACATGGTCGGTATGGTATTTCCAGCGCAAGCGTCTATCCGCGCATTCACTAAGAAATTTGACCACACTAGAACACAACCTCGAATCCTATCGTAGATATTTGCTTATGCAAGGCATCAGCAAATCTACCACCAAAGTACATACACATCTTGGCGTTGTTGGCAACAAATATTTTTCTACTACACTACAACTAAAGGTTATTTCAGGCATTTCTGATCTTCATATACAAGGTCTTCTCAGTATCAACGGTCACTACCAACGTTAGGTCATCCGCAAATAAGGCAGTGCTTCAGGATCTGACATGAGATTGCAGATTATTTATATAAAAAACTTAAATGGTCCAAAAAATGGATGACTGAACACTCCACTCTAGATGCACAGTTACATAGATCTATTGACCTCTCAAGAATGACAGCAACCATTTAAGCACTTAACCCCAAAATCCCAGTGCAAAGAATTTCTCTGCAACAAACTAAAAACTCAATGTGTCGAAAGCTTTAAAGAAGTCAACAAAAAGTGCAGCCACGTATTTTCCAGAGTCAACATTGCTTTTATTGAAAATAAAAAGATTGGCGGTCACACTTCCTGTCCAACCACCTCGACGAAAATCATGTTGGAATCATGACAACAGTTTTCTATTCTTAAAATGGATCGAATTTTTATGTGAATTACTCTTTATATTATCTTAGACACAACGCTCGGTATCGTAACATGTCTGTAACTAAGAAGACTCTTTGGATGACCATTTATACATTAAAAAATAGTCTTACACAATTTAATTGTGCCATTTGTACCAACAGATTAATTACGTGTGCTTGTGGTTCCGCTATACATTTTCCTGTTGCCTTGGAGTTTTTTTGGCAGTCGTGTCCGACAGAATTGTGTTTTCGGTGCATCTACTGGGTGCAAGAAAAAGGAAGCAGAAACATTCAAGACCCAATAGCATGTAAAGTGGAAATTTTATTGGGATACCTATTAGCTACTAAGTTGGATCCCAGACCTAAAAAATACTTAGCAAACTTCTGCTTCATCACTCAGATTAGTCGGGATCCAATGACAACAGCAAACATTTCAACAGGAAGGACTCGACCAAAGCTCCTAATACATATGCACATTCTGCACATAACTATTCGTTTGGGTTTGTAAATTAAAGTAGGACGTCCACGAAAACAGGAGCCAAAAAGCATTACCCTCGGAGTGTCATTGAACGAGTAAACTTATCTAGACACCATGGTGTAAGACGATTTCTGGATATGGGAAAACAATTGGGCTAACATTTATATTGAACCTGCGTAGATATTTCCATCGGCAAGTATTTCATAAATCTTGTCTCGTCAGTCACTTGGATAAGTTCTGCTAAAAAGTAAAATTGATTGATGTGGCAATTACGAATACCAATAAATTAGAGCAAGAACCTAACGAGAAGATCATTATGTACAGAGAATTCCAGATGGAAGTGAAGAAAGAGTGGATGGCAGATGGTGTACGAGTGATCCCGATAGTCATGTCACCAACTAGTATAGTTTGTAGAAATATTTAAGAGAACAGTTAGATACTGTGCCATAGCGAGCATATTTATACGGCAGTGCAGAAAGCGGTGACTCTGGGCGCTGCTCACATTGTGCGAATAAATCTGAGAATTAAGGAAGCTTTGCATTCAGGATCCGCCAAGTTGGAAGGTGCCCCATCTGAACCTGATCTCATTGGTATCTGAGATACCTGCTCCTTTTTGAAGGAGTGTGAAATCTTTTAAGGCTAAGTGGATAATAATAATACTCTTGCTTACTTTGCGCCAAAGGATATTAGCCGTTGTTTTTAATGTTTAAAACATTCTGCTGGCGTGCTTACACACACACATGTAGACAAAGGACACCACCCATAACCCGCCAGAAGCCGGCCTTTCCACATTCGAGTGAAAAATGCTGACTGTCTGGCCGAATTCTGAAGGCTACTGGCCTTGCAAACTGAGCCATCCAGGCTACTAAGACAATATTAATTGCGGATATAAAAAGGCTGGACGCAGCAAATACGTTACGGATGTGAATTTTCATAAAATTATTTTTAATACAAAATATATCTTTTTAGCGAATTTTACATGGAACGAAAAAATCACAAATGGAGAGATCTGTATATATATATATATATATATATATATATATATATATATATATATATATATATATATATATATATATATATATATATAACGTATTTGGAGTTACTAGAAGATATAGTTTACCCTCTACTAATTGACATTGTTGAAAACTATGATCGCTATCAAGAAAATCAATTAGTGTTTGAACAAGATGGAGCTCCTCCGCATTTTTCACAGCGTGTTAGGGAGTTTTTGAACAGAGAGTTTCCAGGACAATGGAGAGGTGCTATTGAGTAGCCCCCTAGATCACCTCATTTAACTCCTTTAGACTTCTTTCTATGAGGCCGTTTAAAGAGTAGAATTTACGCAACAGAACCGGAGTCTCTGGAACAATTACGACGACGCATTGTTGAAGAATGCCGTCTAATAACTCCACAAATGCTCCAGAATGTCAAAGCTCATTTTGAACAAAATTTGTACGTTTGTATGGAAGCTGGTGCTCAACAATTTGAACACCTACTTAACTGAATAAACATTTTTGAACGTTTGGTTTTATTTTTTAGTTTTTGTTCAACGAAAAATTGACTAATTAGTGAATTTCTTATCACAATTAATGAAATACGTTTCTGCAACTCCGACTGTGAATAATTTTTAAACGAGTTGATAAAACTTCCAGAAAAATTAGTGTGCTGAATTCAGAAAAGAAGGAGCTTTCAAATGCTGTAACACTCGACCCATGTTCCCTATTTAAAATATAAGGGTTGCTATCACCACCCTTAAGGGGTTGGTGTGACAAAGTTGAGTTTTATATCAAAACATGTCCCCCTCAATATTAAAATTATTGTGTTTCAGCGATTCTTAAAAAAAATTCTCTGGGCGCAAATCTGTCTGTTTCGTTTTCAATGCGCCACCCTGTATATCCAAAAAAACGCGGCCTCTAAATACCTAATCTGAATATCAGCAACCAAATATGCAATGCAATCCAAAGTTTCTCCGTATTTTCGAAAACCAAATTGTTGACTAGGAAATACTGTTTATTTTCCAAAAACCACTCCAGTTCTTGTTTACTAATTCTTTCTAAGGCTTTCAAAATACAATCAACGTAATGGGTCCATAAGCGGGAACACGTTTGCCGTCTTTATCCGGTTTCTTAATAAATATAACAATAGCATCTTTGATTGCATCAGACTATACGCCTTTTGGATATTATCGTTAGAGGTCTTACATGAAAACATTTTTGCTACCAAGGGTAAGTTATAAATCACTGAGTAATACCATATCTTCCTGAAGAAGTATTTTAATTATTTTTAGTATTTATATCAAATATTCTTTGATACTAATATTTTTACTAAGATCATGAGATCCGGTGACATGTTTTTTTAATTATCTTCCTCTTTTAGCACCCCTATTCGCCTTGGTTGCCGTAACCTTTTTGAGATTTAAAACCACATCATTTTTCTTGTGGTTTATGCATACAGCTGCGGACTGACTGAGCCAGATTTGTTCGTATACAAATGCCGCTTCTGTTTCGGGACGCTTGCATGAGACGGTTGCCATGGCAACGGCACGCGCACTGGTAGGTTGGGCCACAAAATTGCAGCCTTCTGAGCATGTTTCTGTAAAAAAAATTCTGAAAGCTGATTGTGGTATAATTTGAAAAATTAATGGTATTTTGATGAGAATTGGTACATGGTTTGGTTAATACCATAAATTATACTATCTACCAAATTTTAAACCTTTCAGTTGTCGCACTTCAATTTCATAGCTAGTCAAGTAATCTAATTTAGTATCAAAATTATATTAATATCTGGTCTAATTGTGGTAAATAACCACCTAAATTTAAACGCCTTAATGAAAAACGTGGATAGAATTTATGTGAAAATTTACTAACAGTACAGCCGATTTATGAAGTTTATTTTTCAGAACGTAATGCAAAAATCAGTAAAAATTGATTGGTATAATTCCATGACATTGTTACACAAGAAAGAAGTTGACAACAGACAAATCCTTAAACGTACTAAACGTACAAAGAAGTGGTTTAACGCATAGCTGAAAATAAATTTTGTGAATTTCCATAAGGCTTATTGCGCTTAATTCGTTATCCAGAAAAATCGGACCAGTTTTCCGGCAAAATGTTAATTTTTCTTTGGGAAAATTTTTAACTCAAAAAGTAACAAACTATGGCAACAAAATTTGGAACTTACACTTACACTCTTAAACTTACCCTGCAAACTAATCTGGAGACCAGGGCGATATTGAAGGGATTTGAGGAAAAATTGGATAAACGGCTTAATAATTAGTTTCTAGGAAATATGCGTCTGGTTGGACTGGTTAGTTAAGATGATATAAAAGGGAATTTAAAAATTTTATTATGTTTTTTACACCTATAATTGAGGAAGGAAGCAAATAAGTGACAAACATTATCTGTCTATTTCCGACATCAATTGAGCAGGTGTAATTTAATTAATGACAGATTATGCCCCGGTAATGCCCGATTTAGAAATGAATAAGAAACTGTTGCACAAATTGCTCGTTGTACCTGCATTATTCCACCTTTACTAACTGAATAAATACGATTACTAATTAAAAATAGTTCGTTCAACGCTGTCGTTTATACTAAAGAGTATTCTGAATTTTAATCAGGTTTCGTTCATTTTAAGTCCGTTATCGCAACTTTGCACCATTTTATGAGCCAGTTCTTGCTGTTTAAGGACGCTATTCTATAGACTGGCAATATCTTTCTGGTAAATAACATGACATAATACTGTTTAATAGTTATTTCAAATGGTGTGTTTGAGCTCGTAACAACAGGCATTGGCCAAGATCATTTAAGTTGGATTAGTAACCATTACGGTGTAGTTCAAATGCACCTATAATCGCCATTTTGATAATGAACAGCAGATAATTGAAGTGAGAAACACGCATTGTTCAATTAGATTTGTGATATCTGAGTAATTTTGGATTAACCCACGACCTAGTGCATAATGATATTGTAAAGCAACTAGCAATTAAGAGTCAATATTTATGATATTACAAATTGTCCATTTATCTATATAAAACTAATTTTGTATTAAACAGAATGACAGTAAGTAATATTTTTGTAGTATATTTATTCATGTCTTTTTCAACAAATTTTTAATAATAGCATTTTTGAATAGAGTATAAACAGTTCTTTCAGACGTTGTATCACAAGCCATCATAAATATGCACAAATTTTTTTTTTTTGATACAGGAGGGGGAAATGCTCATGAAGACCCCATTCACGGCCCCGTAGGTGCCGTGGGATATCGAGGTACTGTGAGACTGTACTCACTAAAACCCTCTCCCTGGGAGTACCAGACCTTAGTCCATACCTGCGTCGGAAAGATTTCACACAATGACTTTTTGGGGATGAATGTTTCCATTCTGTTTGCCGCGGGGGCGTTAGGGGGTAAGTATAAGCTTTGGGCGCTTATGCTTATGTGGAGGTTGATCGTCGTAATCGGTGGCACTACGGAGAAGAGCATATGGGTGAGAAGCCGCTTTTGCGAACTGAGTTGTGGATAGTTGAGTTATAAACTCAAGTATCGAAGGCATTTCCAGATCAGAGTGAATCTGACTGTTTCGGACAAACCATGGCGCTCCGGTAACCATTCTCATAATTTTGTTCTGGATGATTTGAAGGGTCTTGATGTGTGTTGCGGCCGCGGTGGCCCATGCAGGTGATGCATAGGTCAAGGCTGGCCGGATAATGACTTTGTACATGAGCAACTTGTTGTTCATGGACAATTTGGAATTCGAGGCTTTTTTTCGGGTGTGATCGACATGGGGGCGCCATGTTAAGTGTTTGTCGAGGAAAACCCCGAGGTATTTGGCGGAATCTTGCCAGGGAATTAGACGGTTGTCTAATGAAACGTGTTCGTGAGGTGTGTGTCTCTTCTTGGAAAATAAGACAGCTGAACATTTATCGGGGTTTATGGCTAGAAGGGATTTCCTATACCACGAATGCACCTCGACTACGGCGGTCTGAAGTCGTTCGGTTATTATCCTCGGCTGAGTAGAGCTGCTGAAGATGGTAGTGTCGTCTGCGTATAGTGCGTATGTCACGTTTAGCGGGGCTGTCGGAATGTTTGCGACAAATATATTGTACAGCAGAGGGGAGATAGCAGAACCCTGCGGGAGACCCGTCGTGGCTGGATAGGTTCTAGATCTGGCTCCCAGATATTTGACCTGGTACATCCTCTGTTGTAGGTATGACCTGATTAGCAGAATCAGAGGTAGAGAATAATTAAATGATAGAAGTTTGTTTAGGAGGCCCGCGTGCCAAACCCTATCGAAGGCTTGAGCAATGTCAAGAAATATTGCGCCAGTTGACTTGTTTTTATTGAATCCTTCGGTGATGTTTTCCACCACACGAAGGACTTGGTATGTGGTAGAGTGCTGGTGTCTGAAACCGAATTGCTCATCCGGGAGGATATGAATATGCACAATAGTTGAGATACTGCATTTATTCCATTTGGCTCTACCGCGCTGTAAGTTCTTTAAAAATTATACAATTTCGTCCTTGGAATTATTTTTTGAAAACTGTACTCATATTCTTTGATCAACTATACCCTATTCTCCACTCCGCTTACAGCTCGATTACAATCATTTAAGTGAATTCCAAAGGGAGCGCATTGTTGGTATGTGGGAAACTGCTTTTTCAATCGGACAACTTTCCGACCGCATGGAACGCAGTGTGTAAACAGTGGTACAATAGTGATCCAGGTGTCCTGAAGAAGGAATTCATAACCGTTGTCCAGGAGATGACCTCGAGCAACTTCCGCAGGGAAAGATCGTTATTTGAATTTTCGGCTTTGCAAGACGGAGTTTCTACAATACGGTCGATTGAAAATTCTTGTTTGGGACTTTTACAACAAAGAATCTTTATGGCAACGTTATGTCACAAAATACTCGTCTTTGAGCTTTGTTCGTATAGACCATTTTTTAAGTCTCCCATTGACACCTCAAAATTTTGCTGCTCGGCTTACGTGGTGTAGGGGCAGATCAAATTGGGATGGTAAATGGAATCTTGTTGTGTTCTCTTACTAGTTTCGATTATGTCTTTGGGTCCACGATGGTCACAGATAGTAAGACGATTATGTACAGAACGCAGAAACTTAGAGTTGGCCGTGGAACGCCATGAGGTCCTTTCACCCAAGGTGATGCTATGTTTTTATTGACACTAATACCTACGCGGGTTAATTTAACGGATTTTACAACAAGACAAGCCACATCCTCTGTCAGTAACGGTTACTACAAAATGCTTACAAGAAAATAACGTGACCCTGCTCATAGCATTCTCGCTCGCCAGACATGTCATCAATCGAGCATGTGTTGGGATATGATTGGAAGTTAACTGGGTCAAAAATTACAAAGAAATTTTAATGAAATATGGTGGTTATGTTGCCTTGTAAAATACCTTTCTGAATACCAAAATTAAACTTTCTAAGTTTATCGAAAATTCAGTTATTTAAATTTAAAGCATTTAATGAAAATTGACTACCATAACGCACTTGCTGCTTCCCGAACTTTTTTTTAAAATTTAGTTAAACACAGTTATATAAATTTTAAAATTTCATTAAAACTGATCAACTTTTACTGTTTTTTTGTTGTGAAAATCAGTATATTATTCAAACAAATCTTGATAACCCGAAAAGTAATAAACCGATTTTAATGAAATTTGATAAGTACCTTCTCTTTGTAAACTTTTTGGACACGTCCATTATCTAGGAAAATAGGATAAGTTTTTTTTTGTGAATTGTTGTGTTTGCTTTCTAAAGATGTTGTATCTCCGAAAATAAGAAAATCATGGCAACCAAATTTAGTACGCAGGTTTGTATTGTAAAATGTATACTAAATACCGAAATTACCGAAAGTTAAGCTTGGATAAGTTCATGAGACAGGAAAATGGCACCAATTTTTTCAGGAAAATTTTAGGTTTCCTTTCTGAAAATTTTTCTTTCTTATTTTTCTTTAAATAATTTGTGTTGATCACAATACCCTAAGGTAGCAACAGATTTTTTTTGTAGTTGTTATCAGTGCGTATCCATATATTCAATTTTCTTCCGCCTGACCATGTCATAGAGGAAAAAGCGGGTTTCAGAGCGAAAAAAAAACAACTATTTTGAAAATATTCTCACATCTCGAGGGTTACATCACTGTACCACATATGTTAAACAAAGTGTATAATTTTTTATAGGAATTAATTTTCATTTTGGCCAAATATCCTGACTAAAGTGGAACCGTCTTAATATTACATCTCAATACGTGTTTGAAGTACTGCTTATATTCTGGGAGTTATTGTTGAATTTTCCTACCCAATATTGTCAAAAGTTTTGGTAATTAGGTTAAAAATAAAACGCATACATTTCTTCTTGTTGAGTTCTGTTTTATCACAACAAAGCCTACTAAGTTTAATAAATATATTTTACGTCTTTTAATGCCTATAGTTCTGTATGTTTTTTTATTTAAAATTCATTTATAATTTAAAAATGAATAATTGTTGTTGCAATAAAAACTGTGCATTATATTTGACATCGTGGCACAAAACAAATATTTCGCTTCTATATTAGCTGTTTAGTTCGAAATCCACTTTGATATTGGCCGTCTGGCTGTGGTATAAATTATTTATCATTCTAATATCTTTCATGTCTATATTTTTCTTTTAAGCAATTGAATAAGGTGGTTGTGGCGTACTCTATCAAATGCTTTGTTGTAGTCAAGAAATAGACATGCAACGGTTGATTGATGTCCATGCATCTTTGAGTCAACACATTAAGTCTTCTCTTGTTCCCATTGCATTTCTGAAGCCAATATCTTGTTCTAATTTCTTAAAAATTGTCTGATGTATTATCTTTAGGAATATTTTGAGAGTGTGACTCATTAGACTGATGGTTTGGTGGTCGCTACATTCTTTTGCGTTAATCTTTTTTGGTAATGTAATGAAGGTCGATCTTAGCCATTCACGGGGAATGATTCCTGTGTTGTATACCGTGTTAAATAGTTCCACCAATATGCTCATTTGGTCCTCTGTGATTAGCTTAATTATTTTCTCTGGAATTTTGTCGTGTCCTGGAGATTTATTATATTTTGCCATTTTTACTGCGTGCATTACTTCTTCCTTTGTTATTGTTGGACCCAACTCTTTTTCTGTGTCTTCTTCTACTATTTCTTGTTGTCTGTCATCGTCGAATAGTTCCTGGATATACTCCTTTCATCTTGCTAGGTTCCCTACAGTGTCTGGAATTATTTGGCCATCTCTGTCCAGCAAGACATTGCTTTGGTTTTGCCTTTTTTTACCAGCTACTTCCCTAATTGTCTTATAGAGGTTAATATCGTCGTGTTTGACTATAAAATCTTCTTTTTTCGCACATTTTTCTCTGTACCATTTTTCTTTGGCTTCACGTATTCTTTTTCTTATCCTACTATGTATACGGTTATTTGCATTATTGTCTATGTTTTTGTACGCTATTCTTTCTTCCATTAGTTCTAAAATTTCGTCAGTTATCCAGAGTTTTTGTTTGCGAATAGTGTTCGTTGTCTGCAGTAACTCTTTTGTTGAAGTCGTTATCGTGGTTTTGATGATCCCATATTATGTTTGGATCTTCATTCGGTTCAACTCTGATCTTACCTAGTTCGTTCTTAATATTCTTGGTCAATTGATCTCTCCTTATTGGACTTTTAAAGTTTAAGGTTTGCAGATGTTTTTTGTTTTGTTGGGATTTTGGCTTCCTCAATCGAACTCTGAGTCTTACTATTACTGGATTATGGTCTGTGCTGCATATGCTCCAGGATAGGCTTTTGCCGACACTATGGAGTTTCGATATCGTATATTGATTAAGACGTAATCAATTTAATTCCTATCTGTGTGTTTGGTGTTGTCAGCGGGTGATTTCCAAGTATAAAGCCTCCTATCAGGAAGTTTAAAGCATGTGTTTGTAATCACCTTGTCTTGCTCTTGACAGAACTGTGTCAATCTATTCCCCGTTTCATTTATTGTGCCCAACCCAAACAGACGAAATGACACTTGACATTTAACTCAGCCGTGCCGAGCAGCACAGAACACGTAACATTTCCGGGCTCCTTTACTCCACAGAACACTTAGGTTTTTCACTGTAGATGGCACTAGTCAAGTATATTTCTATAAATTGGTGGAAAGTTAATTTCACTAGTATTAGAAGCATTTATAACAGTGTTGTTGGAGCTGTAGGTGTATCTGTAGATTTCCATCTCTTCAAGGACGAACTGTTCAGTACCAAATGTGGATGGGTGAAGGATTTTGACATTGTTTTCCTTGTCAAAGACATGACCGGTCTCTCTGAGGTGGCAACCAAAAATCTTTGACTGATTAATTTTCATTTCTCCTGAATTTGGCCATTTAGTTTCACTGAGTCCCATTATGCTTATATTGAGCCGCTGCATTTCTTGAAGTATGTTGTGAATTTTACCTGCCTCGAACATGGATCTGATCGATCCTTATGTCTCTTTCCTTCTTCTTAGCTGCATTAAACACTGCACCCCCCCCCCCCCGAGCTCCGAAAAGGGGACCAGAAACTCCGAAATTTTTCGCCTTGAACTTCATTAGTGTTCGTCAAAATTTTAAAATTTTGTGTGTAGAGGTGAAGGGGAAAATGTGTACAGAAAAATATCCGCTAGTATACATAGCAAAGGAACGATGTAAAAATTATAATAGACTAGATTGTCTATAATATAAAGACTGCGCACATTGGTGAAATATAATAAAGTTCTGTTGGTGATGAATGTGGGTAAAACTATTCTATTGTGGTGTCTCAAATAAGACTGCAAGGAGGATAGATAAAGGAGTGAGAAAAAAAACCAGTAATAATCAAAGTTGAGGTATTGTTTGGATCTGAGACAGGGAAACTGTATACCTGTCCTCTGCAAAAGAGGACGATTGAGCTGCTGCACGTATCATGGAATGAATATATCAAAGACGACAAGTAAACATTGCATGGACGACCCTAAAAGACTAGATGATTGGATGTGCAAAAGATGGATATGTTGAGGTAAAAACGGGATATGTTAAAAGGGATGCGTGGTGAAATGGGAAAGTAAATAAAGCTTTAAATGCCAAAAAAGAGAGCATATAAAAGAACGGAAATGTCAAAGTTGTGAGAGAGCAAAGGAGGTGCATTCTTAAGTACACAACGTTAAAAAGTGAGTGCAAATGAATGGTTAATGGCAGTAAGAGAGAACTGAAAGTGAAAGAGGTTCAGAAATTTCAGAAACATTTTGAAGAGAACAAGAAACTGCTTAAGAGGTGGGGTAACAATGGCAAAATAAAGCAGAAGAAACAGTATGGCTGGGGTGAGAACACAGAATAAGGACATCGTACGGGTCAATGAAGGTGTGAGACAATGCTAGAAAGGATATTTTGGAAAACTATATGCAAGCAAAAAAAAATCATCAGAATCCTGTGCCGATTGCAAGTTAGATCGAATGTATAACTGCTGTAGGGCATGAAGTTCAAATAGCGATGGTGAAATTGAAGAACAGAAAAGCAGCGGCCGGCGATAAAACTCATGCAGAAATGTTAAAGTATGGACGCGCGAATGTGATTGGGTGGCTATATGAGCTGTTTATCGTATGTATAAAAATAAGTCTGGTGCAAATTAAGTGATATTACGCTATCAGTGTAGCCTGGTATAAAGCTAAGAGCGATAACTTTGTTATTGTGGGCAAGCTATTTGGGATAACGATGATACAACGAGTGAGACAACCGGGAGAAATATTTGGGATTTTTACTGTGGGTTCATGACAGAAAGAGTTTGTCGTGACCCATTATTCTCACTTCAGTAGGTGATTGAGGAATGGTTTATTGTTGCAAAGAAAGTATGTTGCAAGTTTGTAGACTTGAATAAAGCGTATGATGATGTAATACGCAAAAGCTGTTCAGTAATTCCAGGTATTAAAGCGATATATGATGACCGTAGAGCATGTACCAGATGCATGTATAAGAAAATGTTGCTTGGAGACAAAAGGCAAAAAAATGAGTGCCTCCGAGGTAAAAGTATTTCTGATCGCCGGCGATGCAGTACTACTTAGTTAGTCTGAGAGGGAGATCAAACAGGTGATAGAGAGACTGATGACAGTAACAAACAAAATAAATTCACGTGTGTACGCAGAGAGAACTAAAGTTATAGTGATTGATAAATTGGGTCGAAGTTGTTTTATTTAAGCGGAGCGTAGCCGGCGTCGAAGCTTACCAGAACCAGAGGCCTCTCCGAAACTCACAAATTACCCTAGAATCATCTTGCGATACATCTTCAGGATGAAGGGCTCGTTTTTAGTGCATTTGCTTAAAAAAAAATTAATGAGGAGACACATATTCGGTGTCAGTTTCAACTTCCATATATATATATATATATATATATATATATATATATATATATATATATATATATATATACATATATATATATATATATATATATATATATATATATATATATATATATATATATATATATATATATATATATATATATATATATATACTTTATTTGTTTGCTGTACTTTTTGTGATTTTTTACTTGTTTACGTGGACTGCAGTTTCGAACCTTCCTGGTTCGTCATCAGCACGCTACTGACTGTGATTGTTCCTGTGTGGTCTATGTTTGAAATTGTACGTGATGTCTGCGTGTTGAGCTTCTATTGGTCGGTTTACGGTTCTCTGATTGGTTGTGTTTGATTATTGTGGTATGATAATTCGTCTATTTGTATGGCGTAATTTCTGAACGTCACAACGTCTGGGTTAGACATAGTTCCAAGGTAAAAAAGAACAGAACAAGGCTATGCTCCAGACTGAATTTTTATTAAGTAAAAGCCCTACGCGTTTCGGCCCATAAATCTGGACATCATCAGGGGCTTCCTGAAACATTACAAAAGGTTGTTGTTT
Organism: Tillus elongatus; assembly: GCA_964006375.1. Classification (NCBI taxonomy): domain Eukaryota; kingdom Metazoa; phylum Arthropoda; class Insecta; order Coleoptera; family Cleridae; genus Tillus; species Tillus elongatus. The sequence goes on from OZ023269.1 coordinate 35,830,280, forward strand.
CAGAAACAAAGTCTCTGGTAGGTCGGCAAGTATCACACGATACCCGCTGTTACAGAATTCTAAACAGGCTTACAAGCAAAGTCTAAAAACACAAACTATAGTCAAAGCTAATATTCTCTACAACAAATTACACTAATAAAATCAAAGCTAAAAGCTAAAAGTTAAGAAGTTAAAAACATCAAATGTTCAAATCTCAGTCGAGGCACCTCCAAGCAGCAAAGATAGCAATGCAAAAGCAGTGAAAGTTACCAAAACAGGTAGAAACCCGTGTAAATTAAGATTTAAAAAATGCAATGACACACTACAATGTAAGGTCTCTAAACAACTAAAGAAGCTGCAAAGGCAGGCTGCACAACCAGAGCCGAACTTTCAGAGAAAATACTGAGTTTAAACCTATGATACCCAATAAAAGTAAAACAAAATGGCCAAAAACACTTACGTTCTGTTTTTTATATAACAGGAACTGGACTTTACAAGAAATCTATCATCGTGGCTATTTTCATCGACTGTCGCTTTTGTTTCCTTGCACTATATGGGTGAAGGCGGAATTAGAAACATTAAAACCTCAAATTACAGTAATGGACAAACGGCGATACAAATAAAATTTCGCATTTGAAATGGAGGACGATTAAAAGCCGAATATCTGAATAGAACAGGAGGGGACGAACAAATGAGCTACGACTTTTAGCTAAAAGTGACAAGTGACTGACAAGTGACAGACGAAATGACACCTGACATTTAACTCAGCCGTGCCGAGCAGCACAGAACACGTAACATTTCCGGGCTCCTTAACTCCACAGAACACTTAGGTTTTTCACTGTAGATGGCACTAGTCAAGTATATTTCTATAAATTGGTAGAAAGTTAATTTCACTAGTATTAGAAGCATTTATAACAGTGTTGTTGGAGCTGTAGGTGTATCTGTAGATTTCCATCTCTTCAAGGACGAACTGTTCAGTACCAAATGTGGATGGGTGAAAGATTTTGACATTGTTTTCCTTGTCAAAGAAATGACCAGTCTCTCTGAGGTGGCAACCAAAAGATGAAGTGACATTATCAGCATTGTTTCTGCTCCTGAGATGTTCTGAAATTCTGGTGTTTAAGGCTCTCCCAGTTCTGCCAATGTACACAGTGTTGCAATCAGGGTCTCCACAGCTAAGGCAATAAACTCCTGACTTCTTTAAGAGGGGGATGTCGTCTTTGTTGTGAACTAACTAACATCTTGTTCAGGGTGTTCTTAGATTTGTAAGCAAATTTTAGATTTTCTCTCTTCAAGACTTTTGTGATGGCATTGGTAATGGGTCCACAATATGTCAATGGAAAATAGCAAGTGTTGTCAGCTTGAGATGCTGGAATGACTGAGCTGTCTTCTCTTAGAATTTGGCGACTTTTCTTCCTGATCAGTCTATCGACAATGCTGATAGGATAATCGTTGTTAGTGGCTAGTTGTTTGATAATATTTAGCTCATTATCTGTGACATAGGGATTCTAAAAAGTCTGTCTATCAAAAACCTCAAGGACTCCAGTTTATGAGAAACGTGATGACATGATTTGAATGGAATTAAGTGGTCTGATTGGGTTTTTTTCCTTTTTCTTCCTGATCAGTCTATCGACAATGCTGATAGGATAATCGTTGTTAGTGGCTAGTTGTTTGATAATATTTAGCTCATTATCTGTGACATAGGGATTCTAAAAAGTCTGTCTATCAAAAACCTCAAGGACTCCAGTTTATGAGAAACGTGATGACATGATTTGAATGGAATTAAGTGGTCTGATTGGGTTGGTTTTCTGTAAATTTCGAATTCAATGTTGTCGATTGATCTAGTCAATTTTAGGTCTAAAAAGCTAATGGAACCATTTTCTTCCAACTCCATAGTAAAGTTTATGTTGACATGTAAGCTGTTTAGCCAAGTCAAGAAATGATGTAGCTGCTCTGTGGGACCCGACCAGAAAACAAGTATGTCATCTACGTAACGTGTCCAGGATGAGATAAAGTCTTTAAACGGATTATAATCCTTGAAAATAAGATCCTTTTCGAAAAAGGTCATGAAGACCTCCGCACAGAGGGGGAACAAAGGGTTACCCATGGGAAGGCCATCCTTCTGCATGAATATTTGATTATTGAAGGAGAAGAAGTTCTGTTCAAGACAAACCTTGACCAAAGCATTCAAAGCCCTCTGCACATCTATACCAAGTGAAGAAGATGCAATCAGATTTCTGAGTATGAGTAGTGTCTGTTTTACAATGGCGATACAATCGCCGTTTGTCCATTGCTGTAATTTGAGGTTTTAATGTTTCTAATTCCGCCTTCACCCATATAGTGCAAGGAAACAAAAGCGACAGTCGATGAAAATAGCCACGATGATAGATTTCTTGTAAAGTCCAGTTCCTGTTATATAAAAAACAGAACGTAAGTGTTTTTGGCCATTTTGTTTTTAGACTTTGCTTGTAAGACTGTTTAGAATTCTGTAACAGCGGGTATCGTGTGATACTTGCCGACCTACCAGAGACTTTGTTTCTGACACAACCACCTTTTGTAATGTTTCAGGAAGCCCCTGATGATGGCCAGATTTATGGGCCGAAACGCGTAGGGTTTTTACTTAATAAAAATTCAGTCTGGAGCATAGCCTTGTTCTGTTCTTTTTTACCTTGGAAATATTTGTATGGCTTTTATTAAGTTTTGTTTAAATGTTTGTACTTGGATTTGTTCTGGGATTAATTGTTTCTTATTGCTTATTTGTTGAATGTAGTATTGTTTAAAGATTTTCATTTTTTTGTGGTATTTAATATGTTTCATTAATTGTAATTAGTTGATGTCTGGTTTTTGGTGCTTTCTGTTGTGAACGTGTGTAGCTACCTTTGTTTTGTAGCTAGGTATGTGGATTTTATCTAATGCTGTTATATGTTCCTTGAATCTTGTTCCTATTGATTTTGTTGTCATTCCTATATATTTTTTATTGCATGTGTTACACTCTATTCTACATTCCGTTTAATTCATGTGGGTTGTGTTCTTGTTTTTTATTTATTTTATTTATTTTGTTTATTATTTTGTTATTGGTTTTGTAGCTCATTTTTAATTCATATTGTTTGAGTGTTCGTGTTATTTTTTTTTGATGTGGTGGTTGTAAGTGAATTTTGTGTATTTTGTGTTTGTTTCTATTGCTTTGTTTTCGGTTTTGTGATTTGTTTGTTTTTGATTTATTTTACTAGTTTTTCTATTGTTTTCCTGTTGTATCCATTTCTTGGTGCTATTTGTATTATGATGTTGCATTCGTCAATATGGAGTTGCACATTTAGCGTTCTGTAAGCGGCCATTGTGTGTGTGTGTGTGTGTGTGTGTGTGTGTGTGTGTATTGAGTGTTTATAATAGTGATGTCTGTTTGTGTAGGTTTTCTAAATATATTTTTCCTGATTAGTGTTAAGTCTAGGAAGTTTTTGGTGTTTGATTCTTTTTCTATTGTAAATTTTATGTTGTTGTTGATTTGGTTTACTTTTTAGAGGATACTGCCTATGTTGGTTTTTCATTGTCATATATTATTAATATATCATCGAAGTATTTTATCCATTTCATGTTTGGGTCTGTTTCTTTTATGATGGTGTTGATTTTATCTTGTAACTTTTGTACGTATGTTTCTGCCATGATGCTTGATAGTGGAGATCCCATTGGTAGTCCGTCTTCTTAGAGGTAGTATTTTCTGTCGAATTCAAATTAATTTGGTTGCAATATGATGCTTAATATTTCGTTGATTTGTTGATTTTTGTTGTTATTTTGCATTTTAATAAAACATCAAATAAAAAGAAATAAACATCAAATGGATAAGATACGTCGTATTGGACTCTAAGCCAACATGGTATGGTCACGTTGAAAAAATACTGCGTAAGGCAGTTATGACCCTAGCCGTCACTAGACGGCTTTATGGAAAAACGTGGAGACTAAGACCTAGTATGGCCCACTGGCTGTACACAAGGGTGGTCAGACCATCGTTAATATACGCGGCACTGGTCTGGTGGCCTAAGGTGACACAATCCAGTGTCAAACAAAAACTAGGCAAAATACAAAATGTGGCTTGCCTCGGCATCACAGGGGTCATGATTTCAACCCCAACAGCCACTATGGAGGTGTTGCTGGATTTGCCCCCCATATTTGGTTATCATGGGGGAGGCCAGGCTAGGACTATACAGACTAGCCTGCAGTGATAGACTTAAGATGATCCCAGGCAGCAGGGGCCACTGCAAAATTCAGGAAATCGTGAAGGAGCCCATGCTTGAAATGAGGTCAAATTTCGCGAGCCCGCGAATCTGCGGGGAAAACAAGTTTACAGTGGTAATACCCGACCATGAGACATGACGGAGGAGATTCCGGGCCAACCACTGGACGCGCGGGTAGCATGAGACGAGGGCAGGCGTTTATTCTGAAGGACCGAGGGTAAGTCACAGTATTTCGGAGCTCATGTAACGGTCTTTCAGGCCGAAATATACGCCTCTTGCACTGCGTGCGAGAGAAGAAAAGAAAGAGCTACACCACCAAATGAATTCTCATAACCACATACAGCCGGGCAGCACTTAAGGCACTACGTAGCCCACAGGTAAATTCCAGGCTGGTAAGTGAATGCCTAGACGAGATGAGCGACCTGGCTGGGCAGAATAAGGTCAGCCTCATCTGGTGTGGGGTCACTCGGGGTTTAAAGGCAATGAAGAAGCTAACAGTCTCGCGAAGAGAGGATCAGCAGAACCATTTGTGGGACCAGAACCGGTTCTGGGCGTGACGAACAGCACTGCCAGCGGATCCATTAAGTCCTGGGTCAGAAACGAACATAAGGTGTACTGGGCAGACTATCCAGGGCTTAGACATGGAAAGTCAGTAATTGACGCATCCAGCTCAAAGAGAGCTATGGAGCGGGAGCTGCTAAATCTTAGCAGAGGACAGCTCAGAAATATAACAGGACTCTTGAGGGGACACATGGCTGTCAAGAAACACCTGCATAAAATGGAGTGGTTCGAGGGAAACCTGGCACGCAGACTCTGCGGCGAGGGGGAGGAATCAGCCCAGCACATCTCGTACATGTGTAAAGTTCTGGACTGCAAAAAACAACTGATCTACGGACAGCCTAGACTGGAGACACAGCAATATAAAACTCCACCCTACCAATTGTCGTGCAAATACGAGTTCCTTGCACAGTGACTTTAGAATGGGTGGAGTAGAAAAGACAAAGGGCATGCAAAATAAGTAAAAGACTGCGGTGCTATCGGGACGGCAAAGATTCGGGTGAGCCCTAATGGAGAAAAATAGATACGTCGGTGATGTATTAATAATATATGAGAACCAAAAAACCAGCATAGATAATATCCCCGAAAGAATAAGCCGAATCAACAACATGAAATGTACGTGGTAGCGTACGATCTTACAGGGCGCAACCACGGTATTATCTAAACAAAAACGTATGTGTTGTCTTTGTCCAGACCCTTTGACAATCAAAGTATATGCGCCTCTTGATAAATAGTAGTCTAGTAGAGGGAGTAACAGATTTAATGTATTTAGGAAAGCTGCTTTCAAACGACGAAGACAAGGGAGGGCAAATGCAGGTGGGTAGGTGCTGGGAGCTACGAATACTGTAGTTGGGCGTTTTTTTCCTGACCTCATCTGATGGACGTCAAGTATTTAAAAAAAAGAGTTTGCGATGAGGTTGGTTTTACTTAATCAATAATAGTATTTTAAAGTATTTCCCATTATAATGTAATTTTTAACCTAAAATTCGCTTAACCCCATATTTGATACAATTAACGCCTTTAACATGAATTTCGTTATCCTCTGGCGACAAATATCCTCGGTCATATTGGACACAGTAATACATCATTTTCACACTTATCCCTCCTAATCCTGTTTTATTTAACATCTTTTTCAGCTAACATAAAAAGACCAAAATCAACTTTAAAGTCGTCAAACTAAACAACTTTATTTTACTCATAACTGCATATGTTTTCGTAATATTTAGTGATTGATTTATAATAACACCAACATCGTTACTTAAGAACGGCGTTGTCGCGATCATTTGTCAAAGTTTGAAAAACATTTAAGTTGAGCAAAAACTGTCCTATATTTAGAAACATGTTTTGGTTGGCTTATAACGAGCATTTTATGGGAATTCTCTCTAATAGATTTATGGTTGCATGAGAATTATTGCATATTCTCATTAATCCCTTACTATACTTACATAGCGTGGCTATTGTCTCGTGAGTATAATACAGTCGCAATACGCAAATGATTCACTATGTTTTCAAATTACGAATTTAGATGTAAATTAAAGTTGTTTTCGATTACAGCAAAAAACTCTATTTTTGATGCTCTTGCAGCATTTACACCTAATCGACCACTAAAATTTTTAATGTATTGGATAAATTGCACAAAATGTGGTCAGCCAGCAGATTTTACGTTTAATTTATATCTACAGCTTTGTTGTTTATACGGTTCGTATAACAAATAGTCTGCGGTGGGCTAATTGTCCTTTTAACGAGGAGTCGATGAATTATATAGCCCTTGTATCCCAAGTATATCATACAGCTTTTCGTTGCGTAATTTTTTTTCATTCCTAAATGCCCGCAGATTATATATTTCTAGACATGTCTTGACCAAGAGATCATCTCATGAGAAGAGGTTAATGATTTATGCAAAGAATTCAACACTGGTACATTAGAGCAAGTTGTTTTGCGTGTGAAGGGTCTTTCTGAAGTTTTCCCTAATGCATGTCAATGGTTTCTAAAAAGTATTTAACACATCTAAAAATATTATGTGCGTTTGATTTTTAGATTGAGCAGAGCTCTATTAGCTTCTACACTTAAAAATCGGACAGTAAAAATAAAAAAGTTTGGCTGGCTGTGTTGAAATTATATTTGCTGCGGTACCTATTTTAGCACAAGAATTAACTTCTTTTATGATATGCTAATTAGGGCTACCCCTTTTCCGTACATATTGCAAAATTAACGTCAACCAATGTTGTGGTATTTTTTTTGAGCAAGTTGATTGTTTGCACGATCCGCGTTTCGGAGGGGACGTAATCGGTACCGTGTCCATGCGATGTTGGGTACTTCAAGAATTCCTATCGTCCCCACAAAAAGGCAGGGGTTCAACAAAATTTCCAGGATAGTGAGGTGAAACTGCTCCCTGGCGTCCGTGATTGGCCATAGTCACGTGAATAGACTGACATTAAAGAAACAAAAACACACTCACACACAACCATAGAAAAGTAGTATTTCAACTTACTTGTCATTTGAACGGACCTTGTTAAGAGCTAGGAATCTTGTATTAATACATTTTTCTTGTAGATAATAATAAACAGGATAGCCCTACATTTTCACAAGAGCGATTTAAATGATTGATAAAGTGTCAGCATGGTAACATGTAATTCTCAAGTTGATAGACATTGAGACATCATTGTTAGTTGCACTCAATAAAATGCAAGCGAAGGTAACCTGACATTATTTTACACTATTTTGTCATTACTGGAAATAAATGATGAGTTTAGATATTCATTCATTAATAACTTGAATATCATTAAAAAAGTCTGGTCGTAGCAAAGGCGTTATGAAGGTGAATGTTCATAAAAATGTTTTTAATAGCAAATTTGCCTTTGTTAATGAACGTAGGCATCAAATTTTGTTACCAGTATAACCTATATAGTTAAAACAAAGCAGCATACTGCATGAAAATAACTGTATTATTTGAAAATATAAAAACATTTTCCGAAAATAAACTTCAAATGTTCCCGAACAAGCTGGTTGCCTAACCAACGTACCCAAGGTTAATAGCAAACTGACTTCCTGAAATTGAAAGCATTTACTAAAAGTTCGCTAACAAAACGCACTTATTGCCTCTCGAATTTTTTCCTATAACATTATATTTCAACGAAAAAAATGCAAAAACGCAATAATATAAGGGGTGTTCGATTAAAAAAAATGTGTATCACCAACGACCATGGGCCACGCTATGATTAAATAATTTTATAAGATGCAGCTCAAGACACAATTTTTATAGTAATGAATATATTTAGTTTTACCGTAGAAATGCGTCATCCTGTATATATGTGAACAGATAAAAACTGAAACTAACCCCGTATATGGGTTCTAGGGGGCCTAGTTCCCGCTCATTTGAAGAAATCTTTTCCAAAATCAAAAGCTGCTGTCTCCTCGATGGCTAACTTTTTCTATGAGAATTTGCTAAAAATGATAGATTTATTAAACCATAAACTCTGTAACTAAAGCTCCTGCCAAAGTACCATAGACAGGGTCTATTTTAAATTAATTTTCTGCAAATATTTTAGTAAAATGAAGGGTAATGACGGTTGAAGCTGAAACTTAAGGTTTTGTAAAAGACACTTCTTGCTACATTTGCTCCATAAAGCCCATATTCGATTTAGGTTCTTTGCCTAAAGTTGCCATTTTGACATTTCAGATTGCGATTTTGACGTTTTAAGAAGTAAAATTATAAAATTTTCAAAGCAATTTTTGTGGTACTTCTTGACCTTGTTGAGCCAAATAACTTACGCTTTGCTTGTAATATACCGTACAATAGATTTTGTTATTGACACTTTTTTTTGCGAGAATTCAGTAGCTTAGCCCTTGGTTGAAGTTTTAAAAACTTTAATTATTAACAACAAAAACTTTACTCTTATACATTTGTTTACTTAGTATTTTATGTAACTTATAATATTGTATGACCCTCGTATATAATGAAATTATGCTTATACTACTACGATGGTAATATTACTAAAACTAAGACTAGACTAACTTCTAATAACAAAAAATAATAGCAAACCATGTTCCTCCACTTCTTTACTTTTAAGGAATCGTTCACGTGAGTATCACTGGTCAGCTTTTATTCTGTACTATCGACTGGCCAGGCTTGTGTTCGCAGAAATTTGATATTCTCGGGAAGCTAGACCTAACTGCATTCTCTCAATGAAGTGGCGTTACATAACTACTAATTATTATTAAAATACCATGGCGACTATACGAGGGTAATGTAACTCTTCTCTCTTCAAGTTGAAACATGTAATGGAATGCAATGTTTTAATGACAGTTTCGTCGTTTTGTAGGTTTGGTCCACCTGGGTTATTAAAATTGTTTTCAAACTTTTCCTTAAATTCTAGACATGGTAAATTAACACTGAATTCACAACATTCAACATCCATGTTCAAATGCCTATTTTATCAAGATGGATCGGTTTGTCATTACTTTTTCAAAAGCAAGAATATTCCCCAATTCAGAATTAAAGCTTTTCGATTTGTAGTGAATTTGCGTAGAAAAAATTCACTAATGGGGAGATCCTGACTTTTGAATTTTGAAAAAGTTTTTGCAATTGAACGCGTACTAGGATTCCTAGAACCCATATCCGGGGTCAGTTTTTAATTTTATATGTACATATATATATATATATATATATATATATATATATATATATATATATATATATATATATATATATATATATATATATATATATATATATATATATAGCGATAACTTAACAAATAATGGGCCTATGTTGATCAAATTTGGCACGTACCTTCAATTTCTAAGTGGCTTGGACAACGTCAATTTGTTCACCATAAAACCGAACAGATTGCGGAGGGTTTTCGTTTGAAACCTGCAAGACGGCATTATTTCTTTCTTCATTTATAGGCATTGGTAGTTTCTTTGCGTGGAAGCTACCGTTGTTCAATAGATTGGCCACTATCCTGCGAAATATTTTGGTGTTTGGTCGTCGTCTTTCTGGGTAGTTGTTTTGATATGAATTGGCAGCTGCCTCGGTATTTCGGTTAGAACGAATATAACATTCCAACATGTCAAAATTTTCTTCATTACTGAACATATTGTTGAATAATATTAAAAATAAACAAGAAACAAACCATTTAGTACAACATTTTAAGCAATGTGTTAAATACCCCTCAAATTGTTCAGATAATTAAGAATGACAGTATTCTTAATTGTCGCGAAAGTGTTATATCCATAGCAACCTTTCTTCTGTTGTTTTTCAGTTGACTTACGTTCAAAAATCAAACAATTTTCAAAGGCGTCTTCTTAAATCATAGTCTGCTTTTTATTGAGTTCTGTTAGTAAATTTAGTTATTTACTAGGTTTACCTATTTAATTAAATTATAACAATTTTTTAGGATAATTTTGTAATGTAAAATATCATTTGTAATAATGGGCCGATTCATTCGTGTGCTCAAAGTTTCTATTTTTTTATCGTGAATCATTACGGAAAATTATCTTAAAAGTAGAATCCTATTGTTAGACTCCATGGCCTACTACTTTTAAAACACTTTTTTTGTCATTTGTTTTCTGGTATTGGATTTCATAACCTACTATCCTCAAAACGGTTTTTTCTCAAAATTGTCAGTGCAATTACAAAATTTCTCAAGCATGTTGTACACCATTGAAAAGCTCTATGCACAGGCTATCACATGAGTAAAAAATCCAATATGGCTGCCATAATAAAAACAAACGTTAATACCTGTAGCTTAAGAAGTTATGGTAGTGAATTCTCATAGAAATAATCTGGCACCAAATATGTTTTTATAAGATATTTCCATGAAATTTGGTACAGATATTAAATTCGGAAGTACCTAACTATGTGCCAAAATTCAGCTTTCTAGGTTTACAGAACATTGAGATATTCAAATTTGAAACATTTATTTTTAATATCACCGCGTTTCATTGACAATGGCAAACCTGGCTTATATGAGATCTAGTATGTCGTTGCCTGGCAACAGAACATTTGATATTATTGCGCAGGTCTGTTACACGCTGTAACTGACGTTTATCGTATGGTATGAGATTGTTTATATGTTTGTTTGAGTTGACAAATTATTTGTGTTATTTGGGAAAATTTTATATACAAGTGCAAATTATTCCTTTATTAATGTTAGTGGGTGGACAAAACACATAAAGGATCAAAGTTTTACAAAAAGGGCTGATATGCAACAGGTTAGTTATTTTCTCTCTGATGCTTTGGCGGTAGTTTTAGTTAAGTTTATGGTTTAACGGTCCATAATTTTTAGCTAATTTTCGTACAAAAAATTTGTCAATGAGGAAACCGCAACTTTAGAATTTTAAAAAGATTTCTTAAAATGAGCGCAAACTAGGCCCCCTGGAATCCATATCCGGGTTTACGTTCAGTTTTGATCTGCTTACGTATATACAGGGTGACGCCTTTCTACGGTAAAGCTCAATATAATTTTTATTATACAAGAGATGAGAAAAAAATGTATAAGTTAATTATAGGGTATCTTGAGCTGCATCTTATAAAATTATTTTGACAAGCACCAGCTGTCCCATAACTCGTTGGTGATCCCTACAATTGTTTTTTGAACAGCCTTATTTTATTGCATTTTTTATCGAAATATGTTTGTAAGAGAAAAATCAAGACGCAGTAAGTGCGTTTTGGTAGCAAATTTTTATTAAATGCTTCAAATTTCAATAACTCAATTTGCTATCAACCTAAGGTTTGTTGGCTAGAAAACGAAAGTTTAAAGTATATTGTCGGAAAATTTTTGTACATTTTCAAACAATAAGTTATTTTGATAAAATATGGCACATTGTTTCTACTATAGAGGTTATACCGGCAACCAAATTGATGACTGCTTGCATTAAAAAGACATATTTGATATTCGAAGCATTTTTATAAAAATTCACTGCCCTAACGCACTTGTGCGTCCAGACTTTTTTTTACTTTTTGTATTATTATCACATTTCTCTCGTACCTTGGTCAAGCCTAAATCTAAACTCAACTCCATCTAATCAACTATAAGTTTTAAATCTTCTTTCTATGATTATCAGGGTCTTCGCCACATGATTCTGTACGCTTATTGTCCTACCTGGTGCGTTTTCGCACGTAAACTGTTTATGGAACAGTAATAATTTACGCAAGATTGACTCTGGGCACTTTAACTGATTTATAATATTTTAAAAAGTTTTGGAGTAATTTTTCAGCAGAATGTTTCAAAAGTTTCGCTGCTATTTCGTCAACACCAGAACATTCACCTTGTCTTGCGTTTTTCAAGGACTTTCTCGAGTTCTTGTTTTGCTCAGATCACCCGATGTTATTTTCCCAATTTCCTCTACACACGATACTACGCAATTAATCTCCCCTCCGTGGTATAAGTCCCATGGATAGGCTTTTAAGTATTTGGCAATGTCTTACTTTTCGAATAATAAATTATCATCTGTCTTTATAACTTAACTTTTTGTCCCTGGTTTATATTTATATAAAGTCTTCTTACCTGTTGGTAAGTTTAATCTGATTTTCATATTTTTTGACATTCACACTCCTCTTGTCTCTATGCATGTTTGTATGATCATATTTTTAATCTGTTTATATTTACTATGTACCTCTTGTGTTCTTGATTTTTCTCCACCTGTTTTATTCTTATATTAAGTCCAGTCTTTCTGGCGTCATCCACAGTTTATGTGCTTCAAGTTTCTTCTTGTCAAGTCCCCTTTCAGTCGCTTTTAACCGCTTTTCATATCTGTCCACACATATATTTTACCGTTGAAAATAAGCTTTCTGTTTTCTTTTCGTTAACTTTTCCAGTTACTTTGCATTTTTTGCTTGGGGCATATGAGTATTCCATTTATTTTTTTGTAAAAGAAACAAGAACTTAATGGATCTAGAGAGTAGGCGAAATTACTAGTAACGATAATACTGCCTTATCTTTACAACTAGAAAAGTGCATCAGAATAATCGAGTGTTTTAAAAATCCTTCAATAAAACGCGAACATGTCCAAATGTCCATAGCTAGGATTTTATCGTTGAGCTTGTGTACTATTAGGTATTTACTCCAACATGCGGCTTATACATACACCTATGTTTTATGCGTCGAGACTGAGCCATAAAAAATATTCAACGGAATCACCATAATGTTTCATAAACTTATATTCGATAGTGTCGTAAAAAATATGCCAATGACCAAAATAATGCTATAAAGTGGATAGATGCACTAATGTTTAATGGGAAATTAATCAATAATTTTTTACCGTCTCATACAAGGACAGTTCAGCAATTTTAGTGAATTTTCTTAAAAAAAATTCACTAATGAGGAGATCTCGACTTTTGAATTTTGAAAAAATTTCTTCAAATGAGCGCTATTTAGGACCCCTGGAACCCAAATCCGAGGTCAGTTTCAGACTTTATATGTTTATATATATATATATATATATATATATATATATATATATATATATATATATATATATATATATATATATAGATATATATATATATATATATATATATATATATATTTATGTGTCACACCTATAACTAAAAAAATAATGGACTGATTTTGATAAAATTAGGTGAGTACCTTCCTTTTGCGAGTGGCTTGGATAGGTTCGTTAGCCAGGAAAATCCGCCGAGGTTTTCCCGGAAAATTTTGTGTTTTCTTTCGAAAAAAACCGATTTTTTTTATATTTACGGAATTAACAAAGTAAGCGCAACGAATTTTGGTACACGGGTTTACATCATTATAGGTAAGCTACGTACCAAAACTTATGTAGATTAAAGGACAAAAAAGTTACAGGCATTTAAAGAAAAATAAATATGGGTTTTCCTCAAAACGTCAAAGTCGCGATTTTAAACGTCAAAATTGTTAATATTTAGGCAATGAACCTGAAACTAATATGATCTATGGAAGGAAAATGTCTCAAGAATAATGTTTTACAAAGCCTGAGCTCTTAGTTTCAATCGTCATTGTTCTTCATTTTACTAAAATAGTCCCAGAAAATTCATTTCAAATAGACCCTTTCTCTGATGCTTTAGCAGTATTGTTGGCTATAGAGTTTATCGTTTAATGGTATATCATTTTTGTCGAATTTTCGTAAAAAAATCATTAAAGTGCAATATATCCGTTATTATGCAAATTACGAAAAAAAGTTGTATACATTAATTGTAGGGTGTCTTAAGCTACGTCTTAAAAAATATTTCCACAATTACAGGGTGGCCCATAAGTCGTTGGTTATTCAAATTTTCATTTTTTTTAGTAGATTTTTTTAATAGAACACGCCCTATGTTATTGCATTTTTGTATTTTCCATCGAAATATAATACATCTTTGTAAGAAAAGAAATTCGGGACGCAGCAAGTGCGTTATGGTAGCGAATTTTCATTAAATGCTTCAAATTTTGAATCAATTTGCTATTAACCTATAAGGTTGACCAGAAAACCAGTTTTTTCGGGAACAATTTAAGTTTACTTTCGGAAATTTTTGTACATTTTCAAACACTAAAGTTATTTTGATGAAACATGGCACATTGTTTCTAATATATAGATTATACTGGTAACCAAATTTGGTGCCTGCTTTCATTAAAAAGACATATTTGCTATTAAAAACATTTTAATGAAAATTCACTACCATAACGCACTTGCTGCGTCCAGAGTTTTTATTTGTTAGCCTACTACAAGACAACCAAAATATTTTTATCAATAAAGCAAAAAAATATCATTATCATTATTATCATAGTCTCAAGACGATGTCCTTTTGTTATCGCAATAATAACTTTCTCTCTGCAACAGCTCATTTAGTTTCATTGTAGTTTATGCATTTTATAAACTAAGCCTTGTCTTCCAAAGTTTATATCTTGGCCTACCTCTTACCTTCTTTTCAAGTGTGTGTGTCTTTTGAATAATATTGTCAGAAAATCATTATGTCACAGGGGGTATCCAAAAGATTTTGCCTCGCCATACTAAATTTCTTTCTGCAACTATTTTTCTTTCCTTGCCTCTTCTAGTACAATTATATTGGTATTTCTATTAGTATACCTTCTCTTTGTCGTTTGTTTTTTATGTTTTCATGTCAAAAGCTTCTATTCTGGTTTTGTCTGGCTTATATAAAATCCAACTTTTGGTCTTAAGCCTCATACCACGTGTAACTTAATAAATATTTTTTCAGATTCAGGTTAAGATGATAAATTTCATTGAGAAAAGTGTTTTGTTTGTTGAATTCTTGATTTGGCTTTGCAAACTTCCTTCTCGGTTTTTACTACATTACCATCGTCCGTAATAAAGCTCCCGCTATAATTCTTTTTAACACAATATCCAGCTTTGCGACAAGATTCTGTACACCTATTTTGCTATGCTGGTTACACTTTTGCGGGGTCACTATTTTTGGAATTGTAATATATAAGAATATCTTGAAAGAAAAAACTGGATTGGTTCCTAAGTTGTTTACTTACTAACAGTAAGGAAATAGAAACATAAAATAAATTTAAATGCGTATTTGAAAACTTGAAGTAAGAAAAAAAAGGCAAGATCGGCAACGACCTACATGCTTTTATGTTTTTACAAAATCAAAAAAAAAACACTTTGTTATGAGCTAAACAAATTGTTATGTAAAATAAGTTTGGTAATGGCCCTAAAAAAGTAAAGTATAACTTTTTTGATATCTGATAACCCTTTTAATTTTAAAATGGCAAGTACTGTAAATTTTAAAAAAAAATGCCGTTGTTCTTTGAACATATCTGAAGATTGAAACTACTTTCAGGTAGACTTGAAAATGTCAGCTTTATAGTCTCAATTTATTGTTTTCGCCAAATTCGAGCATTTAAAAGTATCGATCATGCAGTTTGTATCTAAAGTGAACTTATGAATATTGTAACTACAGAAGGCCTTAAACCTAACAACTTGACTTTTGCCCCGTACAGCCCTCGTAGCACTGAAATAATTTAGTTAGAAAACCGGCCTGATCATTTTACTTCGACAGGCTTTTCCTTCAGACTATTTGAAAAGAACTTGATCTGGACTTTTTTTAAATTGTCTAGTCTCTAGTTTGCACGAATGTTTTCACTTACTACAAATTCAAACAATTTAATTTTTTTTTTGTGGAAAATACTTTACCCAATTTGCTGCATCGAATGCATTTAACACATTTTTGAACTAAACAACTCCCAGGAATAATGCATATTTTCACATTTCTTACCAAATTGAAGTTTAGTCAGTTGACTTTGAAGTTCAGTGTTAAAAAAATATGTACCATGCTTTCTTGGTTTACCGCTTGGAAAAGGGAGATGTTTAATTATTTTGAAAATGTGTTAAATGCATTTTATGCGGCGATTAATGTTGAGTATTAGTTGAAAATTAAAAACTTTCAAATTTGTAGAAATAGCACCAAAAACATTGGTGCAAGTTAGAGACCCTAGGCAATTTAAAAATTTCTGGACGCAGCAAGTGCGTTATGGTAGTGAATTTTCATAAAAATGTTTTTAATAGCAAATATGTGTTTTTTTTCAGAAAGCAGGCATCAAATTTGATTACCAGTATAACATATATAGTAAAAACAATGTGCCATGCTTAAACAAAATAACTTTTTGTTTGAAAACGTACAAAAATTTCCGAAAGTAAACTTAAAGTGTTACCGAAAAAATATGTTTCTTGGTCAACCTTATAGGTTAATAAATAGCAAATTGAGCTTTTCAAATATGAAGCCTTTAATCAAAATTCGCTACCATAACGCACTTGCTGCGTCCAGAATTTCTTTATTTACAAACATGCATTATATTTCGATGGAAAATGTAAAAACATAAGGCGTTTTCGACAAAAAAAATATTTGTATCACCAACGACTTATGGGCCACCCTGTGATTGTAAAAATATTTTTTAAGATGTAGCTCAAGACACCTTATAATTAATCTGTACATATTTTTTCATATCTTGTATAATAACTGATATATTGTGCTTTATTTTTTTTACGAAAATTCGACAAAAGTTATATACCATTAAACGATAAACTCTATAGCTAAATCTACTGCCAAAGCATCAGAGAAAGGGTCTATTTTAAATACATTTTCTGGAAATATTTTAGTAAACTGAAGGGCAGTGACGGTTGAATCTAAGACTTCAGGGTTTGTAAAACATTCTTCTTGACACCTTTTCTTTCCATAGCCCGTCTTAGATTCACGTTTTTTGCCTAAATGTTGCGAATTTTGACGGTTTAAATTGTCACTTTGAGGTTTTGAGGAAAACACAAATTTATTTTTCTTTAAATGCCCATAACTTTTTTGTCTTTTGACTTAGAGCGCTAAATTTTGGTAGGTACTTTACCTATAGCGATATAAAACGATATGCCAAATGATTGCCCTTACGTTGTTATTTCCGGAGATATGATTTTTTTTCTAAAGAAAACACAAAATTTTCCGGGAAAACGTCGTCGGATTTTCCTGGCTAACGAACTTATCCAAGCCATTTACAAAAGGAAGGTATTCACCAAATTTTGGCAAAATCGGCCCATTAATTTTTGAGTTATCGGTGTGATACATACAGTATATATATATATATATATATATATATATATATATATATATATATATATATATATATATATATATATATATATATATAAACATATAAAAATCGAAACTGAACCCGGATATGTGTTCTAAGGGGCCTAATTAGCGCTCATTTGAAGAAATTTTTTCAAAATTCAAAAGTCAGGATCTCCTCAGTGATTTTTTTAAAGAAAATTCACTAAAACGCATTAACTTAACTAAGGTGACAGCCAAAGCATCAGAGAAGGGGTCTTCTTGAAATGAATATTCTGTAAACATTTTAGTAAAATGAAAGGCAATGACGGTTGAATCTGAAACTTAAGGGTTTGCAGAACACTCTTCTTGCAACATTTTCTTTTCACAATCGGTATTTGTTTCACATTCTTTGCCTAAACAGTGCCAATTTTGACGTTTAAAATTGCGAGTTTGACGTTTTGAGGAAAACTCCAAACTTTATTTCTTTAACTGCCCATAACTTCTTTGTCTTTAAAGCTAGGGGCCTAAATTTTGGTACATGGTTCACTCCTTATAATACAAACATGCTTACCAATTTGGTTGCCCTTACTTTGTTATTTATGGAGATACGAATTTTTTTAGAAAGGAGACATGACATTTTCCCGGAAAATCAGGTTCGATTTTCCTGGCTAACAAACTTATCCAAGCCACTTGCAAAAGGAAGGTACTCACTAAAATTGATCAAGATCGGTCCATTATTTTTTGAGTTATCGGTACGATATATATATATATATATATATATATATATATATATATATATATATATATATATATATATATATATAAACACGGATCTCCCCATTAGTGAATTTTTTTAAGAAAATTAACTAAAAAAGAAATCTTGTTCCACCAACGACTTATGGGCCAGCCTGTAATTGTAGAAATATTTTTTAAGATGCAGCTCAAGACACCCTATAATTAATGTATACATTTTTTTTCGTATCGTGCATAATAACGGATATATTGAACTTTAAAGATTTTTTACGAAAATTCGACAAAAATGATATACCATTAACCGATAAACTCTACAGCCCACACTACTGACAAATCATCAGAGAAAGGGTCTATTTGAAATGAATTTTCTGGGAATATTTTAGTATAATGAAGGACAATGACGATTGAAACTAAGACTTCAGGCTTTGTAAAACATTCTTCTTGAGACATTTTCCTTCCATAGCTCATATTAGTTTCAGGTTTATTGGCTAAATATTACCAATTTAGACGTTTAAAATCGCGACTTTGACGTTTTGAGGAAAACCAAAATTTATTTTTCTTTAAATGCCTGTAACTTTTTTTCCCTTTAACCTACAGAGCTAAATTTTGGTAGGTTACCTATAACCATATAAACCCACGTATTGGGTTGCCGTTACTTTGTTAATTTTGGAGATATAATTTTTTGATTTTTTTCGAAAGAAAACACAAAGTTTTCCGGGAAAACCTGGGCGGATTTTCCTGGCTAACGAACTTATCTAAGCCACTTGCGAAAGGAAGGTACTCACCAAGTTTTATCAAAATCGGTCCGTTATTTTTTAAGTTATAGGTGTGACACATAAATATATATATATATATATATATATATATATATATATATATATATATATATATATATATATATATATATATATATATATATATATATATATATATATATACATATAAACATATAAAGTCTGCAACCGACCTCGGATTTGCGTTCCAGGGGTCCTAAATAGCGCTCATTAGAAGAAATTTTTTCAAAATTCAAAAGTCGGGATCTCCTCATTAGTGATTTTTTTTTAAAGAAAATTCACTAAAAAGTCTGGATTACTCGAAAACCGCCACACTTTTACAGCAAAAAATTTTGAATTTTGGAATAAATATGTAGGTTTTAGCGAACATAAGTAAAAAAAAAAGGAAGAATATGTTAAGATTATCAGAAAATAAAGTCAATAGTTGGAAATTTTATATGGCAGTAAAAATGGCAAAAATGTAAATCCCCTTTGGTACGTCAAAACTTGGAGTCTGTCCAATGAAGAAAATTCAATATTAAGTCTTTTTAGAAGAAATCATTTGTATATTATGTCATATTATACAGCAGAAGTCGTACTGGACTTATTGTATCAAACATTCTGTAGAATTTACGAACAAATAATAATTATTATTATTCTGAGAGGTTATGAAACAAGCTATCAGCACCCGGGAGTTTGCGCATCTGTACAGTCCCACGTTGTGATTTGTTACTTAACCCCCTTAATTTAAAATGACAGTCATCTATTAACAAAAAGCCAAAATATGGATATGGTGCTGGATCAGAAACACCACATATCGGCTCAAAAAAGGTAAAATAGACATTCAGCATTCGGCCACGTCAAACGTAATCCGCATCCTTTATTTAACTTACTAAAGTTAAAAACCCAACTTAATTTCGTCGTTCTTAAAACGCATTTTGGGTAGAGATTTAGGTAATATTAGTTTGACCTTGGAAGGTGTTTGAATGAATTACACCATGTTTTTAATAATATCAATTTATTGCGTTATAATCAAATTTTGTTAAACAAAAGGTAACATTAATGGCACTTTCAGTAAACCTTTTTTTATCTACTTTTTTTTCTGTCAAGTTAAATGTGAAAAACATTTTAAAATAACACTTCCTTACTATAATATTAATTAAATACGCTTTTTAAGCCTAAAAGTTATTTGCGTTGGTAACAGGCCTTAAATGCTAAACAATAACCACAGAAAATTAAAAAATAGCATTGTTTTGTTACCAAAAGCACGGGAAATATTAGTAAGCTGACAGGTAGGAGATATGTATGTAGTATTTCCAACAAAAAAACCATGCATAATCCTTTGTTTCAAGAATGATGCTCTACAGCACGCAAACATTGTTTTATTTGATACATTGGCTCTGTTTTTCTCATGTTATTTTTCAACTACATCCAGCTATCATCAGAGCACAGGTGATAATTTGAAATATTTTTATCGCCCAATTTATATCATTCTATGTAATTTACTGCTTCAGTTTAGGAATATATTTTTCGTGATATTGTGTCAAATAGACTTTCCCCTCACTGGACCCACTTATACAAAAAGGAGAATCCAGTGGCACTGACTAATTGAGAATGATGATAAAAATCTCACACTGATATAAAACAACTGATGTCTGGGTTGTTTTCTATGTACGAGTGATAAACCCTAGCTGTAGCTTCGTAACGCATATATGGCTTGTCGCTATAACGTTTATTCTAATATTTATTTAAAAATTTCACTTGAAGGAATTAACAATAACGATTGTTAGTGGATAATCTATTATCAAAATTATTACCATTAGAATAAGTGTTGTTAAAGTTTCATGAAAATATCTCTTTAGAATGTTAAGCTATGTAATTGTACCTAATTGAAAAAAAATCACTTAGAAATAGTAGAATATTGTTGCTGACCCTGATTATATCTCGATAAATTTCACCTAATTGGATTAGAATTGTAACCAAGCGCCTTCAGTTTTAGGTTTTTGTCGGTTTTAATATAGATTTATGTGGCCAATGAAGTAACGTTCCATGCCAACAGAACACACACAAACCAACACACACACAGAGAGAGAAACAGAGAGTTATTATTATAAAATGTGTTCAGGGCGCTCGTAGCGCAGGTTGCTCAGCCTAAATGAAGCTTGGAACCTGTCACGAGCATTGATAAGTACACTTTGGAGACCCCAATTCACCACAAGACATTTTTTTCTTCACACCTGATGATCGTTTCGCGAACAAGCGTCATTGGAGGGATTAATTCTGATAACGCTAGAGACTAGATTAGATTCAATGTGACTGGGCTATTCCAGTCCTCCCACCGTGACCTTATGTCTGTTGTGGCTCACGTATAATTGCTTAAATTTCACCCATCAAATCCAGCTACCTGCGGAAGTCGATGTTTTTTAGGGTTTTTGTCTCATAGCGAAGGTGAAAGCTTTTTACGCAGGCAGTGGCTTTTGCTTCCGTGATATGACACCAACCGGTACTGTAGTGACTCCCTCTTTCTTGCTTCTCCCACTTGCTGGTATTGCTTCACCACGCCCCTTGTTATTCTCAAAACTTCTATTACGTGTCTTTCTCCTCCTTTGCCTTAATTATTTCTACGATCCCTCTCTCCACAGTATTTTACACCCTTTCAGTTCCCAGCATATGGTCCACAACATTATCTGCTGTTAAATCTCTGCCAATATCTTTACACATTTGCTCTCTTATTTGCGACCATCTTGCGCACTCAAATACCGTGTGTTTTGGCGTATTTCTATCACCACAATACGTACACTCCTCTTCATAGATTATTTTCATTTTACTTAGGTAAGACCTGGAACGCCCATGACCTGACCAAAATTGGGTAAAATAATAACCCACCTCCCATGCTGTCTCAATATGCATGTATATATGTGTGAAATGAGCCTCTTTGTCCACTGGGATGTTAACATGTCCTCTTACCATTTTCGCTACCACTCCAACATTAATTCGGGTCTTGCCTTCTTTTTTTCCTCTCTTATATTCTTGATGTCTTTCATAAGTTACCTTCCTTGCCAATAAGTATATGGGGATCGTTACTGCAATCACCTGAATTGCTTTCGATGACACTGTTCTATATGCACTTGCTATTCTGATAGCTTCTTTCCTCTGCGCCCACTCAACATTTTTTCTAAACCTTGTCGTTCACAACACGGCCTGCCATGTTGGTGCACCATACAGTATGATTGAGTTTACCACACTGCTCAGCACTCCCCACCTTCCTGGTTTTGGTCCACCGATATTTGGTATCAGGCGCCTTAGCTTTGAAACCATCATCTCTGCTTTTGCCACTACTCCTTTTATGTGCACACCCGTGTTTATGTTATGTCCTACATGTTCTACTTGTATGCCAAGGTACTTCAGGCTTCATTGCGACTTAATTTCTGCATTTTCCACCTTAACGATTACTGTTCTCAGTGTTCCTCGTCCGACTTTCAGCACCATACATTTAGTTTTGTGGGGCGCGAGTTGTAAGCCACTTTTTCCCATCCAGTTTTTTACCCTTGTCACTGACCAGTTGATATTTTCTTCTATGTCAGCCTTGTTTCCTCCTCTTACAACCAGCACCAAATCATCTGAATTCCCTATAGTGGCCTTGTTCTTTACAGACTCCAGACATTTTTGAGCGTGCTAATTGGTTTGGCAGGTGCACTGCTATCTGAGTGAAGTCGCTTGCCCGTTTCGAATCTCAAAGAGAGATACCCTCTATCCGAGTTCGTCTGGACCCGAAATCCGTCAATGTTTGACCCGAGGTGGGATCATGAAGTCTCGCTCTCAAGCAGCATCCAAGGGGGGTTGTTAACTCGTTTTGAAGCCCAAAGAAGAGGCCTCAATCTCCAGGTGTGATCCACCTCTAGAGATCTCAGTTCTCCTCCGGGTTTTTCTATACCCGACACCCGCCAGTGTTTGCCTAAATTTCAGCCAAAAAATTTAGCTCGCCGCAGAAGGCAATCTTTTTAGGGTAAAAGTTGGCTTGACAGGTGTACTGTCACTTGAGTGAAGCCGCTTGCCTGCTTCGAAGCTCAAAGAGAGATAACATCTCTCAGATTTCGGGTGGACCTGACATCCGCCAGTGTTTGACTCGAGATGGAATCATAAAGTCCCGCACCCTAGCAGTATCCAAGCAATGTCGTTTGCCTGTTTCGCAGCTCATAGAAGAGGCCTCCATATTCAGTTGAAATCCACCCATTTTCCGGGTTCGGCTAGACGCGACAGTTACCAGTTCGAGACCCAAGGCGACATTTCACCGAGTCCCGCTCCCAAGCATCATAAAAAAGCGTGGTCGTTTTTTCGTTTCGAAGCATATAGTAGAGGCGTCAAGATCCGGGTGTATATCACTCCGCAGAGATAGCAACCCCTCTGGGTCGTTTTGACACCCGACACCCGCCAGCGCCTAACACAAGGCGGAATTGGGTCCACGAAAGTTTGCTTATAGGTGTAAGCCTGCAAAGAAAGAGGTCCCGGATTTGATTCCCCAGCACGCGGCTTGACTGTGTTTGAAAAGTTGGAACAACTGAATAACTGTTGGGGAATTGTGCTAATGACCAAAGATGCCGCAGTCATTAATAATAATCTAATATGTAATCTATTTTTAACTTTTAATTTTTCTAAATACTTTGATAAGATAAATATTTTGATAAGAGTTTTAGACTTGCGTAACCTCATCCTGCAATAAAATTAATAACAAGACCTTTAGCTAAATTGATACTCAGCTTGCTCAATGAAGAAGACAGATAATGTTTCTATAAAAAACATAGTGTTAGTTTGCGGAATTTTTTTTCAAAGTCTGTTAGTTGAATTGTGGAATGTGGTTATAAGAGATTACCGTGCCTGCTGATAGTATATCACCATTACAGTTGTTTGCTATGTTTCCATATTTGTCAAGATATTAAAGAATTGGGCTAGCACTCAGTGTTGTCATAGTTATTAGTAATGATTAAGTGTGTAAAAGATAAGGAGTCTGACAGTTCGGAGTTTTTTCCAGCCGTGAGTTTTGGACAAGCGACAATCGTACCAAATATCGTGATGGCTGGCGGCAGTTGATGGTATGTGGGTATATTTGCTTCTAATTTTTGTGTGAGAAAATATTTAGCTAAATTTTGATGGGCAACTTTTTTAGGGTGACTCGTAAAAAATGATGTTTTAATGAACTTTCGTGCGAAAAACTTTGTGGAGAATTTTAGAAAGCTTGATGTTATAGAATTTTCTATTCATTTTTAGCAAACTTTTGTAGAAATAACTGCTTTTAGCGAATTTTCATTAAAAAAGTTGTTATTCCAATTTGGCGAACAACTATATTAGCGTTGTTTTATGAACTTTTTTCCAACTTTTGCGGAAAACACTTTCTTAGTGAGTTTGTGTAGAATTGCTTATGACGAGAACACGAATTTGAGACTTTATAAAACTAAATTTCCTCAGATGAGCGCGAAATAAGACCCCTAGACCCCACGTCCCAGGTCAGATTTAATCTTGTAATAGTCGGTGGTGATGCATAACGCAAGGATTAAGACTTTTTCCGGGAAATGCATTAATGATATTTCAAAAATTCATATCTTAAACGATTATACCAAATTTGAAAAATAAAAAAACAATAGATAAGGAATCAAAAGTTCTTTATAACGAGCTCACATGACCCGTGTTCCCATTTGAAAAAAGTTTAGGGATGACACCCTCGCTTTTTGCTTCAAAAGTTGCCCCCTAACAGGAAACCTCGACGTGTTTCAAGTTTTTTTCGACAAAATATTTTCCTGGCAGCTAACGCTGCCAGCTCGTTTTCAATGGGCCATCCTATATATATAATATATATATATATATATATATATATATATATATATATATATATATATATATATATATATATATATATACAAAATGGACAACAATTATAAGGGGAATGGGTAATATTTTAATATTTTGAGCGGTGACTGTGATTTTGTTTAATAAGGTTACTGAATTTTTAATATTTGTTATGTTCACTTGAGGTATTGGTATCTTTTTTTAAATTTTCTCCGTTATTTAAGCACAGACAACTTTATGGTATACAATATTGTTTTTCAAAATAAATTACCTGCCAAATGACACAAAATTAAACCTGGGTTGCCATTTGAAAAAAATCTATGGCGGCCTCTGACACCAGTCGTACAAAGAAAATAAAACTCGCATCAAAAATCGGTATTTATGTATAATTTATGCCCACAAGTAGTCAATCCGTTTCTGCATAATCTCATTTTGTGCAGTACTTATTACCCAGCCTGTACAATAAATCGAATATTAAAAAATCTTAGGGCATTTAATAATTTGCTGTTAAATTAACAGGTTCTATAGACTTAAATTTGACATTCTTTTTGTTCAATGGTTTGAAAAATTGTATGTCGACACATACTATTTTAGCCACCTTGTTGAATAATAGAGCTACATATAAGATATTAAAACCTAAAATTACGATACAGCAACATGGTTGTAAACAAAATTTCTATCGACCTTTCTTTTTTGTCCAACATCCAACGAATTTTTTAGGAAGTTAGTATATTTTGTAGCCAATCAGATTTGTGACTTCTTTACACAATTTAAAAAGCGGATTAGACGTACCAAAAATGCAATTTCTTTTTATATAACAAGGTCCACATATAGATGGGCGCTTATGCACATAAATGTGGCGGTCTGGGGATAAATACCACTGGTATTGCTCGCAGTACGGTATCGGTATGATCATATTTAGTGCTTTCATCGAGGTTCAAAATGTAGCTAATGGTCATGTTGTTATCACCAGCAGCAGTTGAAACGATTCACTGTAATCTCTATAAATGTCTAGATTGCGTAAGTGTCATTTTAATGTGGTCACAGTTACCTAAACTGACAATAAAGATTGTTTGGCTGAAGAGCTTTGTTTATGCGCTCTTTACTTGGAAATTAAAACCGTGTTTATTATTGCTTTTGTTTGTAGAACAATAAACAGTCCTTTTAAAATCCCTCTAATATATTTCTGCATTATTTCTTATGATTTATTGCACAGAAGGTCACATTCTCGGTTAACGTTTAAAAAATAGGGCTTTTGTTAAACACACTTATGCTGTTTAGTTAGAATTACATGAACGCGTCGGCGCAAAGAGGAGCAGAATATATGGTTGCATTTTTTTGGTTCAAAATATATATGAAATCTGATTTAAAAATCAAAATAAAGACATATACTCAATCACTTAGAGTGGCTATTAAAAAGGGGCTTCTGTTTTTCCAGCTAACAGAGGCAAAGAGAATTTTAAAATAAGTGTACAGAAGACCACAAAGCAAATCTTTTAAAGCTCGAACATGAGGAACGTAAATCACTTAAATTGGTTTTTGAAACGTTGTAAGTGTTACAAGAAGAAGATCATTAGTTTTAATTATTTTAAATGTGTTGCCGCTCAACAGAGATGCAGAATAATAAGGCAATATAAAATTAAAGTATAGCTACTTGAACTTCAATGATAATCAGATACATTAAAATGTTATGTTTGCTATACAAGGTGATTTACTTTGAATTTTATCCCATCTACCTTTATATTTACCGATTTAGAAACAAAATTCTGGACACGATTTGTCTTTAAATGCTTTAAATTTAGGAACTCACTAACCTAAAAACATTTGTTTTGGTATATTGTAAAGCTTTTATCTCTGCAACATAAATACCAAATTTCATTACAAAAACTTTATTTTTGCAGATATGAAAATTTGTGTACGTACACCTTTGTTGTAGCCTGGTCTGACTGGACTGGCTAACTGGCTGATCCATAAAAACCTGTTAACTGTTATTTTAAGTTATTGGTTGGATACATATACAGAAAGACCCATCGCAAAATATACGGGCGGTTTTTTAAGTAGCTACCTGTGTGTGTGTGTGTGTGTGTGTGTGTGTGTGTACGTGTTCAGGATGACCTCGAAAGCTTAAGCCCATTGGTCGCAGGATTCTGGAGATTAAAGTGTTCTTAGCTTCGCGGGATAAATTTTTCAGATTTGCTTATCTTGTGTCTTGCTGACTGTCGCTGAGACAAAAAAGAATAAGGAACCGACAGGTTGGGGAAAACAATAGGACTGACAGGTTATATTTTACACAGACCGCGTTCAACAGGCGCCAAGCATTGCTAAAAGTTGAATAGTTGTGTCATAAAATTCGTTCATCAGTCACACTAAGTTTCTGCTGGAATTCAACGGTTGCCGAATTGTCAGAGCGGAATGATAAACAATCGTCACAACATAGTGCTTGGAGTCAACAGTATGTTCATCGGTCCCCAACCACTGAAATATACCGGTAGTCAACAGATGAGTGCTTAATCTCAGCTGTTGGCGCCTGGTAAACTCAGCAATTGTTTCTCTATAGGTCATTCTTCACCTTTATTATCTAAATTTTTGTTTTTGAGAAACACTTGGAAATTTAGATTTTCTTTTTGACCGGGACACATTCTCCCGCAAATATTAAAGCCTAACAATTAAATATTTCTGCTGCAGAAGGGCGTAATTGTGGACACCTATAGGTTTTTTCCCTTAGGGCTCGTCAGCATCTTTGCCGCCCCGATAGCACCTCAGGCTTTGGCTTATTGTATTTTCTACTCCACCCATTACAAAATCACTCTGCCTTGAACTAGTCTGCACAGCAATTGGTAAGGTGAAGTTTTATATTGCTCTGTCTCCGGTCTAGGCTGTCCGTAGATCAGTTGTCTTTTGCGGTCCAGAGCTTTACATTCTCACAAGATGTGCTGGGCTGATTCCTCCCTCTAACCGCAGATTCTGCATGCAAGGTTCCCCTCTAACCGCCCCACACCTATAGGTTAGTCAGGAATAAAATAACACAAAGCTGCACATAGAGAAAAACTCTACATGCGAGACCAAAGCATACTCCATGCCGTGAAATATGAAAAGGTTATACTGACTTACTGGTTGCTTTGTCACAAGCCGTAGTATGACCTGAAAACCCTAAAGAAGTGCACCAACAAAATAATAATAATAATAGAAAATCCTCAATTACACATACCTCGAGATGCAAGTAAAGAGGTTGTGGAGGGCGGATAGCGCGCAAACGATCCTCTTATTAATGTCGTCAAATGATGTAGTTACTAAGCATATTCTAGACAACATTAGGAGACTGGGCCTTGGAGAACCTTTTGACAAGGCTCTGTAGGAAGCGAAAATTCTCGCAACCGCTCAAATTGTGCAGAGTCTTTTGGGAAACGAGAAAGTAACATGTTGTCATTTAACGCCTGGCAATTTGGAAAAAGTGCCATCTGAGCTCAACAGGTTTGATATTTGAGATACCTGAGATAAGTGAATGTTTCTCTTTGTGGGAGTGCGGAAGCTTATAACATAATAACAATAATAACGATAATAGAGATTTAATTAACCCTTTAATGCAACAATACGCAAAGGGCAAGTTAGTCAGTACACACTTGTACATAAAACATGGATAGTACTAATAGCAAACAAAATAAAACAAAAAGCAGAATCACCCCAACAAACCACAAGTATAATAACAGAGAGTTATGCTCTAGATACTTATTATGACAAAGAAGTTGTCTTCATTAGAAGCTGTCGCTAAACTTAAAGCTTAGCGATAAACTCTTAGACTATGAGACTCAGACATAACTCTCTGTTATTCTTCTTGTGTTTTTTTGGGGTGACTTTGCTTTTGGTTTCAGTTTCCAGCCATTGTGTCCAACCTCAGCCTCTTAAAACACTAAGTGAGTAGCGAACGTGTCGCCACCTAGTTCGGAACCAAGTACTTGTTGTCACGCCCGCTCCAAATAATACAGAGTATTAAAAATAGAGACGGTATACAACTAACTAACAATTCAAAAAATTGTTAGCCCTGGCCCATTTCTACCCCAATATAGGGACAAAGTATGTAAGACTAGATGCATTCTCGCAACAATTAGAACCGTAGACCGGTTTCGCTCTCATTAGAGCTCTTCAGTACGGCATACTAATTGCAGCAAAAATGCACCAAAAATAACACGGCTATCGTATAGCCAGTCTTAAAACACTAAGTGAGTAGCGAACGTGTCGCCACCTAGTTCGGAACCAAGTACTTGTTGTCACGCCCGCTCCAAATAATACAGAGTATTAAAAATAGAGACGGTATACAACTAACTAACAATTCAAAAAATTGTTAGCCCTGGCCCATTTCTACCCCAATATAGGGACAAAGTATGTAAGACTAGATGCATTCTCGCAACAATTAGAACCGTAGACCGGTTTCGCTCTCATTAGAGCTCTTCAGTACGGCATACTAATTGCAGCAAAAATGCACCAAAAATAACACGGCTATCGTATAGCCAGTCTTAAAACACTAAGTGAGTAGCGAACGTGTCGCCACCTAGTTCGGAACCAAGTACTTGTTGTCACGCCCGCTCCAAATAATACAGAGTATTAAAAATAGAGACGGTATACAACTAACTAACAATTCAAAAAATTGTTAGCCCTGGCCCATTTCTACCCCAATATAGGGACAAAGTATGTAAGACTAGATGCATTCTCGCAACAATTAGAACCGTAGACCGGTTTCGCTCTCATTAGAGCTCTTCAGTACGGCATACTAATTGCAGCAAAAATGCACCAAAAATAACACGGCTATCGTATAGCCAGTCTTAAAACACTAAGTGAGTAGCGAACGTGTCGCCACCTAGTTCGGAACCAAGTACTTGTTGTCACGCCCGCTCCAAATAATACAGAGTATTAAAAATAGAGACGGTATACAACTAACTAACAATTCAAAAAATTGTTAGCCCTGGCCCATTTCTACCCCAATATAGGGACAAAGTATGTAAGACTAGATGCATTCTCGCGGGCGTGACAACAAGTACTTGGTTCCGAACTAGGTGGCGACACGTTCGCTACTCACTTAGTGTTTTAAGACTGGCTATACGATAGCCGTGTTATTTTTGGTGCATTTTTGCTGCAATTAGTATGCCGTACTGAAGAGCTCTAATGAGAGCGAAACCGGTCTACGGTTCTAATTGTTGCGAGAATGCATCTAGTCTTACATACTTTGTCCCTATATTGGGGTAGAAATGGGCCAGGGCTAACAATTTTTTGAATTGTTAGTTAGTTGTATACCGTCTCTATTTTTAATACTCTGTATTATTTGGAGCGGGCGTGACAACAAGTACTTGGTTCCGAACTAGGTGGCGACACGTTCGCTACTCACTTAGTGTTTTAAGACTGGCTATACGATAGCCGTGTTATTTTTGGTGCATTTTTGCTGCAATTAGTATGCCGTACTGAAGAGCTCTAATGAGAGCGAAACCGGTCTACGGTTCTAATTGTTGCGAGAATGCATCTAGTCTTACATACTTTGTCCCTATATTGGGGTAGAAATGGGCCAGGGCTAACAATTTTTTGAATTGTTAGTTAGTTGTATACCGTCTCTATTTTTAATACTCTGTATTATTTGGAGCGGGCGTGACAACAAGTACTTGGTTCCGAACTAGGTGGCGACACGTTCGCTACTCACTTAGTGTTTTAAGACTGGCTATACGATAGCCGTGTTATTTTTGGTGCATTTTTGCTGCAATTAGTATGCCGTACTGAAGAGCTCTAATGAGAGCGAAACCGGTCTACGGTTCTAATTGTTGCGAGAATGCATCTAGTCTTACATACTTTGTCCCTATATTGGGGTAGAAATGGGCCAGGGCTAACAATTTTTTGAATTGTTAGTTAGTTGTATACCGTCTCTATTTTTAATACTCTGTATTATTTGGAGCGGGCGTGACAACAAGTACTTGGTTCCGAACTAGGTGGCGACACGTTCGCTACTCACTTAGTGTTTTAAGACTGGCTATACGATAGCCGTGTTATTTTTGGTGCATTTTTGCTGCAATTAGTATGCCGTACTGAAGAGCTCTAATGAGAGCGAAACCGGTCTACGGTTCTAATTGTTGCGAGAATGCATCTAGTCTCAGCCTCTTAGCAAACATAATTTTAAAACAGAAAAGTAAACAAAAACACAAACATCACGTGCATGATCACAGAAAAGTTCTTCATAACTACGGTGATACTTGAATGCTAGAAGTGCTTTCAGACTACCCTAAACATGTCGTTATTATCGTGTTTTTTTTATAGGTAGTGGGTAGCTTATTATATAATATAATATTACTAGATATAAAAGATCTCTTACATTTGGCTATATTGTGGGCCATCAAAAGCAAATCATCGCGGCCACAAGTATTATAACTATGATTGGAGGTATTTTTATTAAAGTGATGAACATTTTTATTTCTATATAAAATAGTTTTATAAATGTATATAGTGTAAGTGGTCATAATCTTCCTCACAACAAAAGTGGTTGACAAGTCTGACGAGGAATAATATTAAAAATATCAATCGTAATATTCTCTTTTGAAGCATTAGTGTTCTGCCGACACATACAGAGTTTCTCAAGGGAATACAATTATTAGATAATACTGAGCCCACAAATGCATTATAAACCATGTTCAGTGTATACTTAAGTTGAATGAGAATAAGGAACAATCTATTCAAGCTCTGACAGACGTACCCATTGTGTGCTTTTTACCGCAGCTCCTGACTAGTAAAGGTTCCACGAAATTTTCTGGATTCAGCGGAGCTAGCCTTAAGGTAAAACAGATACCCAAAGTGCATAGAAACTGTTTTGGAATTGTTGACTAATTTATTTGCCGAACGCCAATCCAACAAGTCAAAAAATACAATACACATATTTGCCCAAGAGCCTTTACATTATCATCGACAACTGCCAGAGTAGCATCGTCAGCAAACAACATTCACACCTTGAAAAAGATGGCAAGTCATTTATGAGCAAAATGAAGTTTTGTGGCTCAGGAACTGATCCTTTACTTTTTTAAACCATTCTATGTTATAAATTAAACAAATGTAACAATATTGTTAATTGTACATAACTGTTTGGTTAATCTGTCTTGTGATTTTTTATTGTTTGCAAAATATGATAGAAAATAATTTTGCTGCATTTATGAACTTTGTAAACGCCATTTCTTTACAAAATTTGTTTAACTTAGCTGTGTTGCTTTCAAAGATAACAAAATTTTCCTAAATAGAACTTAAATTGTACTCATAAAAACTAATTTGACCCGATAGAAGAAATGACCAAGTTACTATTAAGGGAAGATACCTGCCAAGTCTCTTTAAAATAGTCATTAAATTACTTTTTGACTTATGGCCCCAACTTACACCCATTGATGTAAGTGACTGCTAGTTCTCCTACCGTTAAATATATTTGTTTTTGCCGCAAACGATACCTAAACCCCTAGTATAATGTACCAAATGTTATGGGTTAGACAGCTGCTAAAGTTTTTAGATAATCCCACTAATTTTTCTAAAACATTTATTAATTACGCAATAAGTTTTTAGTTAAATACAATTTTAATACTTTAACAGGCACCACACTGAAATATACTCTTCTATATTTTTTTATGTTAATAATAAACTTCAATAATTGAAAATGTTTGATAAGTTTGCGCAGTGATTTCCTAAACCAGGCAAATATATGGTGACTGCTTTTTAAAGTAATTGAGTTTTTTCAATTATCATTGTTTGCTTAGTGGGGCTGTTTTAATACATCAAGAGATTTGAACTGTATTGATTCGTCTAGACTGGTGATATTTCTCAAATAATGGAAAGATTTTATAAGGCTTACCTCTATTTTTTTGCAGCATTTGTGTCGACTGTGTTAGGAAAAGAAAAAGGTATGAAAATGTGTTTTCTTTTTCAGAGAATTACAAAACGTGTTCAAATAAACAAGACATAAGTACACTTGGAGAACCCAAATCACCACAACACATTTTAAATAAACTTGACGATCGTTTCACTTACAAAGTTAGCGTCATCAGAGAATGAATAACTCTAAATATTTTACATCTACAACTCTGTATCTATTCTGGTATAAGTAGTCGCTTTATAGCGATTCAGGGTGGTCCAACAATACAAGGAGTAACATATTTCGTTTGAAGCACGTCCGATAGATAATAAAAGAATTAAGGTATTAAAAAAAATATATGTTAATCTTTGTGTTGTTAGACCACCCTCAATCGTTATAGACCGACTACCGGCACAAGAATTTAAACATAATTGTAGATGTAAGATACTTTGGATTATTCATCCTTTGCTGACGCCAGCTTGATTAGTAAAATGATCGACAAGTTGCTTAAAATGTGTTGCGGTGATATGGCTTTTCCAAAAATACTTATCAGTGCTCATCACATGTTCCAATCTTCATTAAGTAAACAAGACATTTTAATTTTTGCCATAGTTATTATCTTAATGTGAATGTACTTAAGAATTTAAGTTAAGGTTTTGTTCTGTAAATACCTTCCATAATAGGTCGCAATTTTAGCTGTGACAAGCCACAGCAGAATTTATGAACACCTTTTAGCGTAAACAAAAGCCTAAAAATTTAACATTGGCCTTAATCGGCGATTTGCAGGTGTGGTCGATGATAATTTTAAAGCCTCGAGTAAAATTATACAGATTTATTTAAGGCTATAATATAAATTATCTCATATTCGCGGTCTTTATAGGTTTCGCGATATTGCTTAGCAACTAATTATATATACTGATAATTTTAAACCTTACAACCAGCGTCCTTGGACTACTGAATGGCTTCTGGGCTGATCTATTGTAGTCGAGAGACGTTTCGCCAACAACACCCATCTTCTACAGGTACAATCCAGTATCACACCGATAACCCAGAAAATAAAAGGCACCTCTTGATAAAATTTGTTAAGTGCGTGCTTTTTGCAAGTGGCTTGGATAAGTTCGTTAGCCAGGAAAATGGGACTGGTTTTTCACGAAAAATATTGGGTTTTCTTTCGGAAATTCTTTTTACCATAAAGGTTTTGGTACGCAGGTTTATATTATAAAAAGTGTACTACGTACCAAAACTTAGATCTTTAGGTACAACAAACCTTATAGGCATTTAAAGAAAAAGATGCCGAGTGTCACTCATGACCAGGGAAACCCACAAAATCAAAATATTTTGTGCCGATACCAAAATATATTGTATATCACGGACAAGGATTGAGCTTTTGACGCAAAACATCAAGAAGTACCAGCTTTGAAAATTTTATAATGTTTTTTCTAAAAACGTTAAAGTCGCGACTTGAAACGTCAAAATTGGCAACTTTTAAGCAAAGAACCTAGAAGAAATACAGGTTATGCAGAGAAAATGTAGCAAGAAGTGTGTGTTACAAAACCTTAAGTTTCAGGTTCAACCGTCATTGTCCTTCATTTTACTAAATTGTTTGCAGAAAATTTTTATTTCAAGTAATGCTTTAACAGTAGTTTTAGTTATAGAGTTTAAGGTTTAATAGTAAAAGCTTCGTAGAAAATTCGCCAGTGAGGACACTGCGACTTTTAAATTTTGAAAAGATTTCTTCAAATCAGCACCAACTAGGCACTCTAAACCTCATATCCGCAGTTAACTTTAGTTTTTATCTATTTACATATATACAGGGTGACACATTTCTACGGTAAAGCTCGATATATCCTCAATGGAAGGCTTCTCATCCAGACAGTAAATTATTTATATTACTGTCTAGATCAGAAGCCTTCCATTGAGTATTTTATGATGTCTATCACAGGCTATGTGACGTTTACGAATGAACTCAATATATCCGTTATTATACAAAAAGAAAAAATTGTATACGTTAATTATAGTGTGTCTTGATATACATCTTATAAAATTTTTACAATCGCTGGATGACCCATGAGTAGTTTTACGGGACGATTTTAGGTTCATTTTCGGAAAATTTTTGTACCATTTCAAACAATGAAGTTATTTTGATGAAATGCGGTACATTTTCTCGACTATATAGGTTATACTGGTAACCATATTTGCTGCCCACTTTCATTAAAAAAAGACATAAACCTTTTTATGAAAGCTCACTACCATAATACACTTGCTACATTCAGATCTATCTAGATCTGTTTACCGTAAATTATCTTTTAGTGCATATATCAGTCGGGGTATTCTATAATTTGATAGGCAGTCTGTCTGATAAAAAAAAATCTGCTGCCAGTAAATAAGGTGTTAAGATAAAAAAGTGGGGTGGGGGTGGGCCTGTGGGTGTGCTTATGTAGAACTCCGGTATGCAATATCTTTTCTGAAATAATTTTAAGATGATTTCATTCTTGCTGTGTGGAAATACATAAACTACTTTAGTCAATCGAGTCTTTGTGTAACGAAATAATCAGTCGCTGTTATTACGCAGATAAAATAATTATGCCACATCATTTAAAGTTAAGTATATTATATAAGCATCATTAACGACAGATGGGTTAAAATTTGTTAGAAGTAAAAATAGCAAGAACTGGCGAGGTATCGCCAAATGTTTCAGTTGGGCTTATAATGGCAATGCTAAAATGGAAAATGGGAATAATAAAGAGCATTTTATATATTTATTGTTGTTTCATCAAAAGATGCAAGTAGAACTCATTAGCTTGCCGAGAAAGGACTCTGCGTGATATTCTTGGGCTGGCAGTAAGAATAATTTAGAAGCATTCGAATAAAGAGGGATAAAATGAAATTTTGGAAAACCGTATTTCAGTAACGTAATATTGCTACTTGTATAAGAAAATAAATACCATTTGTGAATATTGGATAGCAACTGAGTGCTGCTTCATTGCCGGGTCGGAATCCCAGTCCTACTATTTTATTTCGACAATAATTCAATTTGCAAAAGCGACGAAGTTCGATTCGGAGCGAGCCTGTACATTGCAAGTTTGGAGTTTCCAGTTTCCCACATATCAGCAGCTGTGCTACACACACGTTGTACATTTACAAATAAATAATACTACTACTTTATTGAACTTCCAGTGGTTAAGGCTGATAAATCTTAACCCTACTTCCTCTCTATTATTAAACTTGAGTACATATTATATTACTAAACTTTCTTTAATAAACACTTCATCCTTGCCTCTAATTTATCACTAACTAAAACATTACCACGATACTTAAGCATTGGCATAATTGAGCTGCCAAGTTGGCTGGCCGGGAATTCTGGAGAAACCTTGCTGTTCAGCAATCCTTAAAATTTATACTGTGGCAACAAAAGTTTTCCATTCTCGCTTGTTTAGAGACGGTAAAAAATGAGTTAGTTTATATACCATTCCATCTCTTAATTATTTATCGCTCTTATACAGTGCGTTCCAAAAGGAAAGAGTAAAATAATTCTTTCTGTTGTTAGTAATTTTTGAGAGAAATTCTGAAAGGGTTGAACATAGACTTTTAAAGGTCACTTTCTTAAGCAAACATTATTTTATTCACCCCAATTCTTTTTGAGGGTAACTACCCTCATAATATTTTTAAATTAAAAGTCGGAAATTACTTCGCTGTCTGGTGCTGTAAATGATTTTATGTCGTAATCAGGGGTGTTCAAGAAAATAAAGGACTATAAGAAGGTAAGAAACAAATTCAAGGACAATTAAGTTTGTTAAGTGGTTTTAAAAACACCAAAGCATATGATCCATAAGGGCTTGATTTGACTTATGATGTCATAATAATAATAATAATAATAATAATAATAATAATAATAATAATAATAATAATAATAATAATAATAATAATAATAATAATAATAATAATAATAATAATAATAATAATAATAATAATAATAATAATAATAATAATAATAATAACGCCTTACATATTGATTATTGACCAGGGAAACCGGAAGGCTTTTCTTGTGGACATTGCAGTGCAGCTCGACGATAATTGCGTTTCGAAGAAAGGGGAGAAGCGAGAAAAGTACCAACCACTCGCAGTCGAGTTGGTCGACTTGTACAAGCTGAGAAAGGTTCAGATTATCTCAGCAGTTGTACAAAAATGGGCTTGTAACACCAAACTGGCAGAAAGTTGCCACCGTTCTCCCACTTACTACTGTTCATTTAAGAACAATGCAGAAAGCAGCGATGCTTGGGACATCCTACATCGTTAGGAAAGTCCTATCCATGTAACCATACCAAAATAAAATATTATGTTTACCCCTATAGTCTCCGGGTGGACAAATCAACGTGACGCTTCACGGGGACAAAGAAAACAACGAAAGAATAATAATAATAATAATAATAACACCACAGTAGACAAACTCCGTACCCAGAATTCTTGGACTTGCGCGGGGGTGCTTACATACACATATACACAAAGGAAAGATAATGGTAAACCTAAACATCTACAATATATTTAAACTTACCTATATCAGGCCCCATTTAAATTCAGGAGTCCCTCGAGGTTCAGCTTTAGCCCCTACTTTGTTTCTTCTCTACATCAATGACCTCGTCTCTAGAACAGCCAACCCAGTTCACAGTTACGCGGGTGACAGCACTCTCCAATCAAATATACAATATTCTAAGCCTGTCTCTTTAGCTCAATAAGATAAGGTTAGCAGGCTCATGGAGCGTTCTGTCTCTGTGGATCTCCAAAAAATATTAGACTGGGGAAGTAGAAATCTTGTACAATTCAACTCCACCAAATCTCAGTCTTGCTTTCTATCTCATAAGAGATACACCAGCCCTAGACCCATCACAATGATCAACCAAGTTATTCAAAGTATAAAGTCCTTTTCACTTGTTGCCATTTCTGTGGATCGAAATCTCAATTGGCACCAACATGTCACATTAATTTCAGAAGCGGCTGTTAAGAAATTAGGTTTTCTCTTCCGGGCACGCAAAGACTTTTCACCAGCAAATCTTTGTACCTTATATACTTCACAAATAAGGCCAAACCTCGAATACTGCTCCCACGTCTGGGGTGGCGCTGCCGCTTTTACACTCGCTATTCTGGACTCCATTCAGAAGAGAGCTATACGTCTCATCGGTGACCCTACGCTCACCCAAAGGCTGCCATACCTTGCTCACCGACGTGCCGTTGGTAATCTCTCTCTCTCTTTTATAGATATCTGCACGGGCACTGTTCAGAGGAGCTTTCTTCCATAGTTCCTCCACCTGCTGCCCCAACAGATCTACCAGGTGAACAGAGCGAATGCACCCTTTTACTGTCCAGGTCACTAGGCATAGAACATATTGTTATTCCCGCTCTTTTGTCCCGATGACTTTCAAGTTGCGGAACTCGTTGCCGGCACATGTTTTTCTTTGTCCTCCGAACCTCCAAACCTTCAAGTCCAGAATTAACAAGTTGTCTATTTCCTCTTTGTTGACACCCACGGTACGATAGTATTTAGGCTGTGAGCCCTCGTGGTGTGTTGTTGAAAAAAAATATGTGTCTACAAAACCAATAGTGTGCCTTCAAAATAAAAAAATATTGGCGTTTATTAATTTACTTTTTGTAAAAAAATTGGTTTGGTGATTGTATTGTTGAACGACATTAAACACAGTAAAATAATCTCGGCAGCGAAACGAAAATATAACTTTCTATATAACTATCTCCCGATATAATCCTAAAAACGTGTGTTGGTATTGCTAATATCTGTTAGTAAAAAACACAATAGTCTTAGTTTGTGAAACATCTGGGTATAAGCAAACGAGAAGTTTTATTTCTAATTTTGAATAAAACCAAGACATTTTTTTCTGGATTTTGTAGCGAAATATAGATTATTTATTAGATTCTAATTATTTGTCAAGACGACATTCATGTTATGAAGAGCAATGGCGGCCAGCTAGAATGCTTGAATGGATTAAAGTTGGAGAGTTCTTAACTCAAGGGCAACTGTGATTAATCCATTACGGGCGAGATATTGTGAAACCGGAGATCTTAGAGAACATCATATGGTCCGCACAAGAGCTCACCAGCCTGTACGAGATCACTGTCTTCAGTTGAAGATACTACGGGGTTAAGCTGAAACTTCAACTTAGTTGGCAAATTAGCTAGAGGGTAAGCAGAAGCTGGACAAATATGACATCAATGTTCGTAGGCCCCTTCGTGGCCATTATGTAACAGGAGGGGGTCGTGCTTGAATAGTCTAATAGGCACAGGATAACCAAAATTGAAAGGAACGAAAAAATGAAATTTTGTACTATTAACAGGCTATTACAAGTTTGGTTTTCATCTAGGAGTCAAGACGTGTTCATGCCAGGAGACGACCTACAAATAGAAAACTCCTTGCAAAAGCTGAGGAAATGCATAATTATTAAGGCGGCAGTTATGGCCTGAAGAAGTATAAACAAAGGAGGAAGAACTAATTTCGTTTTGCTGACTGGCTGGTTAAATGCCGTGTCTTGCCTCTTCAGCATATTCTTTTCTATTGTGCTTTGATATCCTGCAGAAGCTGGGAAAAATTTTAAGATTGTGCACGATGATGAATTTCTTTAAGATCACAAAATTATTGCTTCGCCACGGATTGAACGGTATCCGCGTCTTGACCCATTAAATAATAGGTACCATATTCAACAGGAAAAAGGTTTTTGCACCAACACTGGTTATTGTGGGTTTTAATTTGTTTTCAAATGATTTTCTCATTTTATTTAAATCCAACCCTTTGGAATTTTTTTTCTATATTTAGGGTTAGTTTCTACAAAAGACTAAAAAATTATTACAATTCATTACCTTGTTCTGTATATTATTTTGATGTTTGTAGAATTTTTTTATGAAACTTATGTTCAGGCTTTATTATTTTGTTTATTGGTCAGTAGCCTTGCTGTTTATCAATTTGTGTTTGTTAACTAGTAACGTAGTAAGTTGTTGTTAGTAAAGATCTATATATATATATATATATATATATATATATATATATATATATATATATATATATATATATATATATATATATATATATATATAGTTTTTTTCTTTACGCCCCTTTCCTACCTTACGTGTGCTCTTTTTAGTAGTATTTACAGAAGCATGACAATTTTATAAAATAGATATTTACTACCGCAACGCACTTGCTGCGTGCCGATTTTTAGTGCACTTATGAAATTAATGTGGAGATCCCGACTTGTGAATTTTGAAAAAAAAATCAAATGAGCGCGAACTAGGACCCCTAGAACCCATATCCATGATCAGTTTCACTTTTTATATGTCAGTCTATATATATATATATATATATATATATATATATATATATATATATATATATATATATATATAATATATATATATATATATATATAATATATATATATATATATATATATATATATATATAATATATATATATATAGAACCTCGGTGGTTCAGGGGTAAGAATGTGTGCCTCTGAACTGAAGGGTACTCGGTTCGATCCCAGGGTACTCCTATCACTTTTTTAAGTACAAACTGTAACATTAACATTAACCGAGGTTATGGCATTGTATTTGAGCAAGTTCAAGTCTGCACGTTCCGCCCTTCGGAGGAGGCGTAAATCCGTCGGTCCCGTGTCCATGCGATGTCGGGCACGTTAAAGATCCCCACCTTCCTTACAGAAAGGCAGAAGTTCGGCAAAATTTCCAGGATAGTGAGGTGAAACTGCTCCCTGGCGTCGATAACTCAAAAACCAATGGGCCGATTTTTAATAAAATTTGGCATGTATCTTCCTTTTGTAAGTGGCTTGCACAAATTCGTTAACCAGAAAATCGGGCTGGGTTTTCAGCGTAAATTTTTAGCTTAAAAAGTAACCTATACACCAAAATTTAGATTTCTATGTTACAAGAAAATGAGTTATAAAAATATTTGGTGCCAGATTATTTGTATGAAAATTTGCTACCGTAACGGACTTGCTGCGTCCAGGCGTTTTATTTTAATGCGTTTTTCTAAAAGCAAAATTTGTACTTGATTTATTAATTCTTTATGCCGTATTATCCTGCCAGAGAAAATACAACTTTTTATCCTGTTACCTGCGTCAACGTTTCCTTTTATATTCCAGAGTTCTCTTCTCCAGAATTAACATAAACGATCGCTATCGATGATTTAGATAACGAAAGACGTCACCGCATAGTATAATAAATGGCCATTTTTTTGTTCCCATTGCAAAGTGAAACTTTTCTCATAAGTCATTTATTATTTGTTATCGTAGATTTGGAACCGTCGTTTACTTTAGTGTAATTTATTATTGTTTTACGTAAGGATACGTTCTTTGTGCAATTGACTGGCTTCTTCCTTAAGCAAGGACGATACAGAATGTCACGTGTGTCTCAGAACTTTCATCATTCCAATAAATAAATAAGTAAAGAAAGATATATATATATATATAATATATATATATATATATATATATATATACTTATATATACATATATATATATATATATATATATATATATATATATATATATATATATATATATATATATATATATATATATATATATATATATATATATATATATATATATATATATATATATATATATATATGGTTATTCCCCCTTTATTATACTTGTTTTATACTATTTTATAATGTTTATGTATTATATATAAATTGCCACACGATTGTGAAACAATTTTTATATTATTTAGTTTTTAATATACTTTTTAAGTTGTATATAGTTAGTTTTAGGATCACCTGTATGTATATTATTAGATTAAGAATTGATTTTATGTGAGTATGTTTGTTTTTGATAACTACTTTTTTTTGTATAGTATTTTAAATTAGACAGTAATACACACAGCTAATTGTCAATATTTATGCCCAAATTATGTAATTATTATGTTTAATTTTGTATAATGAGGTGTTTATTAATAAAATATTAAATCTCAGGGTTTTTCTGTTATTTAAATCCTTGTGTATTTCTGTGTAATGTGTAGTATGTATTTTGGGTGGTCTACTCTTTGCTCCTGTTAAATTAGTAATAAACACAGATATAAATAAAATATTACACTGAACCTTTAATTGATGTTCCTTCGGCTGCTCAACATTTGCTTCTAAATCCCAGTTAGTCGATTCTGATTGAAAACGGGTGCCCTATGCCATTAATTTTTATATATTTTATACTTATTCACCCCATATGAATACGTCAAACAATTTTAAATTTAACAAAGGTTTCATTTAAATTTTATAGAAAATTCTAGAATTTTTACCTATTAGACCCTCTAGTTTAAAATTATTGACAAAGTTTTATTTATTATAGGTGACAGGATTTGTTTTTGTTTTCAAATAAATATGGCGAAAATTAATTCTTCAGTTTGAAGTTCTACACAGTATACGCCCTCTGTGAGACTGTTTGTAAAACACTATTTTAAGTTGGTTTAAGTTTTTGCCATATATTGATGAAATTTGTTTTTAAGTTCAAAACATATATCTCACAACAATAGATGGAATGTTTACTTATATTAATGCTGATAGGAAACTTCCTTTCACGGTCATTTATATTATTTAAGTTAATTGTTTTGTAACTTGCGTCTTGTGGATATCTGTTACAAATAATTTTGATTTATATTACCGTAGATTGACTGCTTGTTGTGATTTATTGGCTGGAAACATCTACGGGATTGCCTCTTTAAGTCTTGGACACACTTTTATAGCATTTTGGCACAAATTAACTTAAAATTAGATAATATATCTCGAAGCTAAAATACGACGCACTCTCCTTCGAGATTAGCAAACAACCACTTCTAGAATATTCTATTCAAAACGGAAATCGTCTCGATTTACTTTCTGTTTAATGCCATCTCCAGCTGCCTGGAAATTTATTTTCAACAAGTTCATTTTTTCCTTAGCTGCATTCTTCGACATCTAGTATTGTCTGGAAAATTACCGTTGCTTTGGGTCTTGACAGGTAAGTCTATCTCAGATCCCCGCCAAATTTAAATCACTCACTCAAATGTTATTTACAAACAGAAAATTTCTATAATCTAGAATATGACATTTGGATAACCTATAACTAATTAAACATGTAAACAATTACTTTTCACTTAACTAAAACACTTTTAAACACTTATTCTTGCTTTGAAAATCTGTTTTTAAAGACAAAAACAACTATTGTCTTTAAGAGCGTTCATTTTTACCTTTTAATATTATACAGAGTGTTTTCAATGCATTTTGTTTTAAAAATATCTTTCAAAATTGTAAGTAAAATCCTTTGACAATATAAATTTAATTTGTTTTTAAACATCATGTTATACATACATAATAGGTATGCAGCTTAAATAACAATTTTAATAAAATTGTTCCCATTATATAGGTTATATTAATTTTGATCGACTATTTAAATGCAGTCTTTTGCTTTCAGCTTATTGATATCATGCATCCAGTACCAAATAACAGCAACAAAAAATATGTCTTGTAACAATGTATTGTTATTTATGGTTTTTATGTGTCTAGTGTTGTGAAATATGTTGATAATTTCTATTGGAATGGCTTTGGATATTTAATGACAAGAAATACAATTTACAAAAAAAGTAGATTTACATCTCCTGCAAACTGCAAGTATTGTTTGACACTTTTTATCATTTCAATATATATCTATATATATATATATATATATATATATATATATATATGTATATATGTATATCTATCTATCTATATATATATATATATATATATATATATATATATATATATATATATATATACGCACCTATTACTGTGATACCTGCAGTCCCTCTTGTGCAAATCCTATCCTTCTTATGAGAGTCTGTGATGTTTGCCACACATATTTGAGATGACAGTCGCTACACTTAATACTAGACACCACGTTTCTGTTCTTGAAAATGAAAATGGGTCTTTCTTATTTCTGAAGATATTTTTGTTTGTGAGCACGGTGTACTTGGCTACCTCGATGTTAGCAACACTGATTAGTCGTTCAGTCATCCCACGAAGATATGGTAAGACAGCAAAATAACATGAAGTCAGCTC
The DNA here is from genome assembly GCA_964006375.1 of Tillus elongatus. Taxonomy (NCBI): domain Eukaryota; kingdom Metazoa; phylum Arthropoda; class Insecta; order Coleoptera; family Cleridae; genus Tillus; species Tillus elongatus. The sequence continues at coordinate 35,873,886 of OZ023269.1, forward strand.
TTCTGATTGCTTCGGAACACACTCCGCAGGAACAGGAGCGACTGGTGGAACAGGCTCCTCGCAAGGCCTAGATGTATCGAATAGAAGTTTTTTTGGGTGTTGGTCCGGATATACATTTCCTCTTATTACGTCGCTGTATCTCCTCAAAGCAGATTGCCTGCAGTAATTTTATCCTAGGATCGTGGTACGATATGATATTTATTTATGAGCTAGAATGCTTCTCGTACCTATCCAACTTAACCGTGTTGTGCTGGTCTCTACAAGCCCTAATGCCGTGGAAGGGTAGACCTGTTACTCCTTTTTCCATTGTAAACTTGGTAGGATCGTCGAAACTGCTGACCACTCTCAGGATGGTGTGGGTGTCATCTGCATCTTCTGGTATGGGCAGAATACGGTCGCGGCATATGGACCGCGTCTCGAACTTGATAAAACTTGACTTGTTCTGGCTCGTCTTTTGTAGTCATTTTCAAAAGGTTAAGGAAATATGAAAGGAAATGAACTCCTAGACATCAATCTGCCTACTCCTTAGAGCGGTGGATAAGGGTAGTTTGTGTTGTCGTAGCTTGATTACGAGGCCCTTGTTTGCCTACTCTCCAAATCTTATTGAATATCGTCTCTAAGTTATCAGTGTGTTCAACTCTAAACTTGAGAGAGAGTTTTTTTGTGGTCGCGCACTGCAGGCAGCTTGTGAAAGGCCAGTGATCGGCTGATCAGCAGGCTCAGTTTAAATATCTGTCGACTTTGCCTAATTAGAGTTATCCAACAACGGTTACTGTCAGTTCGTGAACGGTTGACTGGTTTATGATCTCGTCCGGGTCTGATGTTTGTAGAATTAATAAATTTGCTGCGTTCATACATTTTTAAATACAATGATCTAAGATATACGGTTTGTGATGTCGTACGGGCCTTTGTACGAGCCTGGTGTTTGTGGAATCAGGCAATTTTTGCCGAAAAATCTTTCTAGCCTAATTTTTTTGAAATGTGTTAGTGTTTTTTTTTTGGTTTCTCAAAAAAACTTGTTGCCGAAACTAATAATTTGTTATAGTCAGCAATTTGAAATAGCTACGAAAAGCGCTATCTTAACCAACTTGCTACGTTCATACATTTTTAAGCACAATGACATAAGATATACAGTCGCAAAGGATTGGTAATTAAAATTACACAATTCGTACAAATAATAATATGGTTAGAACAATAAATTGTGGAAAACTATTTTGAAACAGTAATACTGCCTTCATAGACCAAAAAACATAAAAAAATTTAGCGCTTCAACACTATCCTAGAAGTTGTGTCATTCTCCTGTTATAACCTTGTTGCAGGCATGGTTCGTTAGAGCTCTTTAGAATGCAATATGGCAAACTAGTTTAAGCTAAATCTGGAAAGATCAACATTTAATGTTCAATCATTAATCTTAGTTTACAACTTATTGCATTGAAGTTAGTAAAACAAGTGTATAAATTTTTAAGAAAGATATAAAACTGTGACCGATGGTCGGATTTGATTCGACTTGCTATGGAAACTTCTACATCCTTTTAAATTTTATGAGGCAGAAAATGTAATTTTCTTCGCCACTTTCCATGGGGAAATACAGACTACCTTTACAGCTTCCAGTATTTACAGGGCTTAAATGCTCAAACCAATACCAATTCTACGTTACATCCTTCGTACAAATAATCACAGAAGACGGTCCAAGAAATTCTCCGGGATAATAAATTATGCCTTGGTTCACCCCCACATTCAGAGAGACAGTATTACCAGGTGTCTCCTCACTTGGAATCTCAACTGTGTGACATGGATTATACATGTCATTCAACTTAAGTACACCTTACATAAAATATTAGAAAATACACTCAAAATATAAAAGCAATAAAAAGCGGAGCCTTAAAAAAGCTATCCACCAATAGAAAATCGTGAGAGAGACTTTTATTCTATTTGAAAGCACAAAATGTAACAAATATGTGCCATGTATAATTTGGTGTGGCAGGTGACTGTACCCAATGAGTGAAGTTTGGAGCCTGCCATGAGCATTGATAAGTACAATTTGGAGAACCCAATTCATCGCAATATAGTTTTTAAACCTGACAATAGTTTCACTAACAAAGTTATCGTCATCAGAAGGACAAATAGACTAAACGAATAAAAACTAGAACTACTATTTATATGTTAGTTGCCAAGCAGTAGAGAAGAGCGTCCTCTAGGAAGTTATACAAACCGACCATCACTGTTGAGTCTTAAATCTCTTTAATCGCTGCAATTTTACTTACAGCGATTTAAGACTGAACAGCGGGGGTCGTTCTTTATACCTTCCCAGAGGGCGCTGTTCGCTATTGCTTGGCAACTAACATATAAATAGTAGTTTTAGTTTTTATTAGCTTAGTTTATTCATCACCCCGATGACGCTAACTTGATTAGCGAAATGATCGTCAGGTCTGAAAATTGTAATGCGATTAGTTGGGTTCTCCAAATTGTAGCTATGACTGTACCTACTTGATTACAAGTTGCAAATTGGACTGAAATAATCATATTTATTTAAAAGACTACCTGTTCGTTTTTTGGTGAATTTTTATTTTAAAAAATAACTAATAGAGAGGTATCGATGGTGAGACTTTGCTAACATTTTTTCAAGTGAGCGAGAACTAGGACCCCTAGAACCCATATCCGGGGTCAGTTTCAATATATATATATATATATATATATATATATATATATATATATATATATATATATATATATATATTATATATATATATATATATATATATATATATATATATATATATATATATATATATATATATATATATATATATATATATATATATATATGTATATATATATATATATATATATATATATATATATATATATATATATATATATATATATATATATATATATATATATGGGTATCCATCCGATAACTCAAAAAATAACCTACCGATTTCGATCAAACTCGGCAAGTGCCTTTCTTTTATTAATGGCTTGAAAAAGTTCGTTATCCAGGAAAATCGGACAGGGTTTTCCAGAAAAATGTTGAGTTTTCTTTCGAAAAAAAATATTTTTCTCCAAAAATTACAAATCTGTTTTAATGAAATTGAACGAATATGTTGCCCTGTGAGAGGCCTTACTACGTACAAAAATTGAACTTTCTAAGTTCATAGAAAATTGAGTTATTTAAATTTTTAATTTTCTTTCGAAAAAAAATATTTTACCAGAAAATTACAAAGCTCTGTTAATGAAATCTTGTGTGTATCTTACCTTAAGAAAGGCCTTAGTACGTGTAAAAATTGAACTTTCTAAGTTTATAGAAAACTGAGTTATTCAAATGTAAAGCATTTAATAAAAACTCACTACCATAACGCACTTGCTGCGTCCCAACCTTTTTTTAAATTTTGTTAACAATGTTGAAAATGTACTTGCATTTGATAACAGATTTAAAAGTAAAAACCCTACTCTTAAAATATTATGTATTGAGAATACTGCGGAAGGCAACGGTAAAACACCTTTTTTAAATATCGCTCATGGCAGTCATGGTTGTGACAGCAACACAACAACGCCTTTACATCGCGATTATCATTTAAAATACAACGGCGTAAACATATTGGTTTCAGTGAATTTTCTTTAAAAAAATTCACTAATAGGGAGATCCCTACTTTTTAATTTTGAAAAGATTTCTTCAAGTGAGCGCTAATTAGGCCCCTAGAACACATATCCAGGGTCAGTTTTAATTCCTATATGTTTATATATATATATATATATATATATATATATATATATATATATATATATATATATATATATATATATATATATATATATATATATAGGTGTGTGTGTGTGTGCGTGTCTATGTATGTATGTACGTATGTATGTATCTCACCGATAACTTCAAAAAATAACGGGCCGATTTTGATCAAACTTAGTGAGTACCTTTCTATTGCAAGTGGCTTGGATTAGCTCGTTAGCCAGGAAAATTGGCACAGGTTTTCCCGGAAAATGTTGTGTTTTTTTTCGAAACAAATTTATATCTCTGTAAATAACAAAGCAAAGTCAACCAAATTTGGTACGCGTTTTTGCATTATAAAGAGTGAACCATGTACTAAAATTTAGATCTGTAGCTTCAAAGGAAAAAAGTTATAGGCAGTTAAAGAAAACGCTTTTGTAGCTTTCGTCAAAACGTCAAAGTCGCCATTTGAAACGTCAAAATTTGCAACGTTTAGGCAAAGAACCTTAAACAAATACGGATAATGTAAACAAAATGTTGCAAGAGGAGTGTTATGCAAACCCTTAAGTTTCAGCTTTAATCATCATTGTCCTACATTTTACAAAAATGTTTACAGAAAATTGATTTCAAATAGACCGTTTCTCTGATGCTTCGGCTGTTGGTTTAGTCAAGTTGATGCTTTGGCTGTAGGCTTTGTTAAGTTTACGGTTTATAATTTTTAACTAATTTTCGTAGGAAAAATTCGCTAATGAGGATACCGCGACTTTTGAACTTAAAAAAAATCTTCAAATGAGCGCAAACTAGGCGCCCTAGAATTTATATCCGAATTTACTTTCAGTTTTTATCTCTTTACATATATACAGGGTGACGCATTTCTATGGTAAAGCTCAATATAATTGTTTATATATAAGATACGAGAAAAATTTTTATACGTTAATTATAGGGTGTCGTAAGCTGCATATTATAAAAATATTTGATAATCACAGGCTGGTCCATAAGTCGTTAGCGATCCCTACAACTGTTTTTTTCAAACACCTTTATATTATTAGGTTTCTGCATTTTTTATAGAAATATGATGCATGTTTGTAAGAAAAAAATTGAGACGCAGTAAGTGCGTTTGGGTAGATAATTTTCATGAAATCCTTTAAATTTCAATAACTCAGTTCGCTATAAACCTAAGGTTTGTTGGCTAGGAAACCAACATTTTAAGTTTATTTTCGGAAAATTTTTGTACATTTTCAAGCAATAAGTAATTCTGATAAAACATGGTACATTGTTTTTACTATATAAGCTATACCGGTAATCAGATTGATGCCTGCTTGCATTAGAGATACATATTTGCGATAAAAAACATTTTTATGAAAATTTACTTCCATAACGCACTTGCTGCGTCCAGAATTTTTATTTTCTTGGTAATGCTCTTTATGTGACATAGAGTTAATTCCATATTAAATATATATTTCAACGAATAAATGTTTATTAACACCTATTTGAAAATTGGTATATACAGCTGTATTTCTAGTCGTAGTAAAAAATAATTAATTCCCAATTTAGCCCTAACGGATAGAGAGCTGCTTGCGGTGCCTTTTAAACTTTAAAAATACTATTTAATTTTTTAAACGAAAGGGTTATACTTGTTGAATGGCGTTTTATATGCGAAATTCATTCAGATTTTTTATTTTTGAGTTTTAAAAGAATAATATATGATTTAAATTGAAATAATTTATTACTTAAATTTTGAACGACAAATGTTGATAATCGGGACTGTAAACCTCAATGTTCTTAGGAAGACCATAAGTTATATGCCTTGGTCCATATACCTTTTAAGTCGGCACCTCTTTATTAAATTGATTTTGATAAAATTTAATAAGTGCGTTCCTATTGCAAGCGGCTTAAATAAGTTCGTTAGCGAGGAAAATCGAACCAGTGTTTCCGCGAAAAATGTGGATTTTCTTTCGAAAATTTTTTATATGTCCGAAAATAACAAGATATGACAACCAAATTTGGCATATGCTTTTCTGCTATTAAACTTACCCTATGTGCCGAAATTCAGATCTGTAAGTTAAAAGAAAAAAAGTTATGGATTAAAAAAAAAAATTGGGCGCCACTGGGGATCAGAGGAAAGCGCAAGAGCAACATATTTTGCGTGATTAACAAAACCAATTGAATACTACATACAACGGTTAAGTTTTCTTGGCGCAAAGTGGTCAAATAGTAACAGAAAAAATATTTTGAAAATTTTATAATCAAAATTTGCAATGCTCAGACAACGAGTCCGAAACAAATACGGATTACGTAGAATAAATGTCGTAATAAGTGTGTTTTACAAAGCCTTACTTTCAGTTTCAGCCGTCACTGTCCTTTATTTTACTAAAATATTGTCGAAAAATCTGTTTCAAATAGACCATCTTTCTGATGATTTGGCACTGGTTTTATCTATAGAGTTTATCGTTTAATAATTTATATTTTAGCAACTTTTCGTAGAAAAAATTTGTTAATGAGAAGACCGCGGCTTATGAATTTTAAAAGGATTTCTTCAAATGAACGCAAACTAGAACCCCTAAAACCCATATACGAGATCCGTTTCAGTTTTTGTCTTTTAGTGAATTTTCGTAGAAAAAATTCACTAATGGGGAGATCCCGACTTTTGAATTTTGAAAAAATTTTTGCAAATGAGCGCGATCTAGGACCCCTAGAACCCATATCCGGGGTCAGTTTCAATTTTTATATGTTTATATATATATATATATATATGTATATATATATATATATATATATATATATATATATATATATATATATATATATATATATATATATATATTTATATATATATATATATATATATATATATATATATATATATATATATATATATATATATATATATATATATATATATGTATCACACCGATAACTCAAAAAATAATAGGCCGATTTTGATAAAATTTGGCACGTACCTTTCTTTTGTTATTGGCTTGGATAAGTTCGTTAGTCAGGAAAATCGGATGAGGTTTTCCGGGAAAATTTTGAGTTTTCATTCAAAAAAAATTCTTATCTCAAAAAGTAATAAGCCGATTTTAATAAAATTTGGCGTGTACCTTGCTTTTGTAAATGGCTTTGACAAGTTCGTTAGTCAGGAAAATCGGATGAGGTTTTCCGGGAAAATTTTGAGTTTTCATTCGAAAAAAATTCTTATCTCAAAAAGTAATAAGCCGATTTTAATAAAATTTGGCATGTGCCTTCTTTTTGTAAATGGCTTTGACAAGTTTGTTAGTCAGGAAATTCGGACGAGGTTTTCCGGGAAAAATTTGACTTTTCATTTGAAAATTTTTTTTATCTCAAAGAATAATGGGCAGATTTTGATATAATTTGTCATGTACATTCCTTTTGTAAATAGCTTTGACAAGTTCGTTAATCAAAAAAATCGGACGAGGTTTTCCGAAAAAATTTTGACTTTTCATTTGAAAAAAATTTTGATCTTAAAAAATAAAAAATCTATGATAACCAAATTTGGTAGGTAGGTTAACGATATAAAAAGTAAACTATACACCAAAATTTAGATTTCCATGTTACAAGAAAAAAAAGTTATAATAAAATATTTTGTGCCAGATCATTTCTATGAAAATTCACTACCATAACGCACTTGCTGCGTCCCGAGTTTTTACACATATACAGAGTGCGGCATTTCTACGGTAAAGCTCATTATATTTGTAATTATAGGACATATGAGAAAAAATTATATACGTTAATTATAGGGTGTCTTGAGCTGCATCTTATAAACCTATTTGACAATCACAGGGTGGCCCATAAGTCCTTGGCGATACGCACTTTTTTTTCATATAACATCCATTGTGTCCCCATTTTTGTATTTTCCATCGAATTATAATGCATATTTGTAAGGAAAAGAAAATTGATATAGTTCATCATGCTATTTGAGTTATTTCAATTGTTTTGCAACTTTTCACGTTTTTGGCACATATCACAAATTGTCATAGGGCATTTTTACCAATAGATAGCGGAGCCCCATGGAAATGACACATTCCGAGAGCTTTTTGTTTGTACTACTCTTTGAAAAAATCGAGCTGCCGTATATAGGCACTCTAAAATAGTGGCTGAATTTGAAAAGTTTACGCAGAAATGTTTTTAGTTTTTCCGTACAAATAATTGTTTGTAAGATTTTTGTGATATGTTGATAATTAATAATAAATGTTTAGTAAGTTATTGTAAAAAAAAGTGGTCTAATTTTTCTGAAAAATATAATTTAGTGTAACATTACTGAAAGCAATTTCTGCTAAAAAAAATGGTGAATTTTTGTAAAAGAAATTTTTGTACATTTTCATAAAATTTTCTTTTTTAGTCTTGGTCTAAAGCTGTTTGTGAATAATATATCTTGGCAAGTGTGTAAATAGCTTAAAGAACTTCGTTGGCCAGGAAAATCAAAGCAGTTTTTCTGGAAATTTTAAACTTTATTTTCGGAAAATGTTTGTACATTTTGGAACAACAAAGCTAATTAAATGAAATATGGTGCATTGTTAGTTATATATAGGTTATATTGCCAACAAAAAAGTCCTTCTTTTCAAAACAAGATATTTTGACACTTAAAACATTTTTACGAAAATTATCTACCATAACGCACTTACGTCCAGACTCTTAAATACATTATCTTGTCCAACAACACTGTTTATAATGCTACTTATTATTTCAAAAATGTAAACAGCCATCATATTTAGGATATATACCTGGATCTTGAAGCTATGTGTATATTTATATATTATATTTTACTTAGGTAACAAACAATTTCTATACATAAATTTGACACCTTTTCCTATTTTATATCATGTTCTAGCTAATTATTAAACTAGAATAAAAAATAACCCTAATATAACTATGATTTTGTAATTTGGGTCATATATCAATATCATATTATTTTGTCAAACTCCCATCTTTATTATACTTATCGTTCAATTGTTTTTTGCGTTATAAGCTTGTTCATAGATAGTTATAATGTTATTCTGCGAAAGTATTTTTATCATTAACAACCAAAGCAAGACGATTTGCATGAATTCCAGTTATTATGTTCTCTCAGGCCTTATGATAGAACCAGTAACAAAGACCTTAAGAAGTCCAGTAAGTCGTTTCAGTACAATTGTAAATAGAGACATGTATAGCAGGCCGCTTTTATTGACACCTACTTTTATTGAAAGTGCTCTCGATATAAAGCTATTCACCATTAACCGCAACCTCTGTTGTAAAGATTCTCGACTCATTTTATATGTATTTGTATGTAGTATTATAAACTGATTCAATATTTTTCAGAAATGTCTGGCTACCATTGTGATCAAAGCGCTTTTAAAAGCAATTGTGGCGATGGTAACTTTGCTCTTGCTATTGCTATGTGTGAATTGCAATTCTTTATAAGCGTCAAGCTGTAAGTTATATTTGTTCTTTCGACGAAATGCAGGTACGATATTTTTATTCTAAGAAACACCTTGTTGATTTTTAATGCTCCAGCCAGCTTCTGAAAAACTAACAAGAAGACTCCAACTGTTTTTTTGTCGTTACGTCTTCATTAAAATGTACCTATAGATGCAAGTGATTTAAAGGTGTGATATTTTCTTTCTTGGCAACAAACGTGGCGATCGTAAAGCTTCGTTATATATTGTTGATTTGGCCAAATGTATTCTAACTCTTTTTGAGATCCCTCTAAAGGTGAGTGCTGACCTAAGCAAATTTACGGGCATAAATGCTGTGCACGTAAATACGCCTTGGTCGGTAGTAGTTACTAGTTGAACTGTGTGTGCGTGTACGCCGCTGCGCGCACAAACGCTATCTGTCGCTTGTCGGTTTTCGGTAACTTCAAAAGCTGTTTACTCGTAAATTTGGTCGGTCTGAACGGGCATCTGGACAAGGTGGTGCATTTTGCGCATATATAGGTACCTTAATCTAAGTCATAAAAAGAAAGAACCATGAGATGGAGCAATCATATGGCTCTGCAACTATTTAACGAGTCTAAAAACATCCCATCTTATCGGATCCTAAAAACGCACAATTTTTTTTAGATAAAACAAAAGCTGACGAATGGAAGATGATTGGAAATAACCTTAAAGGAATCAGTTTTTCAGCAAAACGCAAAAATAATAATCTTTTCAGGATATTTCCGCAGGAACACCGCGAAGGAAATAAAGCCATTAAAGACATCTGACAAAAATATTTTAAGTAACCACTGAGTTTTTGCGAGTGCAGGTTAGCTATTAAACTGGATTAATTATATAGCTCTCTGCTGCGACAAACCGTTGACATTCGCCACCGTTCTCGTCGTTTATCCTCTTATGAAAGTATAGTATAGTATACAAAGTAAGTAAAGGCCGAATAGCTCAGTTCGCGAGGTGAGTAATCTCTAGAATCGAACTAGGAGGTCACGGGTTAAAGTCCCGTATTCGAACGGTCGGTCCTTTTCACTCGAATGTAGAAAGGCCGGCTTCTGGTGAATTATAGGTGGTGTCCTTTGTCTATATGTGCATGTAAGCTGCTCCCGTACAAGACTAAGACTTCTGTGTGCGGAGTTTGTCTACTGTGGTGTTATGAATATTATTACTATTATATGCACTACTGCGTATGTAGCACTTGCAACACAACATAATTATTTATTTTTCTTTCTTCTTTTTGAAACAAACCATGAGCATTGGACACACACAACTGGAACGAAGGTTTGTGCACACAGACTTAGAGTTAACATATTTCGACGTATGTACGTGCGTGTACACAAGGCGTTCGTGCGTATAAATATGCTCAGGTCAGTACCCACTTTTAGACAGTTTATATTAAAGATTTTGAATCCTAAATATGCATATAGAGACTTCTTCTCTGGCTTCGCAAGTGTTGGTTTTTTGCTCCTGTCTGACATGTAAATTTTATATGCATTTTCTTATATCATTATTTACATTGATATTCATATTCACATTCGTATTCGTATTCGTATTCGTATTCGTATTCGTATTCGTATTCGTATTCGTATTCGTATTCGTATTCGTATTCGTATTCGTATTCGTATTCGTATTCGTATTCGTATTCGTATTCGTATTCGTATTCGTATTCGTATTCGTATTCGTATTCGTATTCGTATTCGTATTCGTATTCGTATTCGTATTCGTATTCGTATTCGTATTCGTATTCGTATTCGTATTCGTATTCGTATTCGTATTCGTATTCGTATTCGTATTCGTATTCGTATTCGTATTCGTATTCGTATTCGTATTCGTATTCGTATTCGTATTCGTATTCGTATTCGTATTCGTATTCGTATTCGTATTCGTATTCGTATTCGTATTCGTATTCGTATTCGTATTCGTATTCGTATTCGTATTCGTATTCGTATTCGTATTCGTATTCGTATTCGTATTCGTATTCGTATTCGTATTCGTATTCGTATTCGTATTCGTATTCGTATTCGTATTCGTATTCGTATTCGTATTCGTATTCGTATTCGTATTCGTATTCGTATTCGTATTCGTATTCGTATTCGTATTCGTATTTACATTCACATTCACATTCACATTCGCACTCACATTCGCATTCACATTCACGTTCGCGTTCGCATTCGGGTTCGCGTTTGCGTTCACGTTCACGTTTACGTTCACGTTCACGTTCACGTTCACGTTCACGTTCACGTTCACGTTCATGTTCACGTTCACGTTCACGTTCACGTTCTCGTTCACGTTCACGTTCACGTTCACGTTCACGTTCACGTTCACGTTCACGTTCACGTTCACGTTCACGTTCACGTTCACGTTCACGTTCACGTTCACGTTCACGTTCACGTTCACGTTCACGTTCTCGTTCGCATTCGCATTCGCATTCGCATTCGCATTCGCATTCGCATTCGCATCCGCATCCGCATCCGCATCCGCATCCGCATCCCAATCCCCATCCGCATCCGCATCCGCATCCGCATCCGCATCCGCATTCGCATTCGCATTCGCATTCGCATTCGCATTCGCATTCGCATTCGCATTCGCATTCGCATTCGCATTCGCATTCGCATTCGCGTTCTCGTTCGCGTTCGCGTTCGCGTTCGAGTTCGCGTTCACGTTCACGTTCACGTTCACGTTCACGTTCACGTTCACGTTCACGTTCACGTTCACGTTCACGTTCACATTCACATTCACATTCACATTCACATTCACATTCATACTCACACTCATATTCATATTCATATTTATTTTGGAAACATTTCATAAAACATTTCGAGAAATTGAAATATTAGTACAAATGTAGGGGTAGCTTTTAAATCGTACAAAACGGCGCGTAGTGTGTTATTAAACCAAAAGAGAAAAATTTCTTGACGAAAGTTGCAATTTATAAATTAGATTGTACACATTGTAACGCAGTCAACATCAGACAAACTTCTAAAAATTTCAATACTAGATACAAGAAACATATTTCTATATAATGCAGAAAGAAAGTGACTTTGTTGTTGTCTAACTACGCCTATCTACATATCCTTATTTGTAATTGACTGAGATCAAATGTGTTTTTTATTCTGCACTGGACCAGTTTCTTTAAACTTTCTTACCAGCTTCATGAAGCATTGAGCTTGAACATTTTTGACAGGAAACTGTGTGTGTGTGTGTTTTGTTTCTTTAACGTCGGCCTACACCCGCGACTATGGCCAATCACCGACGCCAGGGAGCAGTTTTACCTCACTATCCTCGAAATTTTGCCGAACCTCTGCCTTTCTGTAAGGAGCGTAGGGATCTTTAACATGCCCAACATCGCATGGACACGGGAGCGGCGGCTTTACGCCCCCTGGAAGGGCAGAACGTGCAGACATTCAACTTGCTCAAATACAATGCCAAAACCTCGGTTGATGTTAATGTTACAGTTTGTACTGAAAAAGTGAAAGGAGAACCCTGGGATCGAACCCAGTACCCTTCGGTTCAGGGGCACATATTCTTACCCCTAAACCACCAAGGCTGTAAAAGGAAACTGTAATCTGAAATCATTAATGCCGTAATTAAGTTTAGGCGGCTTTTTCTGATCTTCTAAAGAGTAAACAATTTTAACAACATTGCCTCACACTCCCGCAAACCGAAGTTTCACCAGCTTAAGACTAAACGTCCTAAAAAACAACAAATGATTTTAGTTTTTTTATCAATAACATAAAATTAAAAAATTCGGGACGTAACAAGTGCGTTATAGTAGTGAATTTTCATATCAATTGTACACTGTTAGTAAGATATACTATTCGAACTAATTCTTTAAATCCAAATGGCGAACTGTTTTAGAGTCCCAGTTAGCGATTATTTGAAAAAAATTATGTTTTATATGGAGATAAAAAATACAAATTTTGTCGTAGATAATATAATATGTAAGTACTGCAAATGTTTAAAAATATTGTGCAACAAATTTTATTAAAGTTTACAAAAGTTTTTCAGAAGAAAACTAATTATTTACAAAGGGAATGTGCCTGTCAAATTATAAATATGGCAGGTATTTTTCCTTATTAATTGACTGGACGGTTTTGTTTTAGTCTACTCGTCCAGTTTTTGCTAACATTAAACAACAACAAAAGTTTTTGAAAACAAATTTTTAGTTATCCTCGAAGCTTATTATGTTATTTTTCTTTAATTTAGTACCCAAGTGCGTTTACATAAGTGTTACTTTGGTTCAAGATTGAAGATTCTGGCTTAATGGGAAATTTACTATCGGATTTGAAATATTTTTACGAAAATTTTCTACCATAACATAAAAAACCTTTTTTGTTGTTTACTGTTTGCAAAAACTGGATGGGTTGACTAAAACAAAACCATCCAAGCAATTAATAAGGAAAAATACCTGCCATATTTATAATTTTTTTTTCTCAGAAAATTACACAGAAATTTTAATGAAATTTGATAGATATACTGCCTTAGGAAAGACCATACTACACTCCAAGATTCAACTTTCCAAGTTTATAGAAAATTTAGTTATTAAAATTTGAGGCAATTAATAAAAATTCACTACCATAACGCACTTGCTGCGTCCCGAACTTTGTTATACCATGAAATCTTACTGACAACATCAATGAAATGCGCTTTTTGTATCAATAGAATTTTCGATATTTTTAGAAATTTCTCGGAATATGCCAAACCAAATTTACCCAACTAGGTGTCCTTTTAAAGGCAATTCAATGCCCTTGTGAAAGGGGAAATACACAAACCCATGTTATATTTAAAATTTCAGGGGTGAGTTCCAATGTAACTAAAGGGTTGAAGTTGTAGTTTAAAAATTAGTATAAAAAATGTCTCTCCTGACATATCACACACGTGTTTTAGCGAACTAAAAAATAACCTAGAATTAGTTTCCGTATGTTTCGATTACAATGGGTCATTCTCCCTAACAGGTATTAAATAATAAATGTGAACACTTAAATATAAACTTTAGCATCGTGCATTTCCGTGCTGCATAATGACTAAGTCGCGTTTGTTGTCACACTAACATTTAGAGACTTAAAGTGATCTGAAAATGTAAGTGCTATATAGCACTAGCTGATAGCAGAAATAGGCTTGTCTCTTCCTGAGATCTCATGACTGTTAAAATGAAAATCACGAGACTTGCATACACTTTTTTACATAAAATGTTTTCAAATAAATTATCTCATTCCAAAATAACAAAAATATCTGTATAAATGTGTGGGTTTTAATATTAAAATGCATTTTTTATTAAATGGACAGTTGTATATGAATGACGTGTTGGCAATTATCCACCGGTAATCCAATGTTTATTTATATTCCCGATTTTGATTTCGGGTCATCTACCCTCGGGCCATATTCTCTTTTGATAGCCTCACATCTCTACAATTTGAATACTCAAATGAATTGTTTTTTCATTTATGTTACTGTTTATTGGCAACACTGCGTGTAAAAATTAATCAAAGTATGCAAAGCGTACGTTTCAACACTTTCAGAGATCGCTTATTGTTCTATCTGACGAATACAAATCATTATATTTGAAAAACTGTTATTCAGTTTTAACTCCTCATTTGAATTTGACATGGATTGTATGTATTCAATAATCTATAGAAGGCGGTGGATATTATTGTTCATGAGTGACGCTTTTGTTTAGAGGGTTATTTTCGTACACCTTATTGCACTTAACTATGCATCAGTATTCACAAAAAGCTGCCTAATATCACCTATCACTTATTTTCCTAAAAGTGTCCGCCCACAGTTAAATGCTACTCAATAATCTGATTTTCATCTTTTTATCAATTTTTAATTTCCCAGTAAACGTATTACGATAGACCATTTATTTTATTCTTTTTACAAAGCTAAGTCTCCTCGGCGTCGTCTGTGAGTGCATGCAAGCTGCCTGTAGCATAATTGAAAGATGGTGTGGTAAGCTGGGACTCTCCGTAAACCCGGCGAAGACGGAGATGATCCTATTCACCAAGAAGAGGAATGTAGGGGGGTTCTGGGCGTCCGTGATGTTTGGAAAACATTTAGCTTTAGTGCGACAGGTCAAATATCTGGGGGTGATCCTGGACTCCAAACTAAAATAGGGGTTGCAAATAGAACGCGAGTGCGTCGAGTGATAGGGAGGACCTGGGGACTTAATCCCCGGATCCTTCACTGGATTTACACTGCGATCGTCAGGCCGAGAATTCTCTATGGGGCGTTTGTCTGGTGGTGTGGTGTGAACCAAACTACCAGCAGGAAGCTGGCCAAACTCCAAAGGCTGGCAATCCTGGGTATCACAGGCGCTATGAGGACGACACCCTAAGCCGCCCTAGAGGTCTTGCTGATGCTGCCACCGCTTCCCATCTGTATCAGAATTGAGGCTAGGGCGTCACATCTCAGAATGCGAGGCTCTGGAAACTGGTGCGGAGAGGGAGCAGTAATAGGACATGCAAGAGTTTCCAAGGAGGTGGAAAAGGAAATTCCGATTTCCGCCATCAAGGTACGGGATGCCGAGGATGATATTAGGTTGACCAGGCCATATACCCTCAGGATCCCGAGTAGGGATCAGTGGAGCGAAAATGACGTTGCATTCCAGCCCGCAGGCCTGGTCTGTTTCACCGACGGATCGCGGCTGGAGGATCAACAATCCTCCGGGGCGGGAATACACATCGAGGGCCTGGGGGTGCGCGAGAGTTATGCTCTTGGCGCATATACCACGATATTCGAAACAGAGGTGTACGCTATCCTGTCTGTGGCCAATAGACAAGATGTGAGAAGGAGCTCCAAAAAATGTGTGTACATTTGCTCGGATAGCCAGGCGGTCCTCCGGGCAGTCTGCGCGGCCAGAATCAGGTCAACACTGGTTCAGGAGTGCGCTGACGCCCTTAAAGGACTAGCCAGGACAAAAAGGTGCAACTGGTGTGGGTTCCGGGACACTGTGGCGTAGCGGGAAATGAGGTGGCGAACAATCTCGCTAGGCTTGGTTCCCGGCAGCCGTTCTGTGGCCCGGAGCCTGCGATATGCATAAGCAGGAAGACGGTATCTGTCGCCTTAGACAGGTGGACAGAGCAAGTAATGGTGAGGCACTGGGGGTCGGTTGGTGGCTGTAGGCAGGCGGGGACTTCGTGGAGGGGCCGGACAGAGATAAAACTGTCTGGCTACTCGGTAGGAGTCGACCTACGCCTCGCCGCATCCTTGGGGTGCTGACAGGCCACTGCGCCCTTAGAAGACACTTCACATTGATAGGGGTAGAGAGGGATCCCATTTGTCAGGAATGCGGCGAGGATGAAGAAACGCCCTACCACTACCTGTGTAAATGCGAGGCTTTTGGGAGTCTTCGAGCAGAATTCTTCGGATCGAGGATTCTGCAGGGGAACCAGGTAAGTACTCTCCAATTGAAGACCGTCACGGCTTTCATTTCGAGGTCGAGGCGGTTTGGCGATGGAACCGAGGAAGAGTTGGTTGCTGGGTTGCTGGGGTTGGCAAAAAGGGCCAGTTGTGGCCTACTAGCTTGGTGTTGGCCTCCCCACCACTGCTACTACTACTACTAAGTCTGTGACCTATCATTGAACAATGTAAGGTGGGTTAACAACGAGTGTATATTTGTAATGCTTGTTATATATTATTTGTATTATTTGATTTTTATTATTGAATACAAGGCGGCCCATCTACAATACGCTAGGAGGACTCTGAATATTTAATCTCCTTTATTTTTAGGGATAGATATGCCTAATTTTACAAAGCTAGATTAAATACTTAACTGACGGTTAGTTGATCAAGGCTTCCGATGACCAATCACAGAGTATGATTCTGGTTTTGCCATAACAACCAAATATTTCGAAGCTGTGATTGGTTATATTAGGCCTTGATTAACTTACCGGCCGTTAAATGTTTAATCGAGAATTGTGAAACTTGGCAAGAGTCTGTTAAATTAACAAGGTGATTTATAGAATTTTAGGCTGATTACAAACACGTTTTCGTATTTAATATATTCGAAATATTGTGGTTATTAATGTGTTCAAAGTTAACACTGATACTGTCCAATATAACTATTATAAACTTCAAGTTTAACTAATCTGGCAGTGTTTTAATGTTTCATCTACATAATACTTTGACAAAACAATTTATTTTTATGAAATAAAATTAAACACTCATACTTTTCAAAACTAAAAAGGTACGAAAGATGCTCTCTTCTCTTAATACCAGGAAAGCCTCTGGCCTTGACGAGATCCCAGCAATTGTTCTCAAAAAATGCGCACCAGAACTTGCTCCTGTCCTGACTCGTCTGTTTCAGATATCTTACAATAAAGGCATATTCCCTAGTAACTGGAAAACTGCTCGAGTACAACCCATCCCCAAAAAAGGATCCAAAGCGCTTCCTAGCAACTACAGGCCTATTTCTCTCCTTTCAGTCATCTCTAAAGTGATGGAAAAGTATATAAACACCGAACTACTAAAATTCCTTGAAAAACACAGTCTAATCCACGACAGGCAGTATGGATTCCGTCAGCGCAGATCGACTGCCGACCTCCTTTCCTTTGTCACCCATTCTTGGAACAAGTCTATGGAACAACACGGTGAATCCCAGATTGTTGCTCTAGACATATCCAAAGCATTCGACCAGGTCTGGCACGCAGCGCTGCTTAATAAACTTTCGGCCTATGGCCTACCACCAAAACTTTGTACCTGGACAGCAAATTTCCTCTCCAACAGGAGCATATCTGTTGTTGTGGATGGCCATTCCTCTAAACTGTATCCAATTAATGCAGGAGTTCCTCAAGGTTCAGCTTTAGCCCCTACTTTGTTTCTTCTCCACATCAATGACCTCCTCTCTAGCACATCCCACCCAGTTCACAGTTACGCGGACGACAGCACCCTCCACTCAAATATACAATATTCTAAGCCTGTCTCTTTAGCCCAATTAGATGAGGATCGCAGACTCATGGAGGGTTCTGTCTCCGTGGACCTCCAAAAAATATTAGACTGGGGAAGTAGAAATCTTGTACAATTCAACCCCACCAAAACTAAGTCTTGCTTTCTTTCTCACAAGAGATACAGCAGTCCTAGACCCATCACAATGAACAACCAAGTTATTCAAAGTAATGAGTCCTTCTCTCTTGTTGGCATTTCTGTGGATCGAAATCTTAATTGGCACCAACATGTTACATCAATTGCAGAAGCGGCTGCTAAGAAATTGGGTTTTCTCTTCCGGGCTCGCAAATACTTTTCACCAACTAATATCTATACCTTATACACTTCACAAATAAGGCCAAACCTCGAATACTGCTCCCACATCTGGGGTGCAGCTGCCGCTTCTACACTCGCTATCCTGGACTCCATTCAAAAGAGGGCTATACGTCTCATCGGTGACCCTACCCTCACCCAAAGGCTTCCATCCCTTGCCCACCGACGTGCCGTTGGTGACCTCTCTCTCTTTTATAGATATCTGCACGGGTACTGCTCAGAGGAGCTTTCCTCCATAATTCCCCCACCTGCTGCCCCCAGCAGATCTACCAGGGGAACAGAGCGAATGCACCCTTTTAATGTCCAGGTCACCAGACATAGAACATCTTGTTATGCCCGCTCTTTTGTCCCGATGACTTCCAAGTTTTGGAATTCCTTGCCGGCACATGTTTTTCCTTCTCCTCCGAACCTCCAAACCTTCAAGTCCAGAATTAACAAGCTGCCTCTTTCCTCCTTGTCAACACCCACGGTACGATAGTATTTAGGCTGTAAGCCTTGGTGGTATGTTGTTGACATAAAAAAAAATACTTAAGAGTTATTTTTTGCCAAAAATAAGGGATAAAATACATTATTGTTATCAGAAATGAAATAAAATAGAATAATTTAATATATAGCCCATAAGAAAACAGGTAGGCATAAATTGGGTTACCGTTATAACCTATATAGGAGAAATAATGTACCATATATAATCAAAATAACTTATTGTATGTAAATGTACAAAAATATTCCGCAAATAAACTTAAGGTGGTTCTAAAAAGACTGGTTTCCTAGCCAAAGAACCTTAGGTTAATAGCAAATTGAGTTATCGAAATTTAAAGCATTTAATGAAAGTTCGCTACCAAAACGCACTTGCTCCGTCTAGATATCTTTTTTATTACAAACATGAATCATATTTCGATGAAAAATGCTATAATATAAGGGATGTCCGAAAAATATTTGTAAGTATCACCAACGAATTATGGGTCATCCTTGATTGCGAAAATAATTTTATAAGATGCAACTCAAGACACCCCTATATTCAACGTATAAATTTTTTTCTCTTATCTTGTATAATAACAATTATATTCAGGTTTACCGTAGAAATGCATCACCCTGTATATATGTTAACAGATAAAAACTGAAACTAAACCCGGATATGGATTCTAGGTGGCCTATTGAAGAAATCTTTTTAAAATTCAAATGTCGCGGTCTCCTCAATAACGAGTTTTTTGTACGAAAATTAGCCAAACATTATAGACGGTTAAACCAAAAACGTAACAAAAACTACTGCCAAAGCATCAGAGAAAGGGTCTATTTCAGATGAGTTTTCTGGAAATATTTTAGTAAAATAAAGTACAATGACGATTGAAGCTGAAACTTAAGAGTTTGTAGGACACTCTTCTTGCGAAATTTTCTTTACATAATCCGTATTCGATTCAGGTTCTTTGCCTAAATGTTACTAATTTTGACGTTTCAAATGCAACTTTGACGTTTTGACGAAAACCGCAATTTTTTTTCTTAAAATGCCGATAACTTTTTTGTCTTTTAACTTACATACCTAAATTTCACTACATTGTTCACTTTTGATAAAAATTAAGATCAGGATATTTTTTAAACGCAAATAACTCAAAAACTAGTAGGGTTAAGCATAGGAGATTCTTAACAAAATTTATAGAGGAGCAAGATATTAGATAGCGATGAGAATTATAGGGGGTCCCATTAAAAAAAAAGAAAAGAAAAATATTTCGGTTCGCGTTTTAAGCCAGCCTGTATATGGCTGCTGAAATTAGAATAAATAAATTACATTGCAAGAGAATAGACTACCAGTGGAAAGTATTTCAGTAAGAATTACAGTTAAGAGCCTCGGTGGTTCAGTGGTAAGAACGTGTGCCTCTGAACCGAAGGGTACTGGGTTCGATCCCAGGGTACTTCTTTCACTTTTTCAGTACATACTGTACAATTAACATCAATCGAGGTTGTGGTATTGTATTTGAGCAGGTTAAATGTCTGCACGTTCCGCCCTTCGGAGGAGGCGTAAAGCCGTCGGTCCCGTGTCCATGCGATGTTGAGCACGTTAAACCCTCCTTACAGAAAGACAGGGGTTCGACAAAATTTCCAGGATAGTGAGGTGAAACTGCTCCCTGGCATCGGTGATTGGCCATAGTTGCGGAAATAGGCCGACGTTGAAGAAATAAACACACACACACAAGAATTAAAGTTGAATTTAATTTATCCTATATCATAGAGGGTGATAAATACACGACGATTCAGGCAAAGAAATGGCAATATCTTCTCAAACACCCTATATAATGTAATAAAACTCTATATTGAGATAACGTTCGAAGCGAGGAGAATCTTAGCCTTGATAAATATATACAGTATAGAGTATAAGTTTGTGATGCCATTCACTTAGGGAACACGCTGTATTTGCAAAAATATTTTTAAATTGTGCGCATCCCAACACCATTTTCTCATGAAAGAAATTTCCCAAATTATAATTTATTATAAGACAGATATTGGACTTTCCCCCATATGTTTATATATACATATAAGAATTTAAACTGACGCCGGATATGGGTTCTAAGGGTCCTAGTTCGCTCTCTTTGAAGAAATTTTTTCAAATTTCAAACGTCTCGATCTCATTACTTAATTTTTTAAGAAAATTCATTAAAACGTTAACTTTCGTTCAAGAGGACTTTGGCGTGATATTTCAAAATTGATTACACCAGACGATTTTTTGTTACATTTTACATAAAAATTGTTTTTGTTTGTTCTAAAATTTTCAAAAATTATTTAGTCGGAAGGAAATTCAGAAATTCAGAAAACGGCTACTGAATAAAACTTTAAAAAGATGGAGAACGGCATTTTATACATTTTTTACATCTGTATAATATAAAAAATATCCCACTTGCATTTTTGTATTAACATTTTGGGATGATCACTTTTTTTTAGCGTCCACGAATAAAACTAGCTAGCATGCTTTGATAGTACCTCATACAACATATGTAACAATGGTAAAAAATTTTTCAAAAGTGCATCGGAGCCGAGATATGTGATTTATTAGGTAAGCGACATTCTAAAATCGAAAACTATGGTAACTAGAGCTTCGGAAAAAAAACTATTCGACAACAAATGTAAGTCAAAAAATATTTTTTTATTTTCTTATTCTTGCCACCAGATAGCGCTTTTCGGATAAAACTTTTCGAAGGCTGTTATTAAAATATTCCTATTACAATCTTATCTTCTTTTTAATTTTTCTGAAACCCTTAATCTTGTTTCATATTTTTGGTCTGAGTTATGACCCTATTATACATGGTGTTCACGGGAACCGTTTAGGATAGCTATCTCCGTTATTATTGGAGGTACAGTGTGGTTCAGACGGGGAAAGTTATTCAACTTGTCACAGAATCTCGATTCTGACGACAAAGAACAATTGCGCATCGAATTGCTGGTATTGACATATCAAGTTAAATTTTCTTAGTGAACTCTAGGTATTTTCCCGGCTAGTTGAACTGCAAATGCGATTCTCCATCTTATGAAGTTAACGCGTTCTAGTCAATGCTGCATAGTTCCAGAGATATACAGATCTGCATATGCTTGTTCACGGGAATTGTTGACAATAGCCATCTCCGTTATTATTGGAGCTGCAATGTGGTTCAAATGGGAAAAGTTGTTTAACTTTTCACGAGCATCTCGATTCTGACGTCAAAAAGAAATTTGCACATAGAAATCTCGAAACAGGTATGGAAATTTTACATTGGGTTTTGTGATAATCACTTTTTTAGCGGCCACAAATAAAACTAGCATGCCTTGATAGTACGTCATACAACATAGCTAATAGCGATAAAATCAGATTTCAAAAGTGCATTGGAGCCGTGATATACAGGATGATTCATTGGGTGAGCGACATTCATATCTTGGTAACTATGGCAATTGGAGCTTGGGAAAAACATTCGAAAGGTTTTTCAAGTACAATTAAGGTAATGTTTTTTATTTTCTTACTCTTTCCACCAGATGGCGCTTTTTTAGATGAAACTTTTTGAAGGCCGTTATCTCAAAATATTTTTATTGCAATGTTGTAAAAGATTACCCACTTGCATCAACTTTTAATTAAATTCAACCCTATTATCACCCTTTAATAAAAGAGGGCCGAAACACAGACAAAAATATAGAACAAGATTTAGGGTTTCAAAAAGAGTTAAAAGAAGATAATGTTGTTATAGAAATGCTTTAAGATAACATCCTTCAAAAAGCTTCATCCGAAAAAGCGCCATCTGGTGGCACGAATAAGAAAATAAAATAATTTTACATGAATTGTACTTGAAAAAACCTTTCGAATGGTTTTTTCCCGAAGTTTTAGTTGCCATTGTTGCCGATATATTAATGGCGCTCATCCAATGAATTATCCTATATATCTCGGCTTCGATACACTTAAAATCTCTTTTTACCGCTATTACATACGTCGTATGAGGTACTATCAAAGTATGCTAGTTTCGCTGGTGGCCGCTAAAAAAAGTGCTCATCCCAAAACCCAATGTAAAAGGATCATACCCCTTTGGCGCGACAAAATGCATGTGAAAATAAACCAAGTCTTTCTCCATTCAAAGCTTTTGCAAAACACATTACTTCAGAAGAGGAAGATTACATCAATTTTAGTATATCTATGGTTGATGTCAACATTAAACGGTTCCTTATAAATGGACTTAAACTTCTCTGTGACAAACTGTTTTAGGTCTTGCAGTTCGCCTTATTTCTTCTTCGACAAGGTTGGGTCTAGTGGTTCCTGACTAACATTCGAATCTTATTTTACTTTCTGAGCTGTGATGGCAAAAGCAGTGAGTGCGGTCTGCCTAATCGCTACAATATGTGGATGCTTTTAACGAAATTACCTTTTCTTAATTGGTCTAGCATCAAGTGCACAACTTTCAACCAAATGTGACAAAAGGCATGGGTTTCGATCTTGCTACACCAACTACTTTCTCCCGTTCAGTAAGAACTGCAACTTTAGGTTTTTGGTTGCTTAGATAAAAATATTTGTCGCACCCATGAAATGAATAAATGTCCTTTTATTAGGAATATCACGTAAACGGATGAATTTTTTCAGCACGGACCGTATAGTGTACAATTGTAACAAGAATAAATTTATTGTTTTTACCAACACATTGCGTCTATTTGAGGGTGATGATAAAACAGTAATTGGTTTGTAGATAAGACGTGAAGGTAAAAACTGATGAAATAAGTAGCTTTTTGAAGTAAACATCATTGGTAATGATATTCAGCGTAGGTAGCTATTCAGAAAAATGAATTTTTGTCACTTCTCTAGTCGTTAATTTTATCTATAATATGTTTAAGCACCCATCTTGTAGAGTTTTTTTTTTAAGATTAAAATGTTTCAATTTTTCTCTTTACTTCTACTAATCTTATTTTTGTCGAATGGGTCAAGCTGACAACACATACAGACTTGGAGACTACTTCTCTGGCTTCATTGTCGGTTTTCGTTTATGAAGGACGTAGCCAGCGCGTAAGCTAACTAAAGCAAGGGGTCCTTCTGAGTTGTTGATATGCTAGGATGTTCTTCAACCTTTCTCGAAGAACATCCTACAACGTTTAGAATTCACAAAGGCCATTTGCTTCAGTTAACTTGCACACTTGCTGCGACCTTCATAAACGAAAACCAACAGTGAAGCCAAATAAGTAGGCTCCCAGTCTGTATGTGGTACGGACCAGTTTCACTAAGTAAGGGCAACAACAATCAACGAATTCAAGCTGACTATAATGCAGCTTTACCGATGAGATTTAAAGTTTGGCTGTGTTGCAGGCACCTTTAGTGTCGGACCTCGGAGAACTGAAACCAATATTGAAACCTTTATGGTATCTCTACTTGCACTTAAGCTTATCTTTTCGGCACAACAAATGAAAAGAATGTCCAAAAACAAGCAAAACACATTTAAACAGTTGTAGTGCTCTGCTCAATATGTCTAAGCAAGTATCCTAACAGTTAGATTAACTGCAACAAAAATTATACCACCAAGAACCAAACATTTAAATGGTGTGTGGATGTAGATCGGTATTTCACACAATGGCATCGACTGAGATCGCACGTCTATAAATGAAAGATTTCTTATCCGGCATTTAGTGCGATCTAGAACGCTTTAAGAACATTTTAACCATTACACGTAAAAGCATATGTAAAATAATAAAAAATGTCGAAAATCAATTTACGCCACCGCCGATAAATAATTTCCTTTTCTTTTGTGATGAAAGTGAGAATATTTACCGTGACCATCATCACACAGAAAACAAGACCAGCGGAATTGAACCTACTTAGTGACACATGTTACTTTAAATAGGTTTCTCTAGATTTAACATTAAATTATGGAATAGAAATTTATGTTTAATGGACGAGTGTGATATACTGAAAATTTCAATTGAAAAAGAAATTATTATACAAGAATCTTTGCAGAATCAAAAAGCTTTTTTAATGGATCTATCTCCTTAACTATAGGAACATATAATTGGCTACCTTAGTATATTATATAATATTCAAATAAATCTTCAGAAAATTTGCCCATATTTCAATAAACAAAAGCTGGATAGAGTTCAAAGTGAGTTTGTGTGGTGGAGTGTAAAAGTACGAATATGTCCTTGACACAAGAAACTTCATACGTTGTATGCATTAAAGTTCAGACTCCCCTTGCCAATAAACTTTTCAATATAGTTTGAGGTGAGCACGGTAAATCTAAAGAATATAGGTATGTCAGTTGATATCTTGCAAGAGAATATTCTTCAAAACGTAACCAATCGCTCGAAGGAATAACTTATTTGGAAAACTGCATGTTCTTCCCGATGCTCGATAATATCACATGCAATTTAGCCTCAAGGGCCCTGAAGTACATAAAGATTTCAAACTTAGTTACACATACAGGGATAAGGATGTAAGAGTTATACCGGCGCTAGACGAACGGAGAAAACTATCTTAACCGTAGAAAACTAAAAGAACGGTTTACTTGACGCCGGCTTACACTTATATGACTTCTTATGGGTCAGATCGCTAAACTTCTAAGAACTAAATTTGCATTAAAATTTTAAAGCTGACATTAAATTTACAGAATATATAAAAATCCTGGCATAAAAATCTTGGAAATTGGATTATTTGAAATTTTATAACGGAGAGATTGAAAACGACGGCCGCAAATCGGTCTTGGATGAATTTCCGGATCAACACAATATGAACGTTTATGAGTGTATTTTAGTGGCGTTGAATGCGTTGCCCTAGGATTCAACTGTTTACACGTACAATATATTTGGAAATAACTCCAACTAGATTTATTTTTGTTGCCATAAAAATTTCCTTGTAAAGAATTAACAATAAGCAAGCTACTTGACAATAATTTTGTTATCACTTATACTCATTTTAACCAAGACTTAATGAAAATTTTACAAGGGACAATGTAACACGAGCTATTGCACTTTTATCAAATTTTGCAAAGTAAAGTCGCTTATGACGAGACCATGACCTTGAGACATTCGAAAAATGTCTTCAAATGAGCGCAGAAAATGACAACTAGGACCATATTTAGAATCAGTTGGCGCAGAAGGTCAAGAAATACCAACAAATTTAATTAAAAATGTTATGGTTTTTAGTAAATTTCCTTTCTTGATAATTGTAATATGCTCCATAACACGGGTTCCGCTGCTTCGTCGCGGGGGTTTTTATTCCACTTCAGCATGTCTACAAACACCCTCAATGCATAAATCACATAACAAAATTTCTTGGGACCAACCCTCAAGAAAGTTACGGGACCTGTGGCGAATGAGAGGGTAGGCAGGGCTTAAAGGAGGCCTGACTGCAAAATGTGGAAGAGGAAGCTTTTACAGAACCGACTAACCAGTTTTTTCGCATTTTTCGCTCAAATTTACTTTTTATCTTCCCCACCCAGCTCCGCTATTTACTCCCGCAACTTTCTTAAGGATTGTTTGGAATAAATGTTTCTGTGGTTTGCGCATCCAGGAGGGTTCTAAACACGTTTTTAAAAGGGAAATATTATATTAACTTGATTTAGTGTTGTAAGATAAATTACATCTCTGTTTGTCACTTGTTTTGTTTGTTTTATTAGTAAAGATTTGTTTAGAGATACTGTATTTTATTTGTCCTTTTTGTAGTACTTTTCTTTTACTAAATCACAATTCTTAATCCTATGAAAATTCACTACCTTGTAATTGCTGCGTCTCGAATTTTTTAAGTTTTTGAGCTGCTGTTTGAATAGCTAACTGGCAGCCAGTGGACCGAAATTCTATTTGAAATAAATACTTTCTGGAATGTTTTGGCATTAATTTAAGTTACAACTCTCTGACTTAAAAGAGTTATATTTTTCATGTAGCAAAATAAAGGTTTAAAATACTTTTCTTTAGTCAATCGTTAAATTAACGAGATGACTATGCATAAACAGTAGTGAAAGTACAGACACCGCAAATACGTTATGTTGGAGCATTTCCATACACATATTTTTAGAGCCTCGGTGGTTCAGAGGTAAGAACGTGTGCCTCTGAACCGAAGGGTACTGGGTTCGATCCCAGTATACTCCTTTCAGTACAAACTGTAACATTAACATCAACCGAGGTTCTGGCATTCTATTTGAGCAAGTTGGATGTCTGCACGTTCCGCCCTTCGGAGGGGGCGTAAAGCATCGGTCCCGTGTCCATGCGATGTTGGGCACGTTAAATATCCCTACCCTCCTTATAG
The DNA here is from genome assembly GCA_964006375.1 of Tillus elongatus. Lineage (NCBI taxonomy): Eukaryota > Metazoa > Arthropoda > Insecta > Coleoptera > Cleridae > Tillus > Tillus elongatus. Next base: position 35,901,016 of record OZ023269.1, read on the forward strand.
AAACGCAGGGGTTCGGTAAAATTTTTAGGATAGTGAGGTGAAACTGCTCCCTGGCGTCGGTGATTGGCCATAGTCGCGGAAATAGGCCGACGTTAAAGAAACAAAACACACACACACATATACATATTTTTTGAAATTTTGATTGCCGAATTTTCTATTTGCTTAGGAATCTAAATTTCAGTGTCACAAAATCTTTATAAATACACAAAAACAGAGTAGCAGACAGAAATTTTCCGTTGTATACAAAAAATATTGTTAAGTTTATTGTGTGGGTGCCTCTACATTATTTATGTACTTCTGACAAAACAAAGTCTGATTTATGTATAACAATGTTTTTTTTTGTTCTAGGTAAGACAACGAGAGTAAAGTCTTGCACTCTAGTGGTAAGTTTATTCATATTGTCACATTTGTCTATGAAAATTAGGTTTATGGACTTTGTTTATTCTATGGTCAGATGTCGATTATAAAGTGTGTTGGTAAGAGTGAACACTCTAGAATTATATTTCTAGAAGGGACCAGAAGTGACAGGTATAGAAAAGTGTAGAATATCTAGAATCTCTATGGAGAGTATAAATAGACGAACGGTATATAGAGTGAGTTAGTTCCGTATTAAGTCGGTGTGGTGTAAAATAAGTGATCATAGAGTATTAAGCGAGTCAGCAGTTCGTGTTGGTATTTAAGAAGCGATCATAGAAGGCGAATAGTGGAATATAGTTCTATGGACATTTAATAATAGAGAGAAATATTTTTAGTTGATACTGGTGTTGGAAAATAGTTGCTTATAATAAATTAGTAGTTTGAAAAGCTGTGTTTTGTTAGTCAACAAATCCAGAACCACGTAACAACTGGTGTCAGAAGTGGGATTTTCAAGCTGCTAGCGGGAATATTTTCCAGAATATTCGTTGAAAACGTGGAAATTTCTAGGATCTCTGAAAGATCAGTGTCAGCAGTAAGTCACAACTGGGTGTGTTCTTAAAACAGAATAAGCTTTGTACAAGCTTTGAATACGCCTATGCCTAAGACACGCAGCGCAACAGCCAATATGGACGCCCACCTATTGGAATTGATTGAATAAATGAAAGAAGAGGCCAGAGAAAGAAATGAAGATGCCAGAAAAAGAGATGAAGAGCTGAGAAAAAGAGATGAAGAGCCCAGAAGAAGAGACGAAGAAGCCAAAGAAGAAATGAGACAAAGAGATGAAGAGGCCAGAAGAAGAGATGAAAAAGTTAAAGAAGAAGCCAGAAAACGAGATGAAGAAGCTAGAAAAAGAGACGAAGAAGCCAAAGAAGAAATTAGAAAAAGAAACGAAGAGATAAGAGAGGAACTGAGAAAAAGGGATGAAGAAGCAAATGAAGAAATGGGAAGAAGAGATGAAGAAACAACGAAAATTCTACAAGAACAGGCCAGCAGAATTGAGGATATAACTATATGTGTCGACGAACGTATGAAGCAGGTAAAAGACGACATCTTCCAGCAAGTAGAAAGCAGAGTAGGGGTATCAGCGACGATGTACATGACAAGCTGACGAATATACAAGAGGAAGTGCATCAGAAAATACAATTACAAGAAAATAAGTGCGAAACCCTAGCCAAAGGAAACATCAGACTCGAAGATAGCCACGTAAGAATTAAGGTTCCCACATTTGATGGCTCAGTCCCATGGGGTATTTATCTACGCCAGTTCAAAGCCGCCGCTACAGCAAATGGTTGGGGTGAGAGAGAGAAAGCGACCTCGTTAGTAGTAGCTCTAAGAAGAGGTGCCCTCGACGTGCTTCAAGGAATTCCCAGGGAAGAACTGCTGAGTTTTGACAGCATTAGACATCAATGAGGTTTGGCGATCAGCATTTACAACAGTTGGATGGATTGTAGTTGAAAAATTGTTGTCAGAAACCTGGCGAAAGTCTACAACATTTCCACGCCGACGTTGTCAAACTGACGAGATTAGCCTACCCCATAGCTCCAATGGAGTTTTTAAACCAGCTGTCGGTGCAAACCTTTATTGAGGCTATCAAAGATACCGACACGCAGCAGGCACTGAGGATGGTTACACACAAAAACTGGAACGATGCTTTGGCACATTCCTTGGGTTTGAAGCGGTAAAGCAAGCGTCGGAAAGTCATGTGAAATTTCGCAGTCTCCAAGTCCAAGAAGAAAATAAAAGAGATTCAACCAAGATCATGTAGCTACTAGAGAAAATAGCAAAACAAACAAAGCCGACGTCTCATGGACACCCAATAAAAGCTTACTGTGCAAATGCCTTGCGCTGCTGGAACTGCGGCAAGGTGGGACATATAAGGGGCGAATGGTGGGCTCTAAGATTACGCGTAAGGGGAAAAGTGAAGCTAAGGCCGGTAAACATTTCTCAGGTTAGCGATTCCGGCAGCGCTCTCGTCGTATAAGACTCAATGGTCGTCGACACAGGCGCACCTTGGACGATTATTCGCCGCAACATGGTTTCAAGATGGCGAGTAAAAGAGCCAGACAGAGTGTACAGATTAAATGCAGCCAGTGGTGGTCGGATCCAGGTATTTGGCGAAACTGACGTAGAGCTGCAAATTAGTACATGGAAGGCAAAGCAGAGAGCCATAGTTGCCGCCATATCAGACCCGATTATAATTGGCTTGGACATACTTCAGGGTCAGTGCGCTAAACTTGATCTTGGCACTAACGTCCTGACTATCGGCGGTGAAGAAATAATAATGTCGCCTGGCAGTAACCTGGTAGTGCGGAAAATCACCATAGAGGAAAATAGCAACGTCTGCCGTGAAAGTGCCATTCCAGTGAAGAGAGCTATGAGAGGAAGAGACGACCCAGTTACTCAGCTAGAAGCAAGTTGAGAAGAAAGTATGAGAGAAGTACAAGACGAAGGGTGTAAAGACCATGTAAATGTGAAGCCAACCCAGAAAAAGATCAGTGAAGCTATTTGTTGGAACAGAGTCGATGTCGGCAGGATAAATAGGGCCAGATATTTGTGCAAGTAGAAACATCATAACAACAGAAACTATACGGAAGAACCAGTACCACCTAATAACTTCGCTTGAAGAAAGATCCGACATATTGAGGAGAAGGAAAACCAACCACCCTGCTGTCCGAATGCATATACGAGTAGAAAGCGACCGCATGAAGACCCGTTATGACGTGCGAGCTAATTCAGCTGGTTTTAAAGAAGGATATCGTGTGTGGTTATACACTCCAGTACGACGCAAGGGACGGTCACCGACACTACAGAAATTATGGGAAGGTCCTTATAAGGTAGCCAAAATGATCAAGGACGTTGTCTATCGAATTCAGAGGATCCCGAAGAGCAAGATGAATGTGGTCTATATGCACAGACTTACGCCATTCCAAGAAATGTCAGAATTCGACCGGGACGATCGAATATAAGAGGGGGGCAGTGTCACATTTGTCTATGAGAATCAAGTTTATGGACTTTGTTTATTCTATGGTCAGATGTCGGTTATAAAGTGTGTTGGTAAGAGCGGACACTCTGGAATTATATTTCTAGAAGGGACCAGAAGTGACAGGTATACAAAAGTGTAGAAGTTATAGAATCTCTACGAAGAGTATAAATAGAAAAAGGATATATAGAGTGAGTTAGTTCAGTATTAGGTCGGTGTGGTGTAGAATAAGTGATCATAGAGTATTAAGCGAGTCAGCAGTAAGTGTTGGTGTTTAAGAAGCGATCATAGAAGGCGAATAGTGGAATATAGTTCTATGGACATTTAATAAAAGTGAGAAATAGTTTTAGTTAATACTGGTGTTGGAAAATAGTTGCTTATAATAAATTAGTAGTTTGAAAATCTGTGTTTTGTTAGTCAGCGAATCCAGAACCACGTAGAACGTAACAATATATTTCAATTTGAGGTTTTCAGTCATTGATCATAAAAATAAATCCTGGCTTTGTAAGCTAGCTAAATCTAAAATTCTGAATAAAGTCACCAACATGCGTTTTGCTCTATATTTAAGCCTGCTTGTGTAACCGGAAAGATATTTGAACCAGCATGTAATGCGTTTTTAAAGAACAGGTTTCAAGAAAAGTTAGTGGCAAAAGTAGTGTTAAAATGTAACACATTTAATATATTTAATAATTTAAATTTTCGTTTTATGAAAAATTAATGGAGCTCACTAAGCTTTCCTTTTTAGTCGTTTAAGTTTATGAAAAGTCTGGATGCAGCAAATGCGTTATGGTAGTGAATTTTCATAGAAATGATCTGGCGACAACATTTTTTTAAAATTAAATGCCTATAACTTTTTTCTTCTTGCAAGATAGAACACTCAATTTTCTCACGTAGTCTACCTTTTATAACGTTAGATTACCTATCAAAGTTGGTTACCATATCTTTGTTATTTTCAGCGATAAACATCTTTTCCGAAAGGAACCCTAAAAGTTCCTTTAGTACGATTTTCTTGGCTAACGAACTTGTCCAAGCCACTTACAAAAAAGGTACCTGCCGAACTTTCACAATCGGCCAATTATTTTTTGGGTTATCGGTGTGATAAATATATATATATATATATATATATATATATATATATATATATATATATATATATATATATATATATATACACAAACATATTAAAATTGAAACTGACCCCGGATATGTGTTGGAGGATTCCAGAAATACGAAAATTCACTTATAGCGTTGATTTACTGTAAATAATAAAGAGATTTTGTGACGACAAAGGATACTTTAGCTTTTGTAATTTTAAACAACATATTCTGTTTTTAGTGAAATGAAGCAATGACACTCATCTGTCCGCCTCAAGAATCGTTCAACACTAATTCTCATATGCCGAATACACATAAACTTAGGCAGTTTACCAGATTGTATGTTTGTTATAAATGTAATATTTATCTCTAAATAACATCGATAAATTGTATTATTTTTAAAAGCTAAGAGTAAAGAAATACATCTGTAACTACTCGTGACTTAAAAATAGAAGTTGCGTACCAAAAACAAGAAAAAAGATAAAACAGTATAGGTAAGTCTGAAAGAGTGTCGCTGTAATAGTGAAGGTGAGCCGACAGGTGTCATCAAGGTTACGCTATATGAATACCAGGACTGCATGAGGGAATCAAGTAGATTAATAAACTAGACTCGATTGGAGAAAAACGTGCTCCAAAAATATGTTCGGAAGGACTCTTCTTTGAGTTTTGGGATGTGAGACCGCAGCTGGGGATTGGAGTTTAACTGAAACAGGTGGGAGAGACTGGAGTTCAGGAATCCACGGAGAACCTTGAAGGTGAAGGTTAGGTCTGCTCTGACGCGCCGCTGTTCTCTAGTTGTCAAGCGGACGAGGCTTAGTCTGTCTTAATAATTAGGACGGCTGGGACCGTAATGAAGACCAGTGGCTCTTCTCTGAACAGACTCCAACAGAAGAGCATCTCTGACGAGTAAATGACTCCAAGCAACGCCAGCGTACTCTAGGATGGGTCCCACAATGGTATTGTAGACAGTGGTGAAAGTCTCTAGAGAACAACCATTGAATGTGTTATTCACTAAATGGGTGATATTGAGGCTATGTGTGCGGACCAGGGTAGATCTTTTATAGGTAGCTGGCCAAGGTCGCTATGCGTTGCAACCTCTCTAACTGTCCCGCCACAGATGTTGTAGGTGAAGCAGTGGTTGTTGTATCCCAAATGTAACACGCAGCATTTCCGATATTTATTTATTGGAAGTATCTATTCTTGGCTCCACTTATAAATTGTTATCAAGTCAGCAGAAATGTTATCACAATTTGGGTCCGGGTTCTGGAAGATTTTAAGGTCGTCGGCAAACATGGCGCACTCCGATTTAAGCAGGCAAGGCAAGTCGACAGTGTACACAGGAAAAAGCAAAGTGTCGAGAACAGAACCCTCGGAACATTTACTTACATTACTTAGCTAAATATCTTTTTTATTCTTTTTTAACGTTTGTCTATTTCTTCTACCATGGCAAATTACCGAGGCCAGGGAGCCGCTTCACCTCACTATCCTCGAAATTTTGCCGACGGCCTTTTATATTAAGTAGTATAGGAATGTGTAACGTACCCAACATCGCATTTTACACCGGACCGACGTCTTCACGCCACCTCCGATAGGCGTAGCGTGCAGATATATAGCTTGCTCAAACACAATGCCACAACCTCGGTTGATGTTGATTTACGGTATTAACTAAAAAAATATTTGACGTTTCCGCTGGGCCAAAGAGTCAAAAGGAACAAGTTCTTAATGAAAATGTTCCATATTATCAAGATTTAAGATACAAGTTAATAGTCTTACCTAGCTTAGTTCACATTTTTTCAATAAAAACTGTTCGTACAAGAATATGAAAAGGATTCACAAATATTCTTTCAGAAAATGTGTACGTACTAATCAGGTTTATTATAACCTGCTCCACTTTAAGAGGAAATGTAAAGTCACTTGCCTGTCGAGCTTAATAAAAGAAAATTAAGTTCACGATAGGCAATTTTCGCTTTTGTTGCATGAAAGATTTATTTAGGGTTCACCAACTGACAAGGATCAGATTCGTGTTCTAAAAAAGCAAGTGCTCGTAGATTGTGAGCAGATGGTTTAAATATGAAAAGCGTTACAGTGAAAGCTTGATGTAAACGGATACCGGAAGCTGACACGCATGCGCGCCTTTAGCACTATAATCCATTCAATAAAAAGGTCAATTGACTTCAGATAGCAAGATGAAAGTAAAATCGATTTCCTTGAGGGAAAATGAAACGTGGTCGAGTTGAGCCTCTATAAACGACAAAAAAACCTGATGAAATTTTTGGTTATTATTTATGGTTAGCCACATTTTATATTTTCCATTGTAAGGAATCGGTTTTTATGTAATTGCTATTCAGCAAAGCGTTGCAGATTTCAGGACGTGATGGTGGAAGTGATTTTTGAAATTGTTTCATCATTTTTCAGCACCCTCTTGACGTGTCTAAGAAATAATATACTTCATTGGCACGAGTTTTCGACGCGCTACATAACGTAACAGCGCATAACAGCAGTTATTCTTCTCCCGTAGCACATGGCTACACCTATTTCCCTCTAACGTTTACTGCCAACTATAAAACTGAATTTCTTTCAGAACTGATTGCCATTCTACGTTTAAGATTCTGTATTCCGATATCAATACAAACAAAGCTGCTCAAATTCGGTTGTTTTTAAATAAAAACAAGAAACGACATAAAAAACAGGTACTATCAGAAATGGCATCCTATTTTTTATTAGACTAGAATCTTGAAACGATTATATTTATACTAATCGGTTCCTGTCTTGTAAATTAACCTGTTAAGTGGGGAGCAGATTTATATAGTTCTCACAGGCAGTGGGCAAACAATTTTTTTCTTCATATTATATATTTTTCACCAGTAATACACTCAATATGTAACAAAAAGGCTAGATATAATTTTTGTTGTTGTTTGAAGGTTGTTTAATTTTTGACGTCAGTGGAGCTCAATTGAAAGTTGCTTCATCTTATAGTTTTACAAGTAGATAATTGCCTTCGAAAACGACTTATTTTTGTATTGATTTTATAGTTTTACAAGATCTTTTAATTGTTATATATCACTGAATATTTGAAAAGATTGTAAATCTATTTGTTAAGATCCCTCATTTGAATACAGATTATTCGCTTGCCAACCGCTTGTTATGTGCGCCACTGTAAAGGCAGCTTCAATCATAGTTTTACCTATTTAATCATAGGATAAATCAATTTTGATGGTTTCTTCTTCGCACAGACAGTATGGATATGTGAACTAATGAATTGATCTAGGTAGAAAAGGAAGGCAATATCTGGACGTCAGATGAAAATATGTCATATGACGTCGTTCCCACTGTGGCGCTCACTAAGCGTTGATGTCATATAACATCCTCTATATTGAACGGGTTAAAAAAAAACTAAACCTATTAATGAATTTTTAATCGCAATTTATGCATGTTTAATGTTATTGAAGCATTACCACAGAGTCCACAAAGTATATCGATGTTTGTTCAGTTTGGGCTATTCGTTACAGCATTTAACGATCGCAAACATTTTTGTATTCTTGTCATGAACTGTTATCAATACTTTCCAAATATTTGTGCAAGAGCAACTAGTTTCCCTGCTAAATAAATAAACAGCTTAAATACTTGTTATTATTCATGGCAGCTTTCGCTCTGTAATTCTTCGGATACAGTTATAACAAATAAATTTGTGGAATTAGATTTTACGCAGACATGTCTATGGTTTTAGGTTGTAGCAATTGTAAATAACAGATTTTTTAAAACAATATGTGACAAATATACCGTGGAAAATTTCATTATATCATCACAGTCTAGAGGCGATGTCGCCTGTCATCGCAGCGATGAGTCTTTTATATTGCCTTCATAAAAATTTAACGGTTAGAGAAAAATACTATATGATTAGTTTAGAAGAAACTAAAACACGGAATTAATAGAAAGAATCCTAGTTTAGATGAGAAGATATATATTTTTCATCAGGACAATGCATAGGCTCACACAGGTAGGGTAAGCTTAAAGATTCCTTTAGCATGATCATAGTCTAAAAGCGATGTCGCCTTGTCGTCGTTACCATGACTTTACTTTCGTTTCATTGTCAAATATGATCTTTATCAATTGGGTCCGGTTTCCTGTAACATTTTTTGGTATCCCTTTCCAATTTTTTAACCATATATTCTATAGTTGGCCAAAACGTTATTATCTTTCAAAATATGTGTGATAATGTGTGCCTCTCCCCTCTCGATTTTCTTTAGCAAGCATACTTCTTCTCCCACACGTTAATTGGATTTTATATGGGTGTACCTTGTCAGTTTTCTCAGAGTCACCATTTTTAAAGCTTCTACTCTCTTCAATTTTCGAAAATTTGAACCCCAGGTTTCCGCCTCGTACATTATAACACTCCATGCATATGACTTGATGAACCGCTTCCTCATGTAAAGAGTAATATTTATGTTGAATAACTGCTTTAGCATCCCGATCCTTATTAGCTTTATTTTACCTCTGAATGTAGTATGTGGTAATATTCCTATGATGTATTTTCCACGTCTTAAATTGGTTTAGTTATCGTTATTCATTTTTATTCTGTCGTATTGATTTTTAGTTTATTTTTTCACAACACATCAGCCTGTAAATTAAACATACTTTCCAGTTTTTTTTTTTCGTTTCTCCCAGAACAGCTATGTCATCTGCGTACTCTGGAAAATAAAACTGTTGACCATTTATTTGAATGCATTTTGTGTTTTCCTTTAGCCTAATGATTATGTCTTCTATGAATAAATTACAGAAATATAGTGATAGTGGACATCGTCCCGTATATATTTTTTAAATTTTAGCTTCAGTTTCATATCCGGTAATATTATGTCTTCCTGAGTCCCCTTTTACCCATTGTTTTAAGTGGAAGCAGTGCTCCTACAGTTCATCGGTTCGCCCTAAATCCAAACTAATTTTCATTCAGCAAACTCTGATTCTTACTTCTTATTCTATTTTCCTTATAAATAACAGAATCTTTGCCACATTATTCTGCATACTTTGTGTCCTCTGATGTTGCATTTTTACGCATCGGCCGGTTTCGAAATAGTAGTAATAGTTCCACGTTTCATAAACCCACATTTCTCAATAAATTAAAATTGTTTTTTTACAAATTTGGTTGTCAAAATTTTTTCATATTTTTGCTGTTAATTTATCTACATAACGAGTTTCTTCTTGTATAAGTCCCTTTAAGGTTTCCTCAAACTTGCCTTGTCCAGATCAACTTTTATCTTCGTTATCTCCTCTGTATACCGTTCTTTACAATTACCTTCTCACTAAATTCGCCAACCGTTGTTATTATTTCGATACAAATTTTACTGCATTAATTTATATTCAAAAGTATGTACCGCCATTCACACTGCAGATTTTTATTCATTTTATCATCACAGTTATTAGTCCGATTGGCTACCAAATTATAGAAAGCTCCAGTAATATATACACTAAAAATAATTTACGGTAAAGAAATCTATATCTAAAAAGGCAACGAGAACGGAGTGCCATCATCGGCGAAGTATCTATTTATCATGTGTGTGTAGAGAAGAGCAGATGATCTCTTTTTGATAATTAAGATGTTACTTTTGAGAGCAATCGGCGAGCCTCGGCGGTCCAGGCGTATGAGCTTGTGCCTCTGGACCGAAGGGTACCAGGTTCGATTTCCAAGGTCCCCCTTCACTTTTTCAGTACACACTGTAATAGATTAACATCAACCGACGTTCTGGAATTGTATTTGATGAAGATGATTGTCTGCACGTTCGCCCTTTGGAGGGTGCGTAAAGCCGTCGGTCTCGTATCCATGCGTGATTGGGCACGTTAAAGATGCCTACCCTTATTACACAAAGGCAGGCGTTCGGCAAAATGTCTAGGATAGTGGGGTAAAACTGCTCCCTGGCGTCGGTAATTGGCCATAGTCTCAAAAATAGGCCGACGTTAAAGTAAGAAAGAGAGTAATATGTAAAAGGTACTTAAATTAAAAATCACATATTAAATAAAAATTATTTTATGAAATATGCAAACAGGTCATAAATTTACAGGTAATAAGGATTTAATAGTAACTCATAATGTTATTCTCAGATGTGATCTATAAAAATTAATGCGCCATTAAATTAATGAAAGTGGTTCCATCACTATATAGGGTGGCGCATTGAAAACGAAACAGACCGATTTGCGTCCAGATAATTATTTTTAAGAAACGCGGAAACACGTCAATTTTAATATTAAGAGGGACATGTTTTGACATAAAACTCAACTTTGTCACATCAACCCCTTAAGGGTTGTGATAACAACCCTTATATTTTAAATAGGGAACATGGGTCGAGTGTTACATCATTTGAAAGCTCTTTCTTTTATGAATTCAGCACACACATTTTTTTGGAAGTTTTATCAACTAGTTAAAAAATTATTCACAGTTGAAGATGCAAAAACGCATTTCACTCATTCCGATAAGAAATGTGCTGATAGTCAATGTTTTGTTGGTTTGTAAACAACAAATTGACTATCAGAACATTTCTTATTGGAATGAGAGAAATTCGGTTTATTATTTCAGTTTATCGGTCGGTTTGATACTTAGTAGTACTACCGAAAATTATTTTCACAATGGTGTATTCTGTAAAAGAAAGAGTTGAAATAATTACTCTTTTTTTCAAAAACGCTGACTGTGCCAACCGTACCGCAAATTTGTTTACTGAACGACATCCGAACAGACATGTTAACAGAAAATACATTCTGGAGTTAGTTGCAAAGTTTTGATAAAGTGGTTCAGTAGAAAACAAAAAACGGGATCCTGAACGTGAATTTCCGGTTAGAAATCAGACTACTAAGATTGAAGTTTTAGGTCGAATTGCTGCAGACCCAACTTTGAACACGAGAAAATTAGCCACTGTTTCAAACATCAAAAGAAGAACTATTCAGCGAATATTGAAGCATCATAAATTTCACCCGTATAAAATTCATCTTGTTCAACAACTGAATGAAGATGATTTTGATCAGCGGCTGGAGTTTTGTGAAGTTATGACTGCACGAATAGCTGATAACGGGAACTTTCTGTTCAATATCTGTTTTTCAGACGAGTGCACGTTTTTATTGAACTCTACAGTCAATCGTCATAATTGTTGGGCAGATAATAATCCAAGAAATTTTCACGAAGTCCACACTCAAACTCCACAGAAATTGAGTATCTAGACTTACATTTTTGGAGACCGTTTAATCGGACCAATTTTTCTTGATGACAATTTGAGTGGCGAAACGTATTTGGAGTTACTAGAAGATATCGTTTACCCTCTACTAATTGACATTGTTGAAAATGATGATCGCTATCAAGAAAATCAATTAGTGTTTCAACAAGATGGAGCTCCTCCGCATTCTTCACAACGTGTTAGAGAGTTTTTGAACAGAGAGTTTCCAGAGCAATGGATTGGGCGTAGAGGTGCCATATAGTGGCCCCCAGATCACCGGATTTAACTCCTTTAGACTTCTTTCTATGGGGCAATTTAAAGAGTATAATTTACGCAACAGAACCGGAGTCTCTGGAAGAATTACGACGAGGCATTGTTGAAGAATGCCGTGTAATAACTCTACAGAATGCCAGAGCTCGTTTTGAACAAAATTTGTACTTGTGTATGGAAGTTGGTGGTCAACAATTTGAACACTTACTTAACTTAATAAAGATTTTAGAACGTTTGGTTTTGTTTTTTAGTTTTTTAACGAAAAATTGACTAATTAGTGCATTTTTTATCACAATAAAAGAAATACGTTCTTGCAACTCCAACTGTGAATAATTTTTAAACGAGTTGATAAAACCTCAACAAAAAAATAGTGTGATGAATTCAGAAAAGAAAGAGTTGTTAAATGATGTAACATTCGACCCATATTCCATATTTAAAATATAAGGGTTGTTACCACCACCCTTAAGGGGTTGATGTGACAAAGTTGAGTTTTATGTCAAAAGATGTCGACCTCACTATTAAAATTGCCGTGTTTCAGCGTTTCTTAAAAAAAATTATCTGGGCGCAAATCGGTCTGTTTCGTTTTCAATGCGCCAATCTATATATATATGTATATATATATATGTATATATATATATATATATATATATATATATATATATATATATATATATATATATATATATCGCTTACCCATACTATGGTCTATGATTTTTTAGAAGCTGCAACCGCTGGTGATGGTGTTACCAGAGTGGATATCCTAACCGGAGGTCGGAGCATACGAACTGCCCGATCACTGAAAGCAACGGATCAAGCAGTTCTTGAATTAATTTTCGGCTATATTTCGAATTAGATTACATGGCAGCGGTTTTCTAAAATTCCGTCTCTGAAAATGCTCAGGCCTTCTCTTTTGCTACGCTCAGCAGTACCAACGCAGTAGTCTGCCTTGTGATAGGCTTAAACCACTCCAATTCTGTGAGGTACCCTTGAGAAGCTTTCTTCTAGCAGCCGACCTTCAATTTATTGATATTGGTTCTTGTTAGTATAAAAAAGGTATCCTTGAATTTATTTACGTCAATTTTCTTACGTGATATGTGTAAGATTCTAGAGCAAATAGTGTACGTTAAAACATCCTAAAAATATACCAGAATTCTTTCTAGGTTTATTTATGTTAAGCGTTCTTACTGAAAATACTAGGTAATGCAAAGGATTTAAAAATCTACAGCGTATAAGGAGAGTTTTCCGTTGCTAAAAAATTATTGCCATTTCAACCCTAATAATATCACTTATTTATCACTATTTTTTAATAACTGCCCAATAGATTATTAATTAGAGCAAATAAAGCAAACGTTACAAGAGTAATAATATTAAAATCAATTTAAGAATATTGATTATTCATCTGGAAATATTTACTTCAATTCAACGCTTAAATTATTTCTGCTCAGTTAAGCGAGCTGAATGTACGATTTTCTGTAAGTCTTAAAAGTAGCGTGTGAGGCAATTGTCTTATGCACGTGACAACTCACTCGATTGTGTAAATAGTGTACAATTTTAAAATTTCCTGTATGGAAAAAAAGTCAAGATTATATAGCTATTTAATGTCCCATTACTTTAAACAAACAAACTTTATCATGTAATACACTTTGCTGTGTGCGTGTGTGTGAGGTCATGTTTTGACTGATACTACTCTGGACATCATCCAATTTTCTAATACTTTGGTCTCCATCTATGTTCACCTGTTAACTCGTCTGCTCATTACATTTTACATACGGTTTTCTAATTTTTCGAATCTAATACCTAAACAAATATAAATTACGCAATGTCTTATCTAAAACTGCCAGTTGTTTAGCGATAGCTACTGATGAAGACAACTTTGCTGTCGAAACACGTATCCAGCGCATAACTCTCCGTTATTAGTTTTGTGGTTTCTGGGCTGATTCTGCTTTTTGTTTCAGTTTCCACAGCCACAGTGTCTAACCTCAGTCTTATATATATATATATATATATATATATATATATATATATATATATATATATATATATATATATATATATATATATATATATATATATATATATATATATATATATATATATATATAATTACTTTAGGGCAATTCGTGTGTTCAAGTTCCTAAGATTTGCCGGTTTTGTCTTGAAAACATTGTTCTCAAGTATCCCCATAAAAACTCGTCAAAGGATTTAGGTCCGCTGATCAAGATCCTTTCAAATCGCCTGCCTTAAAATACTGCATCCAAATACTCACGTACAGGTCTTCCCAAATGAGAAGGCGCACCATCGTCTTGGAACCAGATATTCCTATTACAGTGTAGCTTAAATTGGAACTAATTTTTTGTGCGCTATTTCCAAAAAGTCATATTTTACTCAAAGAATGTTGGACCTATAACACGCCCCTAACATTGAGATTTTTAAGCGTTGAGTATAACCTTTTGCATCCAGTGTGGAGTTTTTTTAATGAATCTTAATTTAAACGTTGGTTCATCTTAAAACAATTTTCTTTGTGCTTACATCATTTCTGTCTAGCAGATCCTTCAAGCTCATCTCCAGTTAATTCTTGGAGGATTGTTAGTTTGTAAGATATTTGTAAGTTAAAAAAATATGTACTATTGAAGATTGGCTAATGTTTTGCTTTTTAGCTACCTTTCCGGGTAATATATTGGGGGTAATCTTAAATAGCTACATTGGGTTAGACTTCTCACTTGAGCGCAGTTTGTCGATGTGTGCCTGCATTTCTTACGTCCCCGTTAACCAGTAAACGTTTATCAATCTTGCTGACAGTACTTTGCGATAGGGGTGGTGTCATAATATTTCTTTTTGAATAGATGTATCATTCATTATTTGAATTACTTCGAATTAAATAGTGGTGAAACTGATTAAACCAAAGTTTTAAAATACTGCAGACATTTCACTTATAACTGGATGAATATGTGAAAGTTCCGTTTAAAGCAATTGCAGCAGGTGAATCAGCGTAAATGTATTTACGAATTTATAAAAAAACACTATACAAATTACCCGAAATTTTGAATTGCGGATAGGCAACGCATTATACACACAGATGTATCTTGAGTTGCCGATCACCGCAAATGTATGATTGACCAAAATTTTTAAATTGCGGGTAGGCAACGCATTATACACACATATGTAATTTGAGTTGCCGATCTCCGCCAATGAATGGTTACCTAGAAAATTTGAATTGCGGATAGGTAACGCATTATACACATAGATGTATTTGGAATTGATGATCTCCGCAAATAAATCACCCCTCCGATTATTTATGGATGCAGGGATACCCTAAACAGTCTTGAAAATACTACTAAGCCGCAAAATAGTACTGTACAATATTTAAGATATATCGCAACTTATCAAGTCAATTAACGTGTGAGAGAATTTTTTTGAAAAATTTGCTACTTGATTAACAAAATGTATTCCAAGTTACAAACTCACACTGTTCCCATAAAAAAGCTGGCTGATCATTTTTCTGAAATACAGATTTAGCATGAAACTTAGTATAGTACATTTTTTTCGATTTACTCTGGACCAAAAAAAGTTAGGAGTGGTAAACCGTTATTTGGATTAGACTGAAAGTGTGTTTGTCATTATTTTTCAAAGCTGTGGTCGTCAGACCTTTTGCAATTTTTTGGATTACCTTGTATAAGTCTTGTAATGCAATTACTCTAATTTCCAAAGTAGTTAATTATAAAATTCAGTAACACTAGAAAAGACAATGATTTGGAACGGTAATGTATCAAATTGGAGACCAACAAAATATTGTAAAAAGAGCTCCTTCTACGAGTATGTATGAAGTCTTATATATTATGCTACTTTACCCAGTTAACCCATAAAAAATAAAACGACTATCGTCTTGATTACCACAAATAATGTTCACTTTGATGTTGTAAGGTTTGGAATAAAGTGTCATTAGCAATACATCATATTATTTTATTGATCTTATGAAATTTACTATGCATTGCACTGGTAAATGATCCACAATCACGAAATGTCAAAATGAACAAATGTAAATCTGTTAAGCTGGATTTATATTATTTTACCCTCTGATATTGCTGTAAGGAATTGCAGGAGTGGTTTTAGACGCATAATTTATTACCTCAAAAATTCATAACTACAATACATTCGCTAGACCTAATTGTGTTTTATTTAAAAGTAATAGGTAACTAAGAAACACAAAGCACAGGCAACCGGCCACACACAGGATAGACTACACTTTTAGAGCCTGAGAGTCACAATTTAGCTATTCGTCCGTGATATAAAAAATACCTTAAAAGTGTGTTTTTTACCGACCCGGTGAACAACTGATCCGGCAGTAGCCTTACACAGCCCGGTAGCTTGTTATGCAGCTTTACACATACACCGTTCATAACTAATTGGCTCCTATTTATCCTGTTGTACTGTATGGCAAAGTCCCCGTTGCTTCTGGTCCCGTAGAAGTAAAGCTGACTGTTGGTAGTGAATCGATCCTTCTGTTCACATAGATGCTTGAAACAGGTAAGAATAAACACTAAGACCACTGCAAGCATCCTTATCTCTTTGAAAAGATCCCGACAGCTAGTCCACGTAGACACCCTACACAACACCTGGATAGCTTGCGTTTCAAAAGTACGTCCCAAAACCCTGTAGAGTGACCCTACACCAATATACCATAGGTAGCGCTATTCTACACGCTCCCTCATCCGCCACGGTTCTTGTTCTTCGCATGGTGAAAGCGGCGGTAGTCTCTTTATCATTTTCATCGAATGAGTCTCCCAGGCAATGAAACCCTAAAAAGTCACTCCAAGAAGCTTGAGAGAACCCTGGTACCCCCTGCTCGTACAAAATAGGAATCTGTGGGTTTTTTCCAAGTTGAGTTTAAGGCCATTGGCGTTAACCAAGCTTGTGCCCTCTGAAATGAGTCATTGTCAAGCACTTTGAGCTTTACACCATCTGGTGCAACGTTTAGGAATTTTGTGTCATCAGCGTATATGTAACATTTGCAGGAACATTCGACGGCAGGTTATTGATGTACACAAGGCATAGCAAGGCTCACAAAATCGATCCCTGTGGCACTCCAGATTTCACAGGTCTACTGTCTGTCAGTTGGTCCTTCTATAGCACTGACTGGAACCTGTCATTAAGAAATTACTTTATTATCTTCAGTACGTTACCTCTTACTCCATAGTAGCTTAATTTCTCTAGAATCACGTTAAAGTGGACACAGTCAAAATGCCTAGCTCAAGTCGCACGCCAATCTCTCTGCTT
The DNA here is from genome assembly GCA_964006375.1 of Tillus elongatus. Lineage (NCBI taxonomy): Eukaryota > Metazoa > Arthropoda > Insecta > Coleoptera > Cleridae > Tillus > Tillus elongatus. The sequence continues at coordinate 35,918,244 of OZ023269.1, forward strand.
AATGTCGATCGTCAAAAGCTTTCGCAGCGGAATCTATCAAACTCACCAGTGCCGTTGTTGACCTACTCTGCTGCCTCTCACCAAAAATGTTTTATTTTCTCAAGAAATGTATTAAGCTTCTTCTTAACAGTTTTTCTAGTATCTTTAAGAACACCATCAGGGTAGATATTGGTCGGTAATTATTGTAACCATCCCAGTCATGTGACTTATATATAGGAATAATTTTAACCTTCTTCAAAACCCCAGGAAATACGCCCTCCTGTAAATATTTGTTGAATTATATAGTCAGAATTTCCACAGTTACAGGGAAAATCCGCTTTAATAAACACGTCGTCACCCCATACATATCCACAGCTAACTTGCTTTTTAGGGAATTTGCTATGAGGAGTAGTTGTTTCCATGAAGATTAAGTAGATATTGCTAGGTCTCTTCCCTTGCAGCATCCTGACTGCCAACTCGGGTGCTGACTTGCTGACTTGACCCCCCTGGCTATGCAGCCAATGACGTCGCCAAATTTGCGCAGTTTGTCCTCACTTTTCCCGACTTCCTATTTATGACACCCCAAACTTGCTTCTTCTTTTTCACGGCATTCGCAATGGCCTTTACATTTTGATGCTTAAAATGGTTTGTAAAGCTTGCACGTACACGTGAGCCGCCTGCACTGCGTTTTTAAGTTTCTGTGTTTCCTCAGATTCTACGGTTTTGTTCACTGCTGGGCCCTGTTAAACCCATCTGGTAGTGAAGTAGTTGTAAAAAGCAATCTGGAAACATCTATAGCTCTTCTCCACCTTATTTTGGCACGCTTCAGTCCACTCAGCGCCCCTGAGTGCATCCCCAAAGTGTTATATGATCTTATCTGTTGTTATCGGTTTCTGAAGCAGTTGTATAGAATTTATGTACCCATCACTTATAACGCCTAGTTTCTGCGCGTAGTGGCCTGACGTATGAGGATCGAAATATTCCTTGCAAAAATGTATTGCACTTAAGTTTGTATATATTTTGTCAATGCAGATTTAAGAGTTAACCGTCACACGTCTTGATGCGCTAAATACAGACAAGAGGCTCTATGAAACCAGAGCCTCGAATAGTAATCTACTTTCCCGGCTTGATTTTAGTACATCGACGGTAAAATCTCCTACGGCATATATTTGTGCAGAACTTCCAAACAATTTAATAAGCTTTCAATAAAATTCCCAACATCACCAGATGTACAGCCAACACTGTCATATTTGCTCCCACAATGAAACAACAGTAATTCCCACCTGTCTCTCGACAGTGAACCGCTTCACCTCAGAAGTCTTCAAATAATGTATACCATTACGCACAAGGATAACCACTCCGCCATGCCGCCCACTGTATCTGGAGAACAATGCTGCGACGTTATAGCCTCCCACGTTTAGACACTTGAAAAACTCATGCGACATCCAATGTTCTGTGATGCATGATATGTCAACATCATGTTCATTGAGAGAGTTCCTGAACATGTCAACCTTGTTTGCAATTGATTGCTGATTGTAATTACCAATAACCAATTTTTTTGCCTTAGTTACTTTTGTCTGTTTGGAATTTTCCGAGACTGTCAGGTTTTCCGCGAAAAAACGTTGTATTGTATTACTACTAGGCCAATTGTAACTCATATATAGCTCTTCTGACAAGTAGTTATCAGCATCCACATTAAAGGAGCAAGTTCTGGCGTGGTCCCTTGTCGAAAACTTCTCCACACTACATGTTCTACCTGGAAATTACTTCCCCAGATAAGTGAGTACGTCCTAATCAGCTGTCCCAGTTTTCGTGCTCCGAACGTGTATCCAGCTCAAGTGCTTTACGTGGGGGTAAAGCGCTTGATCTGGATATACAAATATACAAATAACGGTAGCTCCCCTTTTGTGGGGAAAACGGGAACTACCAATATTTGATTCTTCAGTGCCGTGTACTACACTCTGGTTCTTCATAACGATTCTTGAAGAGTGAATTTGTCGAGGTGCAGTCTCCGGTGAGTCCACGAGATGCAGAGTATTGTCTTGTGGACGAGCTCCAGTTTTCTGGCGACTCCCCTGGGATGCAGAAACCTTAGAAGACGTGGCAGCATCGCTTTTCCAATTGACAGCACTCTGATTATCAGCCTTGTTTACATTCACTTTTAACATACCAATTATTGTGTTCTGGTGTTTGATTATAGATGTTAAGTTATTCACAGTTTACCTATAGCTGACTCCAACATGACATCGGTGACTCTTAATTCACTTATGAGTTTGATTACTTCCATCTGATTTTGCATGTTATCCGATTAAAGTTTACCAAACTAACTGAAAGTGTCCTGGAACTCAGTATCGCCATTCACTCCATGTGATTTTGAATCTGGTCCGTTAATATGACACCATCAGGTATGCGTCTGTTATATAACATCTCGAATAACTTACTTTTATTGACCTTATTGAATTCAACTTAAAACACTTCTAACGACACCATTTTGTACTTTATATACATCAAAAAGTAAATGTGAGGCAATTTTTATGTCAAGATAATATTTCCATTTTAGCTTTGGTAAAGTAGTAAGGTTTTTTCTAACACAAAGAAAATGAGTTAATTCTTCTATCTAGCACAGTGTTTCCCAAACTTTTATAAAACAACCCCTTTTGGTTAAAATTCTGTTTATCGTAAATTTTTAATTTTGATTGATTTTCATTCAGTCACATATGTTTGTTCCTGAATTTGAATACACCTCGGCAAGTAAAGGTACCTTTATAACAATTCATTCTGTTTGCTTCTAAAGTAGTGGCAAAATTGTAATCTAGCTGAAAGACTAGCTCACAATAAATTCTGAATAGGTGTCAAGGGACATGGATAAAAACCTGTCTTATAAAATATCCCCAGAATGGATGATCTACATACACTAGCGGCTGCACTTTTTTTCTTGAACTCATTTTTAAATTATCTGCCACAGGAAGTAAAATCTCTCGTTCTTCTTCGGCAAAGATATTTTTGAACGACCAAATATATCTAGTTTTGGACGAGACAAACTAGTTTTGCCTACACTGTCATACTTTTTTTTAAATAATTTGTGATCTGACTGTTTTCTGCTTAAATGATTTTGAGCATACATTTTTCACGCCTCTCGTCTATTAATTTGTTGCCAACCAAGCAAAGCATATCTTCTATTTTTTCATTAACAGCATACTTTGTGGAATTTTGGTAAAAAGCAAGCTTATCAAAAGTAACAGCTAGTGACTCCAAGACGCGATTCTGACAACAACAGGGCCATACATTTGACTATGCGGTAAATAAAATATGATCTGCAACGAATACGAATAATGAATTGCAGCTACTTTTAAAATTGCTAATGTTTTGAAAACGTTTAATTTTGGCGTCATACAATAAGTAGGTATACCTTTTTTGGTAAGAAAATACAAGAGAATTCTATTGGTGAATTTTCGTAGAAAAAAATCACTAATGGGGAGATCCAGACTTTTCTGTTTTGAAAAATTTCTTCAAATGAGCGCCAACTAGGATCCCCAGAACCCCTATCCAGGCTCAGTTTCAATTTTTACATTTTCCTGGATAACGAACTTGTCTAAGCCACCTACAAAAAGGAAGGTACGTATTGAATTTTATTAAAATCGGCCTGTTATTTTATGAGTTATCGGTGTAATACATACATTATATATATATATATATATATATATATATATATATATATATATATATATATATATATATATATATATATATATATTTATGTATCACACCGATAACTCATTAAATAGCAGGCTGATTTTGATCAAATCTAGCAGGTACCTTCCTTTTGTAGGTGGCTTGGACAAGTTCGTTATCTAGGAATTTCCAGATTTTTCATTTTTCGGGGAAATATTGGGTTTTCTTTTGGAAACATTATTAATCTCCAAAAGTAACAAAGCTATGGTAACCAATTGTTTGGTGTCAGATAACTTCTATGAGAATTCCCTACCACAACGCACTGATTGCGTCTAGACTTTTTTCTAATCAAAAGCTTTCTAGCCATGCTAACAAAAAACCGCAAGTATTTTTAAACTTGAGTGGCACCTCCAAATTATCAACAGCGCCAAAACGACAATTCATTACTCTTTATCGCTATAGTATATTATGTGTACAAGATAAAATACAAAATACTTCTCTAAATATCAAGGAAAAGTTCGCGACGCAGCAAGTGTGTTATGGTAGTGAATTTTCATTAAATGCTTCAAATTTTCATCTCGATTTTGTCTAAACCGACAAAGTTGAATTTCGATACATAGTAAGGTCTTTACCACGGAGCAGAAATTTAAATACAAATTAAACCATTTAGCTTTCATATAGTGCAGAGATAGTCGCTTTAGAAAATGGCTTGACCTGAATAGATGCCCATATGGTAGGAAATGTGGAGATAGTGTCGGACTCACAAGCTTCACTTTTAGCGTTACAAAATTTCAACCCATGCACTTAATATAGAAATGATTGAATAGCAAAAATTGCTGAACTCGTTAACAAGATAACAACGATTGGTAAAGTGATCTTCGATGGGTTAAAGGTCACATAGGTATCTCTGGAAATGAGATCGTCGATGGACTCGCTAGAGAGGCAATCGATTCAGGAGTCCAGGATAATAGATTTAATCTTACAGATATAAGAGCTGACATCTTCAGAGACATTACCTTATCTGGTCAAAATAATGGAAAGAATACGTTACAAAGTGTAGCAATCGATACACCTTACTCTACCCAGAATTACCAACACAATTATCGAAGTACGGCCCGCTTACAAGGAAATAAACCGGTACCATAGTTAGACTCAAATTTAATCATGGAAGGTATCCATTACATCTTAGTCGAGCTGGTGTCCGTAACAATGCATATTGTGAATGTGATGGAGAAACCGAGGCAGATCTAAATCACATACTGCTGGCTTGTTCACTATATACAGAAACAAGTACAAAGTTTTCCAGATCCTTACAGTTAATAAATATATCCTGTCCCTTCAACACAACTCACTTACTGAGCTTTTAATATACAAACATCTACATATTGCTGGTTAGATTCTTAAATGAAGCACAAATCACATTATAGAATACTGGCAAATTATTTACCTTATTTCTTTTATTATTATTATTTTTGTTATTATTGTCGTTATTGTATTTTTGCCTTTCTAGATTTAGCAAGTAAGTTGTAGTTAATTTACATATTAATAGGTGTCTAGTTATAGTTGCAAACAACTCCTATTTTCTCGCCTTTTGTCAACCCTTCCTTTCCGTGTCCCAAGTTTGTTTGTTTTGTGAGCCTTGGCGGGTACCTAGGCGACTAAGTATCCTTGCTTTAATCCTTAATAGTTTATGAAGAAAAAAGAAAGAAAAAAAATATAGATAGAAACAAAAAAGAAAAGAGGAAAAAAGGAAAAAAAAGGAGAATATTAAAACAAAAGGGAAATCAAAGTAAAAGTGTAGGAAAGGTAAAATTATTTGTAAAGGATGTCTACGCCATTCTAGTTACTTTTTTTAATGGTTCCATACTTGCTGCCACCCTCAATTTATAAAAATCTGTGGTGAATAGAAGAGTAGATGCATCCTTCGAAGCCGTCCCATATTTTTGTACATACATACATACATACAAGGTCTTTACCAGATAAATATAACTACAAAATTTCATAAAAATAGCGTTGTTATTTTTTTAGATACAAATTTTGATTTCAGAAAAGTCCTTTTTTTATAAAAACTCATCCGATCGGGCGGGCTAAGGAACTTTCATAAAAATTCGCTAAACTTAAAATTAAGTTACTCATTTAAAAACCTTGCATGTCTTGTTTTTTACTTTTGGACAATGGTAAATTTGGCTAAACTGCAACATTTAAATTCTCAGAATCTACCATTGCTCTGTGTACCGTTATTTTTGGACTAGCCTGTATATGCAATTTAGCGTAACATATTTAAATTTGCTTCTGTCTTGAATAATATATTCAGATATTAGGGGTGCAATCAATTATACGAATAAAAATATCAACAGGTGCCTCACTGATAAAGTTGCTCTACAAAAAAAATAGCATAAAGGTCTAATATACTTATTTAGAAAGTAATAACACGTCAACCGTTTTGGAGAAGTGTCTAATGTTTTTTGACGTTGAGGTTTAAAATTCGATAAAGACAAAATAGTTACAACCAGCATTATAATAGATGTTTCCTGTACTACATACGAGGCAAGCACCAAAATTTCCCAGCCTGACTACAAAAAAAAAACGGCGAAGACTCACACTTAAATTTTATTTTTCAATATAGTCCGTCCTAATATCAATGCACTTATTATAGCGTTTCAGCAACAATTCAATAGCCCTAAGAATATATCCTTTCGGTTTGTTCTAAAAATGTGTCCAAACTGCAGCTTTTACCTCATCGTCGTCACTAAAATGGCGTCCGCGAAGGTCCTTTCCCAGATTTGCAAATACATAGTAGTCACTGGGGTCATATCTGGACTATACGAAGCGTAATTAATTTGTTCGAAACCAGTATTACGAATTGCGGCTTGTGCAATTCTAGCAGTTTGCGCAGGTGCATTATCATGGTGCAAACGCACGCCTCTGGTCAGTTTCTCACGTCTTTTCTCCCGAACATTTTGTCGTAGTTCATGCAAAAGTGTTAACCGTGGTGTTGTGTTCTTAAAGTCTACGAGAAGAATACCCTCATAATCCCAAAAAAATCATGACCATCGTTTTTTTTATCGAATGACAGAGCTTGAAATTTCTTGACGGTGCTTCTCCTTTACGCCTTCATTCTATTCGCCTCCTTTTTACGCCTTCATTCTATTCGCCTCCTTTTTGCAGAAATAATATAGTAGAGAACCATAGTTTCATCCACTGTGACAATTTTCTTCAACACGTCTACGGGCTTTTCTCTGCAGGGGTCCAAAAGGATGGGGCTAAACTCCTGAAAGATGTTTGGGAACCCACCTTGTACTAACTTTATTTATGTTTAAATGTTTGTGGAGGATTAGGCGAACGCTCTTGTCTGAAAGCCCCGACTTTTTTAGAATTCTTTTACTTTCAAGCATCGATAGCTTAATACGAGACCTTCCACCAGGGCAATCTTGTTGCCTGTCACTATATCTACCGTCCTTTCTATTCTCACGTTATTTTCCAAGGATTCTTACCCCATTCGAAATCGTTTTGCTCAATCTTTTACTACAGAATTAGACGCAGAATTTTCCACCTACACCTCATCCAGTCGATCTTTGACGCATGGAGATGGAACAGCCCTATACACAATTTTTGTGATTTTTGATATCGTGATGAACCAGTGCCAGTTATAAGAAAACTAGTTGACATAAAATCCATTTTTTTTTCCAAGGCTACCAAGACTTTAACCAATGTCTTTTGACACGCTGCGATACCCTCGATCTATGTCAGACCGGTAAATTTTAATGCTTACCTCGTACATCGAGAACTATACATGAAAATCCAATATACCAGAGAAAATAAAGCCAGATCATTTATTTTATTTAGTTACAAATATGCACAGCTACTTTAGCGGATGACTGTGGTGTAATTTAAAGCCAAATATCAAATTAACTATGATATACGTGTATAGTATTTTGTATTCATTGAAATTCAATATTCAATATGCATTTTCAATCTATCCTTCTAATTATACAATGATACATGTGTATTTTCGATTGTAACATATTACAGTTCGTTTAATTTACATCATTCATTTTTGCCGCGTTTTAATTTTTTTTATGTACAAACGTATTAATATTTGTAATATGGTACATAATTAAAAGAAATCCGTAAAACGGTTTATTCAAATTTTTTAATAAAGCAAATAAATCCACATGCAGATTTAAAATTTACTCCACCTGCTTGAATATGTATCAACTACTGAAACTAAACCGAAAACAAATATATAATTTCATTTGTTTTACCGTCGGCCTATTTCTTGCCTTTATAAGCAGAATCCCTAAAAAAATTCGCTTAGCGGGAGGTCGTAAAATTAGGATTTTTAAAGAAGTTCTTTAAATGAGCTCGAATTAGGACACCTTTTTAAGGTCAGGAAAATTTTTATATGTTTTATGTGTCAAAAATTAAAATAAATTTTGAAAATAATAATAAAAAATTAAAAAAGAAATAGGTAAAATAATTTCTTGCAATTTTTAAGTTTTAACAATGTTCTTATAGATCTGACCATGTAACCACAAGCTTTTAGGTGTTCTGTTGTGTTATGTTTGTTATGTGTAAAATATCCAAAACCAGTGATATATATATATATATATATATATATATATATATATATATATATATATATATATATATATATACATATACATATACATATATATCTATGTTTCTGGCTAGGAAGTTTTTCTTACATTGTTCAGCTTTCGGCTCTTGTGGACGCCCAAAAAATGGTGCGAAATGTAGAGCATATTTTCTAAAGAACTTGCATTATTCACTGCTCAGAATCCATTTGAGGTCGATGATAACCTTTACTGAGACTTTTTGGTAACCAACAATAACGATCGTTATTCCCTATCAATCTGTTTGTATATATATATATATATATATATATATATATATATATATATATATATATATATATATATATATATATATATATATATATATATATATATATATATAATTAGGTAACACAAAACTTAAGTTTCCATAAAAATATAACTTTATTTTAGGGAAACAATACAGTGTGTTACTATTCTAATAATATTAATATAAAATGGAAGTGAACAAAGCAAGTAGATGTGAACTATATTAGTTTCAAATACCGACTGTTAACGCAACATCGTTTAGCCGTCGCAAGTAAAATATGCATACTAAGTAAAATGATTATTATACATTTTATAGTTTATTGTACTTTAAACTTAATAATTGAAACTAAGCAATGTCTGGTCAATGCCTTTCTCTATAACAGGGTCACTGTGAAATGTACTAATGTCACTTATAGAAGTTGGGTACATGGTGACGTATTTCCTCCACCGTTAGTCTTGAGCACGTCCTCGTGTTCAACTTGGGGTGATTTCTTCTTCTTTAGGAAGGGTGTCCATCTCTTTCTGGACCAAACCAATATAGTGATGATGATGACTACTATTATAAATGTGGTAACACCTATGTGACTTGTATGCAGCATTGGATGTAGTATCTTATGTTGTGGAGCTTCTGAAAGTTGTTGCTTCAATTTTTCAGCATTTTTCAGGTGAACTGGACTGAAGCGGACTTCGTATTTTTCTTCCTTGAGTGGTAATATCAGGTCTGGAATCCACGTTATGTTGCCTGATACGTCTGTGTATATCTCATCATTTACTGTGATTTTACAGTTAGGCAGTGTGCTTACGATAGCATTTTGGTGTATTGTTTTTCTGTCGATTTTATTTGGACATTCTTCTATAACTTCGACTGATACATCTGTTGAGATGAGCACGTTGTTGTTTCGTATCTTGATGGACGTCGTGTAGCTATTGGTTACCTTTGCAGAAGGGCAACTCGAGGGTTGATTTAGTTGGCAACCTTCTTCTTGTGGTGGATTTGAACACACTATGGCTTCTGTTATTGATGGGCATCTTTCAGATGTCCATAAGTTTTGTTGGGCTATTTCCAAATAATATGAACTTGGGGGTATAAGGACTTTATGATTTTCTGGTAAGGGAATTATTTGAAAGTAGGAGCCTGGTGTAGGGTGTAAAATCGGGACCTTTAGTAAACAAATGATTGTGTCTCCTGCTGATACAACTATTAATTTAGTAAATTCAATAATTTTAAATATGTGGTTTCTGTCAAAGTTAATTAATTCATTTTTGTTATAAATTAATTCAAGATGCTGTCTTATTTGTGTTAAATCCTTCCAGGTAAATATTTCAATGTTTGTAATTTCATTAAAGCTAAGAGATATAGTTCTTTGAATAATTTTGACACTTTCTAATAAATTTTGGGCTAATGAGATTTGATATTGAATGAAACTCCTTTTTTCCATGTTCGCTAGTTCACAAAATCTGTCAGCTATCATCTGAAGATTTTTGTTAATTATTTTTTGTTCTTCTACAAATCTTTCTGTAATTATATGTGCAAATGAATTTAGAGAGTCTAGTTGAGCCATCATTTCATCTTGATTTAAATATAAGGTGTTTAAATGTTTGTTTATTTTATCGAGATCGTCTTGATCGAGATTTCCGGTTATGGTTTTGATCAGCGACCCTGCTCCGTTTATTAACCCGCGTTTCGTTCTGGAGTGCGTTAATTTCTCAAGTTCTAGGTTAATTTTGGAAACTTGGTCATTAAGCATCTGTACATATTCCTTGTTAATAGCAGTGCCATAATTTTCGTTAATTTTTATAGTATTGTTTGTCAACACCTGATAATTATTTTCTAAAACCGATACATTAAAATAAAAGTAGAAATTATGATAGTGATTAATTATTCTAGCTATACCTATATAATCTTTAAAGTATCCGTTAGTGGTTATGGGTTTAACTTCTAGTTGATGGACCTGGCTGAGGGCCATCATCAGGGGGATGATGTTCCTGCAAAGAAAATGTCTTTTTCACTCTCTTTACATTTTTCAAATGGGCTGTTTTCTTTTGGGAATCAGGTAAAAGTAATTTGTTTTGATTTACTTGAACTGGATTATGATAAATTTTATATAAAGGGTTAGTTTTCTTTACATAAGGTACTTTAATAGCTACTTGTTCAGTTTGTATTTGCGGTATCTCATTACGATTTTCATTTCTTTTTCTAAGAATAGTTTCTGACTTTTCTTTAGATTTTTTGTATATTTGATCGAAAAAGGGTAATATTTCTTTAAGTCTTCTATGGTTATATTCTTCATACAATGTTTTGTGGGGGTCTATAGGTTCAAGTTTGTCATAAGGGCCGTAAAGAAGGGAAAAGGGACTATGACCTGTTAATGAGTGAACTGATTGATTGTATATTAAAATACAGGTTATCATAAGATCAATAGGTTTTTCTAACGGATTCTCCAACTTCATTGTTCTTAATTTTTCTAATATAGTTGAGTGAAGTCGTTCAACTGGGGAGTTTGAGTTTGGGTTTTGAGGAGTAGTTATGTGTAATTTTATGTTAAATAGGTCGCAGTATTCCTTAAGGGTTGCATTATCAAATTCTTTGCCAGAGTCACATACGAGGGTTGAAACGTAATTATGATGAGAGAAATAGTGTCTGAGTTTACTTAAAATCGTCAGAGCTGTTGTATCTTTAATGTAATAAGCTTGTGCATATTTACTAAACAAGTCTATTATCGTAAGAAATTTATGGTTCTCAAAACTGAACACATCTGCATGAATTACTTCAAAAGGTCTTTTTGCTAACAAGGGTCCGGAAAAGGGTAATTTATAGGGTCGTCGCTCATATTTGGCTTGCAGACAAATGTCACATTTGTTTATAAAATCATTTATAGATTTTTTCATGTTAGGCCAATAGTAATTTAATTTAAGCTGTTCGTAAGTTTCGTTAATGCCATTGTGGTTATTTTGGTGGTAATTTTGAATAATTTGTTTCTGTACGGTAGTTGATGTAATATTTTCGACTTGTTTATTGCATTTTATTATTTTTACTGAACTGTTAAAAAGAGCTGAGGCTACTAACATAAATAATCTCTCAATTTCTTGGGTTTCGAATAAGATACCGTATACATTAGACGGATTGATTTTTTCTTTAAGAAAGGTGTTAAGTTGTTGTAGTTCATGACCTTCTTGTAAATATATTTTGATCTGTTTATTTTTAAAAAGGTTTGTAGTTATTTCACGTTTTTCCGATCCGTGATAAATTAAAATTTGATTTTTAAAATGATTGATTGGGCCTTCCGATATAGGTAAGCAAAATACAGGATTTTCTAAAGAAGTATGTTGGGTTTGAGATTCGCTATTATTCTGGTCAGGTTGAGGGTCGATTCCTAATTCTATAAGGTCGTTGTCGTCGAGAACTCTTAGTTCTGAAGGGTCCGCGTTGCCTAAAAGGGACACAAGATCTATATCATCTTCTACTGCATTGATTTCTGTTCTTGAAAGGGCGTCTGCTACAACGTTATCCTTTCCTTTTTTGTACTTTATTTCATAGTCGAATTCTTCTAGTTTAAGCCTCCATTTAACTAAACGGGAATTTGGTTCTTTTATCGAAAAAAGCCAAACTAGAGGTTTATGGTCTGTTTCTATAGTAAATTTTCTTCCGAAAAGATAAGGTCTAAAATGTTTAGTGTTTTCCACTATTGATAGTAATTCCTTTTCAATAGTGCTATAATTTCGTTCAGCTGAATTAAGCGTTCTAGAGTAAAATGCGATAGGTTTATTGTCTTGAGACAATACGCCTCCTAACGCTATATTACTTGCGTCGGTTGTCAGATGAAATTCTTTATCAAAATTTGGATATGTTAGGATGGGTGAATTTATTATAAGTTCTTTAGCCTGCGAAAATGCATTGACGTATTCTGGATCATTAAAGTTAAGAGTAGAATCTTTCTTTAGACATTTTGTGAGGGGATAAACAATTTTGGCAAAGTTTTTTATAAAACGCCTGTAATAGCCAACAAGTCCTAAGAAAGCTTTTATTTGTTTTTGTGTTTTCGGAATAGGATAATTTTGTATGCATTCAATTTTGCTTGGGTTTGGTTTTACGCCGTCAATTGTGATGACGTGGCCTAGAAACTCAACTTCCTTTCTAAGAAACTCTGATTTATCTAGCTGTACCTTTAAGTTAACATCTTGTAATTTTTGAAATACTTGTTTAATGTGGATGAGGTGTTCCTGAAGGGATTTGGAGAATATGACAATGTCGTCCATATAAACAAAGCAGTTTTTGTACAGAAATTCTCTAAAAACATTATCCATTACGCGTTGGAAGGTTAAGGGCGAACTCCGGAGACCGAAGGGCATTCTAACGTACTCGTAATGCCCATTGTTTACGCTAAAGGCTGTTTTCTCAATGCTTTCAGGGGTTAATTCGATCTGATGAAACCCTTGAGCTAAATCGAGAGTAGTAAAGTATGTACACTTTCCTAAGTTGTCTAAGATTTCCTCTATTCTAGGTAAGGGATATTTTTCGAGTATCGTTTTTTCGTTGAGTTTCCTGTAGTCAATGACTAATCGCCATTTTTTCTTTCCAGAGGAATCTAACTTTTTTGGGACAATCCAAACGGGCGAACAAAAAGCAGAGGTAGAGGGCCTAATAATTTTATTGTCTAATAATTTTTGAATTTCCTTCTGTATTTCAATTTTTAGGTGATATGGATACCTGTAAGATTTTACATGTATGGGATCATTATCGCGAGTTCTAATATGATGTTTAATAGCATTTGTAAATGTAAGATCCGAGTTTTCGTGATAAAAAATATTTCGATATTGATGACATAATTTAAATAGTTTTTGTTTTTCCTCAGAATTGAGGTGGTCAGTTCTCAATTGTTGTCTCACGTCGACTTGAACTGAGTTGGGAAATTTAGGTGTTTCTTCAAAATTTTGGATGGGTTCTACTTCAATTTGTTTGTAAAGTTAATTTCAGCGATTTGTGACTTATTTTTTACTGTACATGGTATAGAACAAAACCCAGATATAGCTTCAGCTATGGATTCTGGTATATGAACTAATTCATTTTCCATTTCTGGAATTAAAACTGTTCCGTCTTCAATATTTACAGGTATTTGAATACGGGTAGTACAAGTTTGTGAAAAGGGTTGAAAATTTAGGGGATTTATTTCAAAATAAAAAGGTAATTCAATTTCTCCAAATTTTACGGTTCTTTTTTCATAATCTAGTTTGGTTTTTAATTTTTTAAAGTCTTCGGAACCTATAAGAGCATCAAACCTCTCATGCCATTTTATTACTCTAAATGAAAATGGAAAATTTATGCCGTATTCTTTTAACAGGGGGTATCTGACATTATCATTTCCTTTTGTAATTTTTCCTACAGATTTTACGGAAAAGGGCTTTTTGAAAATGTACTCTGAAAAAAATTCACATGCAGGGCCCGGATTTATTATGCTGTCTGAAGCTCCCGTGTCCAGAAGAATTTTCAAATTTAAAGATGGCAGGACCAAAAACGGTAATTTGGGTAGTGTCATAATATTGTTTATATCTAGGGTGACAAAGGATTTTCCGAGGCTTCTTCCTGAAAATCCAGATTTTCTGGCTCATTTCCGGAATAATCATTAAGGTTTTCGTTTTCGACACATTGCATATAATATTCGGGTTGTAATTCGTCAGATACATAATCTGTCATTTCTTGATTCGGATATTCTAGATTACATATTTCCATGGGTGTAGTTTGATCAAATTGTCGATTTTGTCTTTGTGGGGGTGTCGAAAAAGTATTTTTTGTTCTGTTAAATACAGATGAATTTTGAGGCGGCTGATGGCGGAAAACTTGACTATTTGTTGGAGAAATTTTATTTTGTGGTAGAGCTCTCAAATTGGATATAGGTTTACTGGGGAAATTAGGTCTTTGTCGTAAAAAGGGTGGTTGTTGAAATCTATTTACGAAATTAATATTTTGTTGAGGTAACGGTCTTTTTGGTAAAGCAATTTTTTCTAAAAATGTTAGGGGTTGTTTTTGTGAAGAAGGATGTGATTTATTTCTTAAGCTATTTATGAAATCTGCTTGTTTTATTTCATTATCTATGCGGTGACACTCAAGTAAAGCCGTTTCTAAACTTGTTACATTTACTAGTCTTAAATGACTAAAATACGGTTCTAGTATGCCGACTTTAAATGATGTTACAGCCATTTCAGTAAAGTAATTTTTCTTATAATTTTTAATTTCGGTACCTAAATCCTGTAATTCGATATTCTCATAAAGTGCTTTCAATTTTTCTTTAATTTTGCTATGAAATTCTAAAACTGTTTGATTTTTTGTCATATAACAGGTAGTGAGGTCTGTTAACAAGAGATTTTCAGAGCGCGGGTCTGAATATTGTGCCATAAGGCCATTTTTAATATTTTCCCATGAACTAGTTTCTAGAGATAATAAAATATCTCGAGCATCTTGTACAATTTTTGATTTAATAAATTCGAGTATCATTCTATTGTGATGCTCAGCATTTTGTTCTGTACTCTCTTTTTTGTAATTTATAATAAACAGTTCGCATTGTCTAATAAAATAATTTAAATGTCTACAACCTCCACTGTATTCTGGGATCATCATAGATGCCTGAGATAACAAGGAGATGTCGCCTTTATTATGTGACATGATGACTAAAATAGTTTATTATTTTTTGTCGAGTTAATATTTTTCAGATATTGGGTATAATTAATTTTTAAACGTTATTTCAACTTAAATCTTCAAATAAGCTGATACACAGTATAAAAGTATTATTGCTAAATAGGTTTGTCTGATTTTAATTTATTAATAAAATATTAACGTAAGAACTCTTTAATATCTTAAAGTATTTCGAACCAAAATGGTTTGGAAATACGTGGGATTTAACATAAATAATTTTTGAAATATTTTGAAACAAAATGTTTGAAAATACGATAGCTAATACTAATTATTGATAAGGTATTTCGAAGCAAAAATGTTTGAAAAATACAGTAGATTTAATACTAATTATTGACAAGGTATTTCGAAGCAAAAATGCTTGAAAATACAGTAGATTTAATACTAATTATTGACAAGGTATTTCGAAGCAGAAATGCTTGAAAATACAAGAGATGCAATCATAAATTCACAGTGAAAGATAAAGGAAGGTACTCACAGGATATTCATCTCCTAACAGGCCTTCTTTTGGAGTTTTTCTGGAACTTGGATTACTTTTGGTCACTTGATGTTGATACAATGTTTGAAACTGGAGCGTTTGAAACACTGTTAATTTTTCGGTTCTTTAATGCCAAATAAATTATTGAAATAAACCGGCGATTATTATATTTAATGCCGTTTTGGCATCATGTTCATGCAGCGCCAATTAGGTAACACAAAACTTAAGTTTCCATAAAAATATAACTTTATTTTAGGGAAACAATACAGTGTGTTACTATTCTAATAATATTAATATAAAATGGAAGTGAACAAAGCAAGTAGATGTGAACTATATTAGTTTCAAATACCGACTGTTAACGCAACATCGTTTAGCAGTCGCAAGTAAAATATGCATACTAAGTAAAATGATTATTATACATTTTATAGTTTATTGTACTTTAAACTTAATAATTGAAACTAAGCAATGTCTGGTCAATGCCTTTCTCTATAACAGGGTCACTGTGAAATGTACTAATGTCACTTATAGAAGTTGGGTACATGGTGACGTATTTATATATATATATATATATATATATATATATATATATATATATATATATATATACCCAAACAAAAAATTAAGGCATGTTAACAAGCAGTCGAGTGCAAATAACCTAACCAAGTTGTAATTTAGTCATAATTAACCAACATGTTGGATTGATTCTCACAATCACTACAAATTTGAGAATGATGCAGTTCTCAATTAGCATATTTATGACTATTAAAATTATTTCAAAGTCAGTAACTTACAAGTAGCTAAATTGGGAAAAATTCGGTTTGATTTTACCTATAAAACATAGTGAAATATATAATTTGGAGTTTCCATTCTACAATTGGTGATTTTTAGGATGAAGTGTGCCCTAAATTGGACTTAAAACTGACAACTAACTCCAGATACCTGAAATACCCATTTTAAGGTAATTTATGACCTACTATTAGCCTGCAATACGTCTCTGTGGTATGGTAAATCGGAGGTCTTATTATGAAGTCCAGATTACATATATACTACCAATTAAACTGCAATCTGGCACAATAAATATTTTGGGCAATGCGATAACCTAAAATGGCTTTCCTATTGGCGATACAGTCATAATTACTGCAGGAATGGTGGTCCAAGTCAAATTACCCACATAAAAGTTGAAAATACCCATAAAATCTGACTTTATATAAAAATTGTCCTTAAAGTTCAAAGTGACAGCAGTAAAATAAATTTGTGAATGTTGAACGTGTTTCAGTTGATAAACTTAATTAATAAAAGTTTTATTCTTTAATTATATTCTCTGTGTAAATCCTAAGAAGGTGTGACAACTGCTTCGGTTACTAATGTGAAAGTAAAGCTGAATTTGAATTCCATGCTGATTTGAAATCACAACTTTTCCCTCTTCAATATTATACATCCCTTTTCATTCCAATATGTTTAGTTACTTATTTTCTCTCTAATAATGCCTATAATATATTGAGGAATCAAAAATCAAACGCTATATAACCATTCTTGTACGTCTCACCGGTGTGCACGTATATAAGTTATATATATATATATATATATATATATATATATATATATATAATTATATATATATATATATATATATATATATATATATATATATATATATATATATATATATAGATACATGAAAAATGTATGATTGCTACTAAATTTAAACAAAATTCGTTTACGGTATTGTTGAACCATTCTTGTACGTCTCACCGGTGTGCACGTATATAAGTTATATATATATATATATATATATATTATACATGAAAAATGTATGATTGCTACTAAATTTAAACAAAATTCGTTTACGGTATTGTTGAAATTTTCATAATAGGACGAAAGGCCTTCAGTTTTGGTTAGTTTGCCTTGCCATTGAGAATTGTGACTTATAGGTAAAAAAAAAATAGAGCAAAATTTACTTTCAAGTCAAGAATGATACAAAGGCAGCCACATTAAACTATGCTTGCGGTATCCACCTTAATTGTATTGAAAAATTAAAAACAATTTTTTGTTGAATCTAGTGTAATCAAATTTTAATTTAAAAAAAAACATAAAATAATTCATGTATACCATGAGGGTAGGATATTTTTGTCTTGTTTGCATCACCAATCCTCAAAATCAGAATTTCAAGAATTTTGAATAGTTTTTAATTTTAATTAATTTTACTTTTTACAAAGGCGCTTGAATTATATCAAAGTATTATAATCATGTTAACAGAAAAAAACATAATCGCAGCGGCTTTTTCTTTATACTGTGCGAATTACCTTTATCACTAATCCAAATATTTAAAGTGCCTTCTTTGATCATTCAACATGTTGACACTTTTTACCAAAGATAGACATATCTAGTTTCTATTATCTACTGTTTGTTTATACATACATAACCACAGATCCTGCAGAATAATGTCGCATACGCCGTTTTTGTTAAGATCGTTATGACTCTCGGCGCCTAGATGTCAGATTCAAGTAAAGCGTTGCACGTATTTACCTATGAATTAAGTCCATTGGCCCAATGTTGAATGAAAACGCCCTAAATATAACTAAAACGCGTTGGTTTAAATGACCTGCTGGGCCTATTATCGACTTCCATATTCCTTTGAGTTTATTCCCCACATTGGTAAATACATTTAGATTTTACTGGAAAATGGTCTGTGTGGTGATTTGGTCACCGACCTATTGTTAGGAAGATTTTACGTCAATTTGACTTTAA
Organism: Tillus elongatus; assembly: GCA_964006375.1. NCBI lineage: Eukaryota > Metazoa > Arthropoda > Insecta > Coleoptera > Cleridae > Tillus > Tillus elongatus. The sequence goes on from OZ023269.1 coordinate 35,936,692, forward strand.
ATGTTTGCTTGGATATATACATCTTCCGTTCAATATTTAAGTAATTAATTAATGGTTTTCCTCAAAATACGGGTTGATAAGGTTACAATTTTTTTTTACTATTCCTTCTATTTCTTACATCAAAATGATTTACTTAATTAACTGGTTCTTTTTCTGTAGAAAAATTGAAGCAAGTATTTTGGATGTCTGTCTTTTAGGGTTAAAGTATTATCACACACAAATTCAGGAAATCTGTTTTATTTCCATTCTTAACCTCTGTCAATTCTCAGCCAGTGCTAAATACCTAAACATTGCTAAATTAAATTAGTACAGTTACTTTTAAATCGTAAGACTTTCAAAACGGTAGATTTTTTCCTGATTCAACAACTTTATCTTTGTTATTGATGAAATCGAAAAGAATACTATTTTCTAATCAGAGGTTCTGCAGCGAATTCAACAAAAAATCGTGATTATTTAAAAAAGCCTGAACAGTTCCGCATGCATCGCCCTCTATCTGCTAGAGCCAAATTGTGAATAAGGTATTTTTATCACTATAAAAAAGTAATCTGTATTATTTTTTAAGACAATACCTTAAGCCGGTCTAGAACCAAGGCAAATCAAGATTCAATTTGTCACTTAAACACACTTTATCTCTTTTAATTTTGACTTTTGGACTATGGTGAGTTTAGCTTACTTATAATATTTGCATGCCAACAATTTAGTGCTACTCTGTATTCTATTACTTTTGGACCACCCAATATAGATCAAAAAGTAAAAAGCTTTTTATATTAAGCAACAGACTATGCAAAATTTTGGACACCGCAAGTGAGTTTTAGTCGCCAATTTTCACACAAAATTTTCAAAATATGATTAAAAAAAATTTCACTAACTTTTTCAATTTTCGTAGATAGAAAGGCGTCTGTATAAAGGTATATTATTTCTGAACGTCAACACTTCTTGGTTTGACATGGCTAGAGGAAAAATTAAAAGGCTTTTCTAGCAGACAATACGTTTAATTTATAACCCTACGCGCTTCGACCACGTATCGAGACATTTTCAGGGGTTAAGACGAATTCCTGTCTTTAGTTACAGAAAATGTGTTGTATGGGATGTGGCCAAAATTTTGATTTTTCATCTATTGTCTTCAGATTTTTAGACGAAAATAGCATTGCACAAGAAAACAAAAACATGACCAGACTTGAAGCAGCTAGATGGTTAGTATAAACGACGCTTATTTTTCATTTTATCAAAACAGCAAAATGAAGTCCTCTAGCTGCTTCAAGTCTGCGGATGTTTTTGTTTTCTTGTTTAATGCTATTTTCGTCTGGAAATCTGAAGATTAAAAACCCAAACTTTGGCAACATACTATATAGCACATTTTCTATAATTAAAGGCAGGCACTCGTCTTAACACCTGAAGATGGCACGATAAGGGGCCGAAACAAGTAGGGTTATAAATCAACCGCATTGTGTGGTAGAAAAGACTTTTAATCATTCCTCTAACTATATAAAGAGATATAATGTGTGTTGGATGTAATTAACAGAACTTTACTAATTTTGGAGATATACAAAATCTTGAAAAGAAAATTTTAGTTTTACGAAAGAACAGATACAATTGGGCTGGCTAACGCACTCATGCAAGTTGGTGATATACATAAATTTATATGAACGCAAATATAAGTCCCTGTGACGTCAACTTGCAATCACTTAATGAAATGTAAGCACCCCTTTTATGATATAATTCGCTAACAACATTTAGGGAGAAAATAAAAGCTGGACCTCACTATTATATTAACAAAGGGTATTGAAGTAATGAATACCTGTGTTTCTCTAATAGACCAAATCTGAACAACCTTGCCTTTCACTTACCTGTATGGTATGCTTTGTGGTTAAATTCAAACAGGCCGTTAGCCTTGTGAGTGGTGAGCTATAAGTTCAGCTGAGTGGTTATTAGTTCAACCCCTCTATAATAATGAGCTGGTGCTGATAATGTACACCATCCTTTGTTATATTTATCACGACTGACCTTGTTTTTTAAGAAATGTTTCCAGCGAATTATGTAAATTTTGGTTTTGAGAAACCGCCACTACCGTAATTATTTTTTAAGTGAATTTTCTCTAAAAAATTCACTAATGAGGAGATCGCGACTTTTGAATTTTGGAAAAGTCTTTTCAAATGAGCGCAATTTACGACCCCTGGAACCGAAATCCGAGGTCGGTTTCAATTTTTGTATGTTTATATATATATATATATATATATATATATATATATATATATATATATATATATATATATATATATATATATATATATGTGTGTAAACAGATAAAAACTAAACCCGGATATGGATTCTAGGACGCTTAGTTTGCGTTTATTTAAAGAAATCTTTTTAAAATTCAAAAGCCGTGGTCTCCTCACTAACGAAAATCTTTAGCTAAAATTATAGCCCGTTAGACCATAAAGTTAACTTAAACTACCGCCAAAGCATCAGAGAAACGGTCTATTTTAAATGAGATTTATGGAAATATTTTAGTCAAATGAAGGACAGTGATGGTTGAAGCTGAAACTTAAGAGTTTGCGGAACACTGTTCTTGCGATATTTTCTTTACATAATCCGTATTTGTTTCAGATTCGCTGACTAAATGTTGCCAATTTTGACGTTTCAAATCGCTTTGACTTTGACGTTTTGAGCAAAACCCCAAATTCTGTTACTTTAAATGCCTATAACTGTTTGTTTTTAAACATGCAGGCCTTAATTTTGGTACGTGGTTGACCCATCAGAGTACAAACACGCGTGCCAAATCTGGTTGCCCTTGCTCCGCTATTTCCGTAGATACAAATTTTTGCCGAAAGGAAACACAAAATTTTCTGGGAAAACCTGGGCCAATTTTCCTGGCTAACGAACAAGTCATTTACAAAATCATGGTACTCAGAAAAATTTATCAAAATCGGGGCGCTATTTTTGTTATCGGCGTGATATAGATATATATATATATATATATATATATATATATATATATATATATATATATATATATATATATATATATATATATATATATATGTATATATAGGGTGATTCATAAGTGGTAACCAAAAATGAAACCCCATATTATTTGAACAATTTTAGAGAGGGTATGTCCTATAAAAAGTTTTCCTATAATGCTTCATTAAAAAGATACAGGGTGTTGAAGTTGAATTTCAAAAAATTAAATTTCCCATTTTTTTAAAAAGTAGTACATATATTTTGCTGAAACTTCGCATGTGTAGGCTGTTGTGGAAGGCGCGTATTCTATCATAATAATTGAATCGGCTAATCCAGCAGTGGCGCGCGTACCCACATGTCATTGGTTATCCCTCAAGAAAAAAACGGGTACGCCAATGATAATTTTTTATTTTTTGAATCTTACTTTCATTCGTGAACAAAATGACTCTCTTGATGATTTTCCGTACGACGCTTATTTGTCGAGTAATCAATGAATCAGGTAAGTGTTTTAGAGCACAGTTCATGATTTTTAACCAGTCGTTGTTTGGTAGAAAATCGCAATGATACACTTTTATGCCTCCATTGGCCTGAATACACGCACATCTTTTTGATATGGAAAATTTAATGTCTTGATAATTTTTTGTACGACGATTATCTTTGTTGTATTTTAGTAAGTAGTAGTCTGGTTTGCCAAAGTTGTCATTAAGTGTCACTTGACGTTTAGGTTAACAAGTTATTATTTTGAATAGGTGTAAGTGGTAAACTTTATAAAACTGCAAAATTTTCTACTCTTGTACTTCTTTATAATAGAGTACACTTCAGAAGAGTATGCAGATATAATTTTTATCTATGGATATGCTGATGGAAATGCTCTAGCTGCTTGTCGGGAATATCAACGTAGGTGTCCCACTCGCCGTCAACCTACCCCAAGGGTTTTTTCTCGATCGTTTTCAAGACTTCGGCAGTGCGGTATTGGACAACGTCCTGACGCTAGAGCTAATGGTAGAAGACAACATCAACTTGAAGACGAAGAGAGTGGTGGATGCAGTGATGGATCAATCTTCTACAAGTACTCGGAGGATTGCCACGCAGTTACAATATTCTCAAAGCTTTGTTTGGAGAACTTTACATCGAGAAGCCTTACATCCATATCATCGACAGAATGTGCATTGCCTTCTACCTGGAGATAATATGCATCGACGAGTATTTTGTGAATGGATGTTGGAAATAAACAATCAAAATATCTTATTCCCTAATCTAATCTTCTGGTCTGACGAATCAACATTTACAAGAAATGGTATTTATAATTCTCATAATGAGCATGTCTGGTTATTGTAAAATCCACATGCAACAAGGACTCGCACATTTCAACATAGATTTTCCATTAATTTATTGTGTTGTATTTTTAACGACTTACTGTTCATGGAAGTCCTGCCACAACGTTTAAAGGGATCTTTGTACTTAGCGCTCCTAAAAAACCGTGTAGAAAACATTCTAGATGACATTCCACTAGCAACAAGAGGTATAATGTGGTACCAGCATGACGGTGCACCAGCGCATCATAGTCGAGACGTTGTTACATGGCTACATGAACATTATAATGAAAGATGGATTGGCAGAACTGGACCAATAAATTGGCCTGCAAGATCACCGGACTTAAACCCACTTGACTTCTATCATTGGGGTGATTTTAAGCGACTGGTCTACAGTGAACAAATAAATACACCAGAGCAGCTACAACAACTGATAAATAATGCTTTTCGTCATATTCAAGCAACAATGAATCCTCAAGACATTAAATTTTCCATATTAAAAAGATGTCGTGCGTGTATTCAGGCCAATGGAGGCATTTTTGAACATTTATTGTAATAAATAAATTACTATAAGCCTGATAAAAGTGTATCATTGCGATTTTCTACCAAACAACGACTGATTAAAAATCATGAACTGTGCTCTAAAACACTTACCTGATTCATTGCTTATTCGACAAATAAGCGTCGTACAGAAAATTATCAAGAGAGTCATTTTGTTCACGAATAAAAGTAAGATTCAAAAAATAAAAAAAATATCATTGGCGTACCCGTTTTTTTCTTGAGGGATAACCAATGACATGTGGATACGCGCGCCACTGCTGGATTAGCCGACTCAATTGTTATGGTAGAATACGCACCTTCCATAACAGCCTACACATGCGAAGTTTCAGCACAATATATGTACTACTTTTTAAAAAATTGGGAAATTTAATTTTTTTGAAATTCAACTTCAACACCCTGTATCTTTTTAATGAAGCATTATAGGAAAAAATTTTATGGGATATTCCCTCTCTAAAATTGTTCAAGGAACATGGGGTTTCATTTTTGGTCACCACTTATGACCCTTTATATATATATATATATATATATATATATATATATATATATATATATATATATATATATATATATATATATAAACATATGAAAATTCTAACTGAACCTACCTGGGTTCTACGGGTCTAGTTGGCGCTCATTTGAAGAAATCTTTTCAAAATTCAAAAGTTTGGAGTCCCCTCATTAGTGAATTTTTTTAAAGAAAATACACTAAAACACAGAAAATCTTATAATTTTATGTTGTTAATCATTTCCGCAATCTGTGCAATGCTACTTAAGCATATTACAAATTGAAACTGCACTGGATTTTATCAAAACGGTGTATATCTCTAGCTCCCGCAAAATTTAATAAATGCGCTGCAATAACATTTCAACCAGTTGACAAGGGCGTATTGGGAGTTAAATGCTGCACATAAAATTTTACGGCACTGCATAAAATAAAAGTAGGTCAGGTTGAAGGTTGAATCTGAAATGAGACGCAGAGTTGAGTCCTTTATAGCGGTTTTGGCATTCTTAGATTTAGAAATGCCCTTTTTTTTGTTATGTTCATAGTAGGTATGTGTATTTTTATTTTAACTAATGGCCATATAAGTAGAATTAACAAGTAACATGAGTAGCATGAGTATGAAAATTCATTATCATCACAGTCTAAAGGTGATGTCGTCTGTTGCCGCACTTTATTAACTGTATCTGATTTTCTAGAAAATTTCCCTTTGGTCTACCCTTATTACAAGTATGGTTTGTGTGCTTCAGAGAATGGTCACAGAAAGTTATTGTCTCTGAATAGTTCTAATATATTTTCTGTCCTTCCCTCAATTCCTTTTAGTAAGCATATTTTTTTCTTGTCTCTTCCAACACACTTTTATTCTTCTTTATATCGCTGTAACCTGTCTTCGTCACATTTCTTCATGTCCACATTTTAAAAGCTTCTATTTTCTTTAGGTCCTGTCAAATCATCAGTAAAATCCAGCTTTTGCTCATACATACTACCACACTCTTTACGTAAGACTTGATAAACCTCTTTCTCGGGTTCAAGTTTATTGTGAGAAAAGTACTTTGGGTATTGAATGGTTGCGTTGCCGCCGCGATCTCCCTACTTAATTATTTCCTACGTTTATCATCACCCGTAATAATTTTTACTTGAACAAGTTGTTGATCTTTGAGCTTTATATCCATTTTCAGTTCTATTTATATTTACCGTCGATGCTATATTTGTTGAGACAGATTTCCAAGACGACCTCGGCGTCACCTCCTTGCAATTAACTGCATTCGACACCTGAGGTTGTACAAAAGACACTGGCAGCATGGCGTTCATCGTGGCAGCTTGCATTATGTGTTTTTCAGTGTTTACCGCGTATAATTATTTTAAGAAAATTTTTCCAAATGAAAATAAAATACAATTAAAAAGCGTGCTGTGGCTGCTACGAGAGTATCTTTAACTATTATAGGGAGAATTTTAAGTGAAAATGTCGAGTTAACTACAAGCTCTAAATAATGGTGATGGTGAAGTAAAATTTAGTTTTCCTAAAAAACGCAAGAGAATATGTGCAAAAACTGCCATACAAGAATTGAAACAAATGTATATTTGAAACCTTATTTATATTTTTTGCAAAAGAGAAGGCTGTCGAAAAAATATTGGTTGCGAAATAGGACTTTTTGGGAAAACGTACCTCGCCGCATACTATTATTAAAAAACTTTGATTCTGGTGGAGGAAAACTAATAGCAATCGACGGGTGCTAGTAGAGAAGACTAATACTGGCGCTATAAAGAACCATCTTAACAACATTAAGTATTATAAGACGCAAGGTAGGCCTTTTTTTAGATGAAACACAGTCAAGCTGGTCATACTAGTTCGAACAGTTAGACAGACAATAAAAATAACTGTTTGCTATCAATCATATTTAAAGGCAATCGATTAGTTATTGTTCATGCCGGCGGTGAAATGGGTTTTGTCCCTAACTGTCTATAGATGTTTGAATCTGGGACAAAATCCAGAGACTACCACGACGACATGAACTAGCAAAATTATGGGAAGTGGCTTACAGAGAAGTTGATTCCAAATCTCCCCCTGAATTGTGTTGTAACTGATAATGCACCATATCATAATGTAATGTACAAGTAGTACAGAAAGCACCTACCTTCAATTCAAGAAAACCAGATTGTAGATTGGTTAATAAGTGAAAATATACCCTTTCTGCTTTACCCGCTTAAGCCACAAGTGTATGAAATTATTAAACATAATAAAAAACAACACATTGCTTAGGAATTTGATCATTTACTCCAAGAAAGCGGGCATGTGGCTTGAGGTTCTCCCTACCAGCCGGATTTAAGACCGATTGAAATGCTATGAACTAAAGCTAAAAACAACGTGGTAAAAAATGTTTCACTCACATTAGAGGCTGTGAAAATTTTAACAGAAGAATAATTTTCATCAGTTAATGTCGAAGACTGGATGATATGTTGCCAACATGTTGTTAAAGTCGAAAATATTTAATTGCAAAACAAGATTCGAGTTGATGCGGTAGTAGAAGACTTAATTGTATATATATATATATATATATATATATATATATATATATATATATATATATATATATATATATATATATATATATATATATATATATATATATATATATATATATATATATATATAAATGTTCTGAAAATTACGTGAAAAATTTCAAGGAAGGCTCTGTCGCGGTAAATTGTTACAGTAGTTCTGATGATTCCTTTTTTACCAGCGTGTTTATAATTGTATTGTCTTCTAGCCTATTTATGATTTTTACTCTACTGTACTATAAAACACATTTTAATCAAGAAATCTACTTTATATATATTTACCTTATATATATATATATATATATATATATATATATATATATATATATATATATATATCTATATATATATATATATATATATATATATATATATATATATATATATATATATATATATATATATATATATATATATATATATATATATATTAATATTCTAAAAATTAAATGAAACATTTCAAGGAACTCCTCTGCTTCTGTAAGTTGTTACAGTAGTTTTGACAGCACTTTATTGGCTTATTCTTTACTTGGAATTATATCTCAACAGATATCGTACAGACTGTCTTCATTAGCGTTGTCGTCGTCATTATAAGTTTCAGGTTGATTATTTTTAGCCTACTATGTAGCACACAGGATCATTTGTAATTATTTGTCTGTTTCTCCTCTGAGCGCTATATCATTTACATACCTTATGCAGTGGAGCTGATCTACATTTATAGTTATTCCTGCTATGTTTTCCTGTAGCCTATTTATTGTATCCTATGCAAAACTCTTTAGCAAATATGGCGGTAATAAGCATCATCCTTGCCAACACCTTTTCTTATCCTAGCTTCAGTTTCGCATTCGTTAATATCCATTATGGTACTTTTGTTTTCTCTGCGTTGTATAAAAATATTTTCCATTACGCATTATCAAATGGTTTTTACAGATCTACAAAAGCAACAAATGTATCTCTATTTTTTTAAACCTAATTTTTCCTATTGTTTTGAGTGTTAGTATTGATTCCCTAGTCCGTCATCCAGGTCAAAACCCGGACAGATCTTTGTCCAAGCAACTCCCGATTTCCTCATATTATGTTTTTTATATGACTAAGTAGGCAAAAATATCATCCAGACTCGTACATACCTGTGCAAGAACTTCATGCAGGCGATAATGAAAAGCGTATGGAGTTTTGCGGGTTCGTAGTCACTCAACTCCAAGAAGACCGGACTTTCCTCTCCAAAATAATATGGACAGATCAGTCAAAATTCACAGGTCATGAAGTTTATAACCGAAGGGATACACCACTGGGCAGATAGAAATCCTCGTATCACACAAAATTCACATTTTCAAGTGAATTTTAAATGCAATGTTTCCATAATAGTAATATCTAATAAAGTCGCATTTGAAATATATAAACAATTTAAACAGTGAAGGATACCTGCACATACTGAGAAGTACTGTAACGACTTTTTTGGAAAGTTTGTCACTTATCGCCATTTAGAGATTGCTGGTATCAAAAGTATCAAATACTTCGCACTTAAATACTTTAGTATATTAAGAACAGTCACGTACGTGTGAGGATCGCTGGTTTGGGCGTAGTGATCCTTGGAGATGGCCCGCAAGATCGCCAAATCTGAATCCAATAGATTTTTACATGTGGGGGCTACATAAACAATAAAGTATATATGCTCGTTCCGTTGATCTTCCATTTACTCAACAAAGTAGTTACCTGTATAAATAGCTTGCCTATCAATCAGTTGAAGAAAGTGACCAATGACGCGGTTGATTACAGAATTCTACAGTGTTTAGAACATACTGGCAATCACATTGAACATCTTATTTAAGCTAGCATGTTTGTTTTCACATTTAAATAACATATTATAGTTTCATTGGTAATCAATAAGCTTCTTTAGTTATCATTTTCACTAGTGGCATAAATACAGGTATTTGAAATTGTGATAACCAAGAAATTACAGTATTGTAGATTCTTTCAGTATTCCAGGCGCTATTTTTACCTTCTCAAGTAGGGAATATCATATTTAAGGGCTGTTCGTCCGATAATCCGTAAACTAATAAGTGGTTAAATTTACACAAACTGTATTTATCGAAAAACTGAAGTAAGGTATTTAATTAATTCGGTGTAATTTATATAAGCACGACTCATTCAAAATCTTGCTATATAGGTATAGGAAAACCTAATACAGTTCAATAAACATTTCGTTTAAGCATCAAATAATGTTATAAAATACAGGCTGTTTCATTTGAGAAAGATTTTCGAGATTTTCTAATACCAAATTAAAGCACAATTTATGGACATGCTGTATATATTTTCGGAAAAATTGCCATCAGAGTAGATATGTTCATCTTTTTATAATAATATCAGCAAGTTTTAAAATTAAAGCAATTATCATTTGGTAAGTACCGTGGTCTCTATGAAATTGTTGGTTCATCAAAAATAACGGAAATTCACGAATATCTAAGAAATAGTTGAAAATGAGAACATGATGGTTCAAACAAAGTTAACTTGAAATTTAATGACGATTCCAAATATATAATTTTATATATAGGGTGTCCCATTTAAAATAAAAGCAAGAGGCAAACTTGAAGTCTTCCACCGGATTGATTGTTGCTTCGTTTAATCATCTAGGTACTCTTCTTTTCATGCATAGCATGCTTACACGCGACCTTGTGTTTGTTGAGCAGTCAGCAGTCGAGGGATGAATTGGGCAGCCACCCTTTTTATCGCAAAATCTTTCGCTAAAATTTGTTGAATTGAACTCCAAGTGTAAGACAGCTCCACAGCTTCCTCAATGGTCCGTCATCAATCTTCGCGAATATTTTCGACATTTTTATCGGTTCGTCCCGTCTAAGACCGACAAGAACGAGGTTTGTCATCAATTGACACTTTGCCTCTTTTTAAACAAGAAAACCACTCAAACACTTGAGTTTTCCAATAACATCAACCTTGTAGGCCGTTTTTAATTTTTGAAGAGTTTCTTGGCCAGTTTTTCCGAGTAAGAAGTAAAACTTTACGACGGTGCGCTGTTCACGATTATCAGACAATGTAAAAACGACAGGCACACAAAACAACTTTCACTAAAACATTCACACAAGCCGAGCGGAATCTTCTTTAGCGACGACGCTTGGTTTACTGGCTGGCGAATGGTAGCTCCATACGTTCCTAGCGGGAGAATGCGGCCCTGCGAGAACTCCACACACCACAATATTAGTTCGATTTATCTTGGGTACCCCCTCTTATGCATTCAATTTTTTCTGACAAAAAATATAGGAAGTATAACAGAATAATAAAAACATTCGAATGGAAAGCTATTATAATTGCACTAAAAGAAAAAAAAAATAGATACCTATTATTATTATCTATATCTTGGTGCGCGCCGCCAGATATAGCTTATCGTATTTTACTTGTCAAACCCTTTTATTTCATACCTATTTTAAGAGGGTTGTGAAAAAAACGGTAACAGGCCATCTTGGTGCGTCCACCATATTCGATTAATAATGACGTCAAACATTTTTATTTAATGCCACGGACGTGGCGTCCATCATATTGAATTTAGGAAGATATTGCATATATTGCATTCTCAGTGGCTTTATACCTTTTTAAAATTTTCCAGCTCTGGCTTATTAAGAACTAGTCAAAATGTTGATTATAAAATTTATTTATTTTGTAACATAACATTTTCCTCTCAAACAAAATAATTAGTACATATATTTTGATTGATCCAATTTCCTATAGCATATTTTTCGATCTATACATCGTTTTACCACAAAGGTTGACTCCACCCATTAGGTTCTACAAAACGGATTTACTAGTGCATTGATTGTTGTTGCCCTTACTTGGTGCAACTGGTCCATACTACATACAGACTTGGAGACTGCTTCTTTGGCTTGACTGTTGGGTTTCGTGTTTGTAGGTGAAGGACGTAGAGCGCGTAAGCTAGCTGGAGCAACTGGCCTTTCTGAATAAAGTAAATAAATCTAACTATTTTTTTCAAAAAAGTTTTATTAAGATAATGAGTTGATGTATATCGATATGTTCATTGTATAGAGTCTGCTTTATTGTTGTTATTTTTTAATTATTTTATTGTTGTAACCGTTATTTTAAGTTATTACTGTTATGGCTTAGTTCTATTTTTATGTTAAATATTGACATGCATCACGTAGACATTTTGAAAGCCTCATCCGTCATTTGTGTTTTATTTTATTTTCAATTTTGAAGAATGTTTTGATCAAAACATCTTAACATAGCAACATATATTTATCTATAGTTGTCATGATTTAGTATTAATTCAATGTTTATCTGTATGAGGATGCTGTCAAGCAGCGAAACTAGTTACAGAACATTTAGAATTCAGAAGGGCCACTTGCTCCAGTTAGCTGGCCACGTCCTTCACCTACAAAAACAAAACCCAACAGTGAAGCCAGAGAAGTAGTCTTCAAGTCTGTATATATGATCTACTAGTGCTCATCACAGGTTTTAAACTCCACATAGTTAAACATAAACGAATCTTATATTAAATCCATATCTGCTGTGTATTTGAGAAACGTAATATTTTCTTAAAACCTTGATCGGTTTAAACAAAACTTATATACTCTGCTTAGTTATATAATAAATATTATAGATATTAGTTCTTCCCCATACTTATAAAACTCTGGACGCAGCAAGTGCGTTATGGTAGTGAATTTTCATAAAACTATTTTTTAATAGCAATAATGTGTTTTTTTAAGAAAGCAGGCATCAAATTTGGTTACCAGTATAATCTATATAGTAAAAACAATGTGCCATGTTTCATCAAAATAACTTTATTGTTTGAAAATGTACAAAAATTTCCGAAAGTTAACTTAAAGTGTTCCCGAAAAAACTCGTTTCTTGGTCAACCTTATAGGTTAATAGCAAATTGAGCTATTCAAATATTAAGCATTTGATCAAAATTCGCTACCATAACGCACTTACTGCGTCCAGAATTTTTTTTCTTACAAACATGCATTATATTTCGATGGAAAATGCAATAACATAAGGCGTGTTTGATTAAAAAAAAAAGAAAATTTGTATCACCAACGACTTATGGGCCACCCTGTGATTGTAGAAATAATTTTTTAAGATGTAGCTCAAGGCACCGTATAATTAATATATAAAATTTTTTTTCATATCTTGTATAATAACAGATATATTGAGCTTTATTGATTTTTTTTTACGAAAATTCTACAAAAATTATATACCATTAAACGATAAACTCTATAGCTAAGAATACTCCCAAGCATCAGAGAAAGGGTCTATTTGAAATGAATTTTCTAGAAATATTTTATTAAAATAAAGGACAATGACGGTTGAAACTAAGACTTCAGGGTTTGTAAAACATTCTTCTTGAAACATCTTATTTCCATAGCCCGTATTAGATTCAAGTTATTTGCCTAAATGTTGCAAATTTTGACGTTTAAATCGCAACTTTGACGTTTTCTGGAAAACCATAATTTATTTTTCTTTAAATGCCTATAACTTTTTTGTCTTTTGACCCACAGAGCTAAATTTTGGTATGTAGCTTACCTATAAGGATGCAAACCCGCGTACCAAATTGGTTGCCCTTACTTTGTTAATTCCGGAGATATAAATTTTTTTCGAAAGAAAACACAAAATTTTCCGGGAAAACCTGGACCGATTCTCCTGCCTAACGAACTTGTCCAAGCCATTTGCAAAGGGAAGGTATTCACCAAATTTAATCAAAATCGGCCAATTATTTTTTGAGTTATCGGTGTGATACATATATATATATATATATATATATATATATATATATATATATATATATATATATATATATATATATATATATATATATATATATATATATATATATATATATATATATATAAACATATAAAAATTTTAACTGACCCCGGATATGTGTTCTGGGGGCTTAATTAGCGCTTATTTGAAGAAATTTTTTCAAAATTCAAAAGTCGGGATCTCCTCATTAGTGAATTTTTTTTAAGAAAATTCACTAATAGAAAAATACAATTTTATTCTATTCTATTTTTATTATGTAATCTAGCTAATTTTTGTTGTTATGTCCAAACATCAACACCAATGAACAGTTTCACTTCACTATCGTGATTTTTACCAACCCACCTTCGTTCTGTAAATAACACAGGTATCTTTAACGTGCGCAGCTTCATATGGTATACAGGACCGGTGACCTTCTGATTTTACGAAGAGTGGACGGTTTCTGTTTGAACCAATACTAAAGAAAGTGACATAACCGCGAGACCCTACTTGTATTTAAATCCACGTTTCTTTGTTTTAGTCCTTGTCGCTGAACTACCTAGGCTGCCAAGTTTTTTTAACTGCGTTTTTGTATATTATTATATAAATAAGGAACTGCTTTGCTTGTGCAGAACTACTTTCACTAGGTCAAAAGAAATTTCAAATTTGTTCGTATTCGACGCTTTAAACTGAAATTGACAAGATGCTACAAATAGTAAAATCAGTTTCTACTTATTTACTTGTAAACTACCTACTGTTTTTTTAAGTTTAATTTGCTTAAGAGTGTCTAACACAATTTAGATAAATAAATTTTAAGGTTCAATACTCTATATTACAAAAGAAATAGATTGTTTCAAGGATGCAAATAGCTACACAACAATATACACGAAACGCTTTATCAAATTTCTTTACCAAAGTTGGCGCGAAGGGTGACCTAGACGTCAAGCTTACCTAAATAAATTTATTAAATATCGATTTTATCGGCCCTGTTTATGCAATAACTCTCAATGCCATTCACACTACGTCGAGGAGGCTGAATATTATGGCACATGGAAAGTTAATAGTATGGTGCTAAGTTTGATGGCAACGAGATTCAATGAGTCTTTCAGGGTTAACTATCCAACACAGCAAAAAGGCCATAAGGCCATTTCAGCCCAAGAGGGAAGCAATTCAATTTAAAATAAGGTTCTGAAATTTCATTGCAACAGTTTGCTGGGTAGTAAAATAACCCTGTTTAATACACAACCCAAATAACCCTCCCATATTAACCCGGTATTTATTATGCTAGTATCAAATAAATGTCAATTTCATTAATGTTCATTTAACTGGATAGGAGTTGAAATTTAAGACTCATAAACTAGGTATAAAGTTCAGGTGAACACGTTCACTTTCGAGAAATTTGTCGGTGTATTTCGTTATAGAATACTGATGATAATGAAATATAAATTACGACATGATAATCGAGTTTCGATATAATAAAATTTTACAGAAAAGATACTACCTTTAGTCCTCCTGAATATACAAGATGTGCGTAGTAGACCAGCCCTACTTTATAAAATAATACTACATATCAGTAGCCATATATTACCAAAAAGTTTTTAGATCGAATCTATTACACGGTTATATACTAATAAGTACACTTGGAGAACCAAAACCACCATAACACATATTTTAAAGACTTTACGATCGTTTCACTGACCATGTAAGCGTCATCAGAGGATGAAAAATTCTGATTTCACATAGCGGGTATATACTAAACAAAAATTCGAATACCTAGTCAAAGTTGATCAATTTCAATGAAATTAATATATAATGTGTGTTTAATCAAACTTAAAAAAAAACTTGGACGCAGCAAGTGCGTTATGGTAGTGAAGTTTTATTAAAATGTTTTTAATAGCAAATATGATTTTTTTATGAAAGCAAGTATCAAATTTCGTTACAAGTATAACCTATATTATAGTAAATACAATGTATATCATCATCTTTAACTTTGTTGTTTGAAAATGTACAGTTTTTGAGAATAAACTTAAAATGTTCCTGAAAAAACTGGTTCCATAGCCAACGAACCTTAGGTTAATAGCATTGAAATTTGGAGCATTTAATAAAAATTTGTTACCAAACGCACTTGCTGCGCCCCGAATGTTTTTTCACAAGCATCAATTATACTTCAAAGAAAAATGCAAAAATGCATTAGAGGTGTTCGATTTTAAAAAAATCACCAACGCCATATACACCACGCTGTGATTGTTAAAATAATTTTATAAAATGGAGCTCAAGACAGCTTAAAATTAACGTGCACACTTTTTTCTTATATCTTGTATATTAACGAATATATTGAGCGTTTTCCTACTATAATTCTCTACAAATTATAGACTATTAAACCATAAACTCTATAACTAAAACTACTGCCAAGGCATCAGGAAAGGGTCTATTTCAAATAAATTTTTTGGAAATATTTTAGCAAAATGAAGGACAATGACGGTTGAAGCTGAAACTTAAGGGTTTGTAAAACACACCTTCTTGCGACATTTTCTCTACATAGGCTGTATTAGCTTCAGGTTCTTTGCCAAAATGTTGCCAACCTTGACGCTTCAAATCGCTTTGAAGTTTTAAGAGGAAAACGTATACAATTTTCAAAGTAATTTTTCTGGCATTTCTTAATCTTTTTTTGGTCAAAAAAACTTAATCTTTGTCTGTACTATACAATAGATTTTGTTATCCAAACAAAATATTTTGGTTTTGTGTGTTTTTCTGATCATGAGTGGCACCCCAAATTGTTTCCTTTAAATGCCTATAACTTTTGTTTCTTCTAACTTGCAGATCTAGGTTTTGGCACATAGTTAATATCTTTGATATAAAGCCTCTTACCAAATCTGGTTGCTTTAACTCTGTTATTTTCTGAGATATACTAATTTTCCTACAGAAAACACAAAATTTTCCGGAAAAACCTAATCCGATTTTCCGAACTTATCTAAGCCATTTGCAGAAGGAACGTACTCACCATTTGAGTTATCTGTGTGATACAAATATACATACATACATACACACACACACACACACACACACACACACACACACACACACATATATATATATATATATATATATATATATATATATATATATATATATATATATATATATATATATATATATATATATATATATATATATATATATATATATATATATATATATATATATATATACTGCTTTCATACTGCGGTAAGAAGTCATGCCATATAATAGTTATAATGGTGGCTTGTTTTTATGTCTACAGAACCTGTCCGTCAATGTTTCAAACAATTGATGGGTTTTGTCGAGTTTGTCAGTTTGCTAACTATTTAATTTTAAAATATGGTGTTCGGCGATTTTCTGCATTCTGAGATGAAATGTGGTCTCGTGAGCTTCTGCGAATACCATATTACGGAGAGTAGACCGCATTGCGCCTATACCTAGTCTTAATTATCGCCACACAATCCTCTCAATTTTGTGCGACCATCTTGTACCCAAAGACAGATCCAGGACCCGTTAGGGAACGCAACACCATTCCATTGACCATCCTAATTCGATCTGCCGTTGCACCACTCAAGCCGAGCAGCCCGATGTCGAAGTGTCAGTGGAAAACATACAAATGGACCATACGAACGAAGTCCAAAAGCGCATATTTTTTTTTTTTTTTAACAACACACCACGAGGGCTTACAGCCTAAATACTATCGTACCGTGGGTGTTGACAAGGAGGAAAGAGGCAACTTGTTAATTCTGGACTTGAAGGTTTGGAGGTTCGGAGCAGAAGGAATTCCACAACTTGGAAGTCCTCGGGACAAAAGAGCGGGCATAACAAGGTGTTCTATGTCTGGTGACCTGGACAGTAAAAGGGTGCATTCGCTCTGTTCCCCTGGTAGATCTGTTGGGGGCAGCAGGTGGGGGAACTATGGAGGAAAGCTCCTCTGAGCAGTGCCCGTGCAGATATCTATAAAAGAGAGAGAGGTCACCAACGGCACGTCGGTGGGCAAGGGATGGCAGCCTTTGGGTGAGGGTAGGGTCACCGATGAGACGTATAGCTCTCTTTTGAATGGAGTCCAGGATAGCGAGTGTAGAAGCGGCAGCTGCACCCCAGATGTGGGAGCAGTATTCGAGGTTTGGCCTTATTTGTGAAGTATATAAGGTATAGAGATTAGCTGGTGAAAAGTATTTGCGATCCCGGAAGAGGAAACCTAATTTCTTAGCAGCCGCTTCTGCAATTGATGTAACATGTTGGTGCCAGTTAAGATTTCGATCCACAGAAATGCCAACAAGAGAAAAGGACTCATTACTTTGAATAACTTGGTTGTTCATTGTGATGGGTCTAGGGCTGGTGTATCTCTTATGAGAAAGAAAGCAAGACTGAGATTTGGTGGGGTTGAATTGTACAAGATTTCTACTTCCCCAGTCTAATATTTTTTGGAGATCCACGGAGACAGAACCCTCCATGAGTCTGCGATCCTCATCTAATTGGGCTAAAGAGACAGCCATATATCGTTGTCATAGAGGCTGCGTGTTGTTTAAACTTTTAACCAAGCATTTCCAATCGACCGTGTTATGGAAAGTCTGTCTTATAAAGCCGCATTCGCAAAATGACGATCTTACCGTGCTAAAATTTTTCGTGGTCGTCCCGCTCTATGGCGCGACGACGGTTATAGATGACTTGTTCAGACCACCTGAAACAACACTGTAACACTGTTAACACACTGCGTCCTATGGGGTCGAAAATTTGTGTGATTGAAAAATCTGCTTCCTGTATATTAAAAACGCGCCCCCTTTAGAATTCACTTAAATAATTGTAATTGTTCCGTAAACGGCACCTAGGCCTAATGACATAATGACTTGAAAATAAACTGAACACAAATCGGAACAAAATATTATTTCAAACTGAAGGAAAACCAAGTTTAAAGACATAATTTATTGATACAGCAAAATTAAAATAGTGCACATGTGTTAAAAATTTGTGTACATTATTGTTGTCATTTCTTACTCTGACTATGTTTAGAATTGGCGAAATAACCCATGCAATACCAAAATTATTTTCCGTACCTTCTCAATCTGTAAATTTTGTATCTCAAAGGGTATGTATACTCACAAACCCATACCTATACCTATATATTTGCGATTAAAATTATACAACGTGTAATACAAAAGTCAGTGGAGTTGCCGATTGGGCGCAATAAGGAAATTCACACTGACCCATCACATTCTCAGAAAAGAAACTTAAAAAACACTGTTTAAAATGAGGTAAATCCTTGTTAGAGCTTCTGTTAGTCAAAATTATAAAGGATATTATCAAAATATAGCAGCATCATTTACCTTGAAAGAGTATTATATATATATATATATATATATATATATATATATATATATATATATATATATATATATATATATATATATATATATATATATATAGAGAGAGAGAGAGAGAGAGATAGATAGATAGATAGATAGATAGATAGATAGATAGGTAGATAGATAGATAATTTTATTAGCCTTTAATCAAGTACATACATACTATAGGGATGTCAAAGAATTGGTTAGATAAACATAAAATGTCAGTGTTAAATAATTGTAAAGCAGGTTTCAAAAAAGAAGAACACCACTTTACGTACAGAACCAACTAAAAAATATACAACCAGTTTACATTAAACCTACATTTACAGTCACAACGGTGCTATTTCTACATCAATTATTATCATTCTCTCCGTTTATCAGGGCCTGTACACCTTTCAGTAAATTCACTGATATTATAAAAATAATTGTGAACCAAAAATGATTTTAACTTATGTTTAAAGCAGCTTAGTGTATCCGCAGCCTTAACCTCCTCAGGAAGCATGTTAAAATAAAACAGCCAACATATTTACAGGTGATTTCTTGTATGCCATATACTGGTAATTTGGCAAGTGGATATCATCTCTTACCCGGGTAGTGTAGCTGTAAACTGCACTGTTTTTAATGAAGCTGTTCCTTCGTGTATATGTGAAACTCAAGAGTTTATACAAATACACCCTCATATGTCAACAGTTTTTTTTGCATTGAAGATGCTCTTTGTTTGGGTCCAAAAATCAGGCGGATGATTTGTTTGGCATACGAAAGCCCTGTGTACCTATATCATTTGCATGCCCCTACACTATTAATGTGCTCAAAATAAGCCTTATTTTGTTTCTGAAAATATCAAATCAGTCGGCTAAATCTCGTGTAGCAGTCATTTTTTACCTCAGATTGTCTAAATTGTTTGGCTAGTTTTTGTAAATTTTGGATTTTAGATACACCAACTAGAAGAAAATGTATGCGGATGGTATCAGCAGATCTTAGTGACAACTCTTATTCCAATCTACCTGATCTAATAAATCCGAAAAGGGCTGCATAATCTAGAGGCGCTCCTTTCTTCTGGAAAAATAGGTTATTTACCTGGATAACCAGATTACCTTTGGTCTCAGTATATTATTAATTACTACGAAATTTAGTCCATCTAAAGAATAATTATTTATGACCAGGTTAGCGTCTGACCAAAAAGCAAAAAGCTATGATTCAATCATTCACTCCCGCATCACGTTCGCACAACTGAAATTTGTTTTTGAAGGATGCTGAGTGTGTACCTATGTCATATTCCTTCGATTTCCTGTAGCCCAGTATCGACAATATTGTCTATTTCCTATAATATTGACGTGAAAAGTTGCTTCATCTAAAAAAAAAATGTTGTTTTTAGTGAATTTTCTTAAAAAAAAATTCACTAATGAGGAGATCCCGACTTTTGAATTTTGAAAAAATTTCTTCAAATGAGCGCTAATTAGGCCCCCCAGAAAACATATCCGGGGTCAGTTTCAATTTTTATATGTTTATATATATATATATATATATATATATATATATATATATATATATATATATATATATATATATATATATATATATACATATATATATATATATATATATATATATATATATATATATATGTGTATCACACCGATAACTCAAAAAATAATGGGCCGATTTTGATTAAATTTGGTGAAAAAATTCCTTTTGCAAATGGCTTGGACAAGTTTGTTAGCCAGAAAAATCTGCCCAGGTTTTCCCGGAAAATTTTGTGTTTTCTTTCGAAAAAAATTTATATCTCCGGAATTAACAAAGTAAGGGCAACCAAATTTGGTACACAGGTCTACATCCTTATAGGTAAGATATCTACAAAAATTTAGCTATATAGGTCAAAAGACAAAAAAGTTATAGGCATTTAAAGAAAAATAAATTGGGGTTTTTCTCAAAACGTCAAAGTGGCGATTTAAAATGTCAAAATTGGCAACATTTAGGCAAATAACTTGAATCTAATACGGGCTATAGAAATAAAATGTCTCGAGAAGAATGTTTTACAAACCCTGAAGTCTTAGTTTCAACCGTCATTGTCCTTCATTTTACTAAAATGTTTCCAGAAAATTCATTTCAAATAGACCCTTTCTCTGATGCTTGGCAGTAGCCTTATTAGCTATAGAGTTTATCGTTTAATGATATATAATTTTTGTCGAATTTTCGTAAAAAATCAATAAAGATCAATATATCCGTTATTATATAAGATATGAAATTTTTTTGTATATATTAATTATAGGGTGTCTTGAGCTACATCTTAAAATAATATTTCTACAATCACAGGATGGCCCATAAGTCGTTGGTGATACAAATTTCCTTTTTTTTAATCAGACACGCCTTATGCTATTGCATTTTTGCATTTTCCATCGAAATATAATGCATGTTTGTAAGAAAAGAAATTCTGGACGCAGCAAGTGCGTTATGGTAGCTAATTTTGATCAAATGCTTCATATTTGAACAGCTCAATTTGCTAGTAACCTATAAGGTTGACCAAGAAACGTGTTTTTTCGGGAACACTTTAAGTTTACTTTTGGAAATTTTTGTACATTTTCACACAATAAAGTTATTTTGATGAAACATGGCACATTGTTTTTACTATATAGGTTATACAAATTTGATGCCTGCTTTCTTAAAAACACACATATTTGTTATTAAAAACATTTTTATGAAAATTCACTATCATAACGCACTTGCTGCGTCCAGAGTTTTTTTAATTTGGAATTGTAATACACATCGGCTATATTTGTTCATACAACTGATTCCTGCAATATTGCTCGGAGAATTCTATAAGCGATAGATTATGATGTGTGGTAGATTGATTCAATCTCTCTAAGTAAAGAATATGGATTATGTCGCAGCGGCAGTAAAACAGTCTTCACTTTTTGAAGGTTTACGTACATCTCAAACATTTCCGTACTCCTTATTTATTTATTTTTTAATTTTGCACTACCTTTTGCTAGGTACGAGTTCTTTGACCTAAACCTACCAAATTTATATGTGGATAGTAATATTTCAGCCAATTTTATCTTTATCTTAGACACTTCCAATAATTCTTTCAACGACTCAAGTATCCAACCTTTAGTTTATTTTCACGAAAAGTACGTTATTTACTAGTGCTACCTCTCGTGTAGATCTGGACAGATTTTTCAAAATTAAATGCCGTGGTTGCTATTTAGGTAAAAATTCAGCGCTGATCCTGCTGCCTTTCATTGGCTAAGATATCACAGATAAACCTTTTTGTTAAATATATTGTCACGAGGGCAAGTACGGTTTAATAAATTCGTTTGTTTTCCATGCGGCTATTTTCTCTGCATAAATAAGTTAGCGGGATACTTGTTCTTGCTTAAATAAACACATATTCGCAAACAGACAATTTGTCTTCGCTCAGTTGCATAAATGCATTCTGTAGTAAGCTCAAGAGAAATGATTAATGACCAAGTTTGACATATTCTTGTTGTTTCATCATAGTTAGATAAGTCGCAGAATACTGAGGAATCCTATTTTCTAGTTATAAAATACATTGCTAAATTTACACCAAACTATAATAAGCCAAAATAAAAAGAAGGTTTTGACTTGTCCGTCTGATGGTGTCGTTTTTCTACAAAGAAATATATCAGTGCAAATTTTTGTTTATTTATTTTAAAGTTCGTCGGAATTATGGTTATTGCTGAACTAAATATAGCGATAGATAAATATTTTACGTAGCGAACTTTTAAATAATATACCATAGTGTAATATTATTACAGTCTAAAGGCGATGTCGCCAAGTCGTCACAACCATAACTCACTGTCTGCAGCAGCGGCTTACAATTTGTTGTAAATTCCGAACTTTCTCAATTATGTCAGTTTTCCAGAGGTTTTCCTTTTGGTTTACATCTTTCCCTTTTTATAAAATCAGTTAGCAAATTATGTTGTCAGGAGGTTATTATGTCGTCTGAAAATATGTCCTTCGCATCATAGTTTCTTACAGCACACGTTTAGAGTTATTTGTAAGATGCTTTGTTGAATTTATGTTACAAAAACATACTGTAACTAATTCTATGGACGCAATGCACATTATGTGATTCACTGCAAACAGGTTGCATCACAAATCGCCCAAGAGCCTCGGTGGTGCAGGGGCAACAACGTGTGCCTCTGAACCGAAGGGTACTGGGTTAGATCTTGTGGTTCTCCTTTCACTTTTTCAGTACAAACTGTAACATTAACATCAACCGAGGTTCTGCCATTGTATTTGAGCAAGTTGAGTGTCTGCACGCTCCCTCCTTCGGAGGGGGCGTAAAGCCGTTGGTCCCGTGTCCATGCGATGTTGGGCACGTTAAGTATCACTACCCTCCTTACAGAAAGGCAGGGGTTTGGCAAAATTTCGAGGATAGTGAGGTGAAAATGCTCCCTGGCGTCGGTGATTGGCCATAGTAGCGTAAATAGGCCGATGTTAAAGAAACAAAACACACACACGCACACAAATCGCCCGAACACATCGGCAAACAGCGGGATTGTGAGCTTTAGGAGCGCTACTAACCGCGTTATGCCAAGAAGCGCTAATGGAAGGTTAATCATGATATTATTACAAAGTGGTTATAAAATATCCATACATATTCGCACACATATAAAGATTACCTAAATATTAGTTCATCTACTCTCCATTCATCCAATCGTTAATTTTACATTGGCGGAATATCTATACAAATATATATATATATATATATATATATATATATATATATATATATATATATATATATATATATATATATTTCCACGTCCACACTCAGACAAGTAGAATAACTTACTTAGCTTCTTACTCCTGTTAACATGTTCTTTTATATTTTAATTTGTAAATTGTTTATATGCTTAGCAATCAGCGTATATACTTCTGTATTTTTAGTATAAAGTAATTGTGTCAAGTTAAAGGGATACATGGCAGTCTTTAAGCCATTAATTGTGTTAATGAAGGAATAAGAGTGCGTCTTTTCTCTTGACAATTGAAAATCATATGTTCAGTGTCCCCAAACTTCCCACATTCACAGTTTTGATCATCCCTCGGATTTATTTTGTTTAGGTGGGAAGGAACCAATGAGTGTCTAAACCTTAGTCTGCAAATTCTAACTGCAGTAACTTGCTTACATTTACATAAGAAAACTACGGAACTGCGTGTGGAAGAGGCTCGGATCTCTTATAATAATTGCCTTTGTTATTCTCAATATATTCTTTATGCCACTTTAGCATTATATTCTGTAAGAATGTAGGGAAAATATCAGTAATTGAACATATATATTTTTCCTCATCGATAGAGTATACAGTCTCCTTGGCTAACATGTTCGCTTTTTCATTGGGGGGGACTATACTTGCGTGCGCTTTTACCCATACTAAATCCACGCATCTGCCTCTATTTTGCGGGCTTGTAATGGTGCTTATCGTATTTGCAGTGATATAATTATAGGTTGAACATGGGCAAATATTTTTTATCTTATCCAGGCTAGTTTTGCTGTCGCTAAAGATTGTTACATTTTGTATTGGTATACTCATGAACTGTAAGGATTCCAAAATGGCGATTAGTTCAGCTGTGGATGTTGACATGTGCTCACCAAGTTTGAGTTTCTTGTCAATTCCAAGATGAGTTACCCGGTCAGCGCATCCAGCTTGTAAGTATTTTCGGAAAGCGTTAGTAAAAATGTGACGCAATTGTGCAAACTTCTCATTTGCGTTGGATAAAAAAAATATTCAATTATTCCTGCATGGCCAGAAGCAAGAGTACTAAACAAAAAGCACTGGAAGCAGCAAGCAATTTAAACCTTGAAAAATTTGCTAATGGGTGGTTAAAATCTTTTGTCGTTGGCACCATATCGCATTTAGATGAATTTCTGCTGAGTGCCAAATTTAAATTTGGAAGATATAGAGGCCTATAACACCAAGTTACCGTTAATTTTAAAGGGCTGTTCTCCAACAGATGTTTATATTCCGCACGGAACATCTCTTTATTATCGCGCCATACCAAATAGGACATTTGTATTAAAGGATGATACATTTTTAGGATGAGAAGGTGCAAAACAATGTCTGACCGTCTTATTGGGCGCAAACATGGATCACTTTAAATACATGCATTTAAATTAACACAAATTTACTGAAAAAGGAGTGTTATTTTCAACATGAAAATGGTATATATATATATATATATATATATATATATATATATATATATATATATATATATATATATATATATATATATACATATATATATATATATATATATATATATATATATATATATATATATATATATATATATATATATATATATATATATATATATATATATAATGTATGTTATAATATGTATTACAGTTTTACTGACCTGCCAATTGGGGCTAGCTTTCTATAACGGTCAACAATTCCGGTTTTGTTGGTGGACGTTAATGACAGGTTTACTAATAATTAACTATGCAACTTTGTGTCATTTAAGAAAAAATATCTAGCAGTTTTGGATATTTTTATGTAACTTAAACCGATCTTTGACAAGATCAAAAATGTAAAAAATTCTGTATCTTAGCATCAATGTAAGATATTAGCTCTGGAAACTATCCAAACAACTTCAAATAGCGTTGAAAATAAAGAGCTTTTGACTAAGACAAATTTCTTAGCATAAAAGTATGTACATTTTACTTGGTAAATATACATACTTTCAACTAATTTTAACAGAAGGGAAATAAAACATATTTTATACCTTTTTATGATTGCCAACTCAGATATGTTGTTTTCGCTGATTTTTATAGGTATAATGTTATGTCGCCACTTTAAGCGAAATACATACACCAAAGCATTTTTTTTTCACATTTTAACGACTTCGTTATTTTTACATCATGCGTATTTCTGTTATAGAAAATAAGAGCACCAATAAAACTGTTATATCAAACACTTTTTTGCACTAAAAGTAAAGTATGTTGCCGTGAGCGGTGATATTTTCAAGCTTCCTAGTATCGACTGTAGACAAACCGTGTCATCTTGTAAAAACCCTGTACACAAAAGTGTAGGACTTGAAAGGAAATTTTTCTTCATTAAACTGTCGGACGAATTTAATTTGAATAACGAAAGATCTGTGTAATCCAACTCATTTAAAAGCACCTTATAAAATTTCTTGCTGCTTCACTGCTTATTAATTTCCATCTTCTGCCTATCTAACTTTAGAGACTAAGCTATCAATCGATGATGGGTCTTCTTAAAGGCAATATGCAAATTGGCAAAGATATTGAGACCGTATAAAGTAGTGAAGTTAGTAATTTTCAGACTAGATTTTCGATGTAGAGAGAGAATTTGGAGGCATCGCAATTTCCCATTTGACCCTTAGATAATCTGCGCGCGTTCAATCTCCCTCAACTCCTAACTAGTTTTTAATGTAAGTAATGGCTTCCGGGACACGTGAAGGTGGTGGATTTTACGGTTTTTGTCCTGATTTTACCCCAAATTACTCGGAAAAGTTGAATGTAAATTAGCGAGAATTATGGTCTATTTTGTTTATGTACTGGCTCGAGTTTTATGGGGCAAACATTACCTCAACATACGAGTTGTTTGACTGATCACCTTTTGCCGAAATAATACGATTATTAGGCATTGGTGTATTTTCAGGTGAGAGAAATAGATTTTGTTTTCTTTCCCATGCACAAACGGAACTCTAATTAAATCCAGGTGTTGCACCATTAAAACCAAAATATGAAAATAGTCTTTAGCGGATTTTAGTACACAGATTCACTTCTGGCGAGTAAGCGGCTGTGAGATATTAAAAAAGTTTCTTACTACACAGGGTCCAGCATATATGTGATTTAATGTAAATAACCTTCTAATTGTCTTTTAATCAAAAATTTTATCTAGGTTTTAGTGAACTTTCGTAGAAAAAATTCACTAATGGGAAGATCCCGACTTTTGAATTTCGAAAAATTTTTTTGCAAATCAGCGCGAACTAGGACCCCTAGAACCCATATCCGGGGTCATTTTCAGTTTTTATATATATATATATATATATATATATATATATATATATATATATATATATATATATATATATATATATATATATATATATATAGTTATCACACCGATAACTCATAAAATAACAAGCCGATTTTGATAAAATTTGGCATGTATCTTCCTTTTGTAAATGGCTTAAATATGTTCGTTGGTCAAAAAAATCGGACGAGGTTTTCCGGAAAAATTTTCAGTTTTCATTAAAAAAAAAAAATTATCTCAAAAATAATGTGCCGATTTGAAACAAAAATAGACATGTACCTTCCTTTTGTAAATGACTTGGACAAGTTTGTTAATCAGAAAAATCGGAAAAGATTTTCCGAGAAAATTTTAAGTTTTCATTCGAAAAAAATTTTATCTCAAAAAATAATGAGCCGATTTTGATCAAATTTAGCATGTGCCTTCCCTTTGTAAATAGCTTAGACAGGATCGTTAATAAGGAAAATCGGAAAGGTTTTCTGAAAAAATTTTGAGTTTTTATTCAAAAAAAATTTTTGTCTCAAAAAATAAAAAAGCTATGATAACTATTTTTTTAGGTAGGTTTACGATATAAAAAGTAAACTATGTGCCAAAATTTGGATTTCTATATTACAAGGAAAAAAGTTATAACATAATATTTTGTGCCAGATCATTTCTATGAAAATTCACTACCATAACGCACTTGCTGCGTCCAGGCTTTTTATTATATGAAAATTACAACTATATAGTTGTAATTTGCGGTGCTATGTCATATCTTCCTTTGTTTTATTTTTGCAAAGTTTACCAGTGCATTTTTTATTATTGTGATTTTAGGATGTTGATTTTCTACTTTTATTTTAAATAATTTTAATAACGATAATTGGTGTTCTAGTCATTGTTTCAGCTTTGTGCGTCTTTATTTTTACTGACTTTATCTTGGCACTGTATCCCCTGGAAAATTTATTTCTGTGTTCTTTTTATAATGTATGTGTTGGTGTATGTTTTGTGCGTCAATAATTTATGTGTTTTTATATTATTTCAACTTCTATGATCTAGTTAGTAGAAGTAGAACAACGACCTATGGCGTGATGTGTTTTTCATATATAAAAAAAAAGATTTCAAATAGGCTGTTGTTTTCCATTTTATTTAATTATGCTTATTAAGCGTTTCCTTTGTAAATGCTAGAGCGCTGTAGACGTACTTTTTTCTTCACCCAGGGCTCGTCCGCGGCCTTGCCGCCCCGATAGCACTGCAACCTTTGGTTGATTGTGCATACCCTTAGTCTTACTCCACCCATTCCAAAATCACTGTGCCTTGAACCAGTCTGCACAGCGATTGGTAGGGTGAAGTTTTATATTGCTCTGTCTCCGGTCTAGACTGACCGTAGATCAGTTGTCTTTTGCGGTTCAGAGCTTTACACTTGCACAAGATGTGCATGCGAGGTCCCCTTCGAACGGCCCCATTTTATGTAGGTGTTTCTTGACGGCCATGTGTCTCGTCAAGAGACCTATTGTGCTTCTGAGCTGTCCTCTGCTAAGATTTAGCTCCACAGCTCTCTTTGAACTGGGTTCGTCAATTATTGACTTCCCATGTCTGAGCCCTGGACAGTCTGCCCAGTACACCTTGTGTTGGTTTCTGACCCAGGACTTAATGGCTCCCCTGGCAGTCCTTTTTGTCACGCCCAGAGCCGGTTCTGATCCCATAAATGGTTCTGCTTACCCTCTCTTCGCGAGACTGTCAGCTTCTTCATTGCCTTTGACCCCCGACTGACCCGGAACCCAGATGAGGGTCACCTCATTCTGCCCAGCCAGGTCGCTCGTCTCGTCTCGGCACTCACTCACCAGCCAGGAATTTATCCATGGGCTACTTAGTTCCTTAAGGGCTGTAGACGTACTTGCTATAAGTTCGTTGTTCATAACTAGTATATTTGCACCTTTCTCCTTTAATAAACTTTTTAGCCAAATAAATTTCCCTTTTTGGCTGCCTTTAATTCAGGTTACTTAACTATATATATATATATATATATATATATATATATATATATATATATATATATATATATATATATATATATATAAATATATAATATATATATATATATATATATATATATATATATATATATATATATATATATATATATATATATATATTGGTATCACAGAGGTAACTCAAAAAATAATGGGCGGATTATGACAAAATTTGGCAGGTACCTTCCTTTTGTAAGAAAAGTTTGTTAGCCAGAAAAGTGGGACCAGGTTTTTCAGAAAAAAATTTGTTTTTCTCTCGGAAAGAAATTATGTCTTCGTAATTAACAAAGCTATTGCAAGCAAATTTTGTATGCAGGTTTACATTATAAAAAGTATACTATGTACTTACTAAGATTTAGAGCTCTAAGTTAAAAGAAAAACAGAGGCATTTAAAGAAAAAAAAAGTGGATGTCACTGGTGATCAGAAAAACGCACAAAACCAGTATATTTTGTGTGAATAACAACATCTATTTTGTTATTGTGAGTTTGTGGTTTAATAGTCCATACCTTTTAGTGAATTTTCATAAAAACAATTCGTTATTGAGAAGACCGCGACTTTTGAATTTTGAAAATTTTCAAATAAGCGTGCACCCATATCCGCAGTCAGTTTCAGTTTTTATTTCTGCGGTAAATCTTAATATGTCAGTTATTATACATGATGTGAAAAAATTATGTACGTTAATTGTAAAGCGTCTCGAGCTGCATGTTATAAAATTATTCTGACAGGCTGGCGTATAAGTCGTTGGTCGTTTTTTTGTAATAGAACACCCCTTACGTTATTGAAACTTTTATTGAAAAATTGCTACTTTCCGAGTTAGTAACACTCCTGATGCCAATGGATCAATCCTACAACAACAGATAAAGCATGTTTCCTGGACATTCAATTGTATAGTTTTTCAGTCCTGTTTAACAAGACAAGTAAGTAAGTTCGCCATTTTGGCGTTTTCATGTTTCATAAAAAAGTAAAAAATTAGCTTCTGTTTCAATTCTCATTCAGTTAATGGGTTTGAGGTTCTCTGAAAGTTTCTTCTCAGCTGCATGGTTTGCTGGTGTTTGTGCTGTTTGCTTTCGCTCCTATTGTTACCTTCAGCTTGAACTTAAAAAAACCCTGCCAAGGGCGGCGTTTTAAAGAATTTTTGAAGAATTTTTAAGCTTCTATGTGTTTTTAAAATCAGACTTATTATAATTTAAAATCTCAGGACAAATTAGCTTTTGTTGTAGTTCAATTTGACTTGTATTTGTTTCATTTTGTTGCATGTAGTAGTTTATGACTGTATGCCTGTAATCTTTTATGGCTTTGTAACTTGACATTGTTAACCTTTAACTTTTGACTTAGTGTTGGGGTTAGCTGTTGTTACCTCATTTTATCTTGTATTCCTGTGTTGTACCCTCGCAGAAGTAGCCTACTGGAAAACTCAGTTTTTCTGACAAGCCTTTTGTAAATTCTAGATTCTCCTGAGGATGGACAGTTAAAAAGGGTCGAAACGCGTCGGGAAAAGGAATAAAATATTTGTTTGGAAAGAAAAAGCCTTTTTATTCAGCTCACCCACAGATGTCAACCCCAAACATTTTGACGTTTAGGAACAATATGTTTTATGGTTCCTTGAAATTATTAGCAGTTCTCTGGAAAACCCTGGTGCAAACTTTTATAATGGACACCGTGTATAATTTTATGTGTGTGTGTGTTGTGTGTATGTGACCGTCATGCCGTTAACTCTAAAACTGATAGATCGATTTTGATTATATTTGGAAAGTACCGATGTTTTTTTTTTGCACACAGCTTGGATATATGGCTTAGCCAGTCCAATCGGATCAGTTTTTCTGGAAAACAAGAAACTGATTTTAGCTTAAAAAATGGAGTTGTTTCAACATTTTGTACACGTATTGTGTTTATAGCGGTAATAGCAAGTGCCAAATTTTAATTATGTTGTTTTCTGAAAAATTTTGTTATAGGGCTTTTAGCTGTTTAGGCTGATTTAGAAAACTAAAGGACGGAACAGGAGTAAACGTTTTTGTATGATCAAACACAAAACATTTATATTTGTAGAGCGTTTTTTTTTTCATTTGAGGACCCAAATAATATCAAAATATTAAAATTACATTTTGTACCCAAAACAAGCGGAGAATCGAGAACGTAATATTTCAAAAAGAGTATTCCTACAGTAACAATGCCTAAAATTTTAAACTGGAAAATTATTTGGCAAATGTCAGACCTGACTTCAGACTGGTGGAATACTAACCTAAGCATCTCTGACAACTGGGAAAATGGAAATGAGTGTGTTCATGACAATTTTACGAATATAATTTTTTATATACTTTTTCAACCCTCATTAACAATTTTTTATGTAAAAAGGTTTATATATTATTCGTTTTAATAACACACATGCTGTGTTAAATTTTCTTTGTTTTCTTTATCGTAGAACAAAATGTCAACATGCCTTTTTGTAAGTAATTTTTTCAGTGTCTGTTTTAATATGCAAGAAGGTGACTAGATTGAAAAGATATTAACAACTTGTTTGTCCGGTACACAAAATATTGCACGTAATAATTTTAACAAGATAGTCTATTCTAAAGCATAATTATTGTCGGCAAAAATGTTATTTGAACTGTCAAAAGTAATCTTTGGTAAAACTTTACAAAAAATGTTTATTAAACTGGATACAAAATAGCGTATCGAATCTTAAATATTGAATAACCTACTAAAAATAATATTCAATGAAACAAACAAGAAATGAACAAATTTTTATTAAACTGCATAACGGTTTGCGCTACACAGTGGCTTTATCATACAGACTGTATACAGCGTTTTCTTTTTTAATCTAAAACCACAATTTATAGTTTTTCTGAAACCATTTATAAACGTTTTTTAGTCCACTTTTTCATTGGTTGTGTAAATTTACAGCGTATGATGCCTTTTCGAACACTTCATTATCGATAATCTGCGGCAACGAGGCATAACAAGTTCAAACTGTAAGTGAATTCCGTGTCATGATATCGTCTTAATTAATGACAAATCAATTATAACCCAATAATGATCGTCACAAATCAGGCGCAGAATTGAACTGTAACTGCATTTTCGATCGATTAATTGCAAACTCGAGTTAGTGTTCACTTCAAAGCAGTTTCACCGACGGCAAATTCATTTGTCTCCGCAGTAAACATGACACTTTTCATTTTTTACAAAACGAATGATAAGCTGGAAATGAATTATTTTTTGTTATATTAATATCCACGACATGACCTAGTGAGCATTTATAGAAAAAATATTTTTTAATTAAAAAAATCTACATCCGTTTAAAATAGTTGAATTGGCATTGTTTTCTCGTTGTACAGGGTGTTGCCATCATTACTTATTTTAAACAGGTAATTCTGTATTTAATTGCGTTTTTCGATACTTTTTACAATCAAAGGCAATTGTCCGTAATACTTCCTAACTTCCTAACTTCATAGGTTGTTTGTCATATAAACTTTCTAAATTCTTGTCGCCCATGCTCATGTCAACCATAGCGTTCCAGCCGCCATTCTCCATTAAGAACTCCTCAGAATTGCTCGATCGTTTAGGTAGAGTCCCAATGGGAGAAAATAGAATCATGTTTTGTTCGGCGTGCCCAATCTCTTCACTAGTGTTCCGCTCAACCAGACTCTTATGTTGTTAAAGGGGCTACTTAATAATTCTTCCCTAAGTAGAGAGGTTCAAGGTGCACTTCATTCATTAGTAAAAGCTTGTTTATCGCAGAACTTCTTCAAATTTGATAATAAAATCTATATACAAAAAAATGGTCTCCCTATGGGTAATCCCCTTTCACCGCTTTGTGCGGAAATCTTCATGAATTTCTTTGAGAGATAACTAGTTTTTAAGGATTTCAATCCCTATTTCAATTTCATTACTTCTTGGATTCGTTATGTGGATGACATTCTAGTGGTTTGGTATGACACCACTGAGCAGCTCCATCTGTTCCTGAACTAGCTGAACAGCTTGCATGTCAACATCAATTTTACAATAGAGCTAGAAGTAGAGTCGTCAATCAACTTCTTAGACCTCAGACTACAGGGAAAATGTAACTCCATAGAGTTTGATATCTACAGAAAACCCACTCAGACCGACCACCTTATCCCGTACAGGTCTTGCCATCACATGTCACACAAGATGGCTTCTATCAGATTCTTGATTAATAGATTGTTTAGAATCCCATTGTCTAGGGAGAATTTC
The DNA here is from genome assembly GCA_964006375.1 of Tillus elongatus. Classification (NCBI taxonomy): domain Eukaryota; kingdom Metazoa; phylum Arthropoda; class Insecta; order Coleoptera; family Cleridae; genus Tillus; species Tillus elongatus. The sequence continues at coordinate 35,969,963 of OZ023269.1, forward strand.
GATAAAGAGCTAAATATTATCAAACAGTTAGCTGCTAACAACCAGTATCCACTGAGGCTAGTACAAAAATTAGTCGATAAGAAAAACCGCCAGTTGTTAAGGCCAATGAGTTCAAGTCTGTCCCCAGAAAAAACAGAGGGACTTTCATACTTTCCGTTTCCTTTTTTGTGGCTTCATCACCGATACTGTTACAAGAGCACTCAAGAGAGAAAATGTCAAGTTCTCGTTTAGATCCACAAACACTGTAAAAAGTTTGTTTATCCAGAATGAAGACAGGGACCCAGTTCTTAAGAGGTCCGGTGTCTATTGTTTGAGGTGTGGTGAATCTGATTGCAACACGGTCTATGTCGGCAGGACAGGGAGAGCACTGACTTTGAGGATTGCTGAACATCTAAGAAGCAGAAATCAACCCAATAACAACACTTCTATTTTTGGTTGCCATTTAAGGGAGTCAGGCAACCCTTTCAACAAAGAAAACGACGCAAAAATTTTGCACCCTTCCAGTTTTGGCATTGAACAGTTCGTTGTTGAAGAGATAAAAATTAACAAACATATCAATTGTTCAAGTAAAAATGTGCTAAATGTTTCCAATACAGCATTTACAAGTTTCTCGACTTTATACAGTCAACTAGCAGATCACCAATCCATACATCAGTCAAATGGACCATGAATTTACTCTATGAGATGGTCTGCCCCGTGGTTTCCAGACCTGGCATTCGATTTTTATGTCCTTGCATTTTCGAGTCGATATGTCACTACTGTCAATTGTCAGTTGTCGTTTCCGTTCTCGGCTCGAGACCGATCTTGCGCCCTGCTGTTTTGGTACGACCATGTCCGTGGCCATTAGAGACGTCTGTTTGAACTTAATTTTTGAGAGTTAAAATAAAAATTCGTTCTTGATTTCAATAAGAGGTGCTCCCTTTCGGGTTAGTAACACCTCTGACTCGATGGATCCATCCTATAACAACAGATGAAGCAGATTACTTGAATATTCAATTGTATAGTTTTTTAGTCCTCTTTCACAATGGACAAGTAAGTAAAATGGCCATCTTGGCGTTTATGTTTCATAAAAAAGATAAAAAATTCACTTCTGTTTAAATATTATTCCCTTGATAGGTTTAATATTCTCTGAAAGTTTCTTCTCAGCTGCATGGCTTGCTAATGTTTGTGCTGTTTGCTTTCGCTCCGATTATTACCTTCAGCTTAACCTAAAACCCTTCTAAGGGGTAGCCTTTTTGAGATTTTTAAGACTTTTGGGAGTTTTAGATTTAGATTTGTGGTAAATTTTTAATTTGTCAGGTCAAAAATTACCTTTGCAACAGCTTAGTCGTATTTGCATTTTATTGCATGTAATAGTGTGTGACTTTGCTTTTAATGCTTTTAATCTTAGATAGCTGTATAGTTAGACTTAGTGTTAACGTTAACTTTATGTCGCCTCATTTTTACCTTGTGTTCTGTATTGTACCCGAGCAGAAGTAGCCTACCAGATAATCCAGTTTTTTGGACAAGCCTCCTTGTAAATTCTAGATTCCCCTGAGGATGACCGGTTAGAAAGGTCGAAACGCGTCAATAGAAAAGGGAATAAAAATTGTTTGGAAAGAAAAAACCTTTTATTCAACACACCAAAAGATACTTCCTAACTTATTGCCAACCGGCTTTTTATATGAGGTTCCTCTTCTTAGATCATTTTTCTTTGTTAATACTCTTTTTGCGCACTCAATTAATTTTACACGGATTTTTGCACCACAGAGAAGCAAATTGAAATTTAAAAATTTACTTGCGCCTCGGTGTTCCAGTGGTAAAAACGTACGCGTCTAGATCCGAGTGCCCTGGATTCGATTTGTAGCATTATGTTTGAGTAAGTTGATTTCCTGTTCGTTCCGATATTCTTATAAGGCATAATGTGTCGGTCCCGTGTACCGAAAAATGTTGCGTATGTTAAAAATCCTTACCCTAATTACAAAAAGGAGGGGATTTGATAAAACTTGCAGGATAGTGAGGTGAAACTGCTTTCTGGTGCCGGTTGGCTGTAGTTGCAGAAATAGACTGACATAAAGGGAACAAATACAATATAAAAATGTATTTTATCCACTTTATTCAAAATACATTATTCCAAAATGTGTCCATAATGTTTAAAGAAGATTAACTTTCTGGCATCCGTTAATTAGATTTTTGCCAAACCTTGCGTAGTAAGGTTGTTTGAAACTATGACAAATTTAATTTTTACGTTGGCGTCGCTAGTAAAGTTAGAGTTTTGTCAAAAAACTACAAACTTTTTATTTGAAATATAAGACCCTATTTAATTAGTCTAAGAATTACTTTAAATATACCTTTAACCCTTATGTGGCTGAAGGTGGTACCCGGGTACTTTTAAGATGTACAAATTGGAATTTTGGATTTTCTAGAAGCCCAATCAAGTCGAGCTTCTAGGAAATCGTCAACTACATCATTTTATATACAATTTGTAAATTTTAGACATTAGGGATATACATAATCCGATTTTTTTGCCTTTAAAAGAAATTAGCACAGTCCTGGCGGACGGTGTTACCGAGGTACCACTGAGTAATTAATACAAGAAAACAGTAAAAAGGACTATACTTTCAATATATTTTATTGTGTTCATTGCTATATTCACAAACGAATCTCACAAATATCAAATGGGGTTTTATCCTTGCATTTAGCACTGTTTGATCCATGTGCTGGAGGCATACAGGATTCTTACAAACGGCGCACATCTTGCGAGTTTTTCTTTTAAGTTTGTCGTCTCCGCGATAGCACATTTTGCATATACCTTTCACCGAAATGCGTCCAGAAGAAACTCGATCGGGCACAGGATTGGAGTTTATGGGGCACTTCTAGGGAAACAGCTGGGACGCTTTCAATGGCGTTCTTCGTAAATCGATTTCGCAATACAACTGTATTTACATTTCTTTGGGTCACAGCAGGCAAACACAAGTCACGAGCTAGGTCTTTTAGGAAATTTCGCCTTTTATTAGTGCTCTGGTAACAAGTGGGATTGTTTTCCGTGTAAATCACATAGGCAGCCAAACCTGCTACATCCAGTATGTTGAAAAAGGAGCCGATCGCCACCCACTTATTCGCCTTTTGCAGGTATAAGTCCCCAACATTTTGTCCATAATGTCTACACCTGACTTAGTTTTATTATAAAAAGAAATTACCTCAGGTTTTTTCTTCAAGGTGTGATCAATTACGTCTGTAGAGTGCATTGTGGATAATAATATTACGGCTTTGTTCAACTTTAGGACATACGAACATAACATGAAATCTCTATGAAAAGCAAACATTGTCTAAAAGTTCCTTATTAGGTAGAAGATTTTTCAGAATATAGGGTTTTTCTTCCTTAGTGTGCGAACCAGAGTCAGCCTATCTGATTTTAGCATGCGAGCAAAAGGTAGTGATGTAAAGAAGTTGTCGGTAGTGATATTTTACGCCCTGATCCTTCGTAATGTTGACATAAGCGCATCACAGTTTTTTCACCAATATTCACTTGCCGCGCATTGCCTGACAACCTTCCTGTGTAAATGGAGCCTTGACACGGATAAAAAGTTATTGCATTACATACTCAGAACACCTTTATGCCATACTTGGCAGTTTTTGAAGGAATTTACTAAGTGAACTTAATTCTTCCGCGGTAGGGAAAGAGTTGTTCGTCAACAGTTAGATGTTCATTAGCCTGGTAAAGCTTCAAGATATTTTGGTTTAGAGGCAACCAAATATCGCTTATTGGAGCAGCTTTTTCATATTCAAGTCTAGTTGGTCTAGTTGATAGTTGTGGGGTTATCAAATCTACTAAATCGAATAATCTGCTTGAAGCGGTCCCTACTTATTGCTGCTTTGTACAGTGGCAAGGCGTCTGATTTCCACAATTCATCAATGTGTTCAGTATTATATTTATGAACACCAGCCATTAGTAAGGTCCCAAAGAAACCATGAAGTTCCTCATAAGTGACACGTTTCCACTAGTTTTGTGCTGATGGTGAGTTCTTATTAAAATCATAATACACTTGATTTGCCTTGCGATTCGACTCCCTTATGATAATCGATTTCATTTCGGGTGTCACCAAAGCATTAAATGTATCGGTACGAATATACAAAGCTGTTGCACGACTCGGGCTACCTAAAATTTACAGACAGAAAATTAAAATCAACATTAGGAGAGAACAGAATACTATTACACACCAGACTCTCGAATAATATTATACGATCGGATTTGGGATGATCGTAATGGTGTCTTATTCCAGATAGATGAATCCGGACTCCCATATACATCAGGTGGTGGCGATGTTGTAGGCTCTGCCTCCGTGATTAGCTCCTCATCTACGTCTCTGTCAACCTCCACTTCTCTTTCGATAGGAACCATCTCGCCTCTGCGAACCTCTTCAATATTTGATTCTTCATCGTTTGCTGGCACATAATCCTTGTCATCATCATCTTCAAATGGTTCACTGAATTCCTCGTGAAACATTTCACATACGTTCATCTGTTATTCGGTATCGAAAACAGAGTATATTACCAAGGGGAAAAAGTTTATGAGTATAATTGTGTGCATAATGTGCTGCATATTAGCTGAGCTGTCACGGTTTATGGCAAGTAAGTTATTAAAACAACGAAAATAGTACATCCAAGATATATGAATTTATTAGTGTAATATATCACTATTATTGCAGCCCCAAATCCTCCGTTCCCAGGAGTTATTTTCTAAGCTTGTGCGAGAGGAGGCTTTACAAACATATTGCACAAGAGCAAGGTTTCTAAATAATATCCACTATAAAGCTAGACTATGAAATTATAACATACAAAGAATGAAACATACTTATCTAGTTGAAGGTGACCTCTGGAATCGTACGAAAGATCATCAACAATGGACCGACGTTTCTTCCAATAAAACTGCTTTCTACTAAATAACAACACACACTAAATCCAAAATGGTTGTGGTTGTTACGGTAGGCTTGCGCAGTCGCACACATATACGATACACGACACGGCTCACTTATTATAATGCACAGTGGCACCCGTGTAACACCGCTCTCCATTTACGTTGCATTATTTGTGCCGTCACATAAGGGTTAAACGTTGTAATGGTTGGTTGGTTTATTTACAACTTATAATGGTGCCTCGCTTACCAAAAAAATGTACAAGATCACCAGCGATCTACCGTCACTGTCTAGGCAAAACAAACTTTTCGGTTCTCGGCGCGAAGATACAACCCTTATTCTGCAGACGACGTTCCTTCCACAGCACTGAAAATCATCCAAAAGAACGGACCGATGCAGTAAATTCAGACCTCTTTGACTTCTTATCTTGGACTCAACTGCAGTGAATGTTGGTAGACCAAACAGAGTTCTTGGTCGAAATTAACGTCAGGAACTCTGAACCTAACTTATGAGGCTATCTGGTAGCGGTGGTCTATCGGCCAGCACCACCGTCGAAGACTGAGATCCTAGATGCGCTTTGAACGGTCCCAATTAACATTACCACCAGCTTCCTTGGTATTACGACTGAACTGCGTGTGGTCAGTGAGACAACACAATGTAGCAGGCAGCATCAGTGTTAATGACTAGAATCGTAGGTACGTTTTGAACAGTCGCAGTTAACATCCTGGAAAGTCTCCTTATTTTGAGAGAGCGATTGCATGCTGTCTCGCTAAGAAAATCAACAAGACAACTGCAGCACTGCATCTTTTTTCGAGATTCTTACTTATAACGCGAACGGTGTACTATGCTCTGTGTTGATTTTGCCTGTTAGGGCGCAAATGAAATGGCATGTAGGTTGACAACACGTCAGCAGCATTGAATGTATATTAACTATTGTAGACAGATACACTTCGCCTTCAAGCACTATACAATAACAGAAGAGAGTCGAAACTAGGTGTGAAGAAATGTGGTCACACATATGGATATATTTAGGAGATCTTTAAAATAAAGTACAAAGGGAATGGAAGTTATATCTTTCTTGATTTAGCAACGTAATTCACTGAATATTTTGTCAGGTTATCTGTTGAGTAATTATATATATATATATATATATATATATATATATATATATATATATATATATATATATATATATATATATATATATAGTGACAATGAAAGTCCGCGTTTTATGGAAAAAATATTCAATTTACGCAAATTTTGAGTTAAGAAACAGTTGGCGCTTTGCAACTAATCCAAAATGACGTTGACTTTTTTTTGTCGGTCGGCTGTACCTATCAAATTTGACAATTAAAAGAAGAAATCACGAAAAGTCGAGTTATCTTTACAAATTACGGAAAATGTCAAATACAATACTTATTTACTTTTAAATTTCTACCCACCTGCCAAATCTGAAAAGATTTGGATCACCTTCCATTTATTCATGTTTTCTTAACCTAAACAATTTTTTGGCTTATTCGAGATGAAAATCCGAAAAGTCCCCTTAAGATGTAATACACTCACCTCCTGAAGTGGTTTTTTCTGTTTAAGAAAGTCTCTACTAAGGGTTTTTCTAAAAAAAATTATGTCATACTCAATGCAGAGTGGCTCTAGTTTCAACATTTAACAACAAAACTTGCTCGACCCATTTTCATCGCGCTTTCAAAAGGCATTTGAGTGGAGAAATTCCCTAAACCAACATTAGAAACAAATATTATTCGTTTAATAACAAAATCTAAATTAAACTGAACTTCTCTGAATTTGTTGTAGAGGTGTCAAATCAATTGGATGTAACCTCGTAAATTATGCAAAGATACAGCACAAGTCTGAGATTTCTTGTATTAACATACTGTATGATTTTTGTCAATAAACTATACACTATAAACTATATATATATATATATATATATATATATATATATATATATATATATATATATATATATATATATATATATATATATATATATATACCTTGCCAGCCTACTAATGACACCAATAGAGCCCATGTGGACGTCTCCCTATAAATACCAAACTACTTTCAATCGACGGTCAGATGTCGTTCAGGTCCAGTGTAGAACACACTGAGACCTTGGAGATAATTTCCAATGAGATTGTGGGAGTGGGCAGACGGAGCCTCCAAATCAAACCACAACCGCCTCGTTTAGGAAATTTGAGATATGTTTTATGGAACTGGTATGGCATCAAAGAGCGCGTATTTTAAAATTAGATTCAAATATACAGGATGATTTAATTCAGCGAAACTCTTTTAAGGTCATTTTTTTTTAAATAGGTCACCCTACATATTTTTACGTGTTGAAATTTTTAGTAAACTTACTTTTCGAAGCACCTCTGACTTTTTGGTTTTTGATGTGGTTTTGCCTTATTCGAAAAAATATATAACTTTTGGTCGAGAGGAAGTTTAACAAATTAATTCGAGGGAGTATTACGATTAATTGATATAACACATTTTGCAGTTATGTAGCCAAAGGATGTACTTAGATCACATATTCATCCAATATTGATTGTATTATACAGAATGATTTTTACACGAGCGCCAATATACTACATGTTAAAGAGCGTGTCTTCTCAATTATTTCAAAGAGAGCACCTGTATATTACTGTAATTTTAAATTGGCACATTATTTATCTATATGTTTTGCAAACTATGTCCTTTATCCGAAATTTATGTTTTCAGAGATATTTTCACTTTTTCATGACCAAACGTTAAATTATCATTTTTTATTTTTAACTAGGTTTAGTAGCTATGATTTTGACAAAATCCAAAAATTTCAGTTTCATTACTGACGTTTAATTTAAAATCATTGCGACAAAGTATTTGAGTATTTTTATAGTATTTCAAGTTACAAATTATACACTTCATCCTATATAATATTCAATAACCAGTGTGCCAAGTTTTATCAAAAGCGATCAATTATTGTTTGAGTTATCGCTGCCATATATATATATATATATATATATATATATATATATATATATATATATATATATATATATATATATATATATATATATATATATATATATATATATATATACATAAAAAAAGGCAAAATATAATTTTTATTAGCCTCGAGACTTGGTTTTAGGGGTTTAAATCGCGCTCATGTAAAGAATTTTTGTTCAAAAGTAACAAAATTTGCTGAAATATTTATATCACTAAATATACCTCAAAGCCATGTATAAAATGCTATGATTATAAGTACACATAAGAACCCAATTTACCACAAAAAATTTTTTAGACCAGATGATCGTTTTTCGAACAAAGTTATTTCCACTAGAAAATGGATAAATTAGGTGCACCAACAGCTAACAATTGTTTTTATGGTAAGTGTCTGGACAATGAAAGACAAGAAGCGCACTCAATGGAGGTATGTTTACCATTTTGTAAAACAAACTGTTACAAGCTTTCGGACATCATTTTTCTCAAAGCATCGATGACCATTGTTGGCTGACTTTGTGTGCTTCAGCAAGCAACCCACCGTAAAAAAATATTGTAGTAAAATTTTGCTGAAATATTTATATCACTAAATATATCTCAAATCACAGTGCAAAATACTACGATTATAAGTAAACTTTGGAGAACCCATATCACCACAAATTTTTTTAGACCTGACGATTATTTCGCTAACAAAGTTATTTTCACCTAAGAAGGGATAAATTTGGTGAACCAATAGCTAACAATTGTTTTTATAGTAGGTGTGTGGACTGAAAAACACGAAGCGTTCTTAATGAAGGTATGTTTACCATTTTGTAAAACAAACTGTTACAAGCTTTCGGACATCATTTTTCTCAAAGCACCGATGACCATTGACCATTGTTGGATGCCTTTGTGTTCTTCAGCAAATAACCCGCCTTAAAAAAGTTCTATAGTAAATAACCAACTACCTATAAGTGAGCTCGTTCTGCTTATAACTACCCTTACACTCTAACTTTTTACGCAAAAAATTATTTTCATAAATTATTTTTATGCTAAATATACTAAATACAGACATATTTCTATGGTTTCGCAAACGTTGGTTTTTTCTAACCGGTTTCTCTGAGGATGCTGTCAAGCAGCGAAACCGGTTACAGAAAAGAAAACCAACATTTGTGAAGCCATATAAATAGTCTCCATGTCTGTATTGAGATTGTGAGTTTTTGAGGTAATCACTTATTTTATTAAGAATTTATATAAGGACCAGTTAAGTTTAAATTGTCTACATCAACCGATCTGACTAACAGAAATGAAAACTTGCAAGAGTGTTAGTATGCTGAAATTATATAACGGGTCCTAGTTGCAATAGTGAATTTAAATTGAAAGAGTTTATTCAGCTTGTTTATTCGAGGAGCAGCCTTAGATGTACAAGACAGAACTAAACTAAACAAAACAGAAAGGACGTTTAGTAGAACTTAAAATGCAGTTCTCAGCGTATATATTTTTCAATTTAATGTAATGGAAAATAACGGGATACGGTAGTAACTGGCCGGTATTGTAGTCATAAGTTGCTGTAAGCGAAACTTTAAGTAGCACTTAGCTGTTTTATTAAATCCATAGAAACAATATAATTAATGCCACGATGTTCTCTACGTCTTGTCCCCAAAGACATAGTTGCATTACACAGCCTTGCGTATAGCCACAAAGGTTTTGGTTGCACAACTTTACACCACACAAGCTCATTTAAAGTTAAATGAGCATATTTATATTAAAAGTATTTGCAAAGCCTAACATCGGAAGTTACGATTTTATAATGGTCGTTATTCTAGTGTACGCGACAAGTGCTCTTCAATATGTTTACCTTTTTAGTGAATTTTTATTAAAAAAATTCACTAATAGAGAGGTATCGATGGTGAGACTTTGCAAAAATTCTTTCAAATGAGCGCGAATTAGGACCCCTAGAACCCATATCCGGGGTCAGTTTGAATTTTTATATGTTTATATATATATATATATATATATATATATATATATATATATATATATATATATATATATATATATATATATATATATATATATTATATATATATATATATATGTATCCGTCTGATAACTCAAAACATAATTAACCGATTTAGATGAAACTCGGAAAGTGCCTTTCTTTTATTAACGGCTTGGATGAGTTCGTTGGCCAGGAAAATCGGACGGGGTTTTCCGGGAAAATTTTGAGTTTTCTTTCAAAAAAAATTTTTTTTTCCGAAAATTTCGATAAAATTTGGTCTACATATTGCTTTGGGAAATACCTAACTATGTGCCAAAATTCAGCTTTCTAGGGTTACAGAAAATTGAGCTATTCAAATTTGAAACATTTATGTTTAAATCATAAGTATGTGGTTGCTGTTGGTTAGTCAATGCTTTTCTTATTGACTCATGAAATTCATTTGTAAGTTTCCGAGAAATGTCAATAATACTGAATTCACTGATTGTTAATCATTGGAAGCATTTACGATTATATATAACCCTATTGTAATGTATTATCATTTATCACCTCTGTAGTATAATTATTTTTGTCTTACAACTCGCAGCGTTTTCAGTCAATTGTTATTAATAGTCAATAGTTTCTTTCCGAATACACAAACCTTCCATTGACTTCTGCTTCTGCCGCTGTTACAGTCCTTTTATTTAGAGCTAGAGTTGTAACCACTCATACAAACAGTGTTTTTTAACCACGTGGCTGGGCGACTGACCGAATTCATTCCCAGTTGCTGTTGATTTACTCATATTCTCTTAATATGTTTGAAGATGTGGTGTCTACTTCATTCCAAGTCACTATTAACCGACTATTTATGAAATCAAATAAGTAAATTAAATCGATTGTCATAAAATATGTAGTGTATTAAGACAAGGGAAAAGGAAATAAAACATATATAACTGTGCACATTTTGATTATATTTTAGGGTGCTTGAGAGAGGTATTGTCACAGCATAATATCTTATTAAAGCTCATTTGTAAATAGGTTTAATTTTTATATATATATATATATATATATATATATATATATATATATATATATATATATATATATATATATATATATATATATACATACATATATATATATATATATATATATATATATATATATATATATATATATATATATATATATATATATATATATATATATATATATATATATATGATGACTCAAAAAATAATTAACCGATTTCGATGAAACTTGGCAAGTGCCTGTCTTTTATTAATGGCTTGGATGAGTTCGTTATCCAGAAAAATCAGACGGGGTTTTCCGGAAAAATTTTGAGTTTTCTTTCGAAAAAATTTTTTGCTCCGAAAATTACAAAGTTATTTTAATGAAATTTTGTGGATATCTTGCCTTAGGAAAAACCTTACTACGTATTGAAATTAAACTCTCTAAGTTTATAGAAAATTGAGTTATTTAAATTTGAAGCATTTAATAAAAATTCACTACCATAACGCACTTGCTGCGTCCCGAGTTTTTGATATATGCATTTCAAATCGTTTGCTACAGCAACTTAGTACTTTCCAACTTAAATTTATTTTTACTTGCAAACAAGATAAAAAAATCAGGCCCGGATTGATTAGACATATAAATGGGACAATTTTATTCATACAGTCAGTAAGAGAAATAAGGGTAAAGGGGATAGGGGGTATCTTGAATGATCAATAAAATATCCCTGATTACTAGCACAAACACTGTATATGCCAACTTGCATTTAAACATTCACCCTTTTCAACGACAATCCCCTGAAATGAGGCCACCCTTGAAACAATTTTTGTCCCCACTTTGGGAACCGTAAAGCTAAGAAAATCCCATATCCACAGATTTATACAAGGTAGTTCCAGCCTATAAACAGTTAAACAGTGTGACGTGATTACCTATAGACCAATTTCCTTACCACCTACTATAGATAAATTGCTGAAAATTGCGATCAAGGTTAGGGTCGAAATCTAGTTGATAAAGATCAACTAGTTTTATGTGTTTACATTGGCTTTAGAAAAAAAATAGAGGTGCTGAGGATGCGATTGCTGCAATAACACAGAAAATTTATGGTACGCTAAATACCAGTAAGACTAGCATTGTCTTTATTGATTTCAATACTACATCTCGATGATCAAATAGAAGGCTCACTGAAAGACATTAAAAGCCACAAAAATAAATCCATATGATTGTATCCCCGAAATCAAACAAACAAAAATCTTCAAAAGTCATTGACCAATGGACTTAAGCTTCCGAGGTCATCCCAAACACGCGCGCGCACACACACACTACATCTCGTCAGAGGCTGTTCCATATATTGATGATACCCGGTTTAAGAGAAAAAGCTATTAAAATGCTTGATAGTTATACTAGAGGCAGATAAAATTGTGCAAATGCTAATGGTGCGTACATTAAGTTACCTGTAGTGAAGTGGCCGGTACCACAGGGTTCCATTTCGAGACCAGTATTGTTTACTTTATATATAAAAGATCTTGTTACTTTAAATTGATTGTTGTTGCCCTTATTTGGTAAAACTGTTCCATACTAAATACAGACGCGGATACTACTTTTCTGGCTTCATTATTGGTTCTCTTTTCTGTAAATGAAGGACGTGGCCAGCGCGTAAGCTAACTGAAGCAAGTGACCCTTGTGAATTCTAGATGTTCTAGACAGTCTTCAGTGTTCCTGTGAAATCCTGCTAAACCAGTCACAAATACGTTGAAGAACATCTAGAATTCAGAAGAGTTACTTGCTCCAGTTAGTTTAAACGCAGGCTACGTTCTTCATTTACAGAAGATAAAACCAACAGTGATGCCAGTGTAATAGCTTGTATTTATTACTTGTTTCATTACTTGAAGATCAAAAAGCAAAGAGCTATGCAGACGATACAATTTTGTTTTGTGAAGCTAACACATGAGTGGTTGAAACAAAATTTTTAAAAGTCTGGACGCAGCAACTGCGTTATGGTAGTGAATTTTCATAGAAATAATCTGGCACCAAATATTTTTTATAACTTTTTTCTTTCAACATAGAAATACAAATTTTGGTAGTTTCCTTTTAATATTGTAAACTTACGTACTAAATTTGTTTACCATAGCTTTTATATTTTTTTGAGATAATTTTTTTTCGGAATAAAACCCAAAATATTCTCGGAAAACCTGATTCGATTTTCCTGGCTAACAAACTTATCCAAGCCACTTACAAAAGGAAGATACATGCAAAATTTTATCAAAATCGGTCCATTATTTTTTGAGTTATCGATGATATATATATATATATATATATATATATATATATATATATATATATATATATATATATATATATATATATATATATATATATATATAAACATATAAAAATTGAAACTGACCCCAGATATGGGTTCTAGGGGTCCTAGATCGCGCTCATTTGAAGAAACTTTTTCAAAATTCAAAAGTCGGGATCTCCACATTCGTGAATTTTTTCTAAGAAAATTCACTTAAAAGACTAAAAACACTTAAGGTATGATTTCACTATAATATAGTTCGGTGTTTTATTAGGGTGTTAAGAAGCATGTATACAGAATAATGTGTAAATTAGCGAATAGGATATTTAGTGTTAGTAAATATCATAGATAACATCGTAGTATTTTCGCTGCTAAATATACTCAAAAAGCCCTTATGCAAACATATATTATGAGTGTGCTTTCTAAGATAATTGAAAAAGCGGTGACCGATAAAATTGAAGCCGTATTACTTTATAGATGTATTTTCGCTGCAATTAGTATGCCGTACTGAAGAGCTCGAATGAAAGCGAAACCGGTCTACGGTTCTAATTATTGTGAGAATGCATCTAGCCTTACATACTTTGTCCCTATATTAGGGTAGAAATGGGCCAGGGCTGACAATTTACTAAATTGTTAGTTGGTTGTATACAATCTCAATTTTTTTAACACATGTGTTATTTGGAGCTGGCGTGACAACATACTACTTGGTTCCGCAACTAGGTGGCGACACGCTCACCACTCACTTAGTGTTGGTAGGCTGGCCACTTTAGCCGTATTACTTTATAGGTGTATTTTCGCTGCAATTAGTATGCCGTACTCACGAGCTCTAATGAGAGCAAGACCGGTCTACGGTTCTAATTGTTGTGATAATGCATCTAACCTTACATACTTTGTCCCTATATTAAGGTAGAAATGGGCCAGGGCTGACAATTTATTAACTTGTTAGTTGGTTGTATAGTCTCTATTTTTTTTTAACACTTTCTGTTATTTGGAGCTGGCGTGACAACATACTACTTGGTTCCGCAACTAGGTGGCGACACGCTCACCACTCACTTAGTAGTACACCTAATTATTAACTGTAAGAATAACTTTCATAGAGTTCAAAAGTTGCGACAGGCTTGAAATTTTTTATTATATTATTTATAACTTGAAAAACCTTCTTAAAAATGTTGGAGCCTCGGTGATTCAATGGTAAGAACACACGTCTCTGAACCGAAGGGTACTGGCTTCGATTCGCAGGATTCTCCTTTCAGTTTTTCAGTACATACTGTAAAATTAACAACAACTGAACTCGTGACATTGTACTTGAACAACTCAAACGTCTGCACGTTGCGCCCTTCGGAGGGGGTGCAAATCCGTCGGTCCCGTGTCCGTGCGATGTTGGGCACGTTAAATATCCCCACTATTCTTACAGAAAGGCTTGGGTTCGGCAAATTTTCCAGGATAGTGGGGTAAAACTGTTCCCTGTGGGGTTGGTAATTGGCCATAGTCGCGGAAATAGACCGACGTTAAAGTAAATAAATAAATAAATATATATATATATATATATATATATATATATATATATATATATATATATATATATATATATACAGAAGTGTATCCATTGCCATTATACAATAATGTTGTTGTTGCCTGTGGCCAGTTAACCGGTGTAAACAAGGTTTTTTTTGAGCACTTAGAGTAATATAATTAGCTAATTTTATATTTAAAAATTCGCTAATAGAGAGGTATAGATGGTGAGACTGCAAATTTTTTTTTTTTAAAGAGCACGAATTTGGGCCCCTAGAACCCGAAACCAACGTCCGTTTGAATGCTTACGCACAGACACACACACACAGATATATATATATATATATATATATATATATATATATATATATATATATATATATATATATATATATATACATATATATATATATATATATATATATATATATATATATATATATATATATATATATATATATATATATATATATATATATATATATATATATATAGGTGTTCACACGATAACTCAAAAACTTATTAAACGATTTTGATGAGGCTCGGAGAGAATATTGTTTTATTAATAGCTTGGCTTAGTTCGTTAGCCAGCCAGCCCTATCGGATCAGTTTTTCTTTAAAAAAAAATTGTATCTCAAAAGATTAAGTTATTTTGGAAAAATTTGACTAGTATGTTGCCCTTGTTAATACCGTATTCCGCACCAGCACTCAACTTTCTAGGTTTGTAGAAAATGGAGTTATAAAAATTTTAAGCATTTAATGAAGATTCGCTACCATAACGCACTTGATGCTTCCTGAATTTTTTTTAGTATTAACAACGTCGAGTAATGCCGAGAAATTTTTGAAAAAAAAATAGATTAAAATATTATATTAACAGATATATACTTTTGTATGGTGGATTTTATTTACAGTTATAAAAAATGTTGCCAAAACATTCAGACAACCATACGTACTTTACTAGCTACTGCGATCACATTAAATTAAATTATTTTCCAACAATGGCGAACAAGAAGTTCCCTGTGTATACTGGTAGAGTCTTTTGTAAGTTGTTTTCGGAAATCTGCTGAGGACATACAGAATTTTGAAGCGCGTTTAAGAAAACACCTAAGTACGTCATCATTTTATGCAATTATGAGTTTAGTTCGTGCTCTCTGGGGCGAACTTTTTAAGTTGGATTTTTATAACATTTTAATTGAATTGTTTGATATTATACATACATATTTTTTATTAAATTGCTGTGACATATATATATATATATATATTTATATATATATATATATATATATATATATATATATATATATATATATATATATATATATATATATATATATATATATATATGCGCAGTTGTTTAGACTTTAGTCTTTTTAGCGGTTTGTTTTTTAAAATTGAGCACTTTTAATTTTTTTGTAACTAAATTATATAATAATATTTTATCTATACCTATTGTGACGAGCTTATCCATGTCTTAGGGCAGGAAATCGGAATAGACTATCTATCCACCCATAAAACAACAAAAAAGAATAAAATACAGAATCATAAGTGCAATAAAACACTTTGTACAATCTTAATGCCCTTCAACGGCCATGTAGATTAAGAAACTATTTACTTTGAGAGTGAGAATTCCTAGAATGAGCAAACGATTAGTAGAATACCTAAATAGTGTTGAGCACAACAATTTAGCAGTCCTTAATATCGATTAAAGTCTTATTAACACAGCCATTGGAGAAGTGCTCTTAGCAACTGGCACGTAACTTTGAAATTGACCGTTCATGTATACAGATTTTCCTCTTCACTGATTTACGTAGATTAATTCATAAGCCTCTTCTCCGCCTTACACTTTGATTATAATTAAATATACACCTACTATGATGACTAAAAGCCTCCTTTCCTTAACAAAGGGAAGGTATATTAAAATAAATATAAAACACGCCCTTCGAACCGAAAATACTTTCTTAGCTTTTCATGCTCGTCCGTTAGATTCCTTGTAAAATACAGCAAGATAAAAAAATATTCTGAAATTTATAAACTATACAAAGCTGATTAGGTTTTGTGTTAACGTTAAAATTGAATATACACTTATTATTAATAACACTTGATAAAAAATTCTCCAGTAAGCGCATGTCTGTTCGAATGTTATGTGTGGATTAATATCTAGTATGTTTTCACTGTTCCATAGTACATTTTTAGAAAAAGAGCTTAGTTATATTTATGGCAAAATTAGCCACAGCAATGCTAATCAGGTTACGAAGATAATTTAAAAACATTTGTACTAAGAATTTTTTAATTAAGGCTTTCTTACTACCTACGATTTTTGAACTATCCGTAACCAAGAACGAGAGATCAGTATTGCGCTATACCTTACAATAACTTTTAAGACGGCCCAGATATAGTCATATTGCTTAAGTTATGTCTTGATTGTCATTGGTATAACTCACCGACAAGTTGTTTATAATATCGAAGAAAATATGTGTGATGGAACTTGGGGTTGTGAGACGGCAGTGGACTTTCAAAGGAGACCCAAGCTTCACCACACCTTTATAAATACCTTCGAAGATGTTCTTTAACACTGGTGTGGAAGGAGTATTATTAAATGAAGCACCACCTGTTATATGCATTTTATGCGTTTTAACGAATAATAATAGGAAACAATGACACCTGACAAATAAATACCGATTGTCAACAAAGTATAATATCACAGAAAACACTATACACTATACAATACACTGGTTACAGATAGTCTTTTAGTTAATTTTCTTAAAAAAAATTCACTAATGAGGAGATCCCGACTTTTGAATTTGAAATTCTTCAAATGAACGCTATTTAGGACCCCTGGAACCCAAATCCGAGATCGGTTTCAGGCTTTATATGTTTATATATATATATATATATATATATATATATATATATATATATATATATATATATATATATATATATATATATATGTATATATATATATATATATATATATATATATATATATATATATATATATATATATATATATATGTCACACCTATAACTTAAAAAATAATGGACCTATTTTGATAAAACTTGGTGAGTACCTTCCTTTTGCAAGTGGCTTGAATAAGTTCGTTAGCCAGGAAAATCCGCCGCGGTTTTCCGGGAAAATTTTGTGTTTCCTTTCGAAAAAAATCGAAAAAATTTTTTTCTCCAAAATTAACAAAGTAAGGGCAACCAAATTTTATACGCGGGTTTCTATCATTATAGGTAGGTTAGCTACCAAAACTGAGCTGTGTAGATTAAAGGACAAAAAAGTTACAAGCATTTAAAGAAAAATAAATTTGGGTTTTGCTCAAAACGTCAAAGTCGCGATTTAAAATGTCAAAATTGGTAATATTTAGGCAATGATCCTGAAATTAATATTAGCTATGGAAAGAAAATGTCTCAAGAAGAATGCTTTACAAAGCCTGATCTATTAGTTTTAATCGTCACTGTCCTACATTTCACTAAAATATTCCCAGAAAATTCATTTCAAATAGACCCTTTCTCTGATACTGTGGCCGTAGTGTTGGCTATAGGGTTTATCGGTATATCATTTTTGTCGAATTTTTGTAAAAAATCATTAAAGCTCAATATATCCGTTATTATGCAAGTTACGAAAAAAATGGTATACATTAATTATAGGGTGTCTTGAGCTACATCTTAAAAAAGAAATTCGGGACGCAGCAAGTGCGTTATGGTAGCGAATTTTTTAATCTAACACGCCCTATGTTATTGCATTTTTGCATTTTTTATATCTTGTGCTTTTTGATGCCTTAGTTGAAAACAGCTCTTCTTGTATATAAAACTTTATAATTTTGTTTGTCATACAGAAAACATTAAAAAACGCCTTACCCAGTTTTTTACTGACATAGCAACTGGAATATGATTCATACTCTGAATAATTTCAAACTGATACAACTGTTACAGCTTGTCAAATTGAAGCAAAGGCAAATACTGTTAATAACAATATTAGAGACTCCATCAAATGGGGATGGATATAACGCTGCAGTGGGTAGTCTTTATTTTGAAAAGTCGTTGATTAAACAGCAACGAGTTGTGAGAGGGCATTAAACGTACTCCACGTACTGACATGTTGGGTGCCACTGTTCGTTAGAGAAGAGCACAAAACTAAAATATTTTGTGTGATTAATAAAATCTGTTGAATACTACAGGCGAAGATCAAGTTTATTTGGCGGGAAAACTCAGGAAGTACAAAAAAAAATACTCCAAAAATTTATTTTTTGTTAAAATGTCAATGTCGCAATATGTAATGTATAAATTGGCGATTTTTTTATAAAAATTCAGAAATGGATCTGTAGAAAATTCATTTCCTTTAAGCGGACCTTTTATTTGATACTACGGCGGTAGTCTACGTTATAAATTTCCTGATTTCATAGTCTAATCCATATTAACAATTTTATATTTTATTATAGTTGTGAAAACGTTTTCGACAAAGTTTATAAAATGATCTCATTCCCTGAATTGTTTACAATACGTTTATAAAACAGCTATATACCCAAAATTGGCAGCATTTTATAAAATACTTTAGTCTCCGTAAATATTTATAAAGCCTTTTGTGAACATTATAAAACAATTTTATAAACATTACTGCGACTCTGAAAAATGTCAACACTGACATTATAAAATAGTTTTATTACAGTTCTCAGACTTTACTATAAAATATACTTGACTATTTGTTATACTATTTTTATAAATCAACTATACAACACTTTTGTAAAATAGTTTATATTATAAAGTGAAAATGCAGCGTGAAATAACAGCAATAAAATTAAAATGTTTCTTCAAGGCATTCTAAAAGTTGCAGGAAGCATTTTATATATATAAAGAGAATAACGCACACAGCCAGAAAATATAGATGTCACAGGTATTAAATATTACAATTTACAAGACTGCCGTCAATAATGTCGTCTCCTACTTTAATATCTGTTAAGAGACGTTTGTCATACGCAGAATGACATTTTTGGTGCGAATTAAATTTGATTGTGAAATATTAGCATAATATTAACAAATGTTAAGTGCGCTCCCTATTTATGGATTTTTATAAGAAAAAAATTGAACAAATCAAGATTAGTTTTCATGATTTGATTATTTTTTTTTAAAAAAACATGTGCTAATTTGATCTAGGTAACATTATTTAATAATTTTGATATATTTATCAGCTGTAATATTACCACACATGGAATTTTTTAAGTATTTTCGACCTTGCCATTTTTATATCTCCGAATGCTGCCACCTTTAAATGGCGTCTCCTTATAAAACAATTTCGTATTAATAGAGAGCATTGATAATTAGCTACTATGAAATCACTATAAAACATTTAACCAACATTTTGATTCAAAGGTGATGCTCTTGCAACAGCACAAAACTGATTTTACAAGACCCATGTGCTTATATGCTTATGTTGCTAGTTGCCAACACTATGGCTGTTAGACAACTTATTGGCCACCATTATAAAATAAAATACTGACTTTTGCTATAATTTGTATTTTCTATGATAAATAATTTATTATTTAGTTGTAAGCGTGACTAAGTTATAGCGTAAAGATGAACATAACATATACAATTACCCCTAATGAGTAGGCGAATTTTTAGAAGAAACAGCTATAAAGGTCATAAACAAAGAAATGCCAGTAATTACCATTATCTCGAACTATTCTCATGACAATCGTTTGATATGTTTTTAAAAGTGTTCTTTGATCTTGTAGAAGTACGTGAGGACTTCTTCCACTAATATTGCGGAATAACACACTTAATGCTGAACGGAGGACACTAAAAGAAACTGCCCATTGCCTTATATTTTTTCTAAATTCTATATTTTTGTCAACTTTCAGGACAAAATTACAATCTTCAATGGACTATAGTTCTATTAGCCAATTACCTCTGATTCTTATCATCATTTAACTGGCCCCCTACTGTTTGTAAAAGAGCATTCCCATCATACGGATTTGGTTGCTTTTTTGTTTCAGTAGGCGGGTACTTAATTAACAAAAGTATCTTGAGATACTGACACTTCATCTGGGACAGATGGGATAAATTCTGTGGATTCCTTCATTTGATTAAAGCGATGTGACATTTTGTCATAGACAACGCCAATTATGTGTTTATTGCACATCATATTTTCGTAACACATCCCTGACCTTTTTCTAAAAGCACCGCACTTTTTTTTTACATTTCTGTTTGTCTGATATCTTTAATTATTACTTTTTATTACAAATCGAAGACAAAATTTCTATTCACGTTAGTTGCTTTAACCTAAAATGAGTTTTAGCTGGCTCACAGTAGGTATGAAATCCAGTTATTATAAACATGTTTTATTATAAAGTTAACCACAGCATATTTATGTTCAAGTCAACAATTCAATCTTATAAGGATTACATTGTCTTTTCATATTGTCATAGAAATGCAATACTATAAGATAGTTATAAAATGGTCACTAAAACAGCAATTTGTTCCGAAGAGCGAAACTGTTTCCAAAGGCACTTTCATATAACTGTTATTTAAAGTAAGCCCAAGTTACTTTAAAGTAGTTTCTTAATACGTTTATAGAAGAAACGAAAATATCGCCGGAATTCAATAAAAAGACACTATAAAACAGTTTAGTTTTACAGGTGGAAACGTTTTATAAGTAGACTCTGGAAATTTTTCATAATGTGACTGTTTTATAAGATATTTTTTAGTCCTGTTTTATAAACGTTTTGAAGGTAAACTTATAAAATACTTCAGCTGTCTACAACATAATAGTGTGTATTGCGGCTTTATATAATGAATTGGCATTTTGGCAGTGTTAATAAAATACCTAAACAGCTTTTTATGAAAATTAGTTACCATAACGCATTTCCTGTGCCCTGACTTTTTTGTTGAACAAATACAACAAAGTGTTATTTTATAAGAAAAAGTTTCCTAACGGTGCTAAAAAGGTTTGAGTATTTTTAAGATTTGAAGGATTACGCAATGAGCACCTTCTATAGTGTTGATGATGCTGGTTGCTTTTAATAGAATTAATAGATTGTATTTTCTTGTAAAATGGTAAAAATAGCAATAGACTACACTTTCACATCTTAACGTTTTAATGGACGTTATAATCTCACGTTAAAATAAAAATGCGCAAGCGCATAAAGGTAAAATAAAATTTGAATTCTAAAATATACCAGTGGCGTGGAAGCGCTAACATGCCGCCCGCCTTGAAAGACTTATGGTCTTTAAACATTAACTGATAATGTAATGTACAGGTAAGTACAAATTAACACAAGTATGAATAGTCTGTAAATTGCTGGACTAAAGAAAAGAAATACTGCTTAACACTGCATATTATCTTCATTTCTCATTATCAGTTGTGGAATTGGCTGGTTTCATCTCCGTTGTTGGTTCCAATGGTAGCGGACACACTTTGGAAACTGCTCTCCGGAAGACACCATTGGCCGTCTTCACTGTAACAACACGAGTGACTCCATCTGGACCAGGATGTCTGCTAATTACTCGACCCAGACGCCACTGTGTAGATGGCAAGTTTTCATCCCTCAATAAAACTAATGCACCTTCCACAATACACTCTGGATTCTTTGTCCACTTTGAACGAACCTGTAGTTGAGTCAGATATTCTCTTGACCACCTTCTCCAGAACTTCTGTCTTAATTGCTGCAACTGTTTATGAATTGTCAATCGATTTTGCTTAACATTCTCCACATTATGTTCTGGTAATGATACTATTGGTCTGCCAATTAGGAAGTGCCCAGGGGTAAGGGACGAGTAATCATTTGGATCATTGGACATTGGACAAATAGGACGGGAATCTAATATTCCTTCAATCATCACAAGTAACGTTATAAAATTTTCAAAAGTTAAACATTGATTAATTAAAACCCGCCTTAGGTGATGCTTCATTGACTTGACTGCCGACTCCCATAAGCCCCCAAAATTAGGTGAAACTGGAGGAATGAAACTCCAAGTAATCCCTTCAGTTGCCGATTTGTCTGTTAATTGTTTAATATGTTCCAACAAATATTTTCCCAACTCTGATAATTCTTTACTAGCCTTAACAAAGGTGGTGCCGTTATCAGAAATCAAATGAGATGGTTTACCTCGTCTCGCGATGAACCTTTTTAATATTGACATAAATGAGTCGGTTGTCAGGTCAGATACTGGTTCTACATGAACAGCCTTTGTAGTCATGCAAATGAAAATGCAAACATAGCACTTAAATTTCCTAACACCTCGACCCAACCTTTCGCGTACATAGAAAGGTCCAGCGAAATCAGTGCCTGAGACAGAAAAAGGAAGAGCTGGTCTTACTCTGTATAGAGGTAAGTCTCCCATAATTGGTACCTTACTTGTCGGCTTTACCTTAGAACATGTGACACATGTTCTTACAATTTTCCTTGCTAAGGTTCTTCCACCTGTTATCCAATACCTTTCTCTTGAAGTGAAAAGCATCAACTGTGGACCCCCATGTAACAATGATTCATGTATATCTCTAAATATAAGTGTACTAAGAATGTGCCTTGAAGGCAATATAGCTTGATGTTTTTGGCTATATTCCAATGATGAATTTGCCAATCTTCTGCCCACTCTTATGATACCTTCTTTGTTAACAAAAGGAGTCAAACTCAAGAGATTGCCATTGTACTTTAATTTTGAATTTGTAAGCACCTGAAATTCGTTAAAATAAACTTGCTGTTGTGCTAATCTCACAAGCTTGGTTGCTGTCACCTCTAATTCCCTTGCAGTGATTACACCTAGTTGTTTTTTCTTGTTTCTGCAGTTGTTTATAAATCGATAACAAAGTGCAGTGATCCTCTGTAATTTCTTCAACGAAGAGTACCTTTCAAAAATATCAAACTCTGAAGTCGTTTGTGACACAAAGGATATAGTTTCCCTTTTCAACTCTGGTATATCATCTAACCCTGTTTTACATAACCTAGATGGCCAAAATTCTTCACTCTTGCTTAACCAATCTGATGCATGCCACCAAACTGAACTCTGCATTATATTACATGGTTTAATGCCTCTTGATAATAAGTCAGCTGGATTCTCATTGGTACTCACATAATTCCAGGACGTTACATCTGTGATTGTTTGAATTTCGGACACTCTGTTTGAAGCAAAGGTTTGCAACATTGTAGATTCTGAATTTAACCATGCCAATACTATCTGCGAATCTGTCCAGTAGTAACATTTAATTTCAACTGTCATTGCTTCCTTTACCTTGGTCATTAATCTTGCTAATAGCAATTATCCACATAACTCCAGACGTGGTATGGTAAGTGCCTTCAATGGTGCTACCTTTGTTTTTGCACATACTAAATTGACATAGATTTCTCCATTGGATGAAATAGTTCTTGCATATATACATGACCCATATGCCTTCTGTGAGCTGTCACAAAAGCCATGCAATTGTACTACACTAATATCTTTACATAAAACATGTCTCTTTATCTTAAGATCATTTATCATTGTTAAATCTTGTCTAATAGTCTTCCATTGTTGTTGCAAATTGTATGGTAACTGTTCGTCCCATGACAGTTTGAAAGTCCATAATTGTTGTAATAATACCTTTATTGTGCTAACAAACCAAGTGGGTCAAATATCTGAGAAACCTCTGATAAAACTGATCTCTTTGTAACAATAGAATGGTAAGAACCCTTAATTGAATAGCTTAAATTATCAGTTTTACTTGCCCATTGCAATCCAAGTGTCTTACACTTATCTTCCTTAAAACCTTGTAGTTGCGATAGCCAATTCAATGTCTTGACAACCTGATATCAAATCGTCTACATAAAAGTCTCTTCCTATGACCTCTGATGCCTGGGGATACTTCTCTGCACTTTCAATTGCTAACTGCTTAACACATCTTATAGCTAAATATGGTGCTGCCCTGGTTCCATAAGTCACAGTGTTTAATTTATATTCTTGTATGTCCTGACTTCTGTTCGGTCTCCATAGTATTTTTTGAAATTGTCTGTCTTCTTTCCTAACTTTGATCTGTCTGTACATTTTCGATACGTCTGCGGTAAAAACATATTGATGTTCTCTGAAGCGAATGAGTATAGATAATAAATCTTGTTGCATATTTGGACCGGTATGCTGAATGTCATTCAGAGAAATTGCATTACTAGTAATGGTTGATCCATCAAATACAACTCTGAGCTTACTAGTTAAACTGTCTTCCTTGTAGACGCCATGGTGAGGCAAATAGTAACCATTTCCTGAATCGTCACAGTCAGACTTGGACATGTGACCTAGCTTCTCATATTCTTGCATAAAAGTCACATACATATTTCTAAATTGAGGTTGTTTTTCAAATCTGGTTTCAAGATTCAATAATCGCTTCAAGGCTTGCTCCCTTGAAGTGCCTAATACAGCTGGATTTTGCTTAAACGGTATAGTTACAACAAATCTTCCTTCAGAATTCCTATAGGTTGTCCTCTCAAAAATGTCTTCACATTCCTTAGTTTCAATGGATGGAAATGGTGCTGTATATTCTTCGATTTCCCAAAACCTTTGTAACTGTTTATGTATATCAACTGTTCTAGAAAAGTGACATTCAAGTGTCTGATTATGCGAAGGGAGCTCTAGGCTTCCTGCAAGTACCCATCCAAATTGTGTATTCTGAAGAATGGGTTTATTGGTACCCAGTTGTAATTTTCCATCTTGCAAGGTTCTCCAGAAAAGATCGCCTCCAAATAGTAAATCTATTTCTCCTGACCCAAATTGAGGGTCAGCAAGTGTTATATTCGATGGCAACTTTAACATTGATAAATCTAATTCACAAGAGTTTAAACTCCCGCTTATGGTTTCTACAACAAACATGGAAATGTTTGCCTGAAAACTACCATTTCTAGATTTTATTAGAGCATTACATTCATGTTTGATATTTGATGTAACATGATTCAGTCCCATTATGGAAATGTTTGTATTTGTCTTTTGAAGACCCAGTTTATTGCAAAGTTTCATGGTCATAAAATTAGACTGTGAACCTGAATCTAACATTGCTCGACAAAGGTGAGGTTTTTTAAACCTATCATGTACAACAACTTGAACAGTTGCGAGCAAAACTTGCCCCTTTATCTGAGTACATGCGCTAAATGTTGCATTGTTTGTTACATTTTTTGTAGTTAAATGCTTTGAATCACGATGCAATAATGTGTTGTGTCTACCTTTACATTTCCTACAGTTGCCAGAAGTGCAAGTTCTACTCCCATGTCCTGTTCTTAAACAATTGTAACACAAATTTAAACATTTTGCTTGTTCTATCTTATTATCTGCTGACAAATTGAGAAAGTCTGTGCAATTGTAAATCGTATGAGCTTGCTTACAATAGTTGCATGTTGCAACATTGAGTGAAAATGATTTAAATTTTGATACCTTGACAGTGTGATCCTTTTTTTCTGTGGCCTTGAAAGCTCTCGACTCTAATGTTTCTAAAACATCAGCCTTATTTTTCAAGAATTGTTTAAATTGCGTTAAAGAAACAGAATTGCCCTGGTTTTTCATTTCCCACTCCCTTGTAGTTTTTGTATCTAATTTATTTAATAGAATGTAAACAATAAGAGCATCAAATATTTCTTGGCGGGATTGTAAAATGTCTAGCGATCGTAAATGTTTTGATACTTCATCAACCATCTGCCTATATGCTGCAGAACAGTCTTTTGTAATACATGATAATTCAAAGATTGCTTTAATGTGGTTGTGGACCAGCAAATGACTATTATGATACCTGTTACATAGTAACTCCCACGCAGTGTCATAATTTTCTGCTGAAAATTCAATGGATTTGATAATTTGCACAGCAGGTCCTTCTAGGGATGCCCTTAAATAGTGGAATTTTTGTATTTTTGAAATGCTTTTACTTTCATGAATTAATGAAATGAATAAATCCCTGAATTCCAGCCAATTGGTGTATGAACCTGAGAAAATAGGTAAATTTATTGTAGGTAATTTCAATTCAGTTTTAAATGCATTTGCATCCTCAACTATTGCAACATTATCACTCTGACCTTGCTCTGTCTCAGAAGTATCCCTTATACTACCCTCCGTTTTATAAAACTGTTCTAAAAGGCTGTCAAGTATACCCACTGACCTATGATAATTTGTTTCAAACCAATCTCTCTCTTTATAGTTTGATTCCAGGTCCTGTTCATCACACTTAATTTCGATAAAGCTCTGTGTTTTGTTAAAATCACCCAATAAACCTTCTTGTGAAACAGACCTAGATTTCAATTCATTGTATAATATTTTTGTGACAGTTATTTCTCCCTTCTGTAAGTCATCAAGAAAGTTTACAGTATTTGTTAATTTAGTTTTTAAAGCACCCCTTTTTCTCAATGATTCTGCAATACTCATGTTTATAATAGAAAAATCGCCAGAAACCGAACAAATGGAGTTTAAATAGTTTTTTTGTGTTACCAATATTTTGGTTGGAAATCGTTAAATTGCTAAATGGAAATTTAGAACGAAACCTAACGAAACATGACCTGTACTGTTTTTTACAATAAAAAATCAGATAAATTGTTTTAATTGAATTATCAATTATCATACATAGATTGAGTTATAGGTACTTACTTCCTGTAACTCTTGAAGGAATACTAATACTAATAGATGATAAAAGGATACGGTATAACAGGATTTAATTGTATCAATTTCTTGCAGATAAATAGATTTTTCCTGTTATCACTTGGAAGCAGATTACTGAACTTGGATATACAATCGTGCAAATGTATCTTCGTCTCTGCCTATCGGCGTTTCTGCCCACTGTTCAACTGGATGCTTGTATTGATATGGTAAATCTTGAAAATTGTAAATTGATGGCGTCTCAATTATTTTTGATTTCACTCTCTTTCTAATTGTAATTGTTGTAACTTCACAATTGATATGCGGCCGAAGGACCAAAATATTATGTTGATGATGCTGGTTGCTTTTAATAGAATTAATAGATTGTATTTTCTTGTAAAATGGTAAAAATAGCAATAGACTACACTTTCACATCTTAACGTTTTAATGGACATTATAATCTCACGTTAAAATAAAAACGCATACAGGTAAAATAAAATTTGAATTCTAAAATATACCAGTGGCGTGGAAGCGCTAACATATAGGATAAATTGAAATTGGGTGGAAATTATTTTTCATTACTATAAAAAACTTACCTGTACAAATTTTAAAGACAGTACCTCAAATATATTTCTAGATATTAAGAAAAACCATCTAATATCCCAATTAAACACCGTGTATCTCTTTTGTTTTTTACCTTTGGACTGAGATATGTTTGGTCAATAGTACTTCTGCTTTCCGTACCATTACTTTTGGACCATGTTGTATGTTGACTAAGCTTACTCCATCGAAACATTACTTTTCTCATATAATTACCAAAAATGTTAGATATAACTTAAAAACTGACAGATTTGATAAACTCTAATTAGATACGTCTTCTGACATCATGTAAAATGTTTTTGTTCTTGTTTTTGTCTACATTTTGGCCACCACAATTTTACTCATAAAGGTATCTAAAATCTCGTGTTTATTTTTTAACATTTTTTAGCGAATTTTAGTCGATGTTTTCTAATTTTACATTGATTTGTTTGCGAATTTTTGTACAAAACTTATTTGGCGAATTATCGTATAAAGGTAGTTTTTCAAATCTTTTTATAACCTTCTTTGTTTAACTGTCCTAGTTTACATAAAACATTTTTTGGAGAATTTTCGGACATTTTTGTTATTTGACTTTAAAAAATAGCTAATGAGGAGAGAGGAGATCACGACTCTAAAAACGTTTTTTTTTTCAAACGAGCGCAAACTATAACTTCTAAAAGCCATATCCGGGGTGATCTTGTGTCTCAAAATTTGGTATATTTCTATTATAACGACTAACATGTACCAAGTTTGATCTTTCTCAGTTACAGAAACATTGAGATAATGGTATTTAAACGAAATTTGTTAGTACATATACCGTATTTGCTGCATTCAGATTTTTTACTTTAGCAGTTAACTGAAACTTGAATTCATCTGGTTTTGGTGAATTTTATTAAAAAAAATTCACTAATAGGGTCATCTAGACTTTTGAATTTTGAAAATTTGTTTTCAAACGAGCGCGAACTTGGACCTCTAAAAGCCATATCCGGGGTCAGTTTAAATTTATATATATATATATATATATATATATATATATATATATATATATATATATATATATATATATATATATATATATATATATATACACATACACAGTGTGACACACTTAAGATGAAGACACGCCTGTATTTTCTTTATTTTTAGAGATAGCGATTTCATTTTTTTGTACAGACGTAAAACGTTATTAGGCTGTTTGAATAGCCTACCCACTTCAAATGTCAGATGTCAACCCAGCCTACTATAATTTCAGGAATAGGGCCGGTTCTCTATATTTCGCGATGCGTTAGAGATACCAAAAAAAGTTACTTTAGAAAGTTATTCAGAATTCAATTCTAACTACAGGTGCCGAGTTTCAAGTCAAAATTCGAATTTTTGCTTTTTTGTACAGTCCAAATTTTTCATAAGATTTTAACAGGTAGAGTGCCATGGAAACAAACATCGTTAACATCAAAAGAAAACAATGGTACGTGATTTATTCAACTCAACTTACACATAAACTCTAACAAAAGTTCAATTAAATTGAATATAAAATTATTAAATGTAGTCTCCTTCAACTAGCCCACCTTCAAGCCTGATGCATTTCTCGATGTGTTTACGATTATTGCTGGCAACTGTTCTTAGTTCTGCTATATTTATTTCACGGCAAGCCTGTCCTATTTTCTCGCAAAGTTCCTCGCGACTTTGGGGCCTTTCTTTGTACACCTTATTCTTAACAGAACTCCAAAAATAGAAGTCAACTGACGTAATGTCAGGAGACCGAGGAGGCCACTGTTCATAAGGACTATTTCTGCCAATCCATCTTGTTGGAAAATGTAGATTTAGCCAATTTCTGACTAACTGAGAGTTGTGAATGGATGTACCGTCTAATTGAAAATACATATTTTTTCGCACGTTGATAGGCAAACCTTCGATACAGTCCCATAATTCATTATTAAAAAAATGAAGCAATCGATCTGCGTTCCAGGTGTTGTCAAAAAAAGGGAAAATTATTATATCCCCTAAAATTCCACGTATTAACTTTTTGTGAATACTGGGCTTTACAACTGATAACTCAGTGAGGGTTTTCAGCAGACCAATATCTGCAATTTTGAGCAGACACTATTCCAATGGTAGGGAATGTTGCCTCGTCCGTAAATAAAATTTTACTTAAAAATGTTCTATCATTCAGAAAGTTACCTTGGGCCCAAAGGCAATAATCGAATCGTTTCAGCTCATCACCTTCTCTCAGCGAGTGCAGAACTTTGGCTTGAAAGGTTTTATTTTATGACGCACAAGGCATCTTCTAAATTTTTCTCTACTTATATCCAATGCAACAGAACTTTGACGTAAACTCATCTGGAGATTGGCTTGCGTTGAAGCCAAGATTATGCTATCATCACTACTTGTTCGATTTCTAACAGCCGAGATATTGTTCACCGCACTTCCCGTTTGAGAAAATCGTGCATTCAGGGCTGCTGCAGTTCCGCGCCTAAATTGGATTTCTCTGTGGATGTCTTCGATTGAATTCATCAGCAACTTATCTGCTATTTCGATCACCATCACCAAACGATCTTATTAATTCCATTTTTTCTCTTACACTGAGACGTTCAACAGGCATTTTGCTGGCAGACTCACAGTTAATGTCAATGTGACATTTATCGCAATATTTTACAAGGTGCGTATTTGTTTCCATGGCAATCTACCTGTTAAAATCTGATGGAAAATTTGGACTGTCCAAAAATTTACAAAAAAGTAAAAATTCGAATTTTGACTTGAAACTCGGTATCTGCAGTTAAAATCGAATTCTGAATAACTTTTTAAAGTAACTTTTTTGATATATCTAACGCATCGCGAAATATGGAAAACCGGTCCTATTCCTGAAATCATAGTAGGCTGGGTTGACATCTGACATTTAAAGTGGGTAGGCTATTCAAACAGCCTAATGACGTTTTACATCTGTAGAAAAAATAAATTCGTTATCTCTAAAAATAAAGAAAATACAGGTGTGTCTTCATCTTAAGTGTGTCACACTGTATGTATATATATATATATATATATATATATATATATATATATATATATATATATATATATACATATATATATATATATATATATATATATATATATATATATATATATATATCTGTGTGTGTACCACTCTGATAACTCAAAAAATAATGGGCCGATTTTGATAAAATTTGGAAAGTACTTTCATTTTGTAAGTGGATTGGGGAAGTTCGTTATTCAGGAAAATGAAACCAGGTTTTCCGGGAATATTTTGGGTTTTCTTTCGGAAAAAAATTGTGTCTCCAAAAATAACAAAGCTATGGTAATCAAATTTGATACACAAGTTTATGACATTTAAAAAAACTATACACCAAAATTTAGATTTCTATGTTACAGAAAAAAGGGTACAAAAAACATTTTTGCCAGATCATTTATATGAAAATTCACTACCATAACGCACTTGCTGCGTCCAGAGTTTTTATTAGACTTAAATATACTCTCGCATGATAATCGATATTTCTTTTTGAGTTCTCAATTACTCGCATTTAGATGTTTAGTGGATATTGTCAGGATAAAATATACGTTGCTAAGCACCACAATTTAAAGAAGAGGTTTCCTAATAACGGTTAAAGCTTTAGTTATTAGCACAAGTAGCAGCAAAGTGCTGCTGGCAGCTAGCTATGATACAAAGCCCACTATTCTGATTATGCAGGTTAAAAATGGACCATCCGTGTATACAGCTTTTTCCAGGGCAATGGATTGCTTAAATAAATGAATAAAGCGCTTCGAGTGGAACATCTCCGTGAGTAATTACTCCTGGAATAGAGAATCTAATTTTAGTTTCTGGAAGAAGAGTACCAAGCTAATTGAACTCACCACCGCACTTCAAGTGTGTAGTTACTTTGATAAGTTACAGCGTCTGATACAGTCTTGCAGTATAAAACTGCCATTTATCCAAATGCAATTTGAACTGATGCTCAAGACTAGTATGCAAAAACTATGCAAATTTAGTAGATATATGTATATCTTAAACCATTATAACTGCGTTTGGCAAGTGTAGAGTTGAATATACGACCACTGTAAAGCCACAGTGTAAACTGTAAACAAACTGCTTGTTTTAATGTCCATTTAAGCTTGCACCATATCAAAACATCCAGGTCTCAGCACTGAGCAAATTCTATGTGAAAGATAATACATATTACATATACTGAGCATCTGAATAAAGAGCAGCAATGGTGACCTAAATTATGTTTCACTGCGCATTGAGAATTGCAAATGGAGATGGCATTATAGAGACATTTTAATACCAAATGCATCTGGAGTATACGTAATCAGCGTTTTAAGGAAGTGATATTTGCTTTCCGTTTTCGACGCATTTGTAACTACAATGCCAAGAAGAGCTTGAGAGGTGAGCTTGCTTTTTTCAATATGCTCTAGAAATGTATTTTGGAGGTATAATGTACGTGGTATTGTTTCGAAGATATTGCAAGTATCAAACATTTGCTAAAAAAATGTTTTTTTTTTTTGCTTTTCAAATTTTATACTTTTTCGATTATTACCTTTAACCTTAATTAAAATGTTTGAGTGGATCAACTGCGTTACTGTAGAAATTTTTTGTACAAATGTTTGAAAATCAGGAAAAGTAAGAAATTAATTATTTTCGAAAATATAAACTTGTTTCCAAGCTAAACTAACTAAAATCATAGAGTTCATTTAAGACGCTAAGATACATCATGTGGCTTAATTAAATTAAGCGCTCTGTATCCAAGGGTGTAAACAAATATGTTTTTTGGGGCGCATAACATGTTACATAAAATTTAAAGTTGTATGTTTGTAATTTCTAAATAATAAATAATTAATGTATAGATTGTAAGGTTTCTAATCTCTTTCCTAATTTCTACCTGTACGATACCCGTGGACACCTGTTCTGGGTTTCTATAAAGTTGTCTTGAACGACCCCAAGACATAAAACATTGAAGTGTAAATGATAGGGTGATTTAAGTACACATTATGTGCAAGATACATGTATAATATCCTAAGAGTGAAAAAAGTCTACAAGAAACCAATAAAGATGAAAAGGACCGTGGCTGAATGAGTACACCTCGAGGCCAGAACATATACACAAAAATTGGTTTGAGAAAGACATTAAAAAAAAACAGTTTGGTTAGGTTGGCTAACAAAAATATCCATGCATGTAACGAAAGTAAAATTAAAAAATTTTCAGGTGCTTTCCTTATATAAATAGCTTGGATAAGTTTGTTAACCAGCACAATCGAATCAATTTGTCCAGGAAAATGAAACATTTTCTCCCGGAAAATGTTTGTATCTTCAAAAATAGGAAAGTAATTTTTGGCGACTAGGCGTCTATTGGTGAATTTTTATTTAAAAAAATTCACTAATAGAGAGGTATCGATGGTGAGACTTTGCAAAAATTCTTTCAAATGAGTGCTAACTAGGACCCCTAGAACCCATATCCGGGGTCAGTTTCAATTATTATATGTTTATATATATATATATATATATATATATATATATATATATATATATATATATATATATATATATATATATATATATATATATATATATATATATATATGTATCCAACCGCTAACTTAAAAAATAATTAACCGATTTCGATGAAACTTGGCAAGTGCCTTTCTTTTATTAATGGCTTGGATGAGTTCGTTAGTCAGAAAAATAGGATGGGGTTTTCCGGGAAACTTTTTAGTTTTCTTTAGAAAATTTTTTTTTTCTCCGAAAGTAACAAAGCTGTTTTAATGAAACTTAGTATGTATGTTGCGTCAGGAGAGATTGTACTGCGTACCAAAATTCAACTGTCTAAGTTTAGAGAAAATTGAGTTATTCAAATTTCAAATTTTCTTTCGAAAAAAATTTTTTTCTCCTAAAATTACAAAGTTATTTTAATGAAATTTTATGGATATCTTGTTTATTTTATATGACACTCACGTTGACTATAAGCCTCCTCAGCTTTCTTTCATATTCAAACTGTTGATCTCAAATTGCTTAAGGTAAATTCTAATAGATGGCACATATGTCTAAAAGCGGGCACAGATAATTTAGTTAGTTAATAAGGACAAGGACATTGAATAAAGATTTGTTTTCACGAAGTACTGATTCTAACATAGAATTTAATATTTACACTTTTATGGCTATAATTCATTTACATCTGCTACTCTCGATATCACATAATCGCCAATAAAGATAGATCGCTACCACATAAAATTATGATCATTACAGTTTGCTGTAAATGTTTTTAGCCTATTGTTAATTAATAGTCAACAGTTTCTTCCTAATAACTGAACACAATACGTGGTTTCCATTGTCATCTACTTGGAATTGCCGCTTTTACAGTCTTTACTATTAACAATGTCGCTTTGCTTACTCTTAGTGCTATACTATCAGTAAATTTTTATTTAAAAAAATCACTAATAGAGAGGTATCGATGGTAAGACTTTGCAAAAATTCTTTTAAATGAGTGAGAACTAGGACCTCTTGAACCCATATCCGGGGTCAGTTTCAATTTTTATATGTTTATATATATATATATATATATATATATATATATATATATATATATATATATATATATATATATATATATATATATATATATATATATATGTGTGTGTGTGTGTGTGTGTATCCATCTGATAACTCAAAAAATAATTAACAGATTTCGATGAAACTTGGCAAGTGCCTTTCTTTTATTAATGGCTTGGATGAGTTCGTTAGCCAGAATAATCGGACGGGGTTTTCCGAGAAGATTTTGAGTTTTCTTTCGAAAACATTTTTTTCTCCGAAAGTAACAAAGCTGTTTTAATAAAATTAAGTATATATGTTGCCTCAGGAGATCTTACTGCGTACCAAAATTCAAATTTCTAAGTTAAGAGAAAATTGGGTTATTCAAATTTTAAATTTTCTTTCGAAAAAAATTTTTTCTCCGAAAATTACAAAGTTGTTTTAATGAAATTTTGTGTATATCTTGCCTTAGGAAAGACCTTACTACGTATTCAAATTAAACTCTCTAAGTTTATAGAAAATTGAGTTATTTAAATTTGAAGCATTTGATAAAGATTCACTACCATAACGCACTTGCTGCGTCCCGAGTTTTTTTTCATCTTCGAGGGACCAAAAGAGAGCATAGGATTGAAGATTTCTGTATGCTAAGAGAAACTTACTAAACTCTACTCAACGACACAAATTTTACTATAAAATTCGCTGAAAAAAATTATTAAAGAAAAATGCGCTGTAGAAGGTTTTGCGTCGAAAATACGAAGAAACCATTTTTAGGAAAATCGAAACAAAATGTTTGCGAAAGAGAGATTTTGGTTAAATAAAAAATATAACACGTCAAATCACAACCTCTATAATTTGAACTGCTGCCATAACATCGCAGAGGATCTATTGCAAATATATTTTGTACATTTTGTAGCTAAATAAGAAACGGTGGCTGTTGAAACAGAAATCTGAGACTTTCTCAAACATATTTCTTGTAATATTTGTTGTCCATAACGAGCACTCATTTTATGATATTTATGTAAATATTAACAAATTTGACGACCGCCACTTTGACCTTTTGAAAGAAAAAAAAAATTCTCACAATATCGTCTTGTACTTATTAATATTTTGCTGTAATTCCCTCACCATGAGTAACCGGTGAAAGAAAATGCTACAAAGGAAAAAGAATATTTAAATTTTGTATATTAACAACAAAAAATAGCGAACAGAATATTAGTGAATAGTAAGCACTTTTTCGAGATCAATTTTTGCGGTAATAAAGTGGAGTAAAATTGAGCCTCTCAAGTGTATAGTTTTTTAGAAATTGTTTAACTATATAATATTCTAGGTTTCCTTCTTGGTTTAGAGATTCAAAATCGTTTTTACCGTCATTGGGTGCGTGCACTACGTGCCAAAATCTGAGTTTAACCGCTCATCTCTTGGCTACTGATGCAGTTTGACGGCCGGAAATCTAATAAACGGATTACTAACTTTAAACAGGATGTAATATCAAGACAGTTCAAACGATTCTACCATTTTATAATGTTTAGAAAAACTTTTTGTGAATCGAGAATCATAAGTAGTGCCCGAAAAAATAGTCAAATTCAGAACAGTGCGTAGCTAACTACGCATTATGTTGAGTCAGACAGTGAAAATTAGTTTCGATTTGAGAAATGGGCAACCGTTGATTTCCAACTGAAACTCAGCTGGAACTGTTGGCACGTCGTAAACGCAGCCATTGACTATTAATATGTTTTTGCTAAATCAAACTGCCCTGCTTCTTTTCTATTTTAGAAATAATTTGAACAATTTGCCTTAGCAAAAATATGGCAAATAAATGTCTTATCACTTACCTTTTAGGAATAATACGCAAATAGTTGTTGCAACCATCCCTAAAACATCTACAAAAGTTTGTCAACAAGAGGAAGCTAAAACAAAATCTAAGGATCAAACGAACTTATTTTACGTGACATTCGATCTTAGTTACTTGGGCGCTTCACTGAAGTAGATAAAGTTTCAATATCCTCCATAATTTCTTAACGTTTTATCTCATAATTGTGTTGCAACAATAACTTTAAACCAAACTAAATATTATATCCGGTGATCTAAGTAAGAGGATAACTTTGTCTATCGTTAAAAATGTATGTAGATCGTATCGGAAATCAGATTACTACAAAAGTTTATTTACTTGAGCGAAACTTCCACATACTTAAAACCGAAGGTAAGTTCGGTTGATCTTAGGATTTTATTTATAAAGTTTAAGTGTTCTGTTTAAAAAAATGGACTTTGTTAGTTTGTTTCACTTACATAATGTACAGTTTTATATCCTAGTGGACAATTAATGTAATTTTTTCGGACATTATATATATTTATATATATATTATATATATATATATATATATATATATATATATATATATATATATATATATATATATATATATATATATATATATATATATATATATATATATATCGTTTTTTTAAGGTGTATATTGTCTAATGTTAAGTATATATTATTATTTTATATGTGTAATATTTGTAGATTATTCGTGTAATTTGTAGATTTTATTCTCCTATTTGTATACCTTGTATTATAGCGGGTATTATAATTAAATCTCAGATTATGTCTGCTTATATTGTTGGGCGCCTTTAAATCTATATATGTTATTAATTATAGGGTCCAAGTTTATATATATATATATATATATATATATATATATATATATATATATATATATATATATATATATATATATATATATATATATATATATATATATATATATTAATTTGTAACTCAAATTATGACACTTTTAGAACACTTGTATATCTTTATGTAAGTAAAATTTTGTTAACTTATAAGAATTAGAATCAATATTAAACGAATTTTATATTCATTATTAAATGGAATAAATTGACGTTTTTATTTACTGAATTGTTTCTTCTTTTGATCCTCGGCTTTATGTAGACTATATTTTCAGCGATTTTGTGGGATCTAGCGAAAATTCTTACTGTTTGGATCTGTTACCTAATTTCTTTAAACATTTATTAAAATTATGTAATCTCATATGAAATGAAACCCCAAGATTTTTCAGGTTAATACTTAATTTCTATTGACAAAAGTTTTCAAGTTAATAAATTTGCCAAACAATTTATTTAACATTTAACAGTTTTAGTTTCTACTTATGGGTCGCCTAAACTTCTTGGCCATTTAATTTTAATAATTATTTAAAGTTTTTATTTTATTAAAATGTTATTTCTATATGCTTCTGCAAAAGACGCCCTCGTGGCGCAGGTTGCTAGGTGCCAGCCTGCTAAGCGAGAGGTCCCGGGTTCGATTCCTGGGCGAGCCAACGAGAAGTTGACTTTGTCTGGAAAATTAGTTAAAATAGTAAATGATGGGAAATGAATGTGCTAATGGCCTGAGATGCCGCAGCCAATAATATAATAAAAAAGAAAAAAAAATGCTTCTGCAAACACTGTCGTTCAGTTACTATGGTAACGGCTTCGTTGTTCAAAATGGCTGTTGGTTGAATTATTATATCCTAGAGAGGGTGTCGTTGCGACATCTATTGATATTTTCTTGAAATATTCTTTTTCTTATATAAACGTTTGTTTTAACTGACATTTATGACGGTAAACTCTTCATTGACACTAGTGTTACTTGTTGGCGTAAATTTTGTATACATTCGTGAGAAACAGAGTTATATTTCAAACTATAATAAATACCTTGCTTCCAAGACGGCTTCTAGATCAGATGCATACTGTTTTACACTGAGTTGTTTGCTGGCGATTTTAATCTTCGTTCTAGACACTGTGTGACGATGCTTCTAACCCCACTGTACCTTTCAAACACGAAAGTTGAACATTTATTACAACTTTTATTATAAATTTTGAAATGCACAATGTAGTTTTTTAGAAGCGTGGTGTCGTGCTGCTTGTTATAAACGTTCTCCTTTTGGTAACGAAGATACCGGAAACCGTCTCATTCTTCTGTGCGAATCTAATTGGGCTAATTCAAAAGTTCCACTGGATTATCTCACCTGATCCAATAACAACGCAGATTATCCACACACTAGTCAAAACAATGCCTTCCCCTTGAAGTTCATTTATTTATTCAAAAACTGCTTGAATCAAAAAAATGAGTATCACTTTCCTTACTGGCGCTATGTTCAAAATTTGTCCATCACTTTTTATATTATCTTACCCTAAGAAAACATTGTTTACAATTTTTAAGTTTCTTATTCAGTTCATTGTATCTATAGTTTAACACCTGTTACAGTTTGTTTACATTATTGAAGCTTAATAAATATAATTAATTTTATTAAAAATAAATATTTCATTTTGATTATCGGAAATACATAATCTTAACTTTTTTATTAGGTTTTAAAATGTTTAAACTCAATGTCACACTGCTTCAAGCCTTTTATCACAGCAATATATATATATATATATATATATATATATATATATATATATATATATATATATATATATATATATATATATATATATATATAAATTTAAAAGCTGACGATCGTTCCACTAACCAAGGTTCGAGCCATCAGTGACCCGGTATCCAGACCAGCGACACCTCATTGCAGCTGCCTAGTTCGTTGAGAGCAGTTTCAAAGTTCCATGCCGTTTTCGAATTCCAACGGTATGGAAGTATATGCTTTTATTGCAGCCTGGCTATCTGAACATATTTTTATCTATTTGTGTGTGCAATGGTTTTGTATAATTTTCCTCGCGCACATCTCGAAGGCATACACTTGTGCCTGGTGTATGGTTGCATACTTTCTGAGGATAGATGATATTCTTGCATTAGTGTTGCTCCCATATGCGCCAACTCCGCCCCCTGATCATTTTTCGAGCCGCCAGTGTACCACCAGAGATTTGTCCTCAACAGGGTCGTTTGGGTTCGTTCTAAGTCCTCCTTTTTCGGAGGGTCGATCTTTAAAGAACTCGGGTGCTTCCCAATCTGATTGCCTTCGGCATGATATCAGCCGGTCATTTTAATCTGTACGTTGTCCACATAGCATCACTCTTCAGCCAAACGTGAAGAGGTGGGATGTTTAGGAGGATGTTCGGAGCGGCTGATGGAGCCGTGCTTATCGCGCCCGTTATCATCAGACAAGCTTGTCTCTGTAGCTGAGCCAGTTTGGCCCTCGCGATACTACGAACTGCCTTAGGCCACCAAATTATAGCTCTTTAGGTTATCACAGGTCTTATAGCCACTGCATAGAGCCAGTACATTTCTTGTAGGCTTCTTCCCTAGTTATTTCTACAGATTCTTCGGCATGTTCACAGGGACAGTGTGGCCCTGCAGATTAGATTCTTTAACTGTACGTTCCAGTTGAGCTTCTTATCTAGAGTAACCCCAAGATATTTTGCCTGTTGCATAAATGGATCTTCCCCCATAAGAATAGGTGGTTTTAATTTGTCAAACATTCTTCTTCTAGTAAATGAAACAATGATGGTTTTGCGGGGATTCCCAAACATTTTCTCCCTCCGGCACCAGTCATTCACTACGTTTAGTGTTTCTTGAAAAGTACTTGGAAGTTCCTCTTCAAATTTATCTCTAAACATTATGACATAATTATCCGCATACGGCTGGACCTCAGCTTCTCCAAGGTCCAGGATAGGCAGCAGATCTTGCACAAAGAGGGACCAAAACAGAGGGGTTAATTCTCCTCCATGTGGGCACCCCCTTGCGGACCTGAAGCTGACCACGTTCCCCTGCAACGAGGTGATAATGGTGCGATTCTGCAGAATGCTATCGATCCAGCTGCAAATGGTAGGCTCCACCCATCTGGCGACAGTTGCGTGGTAGAGGTAGTTGGGTAGTGATTTGTTAAATGCCCCTTCCATGTCGAAAAACGCAGCCACCGCCACCTTCCTATTACCCAGGGACTGTGTGCTTTTCGCAACAAGGTTATTGAGTGCCAGCTCAGTAGATTTGCCAGTTTGGTTTGCATACTGGTGGGTATTGAGGGGGTTATCGTTTAAGATATTCCTCTTAATGTGCCAGTGCAGTACTTTTTTCCAATCCCTTTAGGAGGAATGAAGTAACACTGAGAGGTCTCAGCGATTTGGGTCGGAGGTCATTACGTTCCAATTTGGGAATATATACACCCCTAGTCACCCTATCACCAGCTGGATAGCATATAGTTCCAAGCTCGACTATCCTATACATCCTGATGAGGAATGGGAGGAGTGCCTCTAGTACATTTTGTAGCCGTACCGGAATCAACTCACTCTCCCCTGGCGCCTTGAATGGCTGAAAATGCTTAACAGCACACTCCATTGTCGAACTGTCATTATTTTTCGAGCAACCCGCCTGTAATCATTTTGAGAGCGTTTATATAGACCGCGGGCCGGTGGTATTTCTTCACTACTCAGGACCAGACAATCTGCGAAATGTGCATGTGCTAAGAGCTTTACCGTTTTTTCCGTGATTCTGTAAAGGAGCCATGTGGTCGTTTTATCGATCCCAGTTCCTAGACACCGTCGTGTTAGAGACCCCTGTAGATCCTGGCCCTGCTAGGTAAATTGGTAATAACACCGCAGAACCTTCTCCAGGACTCCCTCTTTGCGTTCCTTATCTTGTTGTTGTAATGTGTTAGAGCGAATTTATATTGTTCCCAGTTACCTGTAGTCTTAGCACGATTAGATAGACTTCCCATCTTCGTAGTTTATCGAGGTTTTTCTTTCACCAAGTAGTGTTTGTGTTTAGTGTACAATTTTCAGTTTACAGATACGCTGAGATAATTGCAACCCTTAATTCTTCAGCTCTAAATTCTATCTCACTACAATCCCTTACTGTGGGGATAGCGGACCCAAGTCGGGATATTAGGGATCACTTGTAGTTCTCCCAATCCATTATTCTTTGGTCGCGACACCCCACCACAGGTCTAGAGCCTGTTTTAATATCAAGGAGAATATGGGAATGGTCTTAACATGAGGGTTCAGACGACACCCCTCATTTGACAATTTTTGTGCTCAATAGTCTTGAGCTAATCGTGAGATCCAAAACCTCTCTCCAATTAACCGTTAGAAAGGTGAGTTGCGAACCTACGTTGTTAACGACTGGCTCTTCCCCTAGTCTATATTCAAACAGGGACTAGCCTCGACTGTTGGTGTCCATGATCCCCAAACCAGAAGATGTAAGTTCGAATCATACCCAATTACAAGGGGATTAGTGTTCCTCTTGCAGTAGGTGATCATTCTCCGCACCTCTGCTGCAGGAGCTTGGTCTGCATCTCTCTCTCGCTGGATATGATCGTGAGATGGATACGCCTTGCAACTCGTTTGGAATTAAAGATAATTTTGGCAGTCGGGGAAAAATGTAAGTAGGTGACATCTATTGAAACCAAAGGAATCCTAGACAGGATAAGTAACACACAGACATCAGTGACATTGATGTTTTCTTGTGAATTTGTATTTCATTTACCATGCAG
The DNA here is from genome assembly GCA_964006375.1 of Tillus elongatus. Taxonomy (NCBI): domain Eukaryota; kingdom Metazoa; phylum Arthropoda; class Insecta; order Coleoptera; family Cleridae; genus Tillus; species Tillus elongatus. The sequence goes on from OZ023269.1 coordinate 36,011,771, forward strand.
AACACCACGTACTTTTAAGTAAATCTGACTGATCCACCTCTGAATTTTTTATTTGCAACCATATAAATTCAAAAAGTTCGTTGTTTTTCATCCTTATATGTCCATAATTGCTATTTTTAACGCCATGTGGCGGTCCACAAATTTTCTTAATAATCTTATGAAGAATAAAACATAATACTCAATCTCACGCAGATCGTATATACATGTGCACTATGATTAGCCTATGCAGTTATTGTCCTACTAAAACCTTTAAAGTCATGTTTGAGTTACATCCTGACGCTATTACACTGTCTAAATATGCGTGCTATTTGAATCTAGAGTCTGACATACACTTAGCATTCCAGTGCACTTCACGGCGATGCTAATCTTCTAAAGTGTCGTTACTGGTTTAAAGTAAATCCACACTGAATAGGAGAAGAATATATGCAATAACCTGAAATGGTTAATGTTTGGGCAGGAATAGTTGAAAACCATGCAATTGGCCCCTTTTTCATTGTTGACACTTTTAATGGAGATAATTATTTAGCAGTGCTCCAAAACAACGTCGTTCCAACTTTGGCACACTTATATCGGGATCCGGCAAACCCACAAGCTGCAGCTATAGTGATATGGTTCCAGCAGGATGGAGCACCAGCACATTATCAAATCAATGTCGGGCAGTACCTCCACTTAATATTTCCAAATCGCTGGATAGGGACGAGAGGATCCTTATGATGGTCAGCGCCACCACCCGATCTTACGCTATATGATTTTTTATGGGAATATGTGAAAAATATGGTTAACAAAAATAAACCACGCGACTTTAATGACTTAACAAGAATAAGACCGAGTGCGATTAGGTCGGTCACGTCTCGGATCTTGACTAATGTTAAAAGCCATTTTTATTCACGATATGTATTTGGAACATTTTTTTTTATGATCAAGATTGAAACGAGATTAGTTTTTAACTTTTTAGTATGTTGTAGCAAAGTTCGTCAATCAGATGCATTTCTTTTTTCTTACTGTTCATTTTGGCAATACATTTTAAAACCATAACATTTTTGAATAGAGAATGAAGAGGTTTTTTTAATTAGGTGTCACAAGCCCCTATTTCCTATTTGAAAATTGGAGGGTTGCAACTTTTACTCGAAGGGGGTTCATTGGATGGGTAATGTTTTCACCTTGCAGGATGTCATTTTTATGTCTAAAGTTGACGTGTTTCGGGGTTTTTAGTGAATTTTCTTTTAAAAAAAATCACTAATGAGGATATCCCGACTTTGGAATTTTGAAAAAATTTCTTCAAATGAGCGCTAATTAGGCCCCCCAGAACACATATTCGGGGTCAGTTTCAATTTTTATATGTTTATATATATACACACACACACACACACACACATATATATATATATATATATATATATATATATATATATATATATATATATATATATATATATATATATATATATATCACACCGATAACTCAAAAAGTAAAAATTTTGGTGTTTCTTTCGACAAAAAATTATATCTCCGGAACTAACAAAGTAAGGGCAACCTAATTTGGTATGCTGGTTTATATCCTTATAGGTAAGTCACCTACCAAAATTTAGCTATGTAGGTCAAAAGGCAAAAAAGTTATAGGCATTTAAAGAAAAATAAATTGGGGTTTTCCTCAAAACGTCAAAGTTGCGATTTAAAACGTCAAAATCGGCAACATTTAGGCAAATAACTTGAATCTAATACGGGCTATGGAAATCAAATGTCTCAAGAAGAATGTTTTACAAACCCTGAAATCTTAGTTTCAGCCGTCATTGTCCTTTATATAACTAAAATGACCCTTTCTCTGATGCTTGGTAGTAGTCCTTAGCTATAGAGTTTATCGTTTTATGGTATATAAATTTTGTCGAATTTTCGTAAAAAATCAATAAAGCTCAATATATCCCTTATTATACAAGATATGAAAAAAATTTGTATATATTAATTATAGGGTGTCTTGAGCTACATCTTAAAAAAATATTTCTACAATCACAGGGTGGCTCATAATCAAACACGCCTTATTTTATTGCATTTTTGCATTTTCGAAATATAATGCATGTTTGTAAGAAAAGAAATTCTGGATGCAGCAAGTGCGTTATGGTAGCGAATTTGTATCAAATGCTTCATATTTGAATAGCCCAATTTGCTATTAACGTATAAGGTTGACCAAGAAACGAGTTTTTCCGGGAACACTTTAAGTTAACTTTTGGAAAGTTTTGTACATTTTCACACAATAAAGTTAGTTTTATGAAACATGGCACATTGTTTTTACTATATAGGTTGTAGGGATAACCAAAATTAATGCCCGCTTTCTTAAAAAGAAAACACACATATTTACAATAAAAATATTTTTATGAAAATTCACTACCATAACACACTTGCTGCGTCCAGAGTTTTTCATAAATACGCACAATAATTGAGATACTGACTGTTCCGCACAGTATAATTTTAGACTAAGGAAAAAACAACTAGAAATATAACAGTGATTAACTCATAACCTTTTAGTTTTGTTACAGCAATTTGACTTGAAAGTTACTTCCATTAGCAAAGTGATCCTGCTTAATGAGCGAACAAACTGTGAAAATACTTTTCTAGATTTATATTATTTCCGTTTTGAGATAAAATGCAGTTCATAGTTTAGCGTTTATAACAGTATAGATGTTTCACTGTTGTTTTTATTTACAAAACTTTCTATAATAATTGCTCGAACTTACGGTATAAAAAATCGATTTGTTGTGGGAAGTTCAGAGCTAATAGAGTTGAGGTAAGTTGTAGGGAACTGGCTGAAACTCTCACTTAACCAACTACATTCTTTCCTCATCAAGCATCAGGGCGAGATAAAAACTGAAAACTTGAACCGCATGTACTAGATAAAAAAAAACGATCTGGAAGATTGGATTTTACAATGTTAACTTTAGCTATTTAATTGTTGAGATAAAACATTACAAGACAACATGAAATTTATCTAGAACCACTTATATTTTGTACTAGAAATCAAGACCGAACAAGTGATAAAATTTATACAACACAACACAAAAATTTTGCTGATGATCTCAGTAATTTAGCATGCAGTACATCGGATCGCTAAGCAGAGAATCATATATCTGCATCTCACCATAGTTCGCCACTTTTTGATAATTTATTTATAGCGTATTCCGTCAAAAACGAAAAAATAATGCAGTTTATAAAACAAAGCTAGATAAGAATATTTTAATATCTGCTTTAACTAAAACAAATTTAGTAACTGTAGTTGACGGGCGAGAAACCTAGGGCGTTTAGTTTTTACGATCGGGGGTTAGAGTTCCGTATTCAGTACGTTGTATTTTTCACATGAATGTGAGGAAGTTAGTAATATAGATGGATAAGGAGGCGAGGATCTTAAGAGTGGCCAGCGCTTTAACCCGATCTTACGCTGTTAGACTTCATCACATGGGGATATGTGAAAAGTGAGCTATTAAAAACTAATACACGCAATGTAAATGACTTAAGAAAAAGCATAACGATTGCGATTGCATCCGTTACCCCTCATATGTTGATTAACGTTAGAAGACATTTTTATTTACTATTAGGACGCTGCCAATAGGTTGAAGGCATGCATTTTGAACACATTAAGATTTTTTTCTCGCAATCAAGAATGAAACGCGATTAGTTATTAATTTTTAGTGAGTTGTACCGAAGTTAGCCAATCAGATGAATTCTTTTAGCGAATTTTCTTCAAGAAAAAATCGCAAATAGAGGTCACGATGTAAAGCTTTTGAAAACATTGCTTCAGATGAGCGCGAATTTGGGTCGCTAGAACCCAAAACCAAGGTCCGTGAAACGGTCCTCTTCCGAAAGGGGGAACATGCAGACATGCACCTCATCAAGAGCTATGAGTTCTTCATAAATTTCAAATAATAAAACTATATTTAAAATGTAACATCAACTAAAGCCGTGGTATTGTGTCTGAGTTAGTTAAACTCTTGCAGGTTTGGCGCTTTGAAGAGGGAGAATAGGTTTCGTTCCGTAGCTATTCAATATTGTTAACGTAAAAATCCATATTTCACAGCTAGCCACAAGATAACTCGTTGACTTTTTGGAGTAAAGAAATGCTACCACAAAATATCTAGTGTAAAGTACTTTTAATCGAAACAAAAAAAGGTGCAATTTCCCTAATAGCGAATTTTTTCTACGAAAATTCTCACGTAATGTAAAAAGTGAATAAACAACAAATGAACAGACTCTACAATGGCCACATATTTATAAAATGTTTCCACAAGGCCTCGGAGGATTTACATTCCGCTTCCGTACACTCCAAAATTATCATTTAGATATTAAAAACTACGTAAGTTTTGTTTTTTTCCCTCAGAAAAGTCTTTAGAAACTAGTATTCAAGGAAAACTAGAATGCCAATGTTATAAACAAAAGTGGAACTTATAAACCGAGATGTTGAGAATGTAATGCCGGATATTTAAAAAAATATATTTTTTATAAGAACTGAATTTTTTCTCATTTATTTTAAAAGGTCCATGTGTCCTCCCTACATGGAGATTTAGGAAATTCAGCTATACAGAATTGGCGCATAAGTATGCTAATTTTATTAAAAAATCTGCCTCTATAAAATCTTCAGTATTTTCGTGTCCTTCCTATATAATAATTAAATGTTTTGAACGCTGTTCAAAGGTAAGTCATAAAAGATTAACACGAGAAAGCTATCGTTCACTGCTGTCATAGAACGAATGTTTTTTCAGAAACCTTAACCTCGTTGGACGACTTTTTTTACAATTTACTACATTGACCACACATTCTAACACCAGATTCAGTCCAGGACAGCTCTATCAGTACAAACATCAACGCATGTAGTCCAATCCAAATTTTTGGTAAACATAAATGTATCAAAGATCTCGAGAAAATCCTAAGCCTTCGCTCCTGCAGTGATATTTTAACAAAATAGAAGGTCTTCTGCAATATAGTTTTCGTCTATGAGCCGTACATAGCATATAAGGTGAGCATCCTTATTATTAGACATAGCCTAATCTAACTGTAAACAGATTCTCATTTCCTTGATTTTTTTTAATCAATTGGTTGTTAGGGTCCTCTGTCATATTTTGTATTCTATGAGTAATTAAGTTATTTGACAAACGCACCTCTAAAAGTAGTTTCCCAGCAGACTCACTAACTATAAAGTTCACCATATCTACGGCAGCCGGTAGGATAAGTCCTTCTGCGCTGGTATGAGGCTTATTATATTCCACGATTCTATAAGCCACTTTCTAAGATGCTAGCAAATCATTATTTTGTATTGATGCGTTGTGTTTTGGTGATTTTAGTTTTACTAATTTTTAGCTTTAACTTTATTTGTTATTTGATTGTGCTAACTGTCTTGTTCCAATGTCTAATGTCTAATAGTATAAGTAAATAAATTGATTAATTATGACGCTTTTGAAATATTTCGCGCTGTACAGTTTGAGAATCACTGTCCTAACCGATAGAACTTTGATAGACTAGAATCACTGCTATTAAGTAGTTTCATATATATATATATATATATATATATATATATATATATATATATATATATATATATATATATATATATAGGGTGGCGCATTGAAAACGAATTAGACCGATTTGCGTCCAGATAATTTTTTTAAGAAACGCTGAAACACGTCAATTTTAATATTGAGGGAGACATGTTTTGACATAAAACTCAACTTTGTCACATCAATCCCTTAAGGGTGGTGATAACAACCCTTATATTTTAAATAGGGAACATAGGTCGTGTGTTAGATCATTTGAAAGCTCTTTTTTTTCTGAATTCAACACACTAATGTTTTTGGAAGTTTTATCAACTCGTTTAAAACTTATTCACAGTTGGGGTTGCAAGAACTTATTTCATTCATTGTGATGAGAAATGCACTAATTAGTCAATTTTTCGTTAAAATAACTAAAAAAAACAAATTCAAACGTTCAAAAATATTTAATCAGTTAAGTAAGTGTTCAAATTGTTGACCACCAGCTTCCATACAAAAGTACAAATTTTGTTCAAAACGAGTTCTGATATTCTGGAGCACTTGTCGAGTTATTAGACGGCATTATTTAACAATGCGTCATCGTAATTCTTCCAGAGACTCCGGTTCTGTTGCGTAAATGCTACTCTTTAAAAGTCCCTATAGAAAGAAGTCCAAGGGAGTTATATCCGGTGATCGTGGGGGCCACTCAATAACACCTCTACGCTCAATCCATTATCCTGGAAACTGTCTGTTCAAAAACTCCCTAACACGTTGTGCAAAATGCGAAGGAGCTCCATTGTTAAAACACTAATTGACTTTCTTGATAGCGATCATCATTTTCAACAATGCCAATTAGTACAGGGTAAACGATATCTTCTAGTAACTCCAAATACGTTTTGCCACTCAAATTGCCATCAAGAAAAATTGATCCAGTTAAACGGTGTCCAAAAATGCCAGTCCAGACATTCAATTTCTGTGGAGTTTGAGTGTGGACTTCGTGAAAATTTCTTGGATTATTATCTGCCCAATAACGACAATTATGACGATTGACTGTAGAGTTTAATAAAAACGTACACTCGTCTGAAAAACAAATATTGAACAGAAAATTCCCGTTATCAGCTATTATTGCAGTCATAACTTCACAAAACTCCAGCCGCCGATCAAAATCGTCTTTATTCAGTTGTTGTACAAGATGAATTTTATACGGGTGAGATTTATGATGCTTCAATATGCGCTGAATAGATCTTCTTTTGATGTTTGAAACAGTGGCCAATTTTCTCGTGGAGAAAGTTGGGTCTGCAGCAATTTGTCCTAAAACTTCAATATCAGTAGTCTCATTTCTAACCGAAAATTCACGTTCAGGATCCCGTTTTTTGTTGGCTACTGAACGACTTTGTCGAAACTTTGCAACTAACTCCAAAATGTATTTTCTGTTAGCATGTCTGTTCGGATGTCGTTCATTAAACAAATTTGCGGTACGATTGGCACAGTCATCGTTTTTGAGAAAAAGAGTAATTATTTCTAATCTTTCTTCTACAGAATACACCATTGTGAAAAGTATTAAACCGACCGATAAACTGAAATAATAAACCGCATTTCTCTCACTCCGATAATAAATGTTCTGATCGTCAATTTTTTGTTTACAAACCAACAAAACATTGACTACCAGCACATTTCTTTTCGGAATGAGTGAAATGCGTTTTTGCATCTTCAACTGTGAATAATTTTTAAACGAGTTAATAAAACTTCCCAAAATGTGTGCTGAATTCAGAAAAGAAAAAGCTCTCAAATGATGTAACACTCGACCCATGTTCCCTATTAAAAATATGAGGGTTGTTATCACCACCCTAAGGGGTTGATGTGACAAAGTTGACTTTTATGTGAAAACATGTCCCCCTCAATATTAAAATTGACGTGTTTCAGCGTTTCTTAAAAAAAATTCTCTGGACGCAAATCGGTCTGTTTCGTTTTCAATGCGCCACCCTATATATATATATATATATATATATATATATATATATATATATATATATATATATATATATATATATATATATATATATATATATATATATATATATATATATATATATATATATATATATATATATATATATATATATATATATATATATATATTAACAAAATAGTATTAATATTTAAACTGTTTTTTTGACGAACTTAATTATTTTATTAAACGTGAAAATTGTAACAAGTTTCATTACCACAACGTACTAGCTGCCTCACCACTTAAAAATTATTGACTTTTACAAGATATTGCATATTACATCGTCTAAAATATCTATTAGAGGATGTCAATGAAAATTATTTTAGAACGTTAGAAGTTACCGCATCTTTTAAGCCGTAAAAGTTGTAAGCGTCTTAAGTAGTTTACTATAAAAGTTTGTATCGATTTCTAATTAAACTATATTACCGCTGAAGGATTAAATATTTCCAACAAAGTGAAGATTATAATTCTATTTTTCTCACGATGTTCAACCGAAAATGTTGTACGTTTAGGGTATTATGCTTAGTAAGCTCCAGGAAGTTGAAAGATATATCTGACAAGAGTACCTAAGAAGTAAGTTCTAAAGAAAATTTGAATAATTGTTTAATTAACAATAATCCTCGCTTTTATGTAGATGATAGACAAGGTAATTTATTTAAAAGTTTAAAACAGTTCCTAAAGTCATAACAGAGAATAATATTTAATACATCGCATGAAGAAAACGCTCTTTTGAAGGCAACTTAGAATTTTAGAGTAATTATGCACTAGAACAATATTACTTTAAATATTTAGTACAGAGAGTTGGGTAAATATGTCTTACCTCGAAGAAATTTTGTATGTAAATCTCGTTTACCTAGGATATGACTAAAAATTAAAACGCTCACATAGTAGCTTCTGTTGCCAACATAACTTCAAATCTAATTTCAGAAGTTTCTAGTCTTATTTCCCCGGGAAAATGGCATTAATTTCATACATCTTGCCCAGAAGGGAGCTTAGTTTTATTCCTCATTTTCAAATAAAGAAACGTTATGTATGAAAGTGGCTGCTGCTTCCCCGTAAGACATATTTGTTTTGTTCACACCTTTTGTTTGAAAAGTTTTGATGCTTTGCGAAAATTGTGCAATGGGGAGGTAACTAGTTTCTTAGTTGTACATTTATAAACGGCCAGTAGCGGTTCGTGCCTTAATGCATTGGGGGTACGTAAGAAAAAAAAAGTTCGGGACGCAGCCAGTGCATTATGGTAGTAAATTTTTATTAAATGCTTCAAATTTGAATAACTCAAGTTTCCACGAAGTTGACTTTTTACGTATAGTAGGCTCTTACGCAGGGCAACATATTTACCAAATTTCATCAAAATAGCTTTGTAATTTTGGGAGAAAAAAAAAGGTTTTTCAGAAAAAAACTCAAAATTTGAATAACTCAATTTTCTAAAAGTTTAGAAAGTTGAATTTTAGTGTGTAGAAAGGACTCTTACAAGACAAATTATCCACCGATTTTCATTAAATTACCTTTGTAATTTTCGGAGTAAAATATTTTTTTTGAAACAAAACTCAAAAACATTTTTACCTGACTAACGAACTCATCCAAGCCATTAATAAAAGATAGGCACTTACCGACTTGCCCGGTCACACATCCATGAACCGTATCCGACATTGCTTAACTCAAATTAGTTACGTTGATAGGTATTCGAATTGCCCCGCCTAACAGCCACATATATTCGCATTTTACAAGCGGTCAAAGATAGTTAGGTTGTCAGGTTTTATCTAACATTTGTTGTCAGTTAAATAACATACTTTTTTATTAATATTTTAGTTAATTCAAGAACAACTGTTGGAACAAAAATCGAAGATATTAGTGAATTTTTATGTAAAAAAAATGTATATATATATATATATATATATATATATATATATATATATATATATATATATATATATATATATATATATATATATATATATATATATATATATATATGTATCCGTCCGATAACTCAAAAAATAATTAAGCGATTTAGATGAAACTTGGCAAGTGCTTTTATTTTATTAGTGGCTTGGATGAGTTTGTTAGCCAGGAAAATTGGACAGGGTTTTACGGGAAAATTTTGAGTTTTCTTTCCAAAAAATTTTTGCACCGAAAATTACAAAGACGTTTCAATAAATTACACTAAATATATTGCCTTAGGAGAGACTTTACTACATACCAAAATTCAACTTTCTATGTCAATAGAAAATTGAGTTATTCAAGCTTTGAATTTTCTTTCGAAATTTTTTTTTCTCGGAATATTACAAAGTTATTTTAATTAGATATTGTGGATATCTTGCCTTAGGAAAGACCTTAAGACATACCAAAATTAAACTTTCTAAGTATATACAAAATTGAGTTGTTCAAGTTTGAAACATTTAATAAAAATTCACTACCATAACGCACTTGCTGCGACCCGAGGTTTTTCTTTACCACACTTCTTGCAATATCTGTTGTCCATAACCCGCATTACTTTCAGAATTTTGTTTTAAAATTACCAATTTTGACGTTTCGAATCTACATTTTGACGTTTTCAACAGAAAATGTATAAAATTTTCTTTTATGTCACGTATTTGGCCTTTTTTGTGTAAGGGAACCTCACTTCGTCTGTAATATTTAATTCGTTAACCCCATATTATATTTTGGTCTTGTAGCCTGTCTAGTGCAATCAAAATTTTTATTTCTTCAAATGCTTATAATATTTTGTTTCTTTTAACTAAGAGATGTAAATTGTGTATGCCATACGTTATACAGGGACAACTTGGTTACAGTAGCTTTAGATTTTTTTAAAGAAATTTTGAAGATTTTTCTCGCTAATGTAACATTGCCAAGCCAATTATTAAATTGTGAAAAGGTTTGGTCTAACAATTCATCCTTGGGGAATTCCCGCTTAAATTTCTTATCTGATTTTCATCTATAATTGCAGACAATTTTCCATTAGTGAGCTAAATATGTTACAGTTTAATGAGATATTTTGTAAAGGTGGATTTTATTATTTAGTCCATTATCCCTGCATGCCAGACTTTGTAGAATGCCTTTTAAATATACAAACCCATGCAGCTATCCCCTATTGTGATGCTTGTTTAATCCCGGTTGTATACTTGAAATCTTATACACTTGCTAAAATTCTTATACCTCAATTCTTCATACCGCTCGAAACTTAAAATTTGGCCTATTCTATAGTATCTATAAAGGCCATTTCCGTAACACTTTTCATTTAAATGACTATTCCCAACAGTAGATTATAGATTAGATTCAACGTGAGTGGGCTATTTCAATCCTTTGACCGCAACTTCAGGTTTAAGAACCTCGGTGGTTCAGAGGTAAGAACGTGTGTCTCTGAACCGAAGGGTACTGGGTTCGATCCCGGGGTACTCCTTTCACTTTTTCAGTACAAACTGTAAAATTAACATCAACCGAGGTTCTGGCATTTTATTTGACCGTGTTGAATGTCTGCACGTTCCGTCCTTCGGAGGGGGCGTAAAGCCGTCGGTCCCGTGTCCATGCGATGTTGGGTACGGTAAAGATCCCTACCTTCCTTACATTAAGACAGGGTTCGGAAAAAATTCCAGGAGAGTGAGGGAACTGCTCCCTGGCGTCGGTGATTGGCCATGGTCGCGGAAATAGGCCGACGTTAAAAAAAACTTTAGGTTTATTGTGGCTCACGTCTAATTGATTAAATTTCACCCATCAAATCCAGCTACCCGCGGGAGTCTTTTTTTTTAATTCGAAAGTTGGTTTGACAGGTGTACTGCCAAGTGAAGTTACTCGACTCGGAGCTCAAAGAGAGATAACCTCTCTCCGAGTTCGTCTAGACCTGATATCCGCCAGTGTTCGACTCGAGGCGGTATCATGAGATTCCACTCTCGAACAGAACCCGAGTGGGGTCGTTTGCCCGTTTAGAAGCTCACAATCTCTAGGTATAATCCAACCCTAGAGATCTCAGGTCTCCTCCGGGTTTGGCAAGACACGAGACTTGCCAGATTTTGCTTAAATTTTACCCAATAAATTGTGATTTTTGCAGGGGCGATATCTTTGAGGATGAAAGTTGGTTTGACACAGGTAATGCTGTCTGAGTAAAGTAACTTACCCGTTTCGAAACTCAAAGGGAGATAACCTCTTTAGTTTGGACCCGAAATGCGTCAGCGTCTGACTCGAGGAGGTATCATGAACACCCGCACCCGAGCAGCTTCCATTTTGTCCCCGGACCTATAGGGAATTTTCCAAAAGTAAGTCTGAAGGGTTCCCGGACAAACCGGTTTGATTTTTCTAGCTAATTAACTGGCCCAAGCTAATTAGAAAGGAGCATATGTAAAAACTTTGTCAGTTATATCTTTCGTTGTTTGCTAGAACACTCTCTCTCTCTCTCTCTCTCTCTCTCTCTCTCTCTCTATCTATATATCTATCTACATTTCTCTCTCTCTCTCTCTCTCTCTATATATATATATATATATATATATATATATATATACACCTATATAGGTGTCACTACGATAACTTTCTATATCTCTATATATAGAAGATAGAGACTCTAGAGTTCCAAATTCATATTCATTTTTCTTAATTCCAATTTTTTGTAGAAAATTTTGCATTAGGCACTCAACTAAACGAACGCTTTTGCTACTTTTATTAAATAAAGTTATACCATTGTCGTCGCTACTAGTAAGTATATGCTTTTTTGTGATTTTGTCAAACTAACTTATTTTAAAGTGGCGGATATTTATTATTAAAAAAAGGTGCGTCTGTTATTAGCCAAAAAATTTAAGGGTGCTTTAGATTTGACTTGATTTGATTCTGGTAACGCTATGCAGAGACGCTACATATATGATCTATTCAATATATTTTGCATTATTTGCTTCATATTGTACACATAAAACTCAGTCGGAAATAAGCTTGCAGAGTCAGGAAGATCCAGGCACATAAATTTTTAATCGGCAGTTGAAGTCGTTTGGCCTCCTCAAAGTATGAAACGTGATTTTGATATTGTTTGTTCTAATATTTGCGTAAAGAGCGGATAAACTGGGAGTTTGATTGATTGAAATTAGTTTGAAAACTAATCCTGTTAGATTTCCATTAAAAGTTTAATGAGGCTGCTACGATATAGTTAATGAGACTGTTACGATATGGCATTGAGGTCCCTTGTTGGAACAAGAACCTTATATTTTATGACCAAACAATTTATATATCGGTTATATAAATTCACATGTAAAACATCATACTTAAGCTATAGTAGCCTATTTCTACAACTGCTGTTGTTTTTAGTGTATTTTCCTATAAAAAATTCAATAATAGGGCGATTCCGACCTTTGAATTTTGAAAATTTTGTTTAAAATGAGTGCGAACTAAGACCCCTAGAAACCATATCCGGAGTCAGTTTCAATTTTTATATGTTTATATATATATATATATATATATATATATATATATATATATATATATATATATATATATATATATATATATATATATATATATATATGTATGTATGTATATGTATATGTATATATAAATTTTATTTCATTTTAATGAAGTTGGGTACGCAATTTGCTTTAATAAAGACAATGCCATTCAAGTGTTCAACTTCCTTGATTATGAATTATTTATATTGAAAAAAAATTATGAACATGTTTTACTTGTTCTGTCGAAACTTTTTAGTGAATTTTCGTAGAAAAAATTCACTAATGGGGAGATCCCGACTTTTGAATTTTGCAAATTTTTTTGCAAATGAGCGCGAACTAGGACCCCTAGAACCCATTGCCGGGGTCAGTTTCAATTTTTATATGGTTATATATATATATATATATATATATATATATATATATATATATATATATATATATATATATATATATATATATATATATATATATATATATATATATATATATATATATGTATTACACCGATAACTCAAAAAATAATGGGCCGATTTTAATAAAATTGGGCATGTACCTTCCCTTTTGTAAATGGCTTTGACGAGTTTGTTAGTCAGAAAAATCGGACGAGGTTTTCCGGAAAAATTTTGAGTTTTCATTCGAAAAAAATTTTTATCTCAAAGAATAATCAGCCGATTTTGATAAAATTTGACATGTACCTTTCTTTTGTAAATAGCTTTGATCAGTTTGTTAATCAGAAAAAATCTGACAAGGTTTTCGCAGAAAATTTTGAGTTTTCATTTGAAAAAAATTTGTATCTTAAAAAATAAAAAATCAATGATAACCAAATTTGGTACATAGGTTTATGATATGAAAAGTAAACTACACACCAAAATTTAGATTTCTATGTTACAAGAAAAAAAAGTTATTATAAAATATTTTGTGCCAGATCATTTCTATGAAAATTCACTACTATAACGCACTTGCTGCGTCTTTATAAAATGAAAAAGCTTACCTAATCCATGTTGGCGTGAATATTTGGCAGTAGCGTAAAATCCCTCTACTTTTTTCATTCTAAATTTCTGCTTTATTATGTACAGGTTTTCCCAGATTTTATGTGGTGATAATAAATGTATGAAAATAAGCGCAAGCAACTGAAATTAAGTTTCCACATGTTAATTATTCAAAATGCTGGTAGACAAGACTACGCGATTTACATGCTTCAAGGCTCAACTTTATCGTTATCTGCGTGGAATTATTTTATTCGTGTATGTAACTCAGTGTTTAAATTTTTGCGAAGGGACAGCAAAGTAAAGAACATAGTTTGAATAAAAAAATATTTTAGTTGATTTCAAAACTTGAATTTATGTGTTGATAACATTACACAGAAACTATGTCATAATTAAGCCTATACGTGTAGTTTTTAAGCTAAATTCACTCATACGTACATTTTAACCAAACACGACTTACTGCAATTATACTTTAATACCTGGCGGCCAATGGAAATTAAGTAAAATTGAAAGCACCCATAAAAGAAGATTGGTGACAAAGATAAGATTATCATTGCTTTGTTGGCAAAGTAATGAAAAAACAAAAGGATATTTTTCAGCTAGGCATTTGAACTTTATTTTTAAGCTAAAATATGCTCCAGCACAATAAGGTATCCCACTCAAAGGGGAAAAGCCTATATTTTATCCTTGGGACTCTACGTCGCATGCGATAGAGACCTCGCTTATAACATAAAAGTCAAACGCTCAACAACAGATCGTGCCGCCAAGTTTTACAAGCAAGGAAACACAGACTTTCTTAGCAATAGATAAACATTGCATGCGCAAACTATGGTAACACTAATCACTTTACCTCAAGAAATAAAGTAAGTTATTAAAATCCTTCCCATTTATAAGGCCCCCGGGCCAAATGAAATTAACCAACGTTTCTCTGCCTTCTAGTATTTACTACCTAATTTTCCATAGCGAGAAGTTCTGATTTATTTAGAACATTCTAGAATGTCTGCGCGGCGTATATAAATGCTGCATATCGTTTAGTTCCAGGCAGTCTCAGTCGACTGGATCCTTCTACAGTGAATGTGTTTGTTGGAATTTGTGTGTTAAATGCAATTCACGATATTCGAGTAGCAGTAGCTTTATACAGTGTACACTGAATCATGAATACATTTTTAAGTGGGCGCAAGCGAGCATATGACGATAGAGAAGCATCAACAAGTGCACAAACGACAATGGTTCTGAAACAAAAATAAAGATAATATTTTCAGAATATTTAAAGTTTGGGTTTACCAACACTGAAGTGGATGAAGAAGAAAGGCCCCTGTGTGTCTTTGCGAAAAAATTTAGGCAGCGGACAGTATGATACCTAATAAAGTTAACCGACATCTGAAAACGCTTCGTAGTGATTACGTTACCAAACCCCGATAGTTCTTAGAATTACAATTAAAATCATGTGAAATGCAAAAATCCTTTTTAAAGAAAACTTTGTGAATGAAAAAGCTTTTCTTGCCTCTTACAAAGTTTCACATCAAATAGCCAGATGTAAAAGCCTTACACCATTGGTGAAGAGCCTATTCTGTCAGCTGTAATTGAAATCGTAGAAACTGTGTTTGGAGATAAATTTGCCAAATCATAGCAGTCGATACCTCGATCAAATGATACTGTTGCTCGTCGAATTGGCGATATAGCTGAAGATGTACATCATCAGGTTTTCGAGAAGTTGCGTGACATTTTTTTTTTCAATTCAGCATGACAGGGAAGCAATTAGTAATAAAGATGCTCATTTAATTGCATCTGTTCGAATTTGTGATGGTTTGTTAGCAGCAGAAGAACTAATATTTTGCAAACCAATAGAATACAAAGCAACAGCACTTGCATTATTAACTATCTTAAATAATTTTCCAACAAGGAAAATATAGAATATAAAAATTTCGACGTAATATGCACCAATGGTGCTCATACAATGCCTGAAAGATTTCAAAGTACACAAGCACTTGCGAAACAAAAATTTCCACAGTATAATTGGACACATTGCATCATCCACAGAAAAGCTCTGGCTTCCAAAGAAATGAGTCCTGATCTGAATATTGTGCTGACAACTGTGGTAAGCGTGGTAAAATATATAAAAATGAGACGCTCAAAATTAAGAAAACTTTTCTGCACTTTGTAAAGACATGGGTGCATTACATTCAGCGTTACTATTTTATTGCGAGAGAAGATGTTTATTACGTGGTATGTTTTTGCAACGCGTTTATGAATTAAGAGATAAGATCGTTATTTTTCTAGAAGAAGAAATTCGACCGGAAGTTGAGAAGTTACATTATGATTTATTTGTGATGAAATCGAGCTACTTGGTCGACATATTCGAGAAACTAAATACCTCGAATCTTCAAATCCAAAGAACAAACACACATATGTTATATACGAGTGATAATGTTTATGCGTTTTGTAGAAAACTGGAATTATGGAGCAGAAATGTAAACCTAAAAAACCTAGAAATGTATGCAAATGTCGATGAATATGCTAAAACTTATAAGACTGAAGAACAGTATGTGGAAGTTGTTTTTGTAACCATCGAAAATCATGTAACCATGCCGGCAAATAATCTTTGAAAGTATTTTCTTGCTAACTTCAACTTGATAGCAAGTTACGTGTGGGTAAGGGACCCATTTCAAAATACTCCCGAAGGTCTCTCAACTGCCAAAGAAGTAATCGTTATAGACCTCACGGCAAGTGACGAAACCAAAGACTATGAAGTAATAAATCACTCTTTGAATCTTAGGCAGGGTGAAATGATGAGTTTTCTGCACTGAAAAAAGAGCATTTCGTATATTATTACCATTTTCAACACCCTACTAATAATTATTACTCTTGTTTTTAATATAATATTGTTAAATTATTAAATACATTATGCAGTACTCATACAATAATATATAAGTGTATTCTAGCGCTTTACTTTCAGTAAGTTAAATACATTTTTTAATAATTTATTTTTTCTCATTTCTTATTAATGTACCCAACCCACTGGATAGTAGCCCACGTTTTCCTTGTCTCCAAGCCAAATAAAGACAAGAAAGATCCACACAACCATTACCTTTTGAACTTATTGTACAATCTAGTAAAATAGTAGAAAAAATATTCTTAATAGATTTAAAACAATAGGAATAAAAAATAGATGATAGACTGTTGCCAGTTTAGTTTTAGCAAAAAAACAAAGCACTGTGCATTAAGTAACACAAATAGTAAATCATATAACACAACACTGTAACAAAGATAATGTAACGACAATGGTTTTGCTAGACACATAGAAAGTGTTTAATAAAGTATGGATTGTCGGACTACTGGAAAGTGATCAAACTCAAATTTATCTACCATCTTATCAGTCTGATACACTCGTATTTAACAGACCGGCGGTTAAAACCAAAACTTAGAATAGCAAATAAGATGAAAAATAAATCCCAGCGGGAGTTCTGCAAGGCTCCATACCATTTGGCACCCGTCTCCGTCCAAATCGTGCTGTCGAGCCATTACACAAGCAATGACTTATTACAAAACAACTCATTTAACTGAAATAGATAGTTTAAAAATTGTGTTGGTAGCTGTATATGGAGGTTGATAAAGATCTCACGCAGAAGCTTGTAAATAATTTAATCATGAACATCCGGATAGACTGCTTATTTCCAGGCTTACAGTAGGCAGTATAATTTAGAGTGGAAAATTTACTTCGACAATGTCGGTCTTTGTTATCTGAAGATGTGCCATTATACGTATTGCTTGTAGCTCAAAATAATATTTACACTTCTACAAGAAATATACCCCATAACTACAATATTGATCGATCAAATGCCAAAAAGCTTTTAAAACTAGAGAAAATTCATCCCCACAAGGCTCAAGGTTCAGAAAATCCAAAAATGAAATGAGACTGATCCAGACTGTAGACTTGTCTGGGTAGACTTTTCTAAAAAAAATTCAGTTAAGATGTGATGAACTTCTCGACCTTTAAAACAATACCACTTTCTTAGATGAGGCTGCATTTTGCTGCAATTGTAGAGTTAGTCGCAGTATTGCCATATACCTGTTGTTTAGGAGATAATCCTCACAGGACTCAACAGTTTCACATGCAGAGAAAATTTGAAATAAGCGTGTGGGGTGGAATAATTAGAGGCCAACTTCTAGGGCCTTACGCTTTCAATAAATTTGACTGCTAAGCGGTATTTGATCTTTTTCCACGCCTAGAAGCCATTTTATATTTCACACTTACTCTTCCAAGAGATGCCGATAACAATCTACCCTATTAAGATTTTGGTTTTGGCAAAATGGAGCTTTCCTCATTTAAATGCTTAGATTGAGTTAGTTCTTAAATACGTGTTGCTGCTAGACGGGGGGCAACGAGGGCTTATATAATACACTGCAGAAACACATGATTTGACACCATTTGATTTTTTCCCTTGGGGTTAATGTAAGTTGTATATATAAAAATATATAATGATGCCTTGATTTAATATATCGCCGATGAAGGTTGCGATGACGGTCTAAAATAAAATAGGAAACACAAAAGTTATGAATTTTAAACAATCATATCCAAGGATTTAGGCCATATATATATATATATATATATATATATATATATATATATATATATATATATATATATATATATATATATATAACTAGTTAATTGTGCGATAGTTTACAGAGCCCCATTGGTTTTTTATGGTAAATAAGTATTACTTTATTTTCTCAGAATTGGCTTCTTGGCAAGGAAACCTCTTTGCACTTCCATTCTGGAATTTAATCTATACGTCCTATATACTACCAAAATGCAGCCATGCTAAGTATAAGTTGCAAGCCGGCTTACAAGTGTCTAAGGAAGCTAAGGAGAGAATACATGCTAGTAAATTGAATAGTTAAATGCAAGTTGAGTAGTTTGTGTGGAAAATGAGTGGAAATGAAAATTACCATAGCACTAATTAGTATGTGATACATGTAAGGAATTACAAGTATATGTAATGTAATATACACCTTCTAGTGCGCTATATATCTGATAACGCATTTACATGTTATTTGCATAACTACTAGAGCTTAGCATACGGCTCCACTACTGCCACAGAGTAAGTACTGGCCAGACTGGACGATCCGACTAGTATATTCAACATTCTTAGAAGATGAAATACAGTGGCGTGCAGCTAAGGATATTTATTGTCCAGTAATTCAAATGATAATTTACGCAACGTTTGGCTGCATGATCGAAAATAACGCCTCTCTCTGACCTTCAGCTAAATACAAATGCTGCCTATAATAACAGGCCTGTTGTAATGGCTGAGCTCGCGAGGCGGGTAACTACTAGAATTAGGTGTATGCCGCGGTTTGATTTCCTTATTCGGATAGTTGGTTCATTTTGCTCGATTGTGAAAAGACTGACTTCTAAAGAGTTATGGGTGGTTCACTTTGTCTATGTGTGTGTTTGCTCCCCGCGCATAAATATAAGACTTCTTAGTACGGAGTTTGTATACTGTAATGCTATTAAACTCTAGTCTATAGTTTAGTAGATAATTCATACCCGCGTCTGTTATTCTTTAAGTGAGGTTATAATCTAAGACTTAAAGCCACGACATTATATTTAGGCAATTGGGCGATTGATAACATAATATTTTGGACTTTTAATAAGGCGAGCATCTTGTGCCATTCTTTTTCTGTTTCTTCTGTTAGCACTACTATGTCATTTGCGTACGTTATCCAATTACGTAGAACAACAGTTAAAAATATCACGTCTGTCAGACTTGTATTTTTCGATTCCCTTTTTTTCTTTTTTTTTTATTGGCTGCAGCATCTCAGGCCATTAGCACATTCTTTTCCATCATTTAATATTATTTACAAATTTTCCAGACAAAGTCAACTTGGCTCGCCCGGGAATCGAACCCGGGACCTCTCGCTTTGCAGGCTGGCACCTAGCCACCTGCGCCACAAGGGCGTCTGAATTCCCTTTGGATAATCAGTTTTTAAAACTTAGAAAAAACTGGTCCTTTGTAACTGCCGGGAGAAAATGAAAAGAATAGGTCCAAGTGATTTTATCGCTATTGGAGGAGGCGACAAACGAGAGCAAGCACTGGCAGATTTAAAATTTATATGATCACAGGGAGAGACTAAGATCTCCAATTAGGTGGAAGAACTAAACGAGACTAAAATCTTCACTGTGTGCTCTAAACAGGCCAGCGACTTTGCTCAGATACCAGTACATCTCAACCACAGCAACCTAATCTAATATGCTCTCGAAGAATTTTGTCAAACCAACGTTACATGTGCCAATTACAAGGGAGGAGGGAGTGGTGTGAGTATCATCCACCTTAAGCATCCTTCCTCCGCACTGGATAATTAACAATTGGAAGAGCTGCTGCGATCTATGCAGAAATTATCGCAGGTGATCCAATAGTAAATTTCCTTCAGAGTGGAGCGAGTAATTGGGGAGCTTCAGTAGTGGGAAAAAACCTCGTCTCGAGTTCGTGTGATAACAAGGCCTCCAAATGTATGTATGGCGTTCATCCCAGAGGATATTGATACATGACTAATATTCGGACTGGCACTCACCAGACTTAAAAAAAAAACGGAAATTGTCCAATAGACTGAACAGCTGGGAGTAGTCGATTCTACGCTGAGAATATGCGTGTCCAACCGGACGTTTTCAGTTGATGGAATGTCAATAACAACGCCGCAGGGGCAGGCATTGGCTTTGGGCACGTACTATTCTGACCCAAAGTCAGTAGTTGTGTAATCGCACAGAAACACAAAGTGAGTCGAACCAAAGGCCCCTGAAAAACAAATAGAGGAAACATCCCTGTGCTAAGCTTTCTAGGAGGGGCCCCTCATGATAAGGTAAACTCACTCAAAGAACTAATTTTTCAGAGAAGCGGATAGGATAGATCATACGCCTTAATCCTTAGCAGGACGCACTGTATGAATTGGACCAACTGACTCTCAAAAAATATCGACTTCTGTAAGAAACTAGGTTTGATGGGTAAAATTTTAGACAATTAGGCGTGAGTCACAATTTAACTCAATTTGCAGTAGAGGGACTAAAATAGCACTGGCTACATTATCGAACCTAATCTAATCTTCTTAATAATGCACCTACGTAGTTTTACTTACAACCGGTTTCATGATAAATTTACATGCAGTTTCTTACTTGCTCATCTGTAAATCTTTCTGCTTATTACATCTATTTATTTTACTGTATCATTTTGTGTCCTAGCCTAAGTAATTTCAGTGTTTGAAATTCCTATTAGCGTTTCAATCACGATCTAAAAGCGATATCGCATTATCGTCAGAACCACAACATAAATCCTCTTGTTTAAACAACATTTTCCGATATCATTTGCTTCGCAGATAATTCCGATTTAAAAGTTGTATACTGGAGCTATTGTTTTGGCATGGTGCAAGTCTATATTTTGTCCCCTGTGTAAATATGATTCATAGCCAGTGCTGATCAGGGGTCTGATTTTCTAGCTGCAGAAGTTTGTTCATAGATTCTTTTGTGTGTGCGTCTATTTGTTTGTCTTATATGAGAAGAACAAAATTATATATTTACCTTTCCAGTATTATCTTTATTTTTATGCGCATCTCCCAGACATTCAGCTTTTGACTAATTTTTAGCTAAACACAAGTACGGCTAAAACGACATTTAATTTCAATAAGAATAAGGTCAGTAATGTATTTAAAGAGGCCAAGTTACGTACACTATCTGAAAAATGATAAACTTGGTAACATTACGATGCCACTATTAAATCGGTCATCTTCGATAAGGTTCCTGCAGCAACTTTTTTTCTGTAGTGTATTGCAAAATACGACACCATTTTCGGACTTTTGAAACGCAGTGTGCAGACATATTGAAATTGAAGATACTTGGTATAGGTAAGAAATTTTGAGGTCACAGAAAAGTCAAAGAAATTGGAAGGAAAAATCGATTATGGCTTAGCAGTGTTTTAGCGTAATATTGCAAAATTGACTGGACCAGTTCATTTGAGTTGTGGAGACACTGGATCAGAATCCTATGTTAAGTTTTGTAGAGTAAGTAAGTGCAGTCAACTTTATAGTGGAAGTTGCAAGCCGGCTTACAAGTGTCTAAGGAAGCTAAGGAGAGAATACATGCTAGTAAATTGAATAGTTAAATGCAAGTTGAGTAGTTTGTGTGGAAAATGAGTGGAAATGAAAATTACCATAGCACTAATTAGTATGTGATACATGTAAGGAATTACAAGTATATGTAATGTAATATACACCTTCTAGTGCGCTATATATCTGATAACGCATTTACATGTTATTTGCATAACTACTAGAGCTTAGCATACGGCTCCACTACTGCCACAGAGTAAGTACTGGCCAGACTGGACGATCCGACTAGTATATTCAACATTCTTAGAAGATGAAATACAGTGGCGTGCAGCTAAGGATATTTATTGTCCAGTAATTCAAATGATAATTTACGCAACG
This sequence comes from Tillus elongatus, assembly GCA_964006375.1. Lineage (NCBI taxonomy): Eukaryota > Metazoa > Arthropoda > Insecta > Coleoptera > Cleridae > Tillus > Tillus elongatus. The sequence continues at coordinate 36,034,173 of OZ023269.1, forward strand.
TTTGGCTGCATGATCGAAAATAACGCCTCTCTCTGACCTTCAGCTAAATACAAATGCTGCCTATAATAACAGGCCTGTTGTAATGGCTCAGCTCGCGAGGCGGGTAACTACTAGAATTAGGTGTATGCCGCGGTTTGATTTCCTTATTCGGATAGTTGGTTCATTTTGCTCGATTGTGAAAAGACTGACTTCTAAAGAGTTATGGGTGGTTCACTTTGTCTATGTGTGTGTTTGCTCCCCGCGCATAAATATAAGACTTCTTAGTACGGAGTTTGTATACTGTAATGCTATTAAACTCTAGTCTATAGTTTAGTAGATAATTCATACCCGCGTCTGTTATTCTTTAAGTGAGGTTATAATCTAAGACTTAAAGCCACGACATTATATTTAGGCAATTGGGCGATTGATAACATAATATTTTGGACTTTTAATAAGGCGAGCATCTTGTGCCATTCTTTTTCTGTTTCTTCTGTTAGCACTACTATGTCATTTGCGTACGTTATCCAATTACGTAGAACAACAGTTAAAAATATCACGTCTGTCAGACTTGTATTTTTCGATTCCCTTTTTTTCTTTTTTTTTTATTGGCTGCAGCATCTCAGGCCATTAGCACATTCTTTTCCATCATTTAATATTATTTACAAATTTTCCAGACAAAGTCAACTTGGCTCGCCCGGGAATCGAACCCGGGACCTCTCGCTTTGCAGGCTGGCACCTAGCCACCTGCGCCACAAGGGCGTCTGAATTCCCTTTGGATAATCAGTTTTTAAAACTTAGAAAAAACTGGTCCTTTGTAACTGCCGGGAGAAAATGAAAAGAATAGGTCCAAGTGATTTTATCGCTATTGGAGGAGGCGACAAACGAGAGCAAGCACTGGCAGATTTAAAATTTATATGATCACAGGGAGAGACTAAGATCTCCAATTAGGTGGAAGAACTAAACGAGACTAAAATCTTCACTGTGTGCTCTAAACAGGCCAGCGACTTTGCTCAGATACCAGTACATCTCAACCACAGCAACCTAATCTAATATGCTCTCGAAGAATTTTGTCAAACCAACGTTACATGTGCCAATTACAAGGGAGGAGGGAGTGGTGTGAGTATCATCCACCTTAAGCATCCTTCCTCCGCACTGGATAATTAACAATTGGAAGAGCTGCTGCGATCTATGCAGAAATTATCGCAGGTGATCCAATAGTAAATTTCCTTCAGAGTGGAGCGAGTAATTGGGGAGCTTCAGTAGTGGGAAAAAACCTCGTCTCGAGTTCGTGTGATAACAAGGCCTCCAAATGTATGTATGGCGTTCATCCCAGAGGATATTGATACATGACTAATATTCGGACTGGCACTCACCAGACTTAAAAAAAAACGGAAATTGTCCAATAGACTGAACAGCTGGGAGTAGTCGATTCTACGCTGAGAATATGCGTGTCCAACCGGACGTTTTCAGTTGATGGAATGTCAATAACAACGCCGCAGGGGCAGGCATTGGCTTTGGGCACGTACTATTCTGACCCAAAGTCAGTAGTTGTGTAATCGCACAGAAACACAAAGTGAGTCGAACCAAAGGCCCCTGAAAAACAAATAGAGGAAACATCCCTGTGCTAAGCTTTCTAGGAGGGGCCCCTCATGATAAGGTAAACTCACTCAAAGAACTAATTTTTCAGAGAAGCGGATAGGATAGATCATACGCCTTAATCCTTAGCAGGACGCACTGTATGAATTGGACCAACTGACTCTCAAAAAATATCGACTTCTGTAAGAAACTAGGTTTGATGGGTAAAATTTTAGACAATTAGGCGTGAGTCACAATTTAACTCAATTTGCAGTAGAGGGACTAAAATAGCACTGGCTACATTATCGAACCTAATCTAATCTTCTTAATAATGCACCTACGTAGTTTTACTTACAACCGGTTTCATGATAAATTTACATGCAGTTTCTTACTTGCTCATCTGTAAATCTTTCTGCTTATTACATCTATTTATTTTACTGTATCATTTTGTGTCCTAGCCTAAGTAATTTCAGTGTTTGAAATTCCTATTAGCGTTTCAATCACGATCTAAAAGCGATATCGCATTATCGTCAGAACCACAACATAAATCCTCTTGTTTAAACAACATTTTCCGATATCATTTGCTTCGCAGATAATTCCGATTTAAAAGTTGTATACTGGAGCTATTGTTTTGGCATGGTGCAAGTCTATATTTTGTCCCCTGTGTAAATATGATTCATAGCCAGTGCTGATCAGGGGTCTGATTTTCTAGCTGCAGAAGTTTGTTCATAGATTCTTTTGTGTGTGCGTCTATTTGTTTGTCTTATATGAGAAGAACAAAATTATATATTTACCTTTCCAGTATTATCTTTATTTTTATGCGCATCTCCCAGACATTCAGCTTTTGACTAATTTTTAGCTAAACACAAGTACGGCTAAAACGACATTTTATTTCAATAAGAATAAGGTCAGTAATGTATTTAAAGAGGCCAAGTTACGTACACTATCTGAAAAATGATAAACTTGGTAACATTACGATGCCACTATTAAATCGGTCATCTTCGATAAGGTTCCTGCAGCAACTTTTTTTCTGTAGTGTATTGCAAAATACGACACCATTTTCGGACTTTTGAAACGCAGGGTGCAGACATATTGAAATTGAAGATACTTGGTATAGGTAAGAAATTTTGAGGTCACAGAAAAGTCAAAGAAATTGGAAGGAAAAATCGATTATGGCTTAGCAGTGTTTTAGCGTAATATTGCAAAATTGACTGGACCAGTTCATTTGAGTTGTGGAGACACTGGATCAGAATCCTATGTTAAGTTTTGTAGAGTAAGTAAGTGCAGTCAACTTTATAGTGGAAATCCCCGGCCGCGAGGCTTGGCGGGAGGAGACGCGGGGCATACCACGGGACGCGCTCGTCTGGTTCACGGACGGATCCGGCGGGGAGCGTGGGACGGGGGCAGGTGTTTACTCGGAAGGACCGAGGGTAAGTCATAGTATTTCCCTCGGAGCCCATGCAACGGTGTTTCAGGCCGAGATGTACGCCATTCTGCACTGTGTGCGGGAGAACAAGAGGAGGGGCTACACCAACAAGCGGATCCCCATAGCCACAGACAGCCTGGCAGCCCTTAAGGCACTAAGTAGCCCACGGGTAAATTCCTGGCTGGTGAGTGAGTGCCGAGACGAGACGAGCAACCTGGCTGGGCAGAATGAGGTGACCCTCATCTGGGTGCCGGGTCACTCGGGGGGTCAAAGGCAATGAAGAAGCTGACAGCCTCGCGAAGAGAGGGTCAGCAGAACCATTTATGGGACCAGAACCGGCTCTGGGCGTGTCAGGGGAGTCATTAAGTCCTGGGTCAGAAACCAACACAAGGTGTACTGGGCAGACTGTCCAGGACTCAGACATGGAAAGTCAATAATTGACGGACCCAGTTCAAAGAGAGCTGTGGAGCTGCTAAATGTTAGCAGAGGAGAGCTCAGAAACACAACAGCTCTCTTGACGGGACACATGGACGTCAAGAAACACCTGCATAAAATGGGGCGGTTCGAAGGGGACCTCGCATGCAGACTCTGCGGCGGCGGCGGGGGGTATCAGTCCAGCACATATTGTGCGAGTGTAAAGCTCTGGACCGCAAAAGACAACTGATCTACGGTCAGTCTAGACTGGAGACAGAGCAATATAAAACTTCACCCTACCAATCGCTGTGTAGACGAGTTCAAGGCACAGTAATTTTAGAATGGGTGGAGTAAGACTAAGGGTATGCACAATCAACCAAAGATTGCAGTGCTATCGGGGCAGAGCAAGGCCGCGGACGAGCGCTGAGGTAACCGAAAAAAAAGTAAGTGCAGTAGGACATTTATTGAATTGAACTGTGAGACGAGTACCTTGTCAAGGACGACTGCATGTTTATCACTTACCGTGAGTGCAAAATTTCCATGATGGTGGTAACATACTAAGAAAATACTATTACAACTGGTCCTTAGCTCAATACAATAGGAACATGCGTTTTGCGTCTCAAATATTATGCGCAGACGAAAGCAGTTTAGAGAAGGTCCATTTAATCAGCATAGCCAACACTTTTAAGCAGTTGAGAACCCCCATATGGTGTGAAGGCGCATTTTTTTTATAACTGTGCATCTTGCTATTATAATTGACCAGTTATTTGATTATAAATACGAAAAGCACTTGACTTAGCAAAACTACCATCGATTGTTAGGAGAACAACTTGGCAAGTTAATTTCGGATTTATCGTTAATACTGCGTCGCAGTACGTATTATATACATGACGGAGCTTCAGCCCATAGTGTTCATTAAGTAGTTATACGTCAGATTTCTAGAAAAATGGATAAGCAAAAATAGATCCTCATGAAGATATTAACGAGTTGCAGCACCAGATAATAGATGCATTTGCACGCTTAAAGAACAAGCCACAATCGAGGCATCGCGTAAAAATACGTAGATGTAGGAAGCGTCTGCAATTTAGCAATGATACTTTGGAGCAACTGTTACAGTAGTGTTTTTAGTTTGGTAATTAGTGTATACATACACGGGTATTTGTATTTTTTGGAACTATAAAATTATGTTGTGTGTCCGTAATATTATTTTGATAATATCTCGGTAACCACTACTAAGCCATAGATGAAAGCGGTACACCATATAAAAGAAAATAGATCATAGTTTATAAATATAATCTATATTTATTGCCTTTATAAAGGAACAAAAATAATGTCTAAAACTAAAGGATGGTCCTATTGTTTGAAATTACTTGATTTACTTATTCATCATGAATGACATTGCTTTATCTTAATTTGGACTGTGAAATATTGATTAAATATATATATATATATATATATATATATATATATATATATATATATATATATATATATATATATATATATATATATATATATATATATATATATATAAGCATAAAAATTGAAACAAGACGTGGCGCCTAGTATATATCTAGTGGCCCACGGCCCTGCTCATTTAAAGTAGTTTTTTAAGTACTACAGTCAGTATATTCTTAAAAGCGACCTTTAACTTTGCTAAAAATAGTTATGTAATTAAGGACATAGCGTCCTATTAGCAATGAAAAATTTAAATACACACAATGTAGTTACATTTATATACGCTTATATAGTATGGTAAAATCAATAGAGAGCACTGTCTAAAACCTGAAACACTCTCATATATTTTCTTACACAAAGAGCGCTGCTTCTGAAACTACCTTTCAGTGATACATCACCTATTTGCTTATTTATGTTTACATGACACGGTGGAGGTAAATCATACAGAGCACTACCACAATATATATCTTGACAACCACTAGGTTTTTTTTCATAAGATTTAAGTGCACTCCAGTAGAAATTTCACCTTTAAACTACACTGCTTCTAGTAGGCATGTAGATTTTACTTTGTGCGTTATAAAAACAATCACCTAGTATGTTAACAAAACATAAATTTTATCTTGTTACTTGTGCTGAGCCTTTCACCATATCTGGTTTATTTCCGTTCGGAATTCAATAAGACATTTGAGATTTCAACATTAAAAGTAGCAACGAGAATGAGTTGACTACAGAAGCACGGAAATAAATATGATAATATGAAAATATGATAATATAGGACGTCAGAATTTTTTCTTGTGTTTCCCAAAAACTTTTGCGATCTTTGATTAATGCATATTTGCGTGGGTTCAAAGTGAAAGCTTAAGATTTCATAGTTACCGTCCCACAGTCAGAATTCTAAGCTGTGGTAAATTTCGAAATTTTCCTTAAACCTGTTCTCCCCGCCTCCAATTTTTATTTATATATTACAAACTGTTTTCCGATATTTTCGTGCAACAGTTTATCTTAGTAACCAGGCAACCAATTAAATAAATTTAGCAACTCTTAAAACATTTACATGGTTTTTGACAGGAAATCTAATTTTCGAAAAAAATATACTTTTTGTTTGTGATTTTGAAGTCTCTACCGGCCATCTAAAATGTGCCCAGATGGTAAATATCAAGAGTGAGGGGAGGTGGGTGTATGCAAGACACTTCTCAAATGCATGTTTTTATAATTTTATTAGAGTTAAATGAACCGCTGAAAACACCTTTTACAATGCATCTTGCATTTTTGGGCCATATACGTTAATTCTTGCCTATCAAGATCACATAGTCTTATTGAAACTTCATTATAAAATTTGTGTTGCATTTTTGCCACACATCCCAACTGCGGAGACAGTAGAAACCGATGTCGTACAAAACAAATTTAGGCAAAATTTTTTGCCACACAAGCAGTTTATTGTTGTTTTTTCTTGGAGATGGCTGTAGAAAATGTTTCCTTTGTGGTAATGTCTTTCAAAATATATGTTAACTAGTGCCCGACGAAATAAAGTTGCCCACCATGGAGAACGCAAAGAAAGTTCCGTAGGAGTTCTAAGGTAACACCAAACTTCTGGACAAAATTACACCAAGACGTCGAAAAATACGCAGCTTTCTAAAAAGGTATGGTTTGTCCAAATGCTCTGTCACTTTAGTCATTTCATGGTGGTACACCTATGCGTCAATACATGAGAGGAAAGCCTGGTAATATTCACAGTATTCTATTTTCTCTTTCCATTGTCGGGAACACCCCGCTGATCCAAAATATATTAAAATCCATCCACATGTGTATCAACTATACTGCAAATTTTTAATTAATATTACAAACCGTTTTTCCGATATCACATGGTAGAACTTAAAAATCTCCACCTGTGTAGGAATCTAACAAAGAGCAACATTAAACTTGGATTGTGCTAACAGGTTAGGTAATATTAGTTTTGCCGCTTGCATTAAATAAAATATGTGAACCTTGAATTCATTTCAATATGAGCTAGCCTAAAATGTCAGCCAGTTTTATTTTAATGTGTTTGCATATCTACAAAAAGAAATCAAATTTGCTTCTGATTCATGCTAGGTTAAATACTGTTGTCAGTATTACTTTTATTTGTGCCTGATATTAATTTGTGAGTCCGAATATGAACAAAATCCCTCTCTTTATTTTATGTTCCTTCTGAATGAGAAAAATCTATATGTCACAGGCATCGAACACTTGTACAATCCGCCCTCTTTAATTTTATTTCCTGCCATCGAGTATTTGCTTTTAGAATATTTGCATTCTAACAATCAAATGAAAGCAACGATCAATTTCGTTTGCTCAGAATTTCTAAATTGCGAATGAATGAAGGACGCGGAATTGCTGACAAATGATGTTGGAAACTGAACAGGATTCTCAGGAACATCTAAAACGTACTTTATATCCGTTACGAAATTGTTATATCAGGTTAAATTTTGAGAAGAAATCAATTTCCTTTAATTGTTATTGACACATCTTAAAAGCATTACTTACCTACAAAATAAGCTGCACAAAAAGTTTATGTAGGTAGTAACGTAAAAAATAAGTAATATTAAATAATCACAAGTGATTGCCTTATGTATATATATTGTAAAGTTTTATGTGTTTGTGTAATATATCTATCTATTGTTGTGTTTCTTTTGCCCCAGCTGTTTCTCCTATCTCAGAGCATCGGTTCAAACCCCTACAACGATTTATTAAACGATTTAATAACAATGTTCAACAATAATATTTCCCAATTAAATATATGCCTTTTTTATAAGTAGTGATATTCTTTTAATTTTTCCACCTTAAGTATTCAACTAAGTCATTGATATGTCATTTTTTTCTATTATTTACATAATTTATTGAATAATCATTTATATATTAAGTTACATAAAACTTCTCCCCACAGAATATTAAAAAAATTACCTTATATCACCTATTGGATCCGTCTATACTTATTCGACTTTTTTATGAACAACCTAAATTTAATTTTAATTTAATTTTCTTGTTTAACTTCAAAAAATACTATCTTGTCTTAGGAAAATCAAACAAACCAAACAATATCACGGTTCAAATTTAAAATGTCAATTTCACTTTACCTTGATAGCTATGTACATCCAGACTACTCTTGTGTGTTATTCTTGTTCTCATTTACCATAGGTGTACTTCACTAGATATGTATTTATATTTATATTTAGATCTGCATCTGGATTCTACGTAACCATATCTTGAGTGATGGCGTTTGCTTCTTTTAGGTACTTTCGCTGGTCTTACAAACCGCCAAGGACCCCGCTCTCTAAACTTTACTTCCGAACAATACTTTTTCCTGTTCTTATAAACAGCTAATGACCTCCGCTCTTTAACTTTACTTCAGCACAATACTTTTTCTGTTCTTATCAACCGCTAATGACCACCGCTCTCTAAACTTCAAAAAAAACCATGTCAGTCTATTTTCTTCTGTCAAACCTCTCCTCGCATTTTTTCACAGCAAATTTTTTCTGTCAAAACAAACTTCCGTTTTTGTGTGCTGTCATCGCTTTATTGTCACCTTTGTGGAATTGTCATTTTTCACAAAAATTTCAAATTCTTGTGGAACTGTCACTTTGTGCACACTTACTTAATGCTAATTACAACAGTCATTCTAAATATTCCAATTTTGTTCTAGTTCGATTGTCTACATACACTATCGATACTTATTCTAACTTTGACAATCACTACATTTTTTGTTAATGTAAATGTGGGCTTAGCTAGTTTAGTCTTTTAAGTCCTCTGAAACCCTCTTATATTAACTTAATCTAATTATCTTACACCTCATATCAATGACTGAATTAAATTATATTTGTTCCATTCATTTATGTACTACTTTCCCACTAAATTCTTTGCATTCCTGTTTGAACTTTACTGCTTTGATGGTAAAATAGCTGTTATGGATTATCTCATCGTATGTTTTTATGGCTCTAATGGTGTATTTTAATGTGTAATGTTTAGTGGATCTGGTTTCCAGAATTATATATATATATATATATATATATATATATATATATATATATATATATATATATATATATATATATATATATATATATATATATATATATATAACATTACTGTTACAACAGAAATAGTTAAATAACTTGCTAACAGAAACTAAAAAAATAAAAATGAATTGCTTATTGGTTTATTACCAATGTTACGGTAACCAAAAAAACAAATAAATATAACAGCAGAGCACACTAATTTTCGTAGCTATATAAAAAATAAATGAAATATTTCATAATAAAGTGAATGATAAAACATCGCTGTCTGACATATATTCTCTTGTATATGTGTCAGCTGTCACCTGCTCAAAACTGCACCAGCAAGATATACCTGAAACAACTGACAAAAAAAACAAGTAAAATACAAATCACAAGTGCCCCTATGGAAACGTAGAATTACAGACAAAATAGATAAGCTGCTCAAGTAAATTGGACAACTGATACAAGTAACATCAGAATAACTTAGGAAAAAATACTCAACAAAGAGGATAATGTTGTCAAGAAATAAAAAAAGTGGATAACAGCAAAACGTCATTAAAGTACTCGATTATCTGAGGAAAACCTTGGCAGCCAAAAGTAAGAGACTAATAAGATATAAGAAAAGCAATAATAAAAAGAATTGTAGTTTCCTTTTTAATAAGATCGAGAACCATTTTAATAAACCATTCCAAACTAAAGGCGTGCAGTCGGAACATGCAAGTTTCCCGGCTGTAGAAAAAAGCGTAGGGTGACATTTGGTACAAACCAATAGAACGCAAGGAGGGAACATTGATCAGAAAGAAAGAACAGAAAATGCAAAACAAGGAAGTTATAAGAAATATAAAAATTACCACACAGAATATAATAAAACTCTGGACGCAGCAAGTGCGCTATGGTAGTGAATTCTCATAAAAATGTTTTTATTGAAAATATGTGTGTTTTCTTTTTAAGAAAGCAGGCATCAATTTTGGTTACCAGTATAACCTATATAATAAAAACAATGTGCCATGTTTCATAAAAATAACTTTATTGTGTGAAAATGTACAAAAATTTCCAAAAGTAAACTTAAAGTGTTCCCGGAAAAACTCGTTTCTTGGTCAACCTTATAGGTTAATAGCAAATTGGGCTATTCAAATATAAAGCATTTGATCAAAATTCGCTACCATAACGCACTTGCTGCATCCAGAATTCCTTTTCTTACAAACATGCATTATATTTCGATGGAAAATGCAAAAGTGCAATAGCATAAGGCGTGTTTGATTTAAAAAAAAAAAGAAAATTTGTACCATCAACGACATATGGGCCACCCTGTGATTGTAGAAATTTTTTTTTTAAATGTAGCTCTAGACACCTTATAATTAATATATACAAATTTTTTTCATATCTTGTATAATAACGGATATATTAAGCTTTATTGATTTTTTACGAAAATTCGACAAAAATTATATACCACTAAACGATAAACTCTATAGCTAAGACTACTGCCAAGCATCAGAGAAAGGGTCTATTTGAAATGAATTTTCTGAAAACATTTTAGTAAAATGAAGGACAATGACGGTTGAAACTAAGACTTCAGGGTTTGTAAAACATTCTCCGTGAGACATTTGATTTCCATAGCCCGTATTAGATTCAAGTTATTTGCGTAAATGTTGCCGATTTTGACGTTTTGAATCGCAACTTTGACGTTTTGAGGAAAACCCCAATTTATTTTTCTTTAAATACCTATAACTTTTTTGTCTTTCGACCTACATAGCTAAATTTATACCTATAGGGATATAAACCCGCGTACCAAATCTGGTTGCCCTTACTTTGTTAATTCCGGAGTTATAAATTTTTTTCGAAAGAAAACACAAAATTTTCCGGGAAAACCTGGACAGATTTTCCTGGCTGACGAACTTGTCCAAGCCATTTGCACAAGGAATTTATTCACCAAATTTAATCAAAATCGACCAATTATTTTTTGGGTTATCGGTGTGATACCTATATATATATATATATATATATATATATATATATATATATATATATATATGTATATATATATATATATATATATATATATATATATATATATATATATATATATATATATATATATATATATATATATATATATAAACATATAAAAATTGAAACTGACCCCGGATATGTGTTCTGGGGGGCCTAATTAGCGCTCATTTGAAGAAATTTTTTCAAAATTCAAAAGTCGGGATCTCCTCATTAGTGAATTTTTTTAAAGAAAATTCACTAAAAGAAATAATGCAGTCTTACAGATTTCAAAAGAAAACCCTCCGCAATCTATTCGGTCTTATGGTGAACAAATTGACATTACAACACGGTACACCGTTTATGAAAACAAAGTCATTACCATCTATTCCAACCTACAATCGTACAAGGCTTAAATGTTGGCGATTACCCTAAGAGACTTCAATGCTGCAGATGGTATCAAGGACAATGTCAACAAGATGAAAATTTTTATTTGAAAATAACATGAACTGATGAATCCAGATTTACAAATTGTGGTGTGTATAATCGCCATAATAGACATTATTGGATAAATGAAAATCCCCATCTAAAGGAAGAAAGACGATTGCAAGACAGATTTGGTATTAACGTTTGGTGCGGCTTATTAGGTAAAAAACTGTTATTTTTATCTGTAGATTAGATAGTTAATTTAAAAAAATTTCAGGTAACTTTATTGTTGGTCCGTTCTTCTTTGAAAATAATTTAACTGGGAAACTGTATCTTAATTTATTGAGAAATGATATCTTACCAACAATTAGAAGACCTCATGATAATTTAGACGAAGTTTGGTACCAACAAGACGGTTGTCCTGCTCACAATGCTAAGATCGTCAAAGAATTTTTGTACCAAAATTTTAAAAATCGTGTCATTTGTAACAATGGGCTAGTTCATTGGTGTGCTCGAAGTCCTGATATGACACCCATGGATTTTTATTTTTGGGGTATTCTGAAGAATGAATTGTATAAATTCGATCCACCACAAAATATCAATGAATTACGAAACAGAATCACGGAAGCTATAAATCATATTAACCAAAACACCCTCACCACAGTTTGCAGGCATGTTTCAAAAAGGTGTATAAAGTGCATTGAACAAAATTGTGGCCATATTGAACAATTTTCTATTTATTTTTAAGTTTCTATTTTATTATTTGTTGAGTTCCGTTTCTAATTATGTTGCTTTGTGGAGTTTAAGTTTCTATTTGTTATTGCCGGGTTTCGTTATTAAACTGTTTCACATAATATTACCTACCATTATTACCTAATTAAATATTGCAAATTAAATCACAATATTTTTTATCGTGAATCATTACGGAAAATTATGTTAAAAGTAGAAGTCTATTGTTATACTCCATGGCCTATTGCTTTTTGAACACTTTTTTGTCTACTATTCTCAAAACACCTTTTCTCAAAATTGTCAGTGCAATTACAATATTTCTCAAGCATGTTCTGCATCATTGGAAAGCTCTTTCCACAGGCTATCACATGAACAAAAAATTCAATATGGCTGCCATCATAAAAACAAACCTTGATACATGTGGCTCAAAAACAAATGACAATCCAAAGTTGAGAATAGCACAAAAAGATTACTCTGTAAAAAGTATCCTGATAATGTGCAAATCTTACACATATCAGATCAACGCCTACTTAGATATTGAAGAAAATAGAAATCAACAATTTTGGTCGTTTCAAAATAACTCGAAAACGAAAAGAGGCAGGGCAAAGTATTTGGAACGAGCATGAAATTCTACAAAACATTGCTAATTTAACCGTCTCCCTATCTCTAATAATAACAGAGATAGCCATACATTCCCATCCAGTTTGGGACACACTGTATGTATATATATATATATATATATATATATATAACATATGTTCTTGTTTGTCTCAGAAAATAGATGGTATACTTAAGAATTGTCGTTTGGGCCTCGCTGATAGTGGCAGTTGCGAAGAATTAGGTATGACTAATTATCGCATGGAACTAGGTCACTGATTTGACTGAGCGAAGATTGAAACCTGTGACGAGCACTGATAAGTACCGTTGGAGAACCCAAATCACCACAACACATCTTTTTAAAGACCTGGCCCTCCAACTATGGCTCTCGGGTCCGCGGAACTAAATCCTTATTAAAAGCTAAGTAATAAAATTAGACTAATAGGTGCAGATATCGCGTTTCTAAAATTGTGCAAACAGAAATAAGTTTTTCCTAATTTCGTTTATTTCAGTATAAAAATTTATATTAACAAACATTTTGGTAAACAAAAATGAAATATCTGTACTCAAAACGTATTATGTTAGAAACACAGGGATAAAGTATGTTTAAAAAATTAACTTTTAAGTTAGGATACTTAGAATATGAAGACTGGTGCAATTTTCAGAGGAACATGTTTGTAGTCATTAACGCAAAGTTAATTAAGAAACTTAATATACATAATAAAAAAATAAGGCAACTTGTAACGTGTCAAATGAAGCACCAGCTCCTCGGAAAGTTAACCTCGTAGAAAATCTGTCTTTGCAGGAGAGTTTTTCATCCTCTGATGACGCTAACTTTGCTAGTGAAATTATCGCCACGTCTATAAAAAGATGTGTGATGGTTATTTGGGTTCTCCAATTGTACTTATCACTGATTTGACGTTAAAGTCGACAGCCCACAGCTGGCTTTAGTTCAGTACCAAATGAACGTATAAAGGAACATTATTTGCGTGGACAAGGTGAAAAACTTGACATGTTATATTATCATTATATTAAATGAAAAAGCGACTAAATGCAAGCGATCTTCGTTTCCAGTATTTTTATTAGAGAAAATATTTAAGAGAGTCAAATTTTAACAAGAACATTCGTTACCAGGATTTTTATCTAAATGTCAATGATTTCGCACCATTTTATCGGCTGATTCTAGTGTTGAGGCATACACTTTCAAAATTTTGTTTAGTTTTTGTATGTTTAATGTAACTAGGCATAGACATTAGATATATTAGTCTATGCTGTGTTCTGTTACATTACTACTTTACTGAGTGAAGATTGGACCCTCTAGTCAGCACTTTTAAGTACAATTTAGAGAACGCAATCAGAATACAGGTTTGAGGCTTGACGATCATTTCGCTAACAAACAATACAATTCATTCATCTCTCTTATCAGCGAAACCATCGCCAGGGCTTAAAACTGTATCGTGATGAATTGGGTTTGCCAAATTTTATTTTGCTATCACTACTTACTAAAAACTGCAAAAACTTCAATTAGGTAAGCATTATTTTTAGGTTATAGACAAATTCGAATACTGACAAAAATCATGTATTTTATGGGCAAAATTTAAATGAACATTTGCTTTATTGTCTTGAGAATATTATTTTGACAAAAATATACACTTGCATCTGAATATTTGCCGACTTCAGTGAAATGCCATTTGGAGCCAGTTATACGGTATGTTCGATGAGAAATCAGCTCACCTCGAGTTGCAATTCTATGTAACCCACTTGCACGTATTTCTCTATTCGGTATATTTGATGGGCTAAGGAGTCTAGGTGATGGAAGAAAAGGGAAGAGGGAAGGATATATTGGGTGAAATACAAATGACGAACCGTCGATGCGAACTTCTGTCTTGAATACTGAGTAGAAGATCTGCGGTCTAACGATCAATGCACGTCATTCAGGCGGCTGCTTCTTCTAAGTAATTTATGACAGCCCTAAACGAGACAGCCTGAGAGATGTGGAAATAAAATAACACGAAATACACATACCAAAGCTGCAGGCTCGGAAGATTTGATTTGGCGCGTAGCCGCCAAATTCCCCAAATTGTACTCTAATAACAATATACAACATCGCTTTTTCTACAAACAAATACAATTTATAAAGTATCAAAATTGTACATAGAATATATGTATTGGTCTATACGTATTCTGTTTTACGCCATTCAAAACAAATTATATAATTATATTGTTTATTCAATTGCAATTGCTTCTGGGTTTTAACTAATTGTGCAAAAATAATTTTAATCATCACAATTTAAAGGCAATGTTACGTTGTCGTCGCAACTATGAATTTCTGTATACAGCAGCTTTCGTACTTCATCAATTGTGCCAACTGTTTTCCTATCGGTGTAACTATCCCACTTTTGCAAGTATATGTTCCTTGGAAAATTATTTTGTCTCAGAGTATTACGTCCTACACATTTTGCTCTAGTCCCTTCAATTTCCCTCAGCAAGCATTTTTTTTCATCTATTTGAATGTACATTTCTTCGTCCTTCTATTGGTGTATCATGTCCTTGTTATTCCCTTATTTGTTTTTCATTTCCTTTGTATGACTTACCCCATCGCTGCTACATGGTATAAGCATCTTACGGCAAAAGAACCGTTGTTCAATTTATTTATTTCTTGCTGTCCTTTCTTTCAGCTTCTTTATTGCACTTCTATAAATAAAGTGAACAAGTATAGAGATAACGGGTATGCTTGCGGCATACCTTTCTCTATGTTCCCTTTACTTTTAAATCCATTAAATTTAATTATGGTGTCTTGATGTCCTATAACGACTGGGTAAAATGCGCAAATCTCTTAAATAAAATCCAGGAATTTTATTATATGCTTGTATATATAAAATAAAATAAAATTTTATTCGTAAAATATGAGCAAAAATTTTGGAAATTTGGACGTGCTCTAATTTTACCTAAATATGAAAGGCCTTTACAAACTGAAGACGTAAGATTGAAGCCTTAGTTGTCGTTGAGACTTGGTTCGAGTTATTTGCTTAGAACAATTTTATTAACTTATGACATATTAAAGTTAACGGCTTATAGAATTGAGCATAAGCAAAGATAACATTCATATAAGGCTCGCCCGGTACAAGAATTAGGTAATTGAGGACGACTTTGGTTGCAGAAATCAGTTCTGTAAACAAATGCAGCAAATGTGTACTACAAATCCAAATTTTCAAAAAAACAATTTTTCAGGGAACGTTTTACGTTAACGGTACAGTTTATACAGAGCCAATTGTTGTCTGCAGATAATTCCAGTAGGGTGATGGTGGTAGATATTCAACATCCTTCGAAAACAAATTTCTGGTATAGTACAGTGAATTATTAAATCATAGGGCATATTCGACCAAACGGTATTAGACTAAATATATTTAAATTCTCTTCAGGTAGACCCAATTCCGCATCTGGCAGCCATATAGCTAGACAAACGGCAAGTTGAGTTTCCTGCTCAACGCCCCTTTATCTCAGCAGAATATGACACCACTACACTATGCAGCTTCCGTCCAGACTTAGATGATTGTGTTTCCGAACATATGAAAAAGGATCTACAGAGTGGCCACCAAGATCTCCTGATACGACCCTTATATATCTTTTATTATTGTGATATCTTACATCTAAAGCTTCTTATAATAGGCCAAACAATTTAGAGCATTTTCATGAACAAATTCGCCAATAAATAGCTGTTATACTTCTGGAAATCATTAATAATATGCTACAAGAATTTGTAGATCGGCATGGATATTGTGAGTAATAAGATGGAGCACATGTTGAGCATATGATTTAGCAACTTTAGAATCTACTTAAACTTAGTTATCCTTGCACTTATTCCTTGCGATTTAAAAGTCCTTTATTTCTTTCGACCACCATTAATGACAAATGATGGCTATTATAGAAATGAATAGAAAATTAGTTTTTCTTTAAAAACAATGCATGCCATAATTCCACTTACTATTTAAAAATTTCATGAGGCTAGTTAGGCTTCAAATGGGCGAGTAAAAATACTTTTACTGTAGACAAGGGAATTAAAAAAATATCTAAGTTGACGCCTTTTTGCATTTTCTTCAAAAAATAGTAATAACAGAAAATACATTTATTTGTTACGTTACTGTATTTTTAATTCATAGTACTCCTTTAATTAGATAAGGTGCTTTATGAAAATTTGGGAAACATTGATTCAAATAGAATCAAATGCATGAAACGAAAGATTTTGCAATTTTCTTTGTTTGTTCCCCAAATAACCTAGCTATTTGATCTTTATTTTAAACAATAAGTAGCTGGGGTCATATTATCTCCTCTGTCTGGCACTTAAGCGTGACATATCCTTCACATAGCACAAAAATCATTTTATTTTTATCGTTATCAGCTAAGTGCTTGTAACCCTGCGTGGTGCAGTGGCAGGAACGTTTGCCTCTGAAGCCAAGGATTCTGCGTTCGACGCCCAGTCTGGGATCATTCAACTTTTTCAGTGCATACTTTAAAATTACCATCAGCCGAGCTTGTGGCATTGTGTTTAAGTAAAGCCGTCAGTTCCCTGTACCACGCGATATTGGCCACGTTAGAAATCCCTACCCTTCTTACAGAAAGTGAGGGGCTATGCAAAATTTCCAGGATGCTAAGGTAAAACTGTTTCCTGGCGTCAGCCGTAGTCGCTGAAATATGCCGACGTTAAAGAAAAGAGAAAAAAGTATTTAGACAATAGAATCACCCAAATCTATATTGATTAGTTGAAAAATAATTCCTTAATTAAATTATTATTTCGTCTGATTAAAGCTTACGTTATCGCAGGGTAAAGTACGATATATTCATTACACAAATTTCCTCTTAACGTGAAAAACATTGCACTAAGAAGAAACAAGAAGCAATTTTAAATGATAATAGAATATCTAAATATCCAACAATTCCAAGTTTAAGCACAAAACGAATAAGAAAAGCAAGAAGCTGTCGCCATAATGCGGCCAGGCGTTAGCCAATAACTGTAATCTACAACTCCAAGTCTTTCAAAGTAATGGAACTGTTAGTTTTACGCCCAAAATGAAATCGAGAAGAGAAACTTGTATCGTTACAGTTTTTCTAGAGACTGCTTTCTTTATAAGTATGCATTTGGCGTTATTACTTTATCAACTTTAACACTTGGATAAAAAGGACTTAGCGAATATAGTTAATGAATTATCTGAGGTTCGCTATGAAATTATCAAGTAAGGGAAATTATTTTTTTAATTTTTAGTGAATTTTCGTGAAGCACAAATCACGACTTTTGGATTCTGAAAAAATTTATACAAAATATATATATATATATATATATATATATATATATATATATATATATATATATATATATATATATATATATATATATATATTATATATATATATATATATACAGTGTGGAACAGCCAAATGGAATAAATTCGATAACGGATAAATGAGGGCGTGTTGGGAAAAACGCTTGGACACGTCGATTTGTATTTTTAACTGCGCATCTTTTTCAAGAAAAAAAAATTATATAGGGTGCGTCATGTGACAGTGGCCAATACCAACTTTCTTATTTTAAATACAAGCCCCTGTATATTATTAATTTTTTGGATTCTTCAGAAAATTCTAGACATAATTCATGTACAATGTTCTATACCTATCTTCAACTGTTTCGGAAATATTAAGTATTTTCAGATTTATTACAAAAATTAACATTAAAAATAGAAAATTATTTTATTTCACAAATTCGCTACATTGCATTCAATACTTATTTCCCATTCAGCTCTTGATAATGAGAAAGTAAACAAAAACCATTCCTGCGTTTCTTTTTACTGATATGAAATGAAACAAAAACAAAAACAAAAACAGTTTTCTTTCTGTTCGTATAAAACTCGTAGCCTTAGCAACTTGTTGTCTGCCTGCATGACAGTAGTGATTAGTGTCAGTGCTATTGTCGTTTGAATTTCGTTAACTGTACGTAATAATATCAGAAAAATGGTTCATTTAACAGAAATGCACAAAATAACCATTCTACAAATGATTGGTTATGGAGATAACACACGGACACAGATGGAAGTGTCTCGCTTATTTCACGAAAAATTTCCAAATTTGCCGCCTGTATCCCAAGGAACAATTAGCAAAATAGAAAAGCAGTTTCGCGAGCTTGGTCATGTGAGACAGATAAAAAAAGTAGCTGCCAATGCAGTAAGTGATGATACGAAATTGGATATTACGCTTGAGTTTCAAGAAAACCCACATACTTCTGGTCGACAAGCAGCCCAACTATTCAACGTTAGCCACACAGCAATTTTTCGAACATTAAAGGAAAGTAAAATGCATCCCTATAAAATGATACCAACTCAGGAGCTCATGGAGGACGATTTCGATAGGAGAACGTATTTTTGTGAACAAATGATGGCAATGTTAGATAACAATGTGATCCAATTAGAAGATGTTTTGTTTTCTGATGAGAGCACATTTACACTTCACGGTCATATTAATCGTCAAAATTGCCGCTATTGGTCTAATGAGAATCCTCATTGGATGAGAGAGGAACATACGCAATATCCTGAAAAAGTTAATGTTTGGGCAGGAATTGTTGGAAATCATATCGTAGGTCCCTTTTTCATTGATGGCAACTTGAATGGGGATAAATATTTAGAACTGCTCCAAAATAATGTCGTGCCAACTTTGACAAACTTATATCCAGATCCAGCAAACCCACAAGTTCCTGCCAATAAAATATGGTTTCAGCAAGATGGAGCACCGCCCCATTACCAAATCAATGTCCGGCAGTACCTGAACCAAATTTTTCCAAATCGGTGGATAGGGAGGCGCGGATCGATAGAATGGCCAGCACGATCTCCTGATCTGTCGCTATTAGACTACTTTTTGTGGGGATATGTCAAAAGTATTGTATACAAAACTAAGCCCCTCAACTTAGATGACTTAAAAAGACGAATCACGCTTGCGATTAGATCAGTCACGTCTGAGATGTTGAGTAATGTTAGAAGACATTTCTATACCAGATTAGCATGTTGCCAAGATGTTCGTGGCGAGCATTTTGAACATTTACTACATTGACATTAATTTTTTTTTGTTTTTTTAAATTATTAAGAAATAATCAGTATTTCTTATTAGAATTTGTGAAATAAAATTATTTTCTATTTTTAATGTTAATTTTTGTAATAAATCTGAAAATACTTAATATTTCCGAAACAGTTGAAGATAGGTATAGGACATTGTACATGAATTATGTCTAGAATTTTCTGAAGAATCCAAAAAATTAATAATATACAGGGGCTTGTATTTAAAATAAGAAAGTTGGTATTGGCCACTGTCACATGACGCACCCTATATAATTTTGTTTTCTTGAAAAAGATGCGCAGTTAAAAATACAAATCGACGTGTCCAAGCGTTTTTCCCAACACGTCCTCATTTATCCGTTATCGAATTTATTCCATTTGGCTGTTCCACACTGTATATATATATATATATATATATATATATATATATATATATATATATATATATATATATATATATATCTCCTCACTAGTGATTTGTGTTTCACGAAAATTCACTAAAAATTAAAAAAAATTATTTCCCTTACTTGTTAATTTCATAGCGAAACTCAGATAATTCATTACCTATATTCGCTAAGTATATATATATATATATATATATATATATATATATATATATATATATATATATATATATATATATATATATATATATATATATATATATATATATATATATATATATATATATATATATATATGTTTCACACCGATAACTCAAAAAATAATGAGCCGATTTTGATAAACTTTGGTGAGTAGCTTCCTTTGTAAGTGGCTTGGGCAATTTTGTTTTGCTGGTAATGAAAATCGGCCCAGGTTTTCCCGGCATTTTTTTTCCGTTTGCTTTCGGAATTTTTTTTATCTCCGGAAATAACAAAGTCAGGGCAACCAAATTTGATACGCGTCTTTGAATGATAAAAACCAATGATGTACTAAAATTTAGGTATCTAGGTTAAAAGACAAAAAAGTTATAGGCATTTAATGGAAAAAAAGGGGTTTTCCTCAAAACTTCAAAGTTGCAATTTGAAACATAAAAATTGGCCACATTTAGGCAAAGAATCTAAAACGAATACGGCTTGTGTAGAGAAAATTTCTCAGAAGAAGTGTCTTAAGTTTCAGCTTCAACCGCCATCGCTCTTCATTTTGCTAAAATATTTCCAGAAAATTCATTTCAAATAGACCCCCTCTCTGGTGCTTTGGCAGTAGTTTTTGTTGAGTTTATGGTTTAATGGTCTATAATTTTTAGCTAATATCCGTGAATAAATTCGTTAATGAGGAGACCGCAACTTTTGAATCTAGAAAAGATTTCTTCAAATGAGTGCAAACTAAGCCCCCTAGAATCTATACCCGGGGTTCTTTTCAGTTTTTATCTGTTTAAATATATACAGGATGACGCATTTCTACGGTAAAGCTCAACATTCTCGTTATTGTAGAAGATTTAAGAAAACATTGTAACGTTAATTATAGGGTGTCTTGAGCTGCATCTTATGAAATTATTTTGACAATCACAGTGTTGCCCATAAGTCGTTGGTGATTTTTTTTCTCGAACATTTCTTATATTACTGCATTTTTGCCTTTTTTATCGAAATACATGGTGTAAGAAAAAAATTCGAGATGCAGTATGTGCGTTTGGGTAACGAATTCTAATTAAATGCTTCAAATTTCAATAACTCAATTTGCTATTAATCTAAGGTTCGTTGGCTAGGAAACCAGTTTTCCCAGAAACATTTTAGGTCTATTTTCGGAAAATTTGTGTACATTCTCAAACAATAAAGTTGCTTTGATAAAAGATGGTATATTGTTTTTAGTGAATTTTCATTAAAAAATTCACTAATAGATAGGTATTGATGGTAAAAAAAGTTTTTTAAAAGAGCGCGAACTAGGATCCTAGAAACCATATGTGTGGTCAGTTTCAATTTATATATATATATATATATATATATATATATATATATATATATATATATATATATATATATATATATATATATATATATATATATATTTATATATATATATATATATATATATAGATATATATATATATATATATATATATATATATATATATATATATATATATATATATATATATATATATATATATATTTATTTATTTATTTATTTATTTATTTATTTATTTAATAAAATTTGGCGAGTATCTTGCTCTAGTAAAGGCCTTACCACGTGCCAAAATTAAACTTTGTTTGTGTATAGAAAATTGAGCTATTCAAGTTTGAAGCATTTAAGAAAAAATCACTACCATAACGCACTTGCTGCATCCTGAAATTTTGTATTCTCAGCGAAGTCAAGCTTTATTAATGAACAATATAGTCGCCTCTGCTTACTACGTCCCAGTCGTTTGTGAGAAAGAGCTATTTAGGGAGAATTATTGAAAATATGTATATGTAAAACTATTATTTAATAAACCAATATTTATCTTATATTATTTTCAATACAAATAGCTCTTGGACATTATGTCATTGACATTAGGCTATTGGCGCGGTGGTTAAATTGGAGAGGCCTTCGCATTGGCACAGTGCATAAAGTGCGGCTATTATCATTATTATAAGAAGTTAATGGGAAGAAAATTGGCGGCAACCTCTTCAACTAAGGGAGTTATACGCCCTTTTGCTAGGTGCCTTTTAACAGATTTGTTCCAATTTAGCTGAAGGGAGTCACGTTGTTGAGGACATCCGTATCCCGTGTTTTGCATTCAAATACAAGGCGTTCAGTACTTATGGTGTGTTTTGGACTGTAGCGTCTTCTGCATCTGCTGGTCTATTTGCTCGAATCATAGTCATGTGCCCCTATGGAACTCCTGTTGACATCTCTGTCCGCCCCCTCATCCGATTTTCTGGACTTCTGACCTTTTTCAGTTTTAAATCTGGCTGGTCGAAGGTTTTTGAAAAGCTACCAAAAAAACTTTCCAAAATGTACGCGAAGATGCATTGACAAGAGGTATAGAATTATTGTCAATTTGTTGTAAAAGTAGTTTTTGGTAAATTCATGGTTTGCTTATTAAGATTTTATTTCATAACAAATGATTATTAACTGATCGTTAATCGCAAAAGTTATTTTTGTCAAGTTCATTATTTTTGATCATCCTGATGTTTAAAGTGTTACCTTGGGATTTACAAAATCAATAAACTAACATTCCTGTCCAGCACTTTGTTAATTCCAAGAATATACTAAGAGGTATTTTAGAAGTCATCTACCTTTTAAATTTTTAGGAAAAACCTGTCAAAGTGTTGTGTTTCCAATCGGACTGCCTTTTAAAATTTTGCAAAATATACAGCGTGTTTTTTTAAGAAGCTTGTAATTTTTTGTTGATATCTTGAAAACCTGCCGATCGATTGTTTTCGTGTTTACATCATCGTTATCAGCAGAAAAATTGCAGAAATTTGTAAATTAAACCGACTTTACACCTCCAGTAATCACAAAATTAACATACATGACAATTTTCAACTGACCATGAAGACATTGGAATTTTCGACTTTATTTTTGGCGCATGAGCAGGAATGCTGGTAACATTTTTGAATTTACTGATTCGTTCAAAACATGAAACTCCTCTTATAACAACTGTGCAGATTTAACTTAAGCGACAATAAAGTTATTATTATTATTATTGATTTGTAGAGTCTGCATATATAAAACTAGATAAAAATATATAAACTTAGCCACTAGAAATGTACGGTTAATCCGAGGCCGTATAGCTGTTTTCAAGGTATTTTATCATTGCGGTTTCTTAAGCCCAAATAGTTCGTTAAATAAGCCTATACCGCAATGGATGAAAAAGTAAAGGGTGAAACTAAAATAAAAGCTTCGACATGAACATTTAAAAAGCTGCTTTTACCCTAGAATCACTGTAATCAGCATATAAAATATTTGCTAAAAAAGACAAAATCCCATTTAATTTTTATATGAACTCTTCCAAACCAATTTTTGTTCTTGTTATAACAACTGACAATCTAATTAAACCTGTTTATTAATTATTATTTTTCTTTATCTTTCAGGTATGTACCTATAGCATTTTACCATCCACATCATTCTTATACAAAGTAATTAGTTGTATAATTTGAATTTGGTTAGGGGTGAGTATGTTTATTTAAAGCTAATTTTTTTATTGAATCTCATCATCAATATAGTGTGTCTATAGTTTTACAAGTCCAAGTCTTTGTGACTTGGATATTTTCATTTATTGCAAAATAGGCTAAAATAAACTATGCCTGAAACAGTACGTCCAATTCCCCAGTTGCGTTTTGTCTCTTAAAATACACCTAGCCAGAAAATGTAGAAGACTTCCAAAATTAAATAAATTCAATAATAAACAAAAAATTTGAACTATTTTAATGTAGGAAATTTTTTAACTTTTGATCAAATTTTCTGTTATTTAAAAAGAATTCAGTAGGATAATGGCTTAACAGTTTATTCCACATAAACGCACTTTTCTTTCATAATACCATCTAAAGATTCGTTCCAAATGCACTTCCGTCTAGTATGTCCTGGCAGGTACCCAAAAAGGCCAGCAACAACACCATTCTAAGGTCTAGAGCCCTATCGTGGACCAGCATAAAGCCACGTATGCAACGAATTTGATACTTAGGAGAGGAACGAAATGCTTTCATACTGGAAGAAAAGGCCAGGCTCAAGGCAGTCAAAACGGTTTATCCTATCAACAGAGAGGTATGAACTGTTTTTTGGTTTGAACAGGGACCATTTGAAAACAATCACAATACTTTTTACATGACACTCCTCAGTAAGGTAACACATTATGAAGGTGGATAGTGAACACTGAAGATACTACTCTGAAGCAGCAGAAACGACAGGGGTGACCCTAACAACAAAGGAAATAGGTAAAATAGCGTTCAAGAAGATAGTGGATTACATAAAAAGTCTTTTTGGGCAACTGTTAAGAAATGGGTCATGCACAAAAGTCTCATATGGGTCACATCGCTGAGATGCCAATGGCCTATACGACTAATTAAGCCATCTACAATCTACGGGTACCTAAAAAAGTGGCACTTAAATAAAACCTGGCAGTGTTGGGCTTGTTTTGATGCAGGCACTTCTACTAAGCCTTTTACGACGCTTTAAGCCTGATAGACTTTCCCAGTGAAAAATATGTCGACGACGCATCCACCGATTAATTTTCTTTCGTATTTCGCGGTTTAGTATACGCTAAGCCGCCTGCGGACCTACGTATTCGCAGCCATCCCCTACCAGTAATTAGCAGCACCTATACTTAGGCTGCTTCAAAAAATATTAAACTACTTACACTATTAAATAATAAAGTAGCATAGTAACTGCCTAAATACAGTTGAACTGATTATATATAAAACAACGGCTTTTTATAGTAATCGAAAACGGTCCGTCAGAGATTCTCACAAAAACATGCTAAGCCGGCTTGTCGATGAATTCGCACTGCTGATTCTATTTCTAATGGTCGATGGAAATTGGTGGAATATGCTTATACCAACACTGGCGATGATGGAAACTGCTGAAGGGAAATGTTACCTGATATCGTCTACGTGAGTTTAGTGTTAGAATCTGGGCATTAACTCGTCACCCCCCCCCCCTCTTCCTCAGAGGACGAAACCAATGCGCTTAGGAATTCTTAAAGGATTTTCCGCTTCTGCCTTGTTTCGTTTATTCTGCAGGGCACATATTCTTTTGGCAAAAATTGTAATAAATATTGATGCCAGAAGAATTCAAATAATGTGGATCAGGATCGTCCAAATACTTGTGGGGTACAACTGGGGTCTGATTTTGTTGGGAGTTTTACTTTTGATAGACTGTGCTGAGCCCAGATTTTGGTCGTCGTGTAGAGGGACTTTTCCAGTTCCATCGCTGGCAATTCTTTTACGTTTATTTCTTTTTCTGGGACTTATTCTAACTTCGGTAACGAAAAGAATTGTTTTGTATCAACTGAGCTTTGTATTGTGTTTTATCGTTTGACATATCGACAACTGACATCTTGGCTTAAGTGTCGCTATACGTGCCTTGTACAATTTTTATGTTTTCTTCTCCCGAACATTTATTTGATATCTTGGTTCCTTTTTGGAGCTTATACCATAAATTTTGTGTTGCCATATTTTAAAACGATAATTCTGGTTATTTTGACAGTCTCTTGTTCATAATTATTGATTGGCTTTGTGAAATTAAATATCCTAACTTCACAGGAAGAATCTTCACTGACGTCTGCTATTGTATCTTCTGTACAGACAAAGAGCTTTCGTAACTCTATGGCAAAGGCTGATTCTAAAGGTGTATTATTGCTCGCTGAGGATGAGGTGTTTATATGCCAAATCATAGACAACTATCAAGATAAAAATGAAAAAGTCTGGACGCAACAAGTGCGTTATGGTAGTGAATCTCCATAGAATTGATCTAGCGCCAAATATTTCTTTATAACTTTTTTCTTGTAACATAAAAATCTAAATTTTGGTATGTAGTTTACATTTTATATTGTTAACCTACCTACTAAATTTGGTTACGATAGATTTTTAATTTTTTGAGATACAAATTTTTTTCGAAAAAAAACTAGAAATTTCATGTCCAAGCCACTTATAAAAGAAAGGCACGCGCCAAATTTAATCAAAATCGGCCCATTATGTTTTCGGTGTGACACACACACACAAATATATATATATATATATATATATATATATATATATATATATATATATATATATATATATATATATATATATATAAGCACATAAAATTGAAACTGACCACGGATATGGGTTCTAGAGGTCCTAGTTCGCGCCCATTTGCAAAAAATTTTTTAAAATTCAAAAGTTGGAATCACCCCATTAGTGATTTTTTTCTAGGAAAATTTACTAAAAGTTAATGTTGCTATAATTTTTTTAAATGATTGTGCTTATTTTCTGACTAAGTGTAATTCATAGTATTAAAGAGCGTTCAGTTGTTTCAATTTATGTGTGTGTAAAATTACTAACCCTGCATATTAGCCCCGTGCACGCGCAATTACACACATTTTACAGCAGAATAGAAATTTCATAACTCATTGTGTCGCAATGGAAAAAAATGAGTCCTTAAAATTCGTCACGTTAATTCCCAACGCTTCCAGGGATACAAAGATAATACCCCCGATAAAATTGACAATTACCAAGTTTGCGATGCTACTGTCCCTCTGTCCTGCTATAAAAAATCCGTCCTTTGAAAACCAGGAGCATATATTTCAGCTCGGGAATCATATACAGGCAAATTTTAAGCACAGAAAAGTTAGAGTACAATTTTTAATAACGAGGCCCATGGGGGTAGTTCTATCATGCCTGAACCAGCTCGCGGCTACAGGAAACTGCCAGAGATGGACGTTCAAACTCTTTATACTTAAGAACTAAAATTTTTAACCTGCTGCCCTAATTTCACAGGAAACTGTTTCAAAACAAATGACGTCGTAACGGCTTCTGATGAATGCTTACGTCACTCAAGTTCACAATTTATCGATTGCGGCCATAGTCCATGCTAAATTCGGGCAGGAATTAATTTAAACTTGGTAACAACAAACTTTGAATGATCAGTCTGACAGGGTTGCGTTCTAAAATGTAAAACCCACAGCAATTAACAATCGGTTTTTATACACTTATCTGTCATAGCCAAGGCCGTCAGCTACCCCAACAAAAAAAATTTACTCCGTTTTACTTTTCAGTAGCATGGAAACAAAGTAGAATAATATTGTAGAATATGTTTGCACCACCTAAATACGGTCCTTTTTTGCCAACAATGGTATTTCCATCATTAAAGTTTTATTAACACTAAGATATAGGTATGTATTTGCAATACTGAGAAAAATATATTTGGTTTCACTCAATGCAATTAGAACTTGTGGATTGAAACGTCATAGTAAATACAGACGTAAAGAAATTTTCACTAATTTCACAAATGCTTGGTTTCTATTAAGTGAACAACAGTTTTTGCCTTTTACGACATCGTCAAGCAGGAGAGAATATAAACTATTTATACGCCATGACAACAACAAAAAAATTTGTTACGTTGTGGTGAAAAATTGAATTAAAATGGCAGATGATGTCTTGAGATGTATGTCCACTATTAACATGAAATAAAATCACCCTATCAAGAAAGTTATAATCATAACAACAATCATAATGATAAAAAAAAACTAAACAGCCGTAACAGCAATCGAAACAGGTTCTACAAAGCGTTTATATATATATATATATATATATATATATATATATATATATATATATATATATATATATATATATATATATATATATATATATTAATATATATATATATATATATATATATATATATATATATATATATATATATTAATATATATATATATATATATATATATATATATATATATATATATGATCACAAGTATTCTGCTTGTTATATTTAACTTAAAAAAAGAGTTTCCAAGTAAAAAAAAATATTTTAAATGCATTTAATTAACTGAACTCATTTACAACATGGTAGTTCTTGTGGTACATCTGCTTTTGTATCTCCAAAGTTTCCAACAATACAAGTTTTTGCCTATCATTACAAAAATGTTGTCGCTCTGGTGACTTACTATGCGTCTATGTTGGGCATCTAACCGCAAATATATATAGCAAATGTAGATTTCTATTTATAAATACAGTTATTTAATCGGGTGTTAAGACGTCTAAAAGTTTGACCAATGTAGACTGCGTTACAATGTGTGCAAGCTATATAAATTACAGCTTTTCTTAAGAAACACGATTCTCCTTTCGCGTTAAATAGTCGAGCATGCGTCGTGTGATATTTGTAGCTGTGAAGAGTTTTAATTTTAAATGTAACATTTTTGATCCTGCTAGAAAGCCATTTTTAAGATAAGCTAAGAAAATCTGTATGGAATGTACCTCTAAGGCCTCAATCTGCCTACTCTATATCCCTCTCACATTTTCTTAATCTTAAGATGAGAGACTAAACGCCGAGATTCAAACTAATTTGGGCGTGATTTAGTCCGAGAACAAAGCCAGCATTGTACATAGATACATATATATATATATATATATATATATATATATATATATATATATATATATATATATATATATATTATATGGTGGGTGTGTGTGTAAACATAAAAAAATTCAAGCGGACCTTGACTTCGGGTTCTAGGGGCCCAAACTCACGCTCACTAGAAAAAATTTGATACCTGTGTATTAGCTAAAACCTGGTCAGCCGTTGGTCCACAATATGTATTGAGAAAGGGAAGACACAGGAAGAGAGTGACATTCGTCCATTTTTCTGCATGTTTATATCCTCTGCTTTGACAAATATACAAATATCGTGTATTCTACTTGTAACAGCATTATACCTCTGTAGTTTTCAATCATTCGGAACATATTTCTTAAGTACCGGTAGAATATTGGCAACACTTCAGTCTTTTGCCGTTTTTCCTGATAACCGTATCTTTCACCTAGCTTGTAGATTTTTGGTAACGCTTTTCCTCCGAATTTGGTATTGTCATTTTCAATTCCGCTTTATTCTAGACTCTTATTGTTTTTCATGTCTTTATTACGTCATATACCTCTTTAGATGGCAAATCATCGCTGTTCATATTTTTGCAATAACTTAGTGTTCTTCTCTTCAAAAAACTCCCAACCCCACCCCCTTCTGTTACTGTACTTACTGTATTAGGTTTGGTTGGACCTACAGAACTTCATTTAAAAGTTAAAGCATAAAACAGTATCTTGGCAATTATGAGCTAAAAAAAAACCTGACGACCGTTTCGGTAACCAAGTTGGTGTCATAAGAAGATGAATTATTCTAGATTTTTGCCGACTACAACAGTGTATATATTTGGTGCTGCTCTTCAGATTGTACAATTGAGGGTGGTTTTTTAATGTGTTGTGATGATTTGGGTCTTCCAAATGCACCTCGTCACAGGTACCAATCTTTACTTAGTTAATTATTAATCAAATCAAAAATAATGTCATTACCATAAATCTTAAACAAAATGTGTAAAGAATCTTTTCCGCGAAGCCAATCAATTTTTTTAACACACCTGTTCTTTATAAGAGAAAACTGTGTTTTAATTCTAGTCAACTTATTTAAATTTCCTCTTATTTAAGATACTTACTGTTTCTATATTTTTACTTTAATACAAAAAGATTCAGAGGTTGCATTTCGATTAAGGGTAAAAATCCTAACCGGTTAGTCTAGCAGTGTGCTAACTAATATCTCTAACGCCAGATTAATTGCTAAAGTCCCTGACTATATAATTGCTACCAAATTCAACATTAAATGAAAATAGATTAACTTCGCTCGGATAGTATGCAAATCATGTTAGGATGTGAAATATGAAATACATTTTAGTTTTGCAATCATCTTCAAAGTATCTCATTACAAGAAATGACTTCCCTCCTAAGACAAACGGAAAACTAATAACTAAGTAGTTTGTTATAGTTGAAAGATGGTTAATTTAAGTACATATCCTCATGGTTCCTATAAGCTAACCAGGAAGCTACAACTAAGTCCTGAGACACTAAACTAGTTTTGTTTATGTTAACAATGGGAGTTTACAAATTAAGAACAAAAAGTCAGCGGAAAGTTGTAACTCCCTGAACCAGGAGTTAGAGCATTACGGTGGCGGTAGATATTCCTACACACCTTTCAATTGTTTGTAGCAAAGACCTTTGTTTATGTATATGCAAATTCTACCCTTATGCGGTTTGCACTGTTTATCTAGGCATATTTTATTGTAGTTTATATATTTGTGGTAGTGGTTCAATAGTAAACCTATACAATAAGTTTCCAGACAAGATTTGTAGAACAACTGCTTGTATCAGCAACTGCACTCACCACTGTGCAACACATTTACAGTTACAGCAATATGACTGTACATATACGTTATGTTTACCACTAACACGTTACATGTTCATATAGGATCATATAATTAATATCAATATAATTAATTTTATAATTAAATTATCGCATTTCATAAATTATCATAACCACAACGGTATATGGCAATAATACTTCAACAAATGATTAAAACTTGTGGTTTTCATTTTATATATATTTTTACAGTATGATAAATCCATTTATCAAATTAATTGCTGTAACGCTAATTCATATATGTAAACTCTTTGTATCGTTTCCTATACAAATAATTTTATTTGTTACCATATAAAAGCTAATATATACTTGTGTAATCGAAAAAGATAACCCCATCCTAGTTCAAACTTGTACCAACATTATTCTTAGGCGGTAGCTGTACCATCAGAAAGTGGGTTTAACAAAGTTAAAAGGTGGTAGGCTGATTTAAAATATGTTGTTATATATGGCCAAACTACATAGGCAAATTTATTGTATACTGAATATTTATGTAAAAGTTAACAGTCAATAACACTTATTTGCTTAAAAATATTATTGTCCATGGAACTATCGGATTTCTGGGACACCCGTTCAATATTCGTACACTTAAACCGATTTTAGTCAGTTTTTGGAGATATCTACGTAAAGATACCTAGGTATCTAGCTATAGGCAGCTAACAAAGTTATTAGGAATGCCATTGTCTGCCATTTTAGTGAATTTTTATTTAAAAAAATTCACTAATAGAGAGGTATCGATGGTGAGGCTTTGCAAAAATATTTTTTCAAATGAGCGCGAATTTGGGCCCCTAGAACTCATATCCGGGGTCAGTTTCGATTTTTATAAGTTTATATATATAAATATATATATATATATATATATATATATATATATATATATATATATATATATATATATATATATATATATATATATATCCAACCGATAACTCTAAAAATAATTAACCGATTTTAATCAAACTCGGTAAGTGCATTTCTTTTACTAATACCTTAGATGAGTATGTTAGCCAGGAAAATCGGACAAGGTTTTCCGGGAAAATTTTGAGTCTTCTTTCGAAAAAAATTTTTTTCTTCGAAAATTACAAAGCTATTTAAATGAAATTTGGTGTACATGCTGCTTTAGGAAAGTCCTAACTATGTACCTAAATTCAGCGTTCTAAGTTTACAGAAAATTGAGCTATTAAAATTTGAGGCATTTATTTTTAATATCACCGCGTTTCATTAACAATGGCAAACCTGACTTGGTATATGAGATCTAGTATGTCTGAGTGGTTGCCTGGTAACGGATCATTTGATATTATTGCGCAGGTCTACTACACGCTGTAACTGACGTTTATCGTATGGTATATGGTATTAGATTGTTTATCACAAATTATTTGTGTTATTTGGGAATTTTTATATACAAGTGCAAATTATTCCTTTACGATTTTATTAATGTTAGTGGGTGGACTCGATAGTGTTTGTTATGTTTTACAAAAGGGCTGATATGCAACAGGTTAGTTATTTTCTCTCTGATGCTTTGGCTGTAGTTTTAGTTAAGTTTATGGTTTAACGGTCCATAATTTTTAGCTAATTTTCGTACAAAAAATTCGTCAATGAGGTGACCGCGACTTTAGAATTTTAAAAAGATTTCTTCAAATGAGCGCAAACTAGGCCTCCTGGAATCCATATCCGGGCTTACGTTCAGTTTCTAACTGTTTACATATATACAGGGTGGCGCATTTCTACGGTAAAGCTCAATATAATTATTATTACAAGAGACGAGAAAAAATTGTATAAGTTAGTTATAGGGTGTCTTGAACTGCATCTTATAAAATTATTTTCACAATCACAGGCTGGCACCCTTATTTTATTGCATTTTTTTATCGAAATATGTTTGTAAGAAAAAAAATTGAGACGCAGCAAGTGCCTTCGGTAGCAAATTTTCATTAAATGCTTCAAATTTCAATAACTCAATTTGCTATTAACCTAAGGTTTGTTGGCTAGGAAACCAACATTTAAAGTTTATTGTCGGAAATTTCTTGTACATTTTCAAACAACAAGTTATTTTGATAAAATATGGCACATTGTTTCTACTATATAGGTTATACCGGTAACCAAATTGATGACTGCTTGCATTAAAAATACATATTTGCTATTCAAAGCATTTTTATAAAAAATAACTTCCATAACGCACTTGCTGCGTCCAGACTTTTTCTTGTTCTTATAGTAAAGTATCAGACAGACTACTTCACAAGTCACTGGTTGTTTTTAAAAAGGGTGATACATTAAAAAGGCCTGGTAAAAGGGTGACACACAAATTACAGACAAATTAAAAGAAGAATTGAATTAAAATTATTCAGAGTTTACATAAAAATTAGCAATACAGAAAAAATTTAAGAATTAACTTGCTACAGAGATAAGAACGTTGTGATACTCATAAATCAATACTTTACCGTATTCTTAGGCTAAATCAAGTAATAAAGTGAACTCTAAGAAAATGGTTTGTTTACCATTTCTGGTTTCACCTATTCTAAGAAAATGATTTGTTTACCATTTCTGATTTCACCTGTGGTGACAGGAATTTTGAATCATACGACACACTGAGTGTTATTTATACAATTATTAAAGTGATAATTAAATTTCTACACACAAATTGATTTACAAACACAACAGCGAACGTCAAATTGGTAAGGTAGAATTTCGTAAAGGTTGTTGACAGGCCACAGTCTAGCGAAACGTGAATGCGGTCCACTCTCGATAGTTAATACATACCTATCAAATAGCCATGCAGTCAATCCAAAAACTTGCGGCTCAGGCAGAAGCCTAAATTCCTTTGCTGTGGTAAGTATATGTGAGAATGATTTAAACGACAACCTAAAGCCGTTTAAAAAATGTGATTTGAACTGTTAGGTTCAAGCCGGAGACATACT
The DNA here is from genome assembly GCA_964006375.1 of Tillus elongatus. Classification (NCBI taxonomy): domain Eukaryota; kingdom Metazoa; phylum Arthropoda; class Insecta; order Coleoptera; family Cleridae; genus Tillus; species Tillus elongatus. The sequence continues at coordinate 36,067,666 of OZ023269.1, forward strand.
CCTGAGAAGTCTAAGCGATATCTCATATATCTCTTATTTGTGACAAATTTTTAGCTATCACTTACCGCTAGTCCAGCGAGTCGGTCTTATAAGGTTTCTGGTCAGCTTTCACCACTGCGTCACTACTAGCACTCAATTAGGTACTTCAAATTTATTTAGTCGTAAAGGTTGCTGACAGCCCACAGTCTAATGGAACGTGAATTCGGTCCACTCTCGATAATTAATGCAGTCAATCCAAAAACTTGCGGCCCAGGCCGAAGGCTAAGGTCGTTTGCAGTGGTAAGTATACGGGAGAATGATTAGAACGACAGGCTAAAGTTGCATTTAATAAACATGTGATTTAAACTGTTAGATTCAAGCCGCAGGCATACCCGTAAGAAGTTCAAAAGTGATCTCATATATCTCTTATTTGTGGTAAATTTATAACTATCACTTACTGCTAGTCCAACGAGTCGGTCTTATAAGGTTTCTGGTCCGCTTTCACCACTGCGGTATTTAGACCTGTGTTTACACTATACAGATGAGTTGTTTGTCAATCGTTTACTGCCTGTCTCATGCTTGGCGCCAAAATCGAACTATAAAGTCCAGTGTGGTTGGCATTTGATCAGTTGATTTGTTGAGTGACTCCAATGGTATAATTTTCAGGATTTTTGAGTGACCAATGCAGTCTCCTGGTTTTAATTTGTCTGCTTGAAATAGTCTTGAGGCACTTAGTTCTGCTTCCCTCTTTACGCACATTTGCAGTGGAGTAATATTCAGCGTTGGTTCTATTGCAGCTGTAGGGCATGAGCCCATAGATCTCGTTATTCCAAGACAAATCCGCCCCTGCAATTTTGCACTTTGTTCTGTGTTGAGGCTTGTTCCGTTTTTGGCAACTATTATACTATATATGCATATATGACCATGGCTTTAACCACAGTTTGATATATCCAATATACCATCCCGGGATTTAGACCCCATGCATTCTCTAGGAGTCTACAGAAGTCCAGGTTGCCATTGTGACTCTCGAAAGAGTTTTTCCAAGTGTGTATTCCAGTTCAGTTTTTGGTCTAAGAAGATCCCTACTGAGATCTTACTGAACATCTTTTTTAAGGTCTCAGTGTGTTCAGCCCTATATTTAATTTTTTCGGGTATAAGCTCATAACCTAAAGAAGATTGTTCGTGACATTTGAGGAGTGGGTACTTCTAGGAAGATTGATGCCTTAAATAACATCATTTTCCATATTTCTCAACCTCTCTTGGATATAACTTTAAAGTTGGAGGTGAAATATCCACACCCAAACAATCTCAGATGCGGTTTAACCAGATATATATTCGTACATATACGTATTTGTGAGGAACCCCTTGTATCTGGATAGCGTGTTAAGAGAACCAAAGCAAACAAAAAACTCTAATAAACATATGATTAAATCTCAACCGTTACTGAGGTATTGTCTAATTTTAATCAAGAAAAATGAATCGCTCTGCCGTTGGTGTCGATAGGTTTAATTAAGAGTTGCTGTTTTATTTTGAGTAGGCAGACCTTGCATGCACTTGCACGATTTGTGACTGACTTTGTAAAGTCTGCCACATTTATGAGTTTTGCAACGGTAACGCTATTCGTGCAGTTGCTGAGTATCGAGGTCGTTTTCCCAATAGAAGATCGCCGGATCGAAATGTATTCCAGGCAGTTTTCAACAATGCAGGTGAAACCCGAATATTTTCCGGTGCAAGAATTGTATCTAAAAGTCAATCTGGTCTTGATTTAGCCGCAGAGGAAGCAATTATTATCATAGCAGAGCGTAGCCCTGCTGTGAGTACAAGACGCATTGCAACTCGTCTTTAAATTAATCAAACCACTACATGGAAGACCTCCCGCATAAATGGTTTTAAAATGTTCCATATTCAACCCGTTCAAGATCTTTATGAAGGTGATCCTGCTCAGCGATTGCAAATTTGCCATTGAGTAAACAGAAACCGTACATTAAAAAACATTTTGTTTACTGAGGAAGCTCAGTTCACTCGTGATGGAGTATATAGCTGTCACAATGAACATCGCTGGTCAGATGAGAATCCACATGTCACGGTCGAAAGCAACTTTCAACATCGAGTCGGCATGATTAATAATCAATTACTCTCCCCATTTTTGCTGCAAGAGCGTCTTACGGAAGGCAAGTATTTAGAATTTTTAGACAATCATTTCACAGAAATACTGGACGACGTACCATTATGTGTAAGGCAAAACATGTACTATCAACACGATGGCGCCCCTGTTCAATTTACTCATGAGGTGATCAATAATCTAAATAATCGCTATCCTTGACGCCGGATAGGCCGTGGGGGTTTTCGGAATTGGCCATCAAGGTCACCGGACCTTACTCCTTTTGATAATTGCCTTTGGGATCGTTGAAGTCATTAGTTTATAAAAGAAAAGTAAACACAAGAGAGACACTAGTCGATCGATTAACTAACAGCGCAGCGATCGTCAAAGATAATCACCGTGCACTTCAACATGCTACCTCTTCAATTCTCAAACGGTCTGACGTATGTATCGAGGTAAACAGCGGTATTTTGAGAATTTAATTAATTAGTTTGTATTTTATGTTACGAAAGAAACACTTTTCATTCGTAATGCATTACAATAATTTTTCTTGTTTAAAAATTATTTTTAATAATATTTTCGTAACGGTTGACATTTGACCATAATATGTATGTTCGACTTTTTTGTTTGCTTTGGTTCCCTGTACACGCTATTTAATATTGGGGGTTCCTCACGAATCACCCTGTATACGAATTTTACTGCTATTCTAGATAAACATGTACATGTCGTACCAATTTATCGTCTTGAATTCTGGGGCCAAGGTATACATCATCTAGATCTTCTCTGTCAATATATGGGTTCTGCGGGTATAACTGGTTTTCATCTGGAAACAAATTAAACCATTACAGCCCTCATTCCTGGCGAATTTGTTATAAGCATTTGCTGCAATTCATCAACAATTTAAATGCACAAAATTCAGTAGCCTGTTCAGTTAAAATCCGATTGTTAGCCAATGATCAAAGAGTTTAAGTCATGTCCTGTAGAGCATCGCATTTCCATTAGTCATAATTATCATTAATCAGCTTATTTTCGCATCAGGAATAGTTTTCAGGGGTCTGATATTTACATGCTTGGTATAGCAGCAAACTTAAGTTAATTATACATTTAATGAGTGATATTAGTCTCTACATTACGATTATATATGTATAAATTATCTAAGTTTTTCTAGCGGAAAAATATATCTTAAAACACTATTAGCACGGGCTAAATAGAGAAATAAAATAAATATAGTTCAATTCAAAATGGCAGGTGTCGAGATAACTGAATATTTTATTTCAACTTTTGGGGTAGACAGACAATTATTGCTAAACTTTAAATGATATGCACCACGTGCTAAAATTAATTATTTTAGCCTTCGTTACGTATTTAATCGAATATTCTTTTTACCAATTCAATTTGGTTTGTAGAGGCAGCGTCCTACATATTATACACACTGTTAGCATATTCCATACAATACACACAAAAATGTATAATACAAGTAACATGTACTTTTTTGTCATTTTTCCCCCTCAGGGCTCTTACGTGACTTCGTCGCCCCAAAAGCACCGCAGCCTTTGGCTTAGTCTTTTTACTCCACCGATTCCAAAATCACTGTGCCCTGAACTAGCCTGCACAGCGATTTGTTGGGTGAAGTTTTATATTGCGCTGTCTCCGGTCTAGACTGACCGTAAATCAGCTGTCTTTTGCGGTCCAGAGCTTTACACTCGCACAAGATATACTGGGCTGATTCCTCCCCCTCGCCGTGAGGTTCCCCTCGAACCGCCCCATTTTATGCAGATGTTTCTTGCCGGCCATCTGTCCCGTCAAGAGACCTGTTATGTTTCTGAGGTATCCTCTGCTAAGATTTAGCAGCTCCCCAGCCCTCTTTGAACTGGGTTCGTCAATTACTGACTGTCCATGTTTGAGTCCTGGACAGTCTGCCCAGTAAACCTTGTGTTCGCTTCTGACCCAGGACTTAATGGCTCCCCTTGCCGTGCTTTTTGTCACGCCCAGAACCGGTTCTTGTCCCATAAATAGTTCTGCTGACTTTCTCTTCGCGAGACTGTCAGCTTCTTCATTGCCTTTGACCCCTAAGTGACCCGGCACCCAGGTGAGGGTGACCTCATTCTGCCCAGCCAGGTCGCTCATCTCGTCTCGGCACTCACTCACCAGCCAGGAATTTACCCGTGGGCTACTTAGGGCCTTAAGGGCTGCCTGGCAGTCTGTGCCTATGAGGATCCGCTTGTTGGTGTAGCCCATCCTCTTGTTCTCCCAAAAACTACCGCCAAACCATCAGAGAAAGGGTCTATTTGAAATGAAATTTCTAGATATATCATAGTAAAATGAAAGACAATGACGGTTGAGCCTGAAATTTAATGGTTTGCAGACCACTCTTCTTGTGAGATTTTCATTACATTATCCGTATTTGTTCCAGGTTTTTTTGCCTAAATCTTGCCAATTTTAACGTTTAAATTCGCGACTTTGAGGTTTTGAGGAAACTCCAATTTTTTTTCTTTAATTGCCCATAACGTTTTTGTCTTCGAACATACAGACCAAAATTTTGGCACAGTTCACCCTTTATAGTACAAACACGCGTACCAAATTTGGTTGTCCTTACTTTGTTATTTCCGGAGATGTAAACTTTTTCCGAAAGAAAACACAAAGTTTTCCGGGAAAACCGTGGCCAATTTTCCTGGATAGCGAACTTATATGAGCCACTTGCAAAAGGAAGGTAGTAAGAAAATTTGCTTAAAATCAGCCCATTATTTTTTGAGTTCTCGGTGTAATACACACACACACATAACGAAACACCATAAAAAAATAAAACTTTTCTTTTTGAAAGGTAATTGAAGTGGTGAATTCAAACACAGAATAAGTCCGAAAATGGCGGCTTTTAGTTGACATAGCCAAAGTATTAAAATTTGTCTCCATATTTATTGCGCTAAAGAACAGTACTCTACACCCTAGCGTCACGTTGCTACGCACTACGTATTTATGGCGATGAGTCAAAGAACAGTGCAAGCCCTGGACTTATGCCGTTTTTAGACCCAACGCTCAACTCGACAGCTGTGGGTGTACGCATTGGAGAGCCATAATATAAAAGATAATACTGGTATCTTTTATACCTATAATGAAGGTCAAGTTTGGAACAGACCAGATGAAGTATGTACCTTTCTCAATGATTACATACAATCTCACATTTCTGCAGATAATACCGAACTACACATATTTTCTGATGGATGTACAGGACAGAGTCTTAATAATACTTCATTGCCTTCTGGTACTAAAGGGATCTCGGTGTATTTTAAAAAATATACCACTAACTTCCCGTGAGAGGACATCCATTTCAACCTTGTGACAGAGACTTCGGAACATTCAAGAGATTAGTAGGGTGTCATGACCGTATTTACTTACCATACAAGTATGAAGGCATGATGTTAACTTGCAGAGAAAAAAGATGTTCATTGTGAAGACCATAACTTACAAAGACATTACGATTTTTAAAACTGGTGGCCCGACAGCTACAAGGGAATGATCACTGCGGTTGGTTCTCGTGGCAATACTGCACCAGCTTGGAGAATTTCCGACTTCACACAGTTTGTCTACGGCAGTTAGACCCCAGGATATGTCACTACGTATAACTATATTAATGCTTTTGTTCCCCATACGTTTAAACTTCTGAAACAAAATATCGCTAGCCCCCCCACTCGCCACACAGGCGATTCATTCAGCTTAACGCAAAAATGCCACCGATATCATAAAAATACTTAATTATATAACTGACGAGACTTTGAAGTTCTACTATCACAATACTTCCTGGCTGACGACGTCTAATAATGAAGAAGACTAAAAATAACTATCCACTTTACTTAAAACATATACATATTCATTTTTCTAAGAGAAAATGTTATGTAAGACCTTTGATTAAAACCTAATTTGATATGTTTTGTATTTTATGGGGATCAGAGACCCTTTCCTATTTAAACTCCTTAAAGCCACAACATTTTCTTCGTGAAAATTTATTGAGTTCAAGAACAGTATGTCCACGATATTTTTTGGTTTGTAGCTCGGTTTAACTCATTTTATTTACGACAGTTTTTTACATACAGATTGCTCTCAGAAAGTACTGTAAGTCGTCTGCACATACCAAGGTTTAATTTTCATTAATAAGAAATCTAGGAAGTTTCGTCTGCTTATCTTAAAACTAACTTTTTGGACTGTTTTTTTAACTCACCAATTCAATTGTATGAGCTGTTATGTTTTAAAAAAGACGTCACTTAAAGACGGCAGTTTTGAATGCAGCCTCAAACTCATTTTCCAAAATTCGCCATTATACTACGGGCTACTTTCTCTGTAACTACGAACCACAGTAATGTATTGCAGTATTGCTACCTTTAGGTCTGCCAAGATTCGTGGACCATGTAGAAAAACCCGTGTAGGGTCTCACGTAAAAGATAATTGCAAGATGTCAAATCGGGCGAACGTGGGTATCACCCAATGTGACCCCGTAAAAACACAACATGACCCGGAAACGCTTGGAAAATCCCCAATAAACGACATGGGGTGTACGATGTAACACCGTCTTGTAGGAACGAATCATACATGTTCTGGAGCCTGATTGTTAAATAAATCGTTAACCTTTGGACGCAGAAACGTTCTCAGGCATGTCACTAACCAGCGTAGATTACCGTTGCCGTTCTTTCATCCACTTTAAAGAATAAGGACCCCATACAACAAAATCTAACAGTGGCATCAAAAAACGCACTACGTTTAATAGTCTAACATGTCTTTGTATTTTTGTTTTTTTATATAAACAACTATACGCGTTGAAGACATATTTATTGGTTGCAGAATGTATAACAACATTTTTTAGCCAACGATAAAAAATAGTTCTTCCCGAATAGAATTTGGGTGAAAAAATTCGAACATAATTTTTGTGTTTTAACTAAATAGCACGATTTCCTTTTTTAAAAACGGCGTTTAGTTTCGTGGTGATTGTATTATCTCCCATTAGTCACTTTCATAGTAAAATCATCAGCATCGAGGGGCTCAAATTTTCTTCGAGACGCTCATCTTAAATAGAGTTGCGCCGTATCATGTAAGGCCTTTCATGTTCTGCTTTTAACGAAACTATCTTAGTTTCAGTGTTAATACAGCATATTAAAACAAGGCGTGAAATACCAAACTAGAATCGCACTCTTGATCGTTTAAGGAATGTTGTTTATCTATATCCAGATCCATTCTAATTTCGTGATCTTATTACCAAAGGAATTTGACGACAGGGTCTTAGGACGAGCGAGATTTACATACAGATGGAACCCAACTATACCGGGGTAAAAATAACTAGGCATTCTCAAAGAAAGAAGTTCATTTAAATAAATTTATTCTATGTATTTTTCTGGATATACCATGCTATTTTAAGGAACTGAAAATATAGTATAATTTTATACGTGAGAGCTGCGTATGTCTGACATCAAGTTTTGTGGTAACCTGCTGAACTTTGATATAATATAACTTATTTTTCTTAAATTATGTCATCACCAGTATAACATTTATTAGTAGTTAGGAACATGCAGACACAAATAAGTTACACACTTGTACACGCAGCTATATGTTTAACAATTCTAATGGAATGCGCTTAATAAATACGAGAGAACATCTGATAGATATATAGAGTGCGTAACATGTCTAGAATACGACCCACAATAAAAAATTAGGCTTACTTCTAGAACTAATTGCTATTAATTTTAAATGCTTGGTGTGCAAACCATTTTAATTAGCCTGTGTGGTTTTAGTAAAGAAATGTAACATACACTACGTGAAGATTGGAACTTGTGATGATCACTGATAAGTACACTTGGAGAACACAAGTCACCACAACACATTTAAAAAAACCTGAGGATTGTTTCTCTAACCAAGTTAGCGCCAGCAAAGGATGCATAATTATAAATATCTCACATACACAACTCTGCTTATATTCTTGTGTAGGTAATCGAACCGTAACGATAGAGGCTGATCCAATAACACAAAAATTACCATATTTCGTTTGACGGAAATATCTAAATTATTTTACTATCTGTAGGACGTGCTTCTGCCGGTCTTTCTTGTGAAGGTGAATCGATCTATCAACCGACTTAACATAAGCGGCGGTGCGAAGTTCATACACTTTTTATTATTACTATATTTAGCAATATACATACATACATACACACACCCACACAAATATATATATATATATATATATATATATATATATATATATATATATATATATATATATATATATATATTGTGATGAAGCGTTATTTTCTATTGTACTATTATAAAACACGTAATGTCTAATTAAATAAATAATTAAATGCAAAAGAACAAATAATATAAATATTTGCTAAAATATTTTCACCGACAAATATTTTTAAAAGCAATTTATATTTAATTAAACGTGTATTTCATATTTATTATCATACCGAGCCTTGATAAGATAAAAGACGCGGAGGTTTTCACCTGCTCCCAAAATCATATAAAAGGAGATACCGCACGAGATAGAAAAATAGTATTAGTTCTGCCAGTAAGCCTAGAACAGTGAACCGTCACCAGTCCGTTCGAGGCCGTACCGATTTCGCTTTCGTCCGATTTGGCATATTTCGGTGTATATAAATATTATCCTAGGTGAGAAATTATCCGTTTGAATTAATTCATATTTTGTGGCGAATTTTCATACTTTTAATTTTCTATAGCTCAGTCAAGTTTGAGCAATCGGGATATTTCAGTATTGTGCTACCTGTCCCTGTACCTCTATATGGTCCTGTCTGTTACAGTATCTTGTATTATTTTCGTGGGGATGCTGAGGCTTCACAGCTCACTTAGATAATTAAGATGTTCCCATCTTGCACTTATCCTGATAGGGACGCTGAGAATTCACAGCCCATATAGGTCACTCTAAGTAATCCGTCAATTTACAGTCACCCCTTGCACTTTATCTAGCACGAATCTGTAGCCGGAGCCACACCTCAAGCCTCATTTGTTTTTATTTTATTGTCATTCTCCATGTTGTTTCCACGAGAATGGGGAAATAACTGTCCACACCATCAGAACCCCCTATGTGGTGTACAGCAGGTTACTTTGGAGGGTTGCCCGGTACTCCAAATGTTCCGTTCACGACACCATGACCCTGGTGCCATCTATACCTAGGCACGGGTCACGTGACAGCGTGATTTGGGTGGAGTTTTATCGACCTCCACGTCAAGATCTGTCATGTTTGGTTATAGGCAGGGTCACATCGTGCAGGATGCGGCTCATCACCGCGCATGACGGTCTTGGGAAAAATTCAGCGAAAGGTCCTGTTGTTGTTTCCACTTCCTCAGCGTACCCCTGGAGTCCTTAGGCCCCCTACTTCTCGACCCCCAATCTTTACTTAGTATATTGTCACCAGTTACAGCTACAGAGAAACTGTATTTACCTTTTTTTTTTGGTGCTATTTAACTCCTGTAAGGCTGTTTTAAAAATATAAATTTAGGATGTAGGGTTTATTTAAAATGTATGTTGCAAATTTCACACCTAATCATTTTCTGGGTAAACGACAAACAATAGAAAATATTTAAGCACAAGGGTTTCTTCCTGAGAGGGGCTGTAGGAGACAATAAAGACATTTAATTTTAAGTAGTAAGAGAATTGGATGGATATTTATTATACATTGTCTTAATTATAATTAATTGTTTACGTAAGTAGGTTAAACTGGTATTTTAATCATTTGACACCGATTAAGCAATATAACTTTTCAAAGTAGCGATTGTTTATGTAAACAACACATTATGACGTTATGAGTTGCAAATAACAGAAATACCATTAATTTGCATATATTCTGTAATGTAGAATAATGTTGATGAAGTACGTTTATTATTTGTGGAAATCTAATTTAAGGTAAGTTATATATAGAAGTTTTTGCAGATATTTGAAGAGACATTTCTTATTTTTAGTGAATTTTTATTTAAAAAATTCACTAATAGAGAGGTATCGATGGTGAGACTTTGCAAAAATTCTTTCAAATGAGCGCGAATTAGGACCCCTAGAACCCATATCCGGGGTCAGTTTGAATTTTTATATGTTTATATATATATATATATATATATATATATATATATATATATATATATATATATATATATATATATATATATATATATATATATATATATATATATATATAGATATATATATATATATATGTATCCGTCTGATAACTCAAAAAATAATTAACCGATTTAGATTAAACTCGGCAAGTGTCTTTCTTTTATTAATGGCTTGGATGAGTTCGTTGGCCAGGAAAATCAAACGGGGTTTTCCGGAAAAATTTTGAGTTTTTTTCAAAAAAAAATTTTTTTTCCGAAAATTTCGATAAAATTTGGTCTACATATTGCTTTGGGAAATACCTAACTATGTGCCAAAATTCAGCTTTCTAGGGTTACAGAAAATTGAGCTATCCAAATTTGAAACATTTATGTTTAAATCATAAGTATGTGGTTGCTGTTGCTTAGTCAATGCTTTTCTTATTGACTCATGAAATTCATTTGTAAGTTTCAGAGAAATGTCAATAATACTGAATTCACTGATTGTTAATCATTGGAAGGATTTACGATTATATATAACCCTATTGTAATTTATTATAATTTATCACCTCTGTAGTATAATTATTTTTGCCTTACAACTCGCAGCGTTTTTAGTCAATTGTTGTTATTAATAGTCAATAGTTTCTTTCCGAATACACAAACCTTCCATTGACTTCTGCTTCTGCCGCTGTTACAGTCCTTTTATTTAGAGCTAGAGTTGTAACCACTCATACAAACAGTGTTTTTTAACCACGTGGCTGGGCGACTGACCGAATTCATTCCCAGTTGCTGTTGATTTACTCATATTCTCTTAATATGTTTGAAGATGTGGTGTCTACTTCATTCCAAGTCACTATTAACCGACTATTTATGAAATCAAATAAGTAAATTAAATCGATTGTCATAAAATATGTAGTGTATTAAGACAAGGGAAAAAGAAATAAAACATATATAACTGTGCACATTTTGATTATATTTTAGGGTGCTTGAGAGAGGTATTGTCACAGCATAATATCTTATTAAAGTTCATTTGTAAATAGGTTTAATTTTTATATTTATATATATATATATATATATATATATATATATATATATATATATATATATATATATATATATATATATGATAACTCAAAAAATAATTAACCGATTTCGATGAAACTTGGCAAGTGCCTGTCTTTTATTAATGGCTTGGATGAGTTCGTTATCCAGAAAAATCAGACGGGGTTTTCCGGAAAAATTTTGAGTTTTCTTTCGAAAAAATTTTTTTTCTCCGAAAGTAACAAAGCTGTTTCAATGAAATTTACTATATATTTTGCCTCAACCTTACTACGTACCAAAATTCAACTTTCTAAGTTTAGAGAAAATTGAGTTATTCAAATTTTAAATTTTCTTTCTTAAAAAATTTTTTTCTCCGAAAATTACAAAGTTATTTTAATGAAATTTTGTGGATATCTTGCCTTAGGAAAAACCTTACTACATATTGAAATTAAACTCTCTAAGTTTATAGAAAATTGAGTTATTTAAATTTGAAGCATTTAATAAAAATTCACTACAATAACGCACTTGCTGCGTCCCGAGTTTTTTATTAATGTATTCAAATCGTTCCTATGTCCGCCAAGTCAGTGATAAATTCAATGTCTCTGTATTCCCCTAATTTACCCTCATATCCTTAAACACAAAAAATATTAATTGACTTTTTGCCTTGCCTAATCACAACCTGACCTGACCTGACCTGACCTAACCTAATCACAACATATATTTTGCTAAAAATGTACTATTATTATACATGAAACACACTGCACATTTAAAAATACAAACAAGCGTACCAAATTTGGTTGCCCTCATCTCCGGAGATATAAATTTCTTACAAAAGGAAACACAAAATTTTCCGGGAAAGCCTGGGCCGACTTTCCTGGCTAATGAACCTTTCCAGTCCACTTGCAAAGGGAAGGTACTCACCAAATTTTATTCAAATCGGCCTATTATTTTTTGAGTTATCAGTGTGATACATATATAAAGATATAAAAATTGAAACTGACCCCGGTTATGTGTTTTAGGAGCCCTAGCTTGTGCTCATTTGAAAAAATGTTTTCAAAATTCAAAAGTCGCAATCTCCTCATTAGTGAATTTTCTTAAGAAAATTCACTAAAAGACCTTTTATTTGCACATTGTAAAGAGATTAATAGACTAATTAGACTATGTAACTATTTTAACTCTTACCAGTCTTTTGTGTGTCAGTTACCAAAAGGAAGAGTGACTTTGATACCTAATTAGAATTGTATGAGTGTTAAATTATCATATAAATGTAGGGAAATGTAAGGTTGAATTACTCGTAAAACGATTAAATTCCTCTGTTAGAAATTAAATCCAAGATACACCTACAAGAAATTTACTTGATATTACACCATTAGTGTTTATAATTGCTTAGGTTTCATACTTTTGAATTAAATTTTCCTCACTACATAGAAGCTTTACCATTTCTAAGAGAACCTTTGATGTCTGTCTAACTTCCATATTATTGTTGTAGCAGTGCCGAACTTTGTTCTTGATGGCTGAATCATCAGACTTATTGTGAGTTTAATTTTGTTTTGGTCAAACGACTTAGTATACACTGTAGAAAACGTTACACTTACTTGAGACTGTAAAATAGACAATGTAAGATGATTAAATGTGTTTACGGCTTGACAACAAAACAAGACAAAGATTACCATTTATCTTTGAAGATTACTATGTTACATCGTTTCCAACTTAACACAATTGTGCGCTCGTAAAGACATAAACTGACACCATCTACATTTAATTTAATAATAACCATAGTAATATTTTGTCGTAAAACTTTTTTACATTCAAATCTCTGATGCAGTTTTATAAGATTTTTTAATTGTCTCTTAATGTCATACCTAATTTGTATAATTGCAGCATGGGCGTTATTAAATGAGGATTAAGCAATCAGTAAATTAGAGGAGAAGCCTGTGTTACAATTAAGTGAATTGTCGTAGAAAAATTCACTAATAGGGGGATCCCGATTTTTGAATTTTGAAAAAAATTTTGCAAATGAGCGCGAACTAGGACCCCTAGAATCCATATCCGGGGTCAGTTTCAACTTCTATATGTTTATATACACACACACACACACACACACATATATATATATATATATATATATATATATATATATATATATATATATATATATATATATATATATATATATATATATATAGGTATCACACCGATAGCTCAAAAATCACGGGCCAATTTTAAACAAATTTGGCATGTACCTTTCTTTTGTAAGTGGCTTGGACAAGTTAGTTAACCAGGAAAATCGGACAAGGAAAATTTTGAGTTTTCATTAAAAAAAAATGTATCTCAAAAAATAAAAAAGGCATGATAACTAAATTTGGTAGGTAAGTTTACGATATAAAAAGTAAACTACACACCAAAATTTAGATTTCTATGTTACAAGAAAAACAAGTTATAATAAAATATTTTGTTCATTTCTCTGAAAATTCACTACCATAACGCACTTGCTGCTTCCAGGCTTTTTTTTACTTATCATGCGTCATTGCGAATTTTCATCGTATGATTAAGCATTAGGAAGCACATATTCAAAGAAGGCAATTTACTTCAGTGAGATATGCATCTTAGAATAGTTTCGTCCATAAAGTTAAAATATCCAGAGGATTCATACAACTAAAACAAGGAACAAAATATTTCCTACATGTTATGGCCAAATGGTCATAAAGCTTTTTTTACTCTATCAACTTATGTTCTGCTTTAGTAATTGGACATCTACAAGTTACGAGCCTAAACCAAATGATTTTAGTACAATTTGGAGAACCAAATTCATCTAAATATAGTTTTCGGACCTCACGATCGTATCGCTTTCAGAATTAACGTCACCAGAGTGATGAACAAACTGTTTGTTCATCCCTCTGATGACGCCAACTTTGTTAGCAAAACGATCGTCAGGTCTGTAATTTGTATTATGATGAAATGGATTTTCCAAATTGTACTTGTCAGTATTCCGCACAGGCTCCAATCTTCACTCATTTAAAGGATTTTATTCTATTCATGGTTTTTTTCCTGTATATTTGACAAAATAGATAAAATTAAACGTAAAATGAATTATTGTGACTTAATGTTAAAACCAACCGTACAATAGAAGAATACGATATTTTATCTAAATTTATTACCTACCAGAACTCATAGTAGTGGATAATAATACAAAATACTGTGCATAATGCTCTATGAGCTAATGTGACGAATACTACTAAGATGGAATCACACCCAGTTTGGATCATTTCGTTTTTTAGTCTCCTTTGGAGAAAATCCTCTCTTAACACTTTTGCAGTGCTATTTTGATGTAATACTTGCTTTGCATTGTGTGTTGAAGCTCTCTGTGAGAGCCGTCGTCCAGGCGATGTTGGGCACATTAAAGATCCCTATCTCTCCTTACAGAAAAACAGGTGTTCAGCAAAATTTTCAGAATGGTGAGGTGACCCTGCTCCTTGGCGTTGGTGATTGGCCGTAGTGGCGGAAATAGGCCGACGTTAAAGAAACAAAGCGCACATACCCACACACACAAATTGACCTGAAATTGTTTCTGTGTATATTTCATTGTTGGTAAGATTACATAGTTATTTTCATTAAAGTCGTTTAATAGTAACATGTTTGGTACTCAATAACATACAGTATACCCATAGGCAACCGCTTTGCCCGCTCCTTGTCCTTATTCCTTAAACACCTTCCAAATCACCACATTTTTTTGAATGCTCAGCGGCGATTTACATCCTACTAGCCAGTATTACTTGTACCTTCATCTCTGCTGTCGTTTTCATAATGCGTGTCTTCCATGTAAGTCTTATGTCAAGATGCAGCCCCAGGTGTCTTGTTTCCTTGGCTTGTGGCATTAGTTGGTTGTTGATTTTCAGTAGGGTACAATCACTATACCGAAGTGTGAAATTCACTTGAACAGATTTATCTTGAACTGTTGCCTTTTGAGACAGTCTTGCATTAGGTTGAGTTGATTTTGCAGATTATCATAAACTCTTTTTTATATTTTCATGTATGGTGTGCTCGGCAAACGTGTCTGCCGTTGTGTTAGCTTTGTTGGCATGTCTGCTGTATCTAGTAAGATAGGGACCAGTACGCTGCGTTGAGAAACACCAGATTTGGTGGAATAATTATTAGTGACTTTTTCATTATCCTTCATTTGAAAAGAGCCGTGGCTTAGGTAATATTTAAGCCTTATAAAATAATAGTGTCGCAATATTTCTTTAATTTTGTACGGCAGGCCTTCTTTTAAAGCTAGTATCCAGCAATGCTCTTAAAGGGTACTTACTTGAATGCTTAGCCGTCTAGATTCTGTGGACAACTTGGTGACATTGCTGGATGGTGGAGTCTTCCGACCTAAACCCAAATTGGTGTTCTGCTAACCATTAATCAAGCAACTGGTCCTTATTCATTCGTTTTGAGATATGTCTGTCTAATGATCTGTATATCACTAGAAGCAAACTTATTGGCCTTTAAGCGTTGACTTCATTAACCGGTTCTCCGGGTTTCAGTGTAATGATTATCAAATCAAAGTTCAGCTGATTTGGCCAGTATGTCAATCGTAATTAAGAATAAAATAAAATTTTAAGATAACTAACCGCTGTGACAGGAAGTTTATTTAGTAGGTTTCCTGTTATCTGATCATATCCAGGAAAATTCTTTCATATTAAGACGTTGTATTTCCCGGTAAACTTCTGATTATTATTGGTCTTTTTATTATTGGTTTTTTATTGCCGCTACCGCATAGCTGGTTTAAACATCTGGATAGTAAGATGTTGACTTAGGAGCTGGTCTTGTGTTATATTTGGACCTTGTTTGTTGTGTATTTTTATCTTGCAGCTCTTTATAATTTTTGCAGCCTTTGTAATTGGCTAGGTGATCTTTTTCACACAGAAAACATTTTGGTGCAGGTTTTATGTATCATGTGGTCCACCGCATTGAACACAGGCCTACGAGCAATTGCAGTAAGTTTGTGTGTGACCGTACATTTGACATCATATGCATTGTAAAAACCTTAATTTCTTCTAGGCTCTTCGACCATTATTGCAATATTTTGTATATGTCTTTGTTTAACAGATTTCTTTGCTAATAACAGCTAGTTCAAAATCTGCAAAGAACATTGGGGCGGGGGCTCCTTTGTTATCCTGTGTCTGATGTTAGCAATATTTATAACGTTAAGACTTCTATTGCGACGTTCAATTTCAATGTCAGTAACTGGAACAGTATATTGTAATTTTTTTACGACGGCTCGATAGGGACGACCATCAACACACCATACAATCACAAGCATATATATATAGCTAGTCTATCTAAATATTTGCTAAGACATTTAAGTCTATCAACTATATATATATATATATATATATATATATATATATATATATATATATATATATATATAATAATAATAATAATAAAACCATGGTCAGGGTAGTTTAACACTATATATTTAAACGTTGCATGGATTATATATTGAGGATTATAGAATGTTAGGTTGTGTCAGTGATCAGGGAAGGTACTCTTGTGACAAGCTATGTATATGGTCGGACCATGTAATAGTGGATTCCTTTAAAATATTTACTATTTTTCTGAAAAAGATAGCTTTACATTTGGTTTTCTGTCAAACAGGGTTTTAAATCTGGATGGAATAAATATATCACTGTTGGAGTGTGTGGGGCCATTCCAGCCCTTGGCAAATTTTTAACTGGTGTAGTTCTAGAAGCTCCAAAAGATATTCTTGAGGCGGTAGTTTAGAGGCCATCTGGGGTTTTTACATTTTTCTTCCTTGCTGTGGAGTATACTATACACCCATAATCCAATTTACTGCACATGAAGCTTCTGTAGACACTAAGCAATAATTTTGTATCAGCACCCCACTGATGATTTGCTAAAGTCCCCATAAAGTTCATAGTTAGCACACGGGGCATTTCTAAATTTGTGATATGTGTTTGCCATTTGAGTTTGTGATTGAAAACGATTGCCAGTAATTTATGTTTGTTACAATACAGCAGTTCATTACCCAGAAACTTTAAAACTGGCATTTCTCATATTTTATTGTTTGTAAAGGGAACACATTTAGTTTTAGTTGGTTAAAATTCAAATCTACACTTTAGTGGCCAGGTGGATAATCTATTTAAGGTATTTTGTAATGAAGCTTGAGTGGTTCCTCTAAATTTCTACTTTTACCAAAATTAGAAAATCATCGGGGTGTAGACTTGATTTGACTAGTGAATCTGTTGCATCTAATATGTCACTTATAGCAACAAGAAGAAGGGTAATACGTATCACCGATTCCTGTTGTAGCCCACTTTCAAGAGTTCTAGGTCTTGATGAAATTCTATTCTGTTTGGTATAAAAACACCTTTCCCTCAGGCACTTTAGCAGGAATGCAAGCATGTTCCCTTGAATTTTCCATTCTTTCAACTTTTTAAGGCTTCCAAACCATATCATACGCTATTTCAATGTCAAATAATATTGTTAAGACATGCAGTTTGTTGGCAAAAGCTTCATTGATTTTTGCTTCCAAACGAACAATGATATCTGTCGTTGATCTGTTGACGAAAGCCGTTTTGTGCTAGAGCAAGTAGGTTACGTTGTTATTATATATATATATATATATATATATATATATATATATATATATATATATATATATATATATATATATATATATATATATATATATTCCACCTATAATTTAGAAATTAATTAACTGATTTAGATAAAACTCGGCACGTACCTTAATTTTATTAATATATTGAATGACTTCGTTAGCCAGCCCGATCAGACTAGTTTTTCTAAAAAAATTGAATTTAGCTGAAAACAAAATTGTGTTTAGAGACTACAAAGTTCTTTGAATGAAATTTGGTAGGTGTGTTGCCCTGGTAAATACCTTAATCTACACTAAAACTCAACTTTCTAGGTTTATAGTAAATAGAGTTTTTCACATTGGAAGCATTTAAAGAAAATTCGCAACCGTAACGCGCTTGCTACATACCGAATTTTTTTAGGAAATAAGGACAGGTTTTTATATATAAACACAGATTTCGTCAATAGTGAATTTTTCGGTTTACGAAAAATTCGCTAAAAATATCAATATACACTATTATGGTGAGACTGTGTACTTACATTTTCCCACTGACAATCCATTTTTGCTGAAATCACCATTTGTACTGTTTTAGAGTCTTTGTATAGGTATTCAAAATATTCATATTATAATCACTTCTATTATTACCAAGGGGTAAAACCTAAATTCTAAAAAGAAATTAATTTGTTCTGGATTTGTATAAAAACAGTAACTAATAATAATTTTAACATTAAACGTCCTTTTCGAAACTTATATGCATAATAAACAGAAAATAACAGGGTACCCAATGGAAAACCGGGGAGACCAAGGTAATCAACTAGCCGCAAATACACGAATTACTTCTTTCGAATTAAGCAAGATTTTTTTCTAATAAGATCCTATTATTTACACATATTTTTCTAATTTTACATACACAGATGAAAATACATCTGTGGTCTTTGCGTTTGTATCCCTGCATGCGGATGTGCAGGGGTACATGACTACATGCCTATGCGTCGTATGTGTTTTTCTGTGTATAGGTTTCGTATATGCTTGCCTGTACAGTTCCATATAAATGCCCATATTTTCATCTCCTGTGGATAGCTGTGTGCGCACGTGTCTATGCATGTAATTAGGTAGCACAAATACTTCTTCTTTAAGCGGCGGTGAACTTTTGTACATGTTAAAAATCTTCAAGTTTATAGGGGAGAAAAAAATTAGTTTTATTGTATGTAAGTAAAACTAATTTCTCATGCAAAGATTGATTACCACTACGTCAAAGGGTTGTATTAAATAAAGCATATTGATATTTAGAATTTTTAGTTAATTTCCGTACAAAAAATTCACTATGAAGAGATCGCGACTTTTGAATTTTGAAAAAATTTCTTCAAAAGATCACACAGATAACCCAAAAATAATAGGTCGATTTTAATTAAATTGCTTCAGTACCTTCCTTTTGTCAGTGGCTTCGATAAGTTTGTTAGACAGGGATATCGAACAAGTTTTTCTGGAAAAATGTTGAGTTTTCGCCATTGAGGAGACCGCGGATTATAATTTTTGAAAAGTTTCTTCAATGGGGGCGAACGAGAAGCCCTGGAGTCAGCATCAATTCTTATCTGTTTACCTATGTACAGGCTGGCGTATTTATACGAAACTCAATATATTTGTTATTATACAAGATATGAGAAAATAGTATTTACTTTAACTCAAGGGCGTCTAGAGCTACATCTTATAAAATTATTTTGATAATCACGGGCTGGCCCATAAGTCGTTGGGAATACACTGCTTTTTAGTGAATTTGTATGTAAAACAAATTCACTAATAGAGAGGTATCGATGGTGAGACTTTGAAATTTTTTTTTCAAATGAGCGCAAACTAGGACCCCTAGAACCCATATCCGAGGTCAGTTTCAATTTTTATATGTATATATATATATATATATATATATATATATATATATATATATATATATATATATATATATATATATATATATATATATATATATATATATCCATCTGATAACTCAAAAAATAATCAACTGATTTCGATAAAACTCGGCAAGCGCCTTTCCTTTATTAATGACTTGGACCAGTTCGTTAGCCAGGAAAATCGGACAGAGTTTTCCAGAAAAAGTTTGAGTTTTCTTTCAAAAAAATTCTTTTTCTCCGACATGAACGATGATGTTTTAATGAAATTTGCTTTGTATGTTGGCTTGAGAGAGGTCTTACTAAGTACCAAAATTCAACTTTCTAAGTTAATAGAAAATTGAGTTATTCAAATTTTAACTTTTCTTTCGAAAACATTTTTTTCTCCGAAAATTTCAAAATTATTTTAATAAAATTTGGTGTATATCTTGCCTTCGGAAAGACCTTACCACATACCAAAATTAAGCTTTCTTTCTAAGTTTATAAACAATTGAGTTATTCAAATTTGAAGCATTTAATAAAAATTCACTACCATAACGCAGTTTCTGCGTCCCGAGCTTTTTTCACTTGAACAGCCGTCATATTATTACATTTTTGCATATTTCATCAAACTATAATGTATGTTTGTAAAAAAAATAAAATTGATCATCGTTTTCGAGTTATTTCAATTGTGTTACGACTTTGCCTCATATCAAAAATTGTGATACAGCCTTTTTACCAATATATAGCGGAGTCCTATGACACTGACGCACTCAGAGAAATTTTCCTTTATATTATTCGTCACAAAATCGAGATGCCATATACAGGCGGTCTCAATTGGTGCCTGAAGTTGAAACGTTTTTTCAGAAATTGTTTCAATGTTCCCGTAAATATCATTTTTGTAAGATTTTTATGAAATGTTGGTAATTATTGACAGATGTTTAATAAGTTATTATAAAAAAAAAATGTTTTAAAATTTTCGTGAAAAAGATTGTTTAACAAACTTTCCTAGAAAATATAATTTAGTGTAACGTTACTGTAGCCAATTTCTGCAAAAAAAGTGGCGCATTTTTGTGAAGGTAATTGTTTGCAAATTTGTTTCGTTTGTGAATAATTATATCTTGGCAGCTGTGTAAATAGCTTGAAGATGTTCGTTGTCAGGAAAATCTAAGCAGTTTTTTTTTCTGGTCCTTTTTAGTCTCTTTTCGGAAAAGTTGTGTACTTTACGACACAATAAATTTATTTTAATAAAACATGGCACATTCTTATTACTATGTTGACTGTAACAACTATAGCAGTTTCACCACATGTTAAAATCAATAGCAATTTTTATGATATCTTGTTGAATAGGCAAAAGAATAGAAAGAGTTTTAACTCATGTATTATTTATTTAGAATACACAGTAGCATGACAAATAAGTGAGCAAACTTTCTTTGAAATCTCCTTTCTCGGTCAACATAGTTTAAAACTTGAAAGGTGCAGTGTAACACTGTGCGCGTTTTGTTTATAAACTCTAGCAGAAAGTGCACATAAAGAATTCTCAAAGTTTACCACGTAGAACAGTGTAAACAGGGCAATTAAGCTGATGTCAGCCCGTAAGGGTGCAGCGATATTTCCTGTCATAGAGAACTTTAGCGGACTCAAACTTCAACAAATTCAATGCACCATCCAGTCCGCATTATTCTATTTTCCTGGGGTCTTATAATTTCATTATTTATTATTATGTAAGCTCTTTCTGTGCCAAACTTTTTTAATGGATGAAGCCATTAATCTTCACAGATTTTGTACTTTGGTTCATCAGGGCGAACTAATAGACTGTACTATCAAATACTTTTTTTGTGATAAGTTAGCAAAATAGATGTTTTGGTAGAATATGCAATGTTTATCTCTAACTAAATTTATTGCTAAATTGCAAAGACTTTTGTAAAAATTTATAAAATGAGAAATCTTTATTGGCTTTATTTTATCTCTACAGTTCTCAGTCTTTAAGAAAACCACACGCATATCATAGATTTTCTGTAGCTAGTTTTTTTTCAGAAAGTTTTATATCTCCCTTTTAACAAAAATACTGTTAAATTTGCTATGCTAAATGCACTGTTTTCGACGTAGATTTTGTCAACCTAGTTTTAGTGACGACAGTGTATAGCTCACGTGTAGTTATCATACTTGCACTTGATCTTACATATATTTTTGAATAAGCCAAAACAAGTACGTTTAGAACTGATGTGTGATTCTCATGGCATAGCAAGACTGCTTATTACTCCTTCAAGCGAGTGAAGAAGGGGCTAGCTAATTCTTCTTATTCATTGGTTCAACAAAGAGAACTCCACTTAACTTTCATTTGCCGTTGATATTCGTGTTGGCAACAGCACGTGAAACACCCTCCCCCCTTCAAATTAAAATAAATCCTTCCGTGAGATCGGAGAATGTCATATTTAGTATCGTTCTTGCTTCTAAAAGAGGATCATTTGACCGATCTGTATTCGTGCTAGACTGTAGATCGGGCACTGAAACTCGCTTACTTCGTCTGACCACACAAACACTAGCTTAATCAAATCAATTGAAATTGTATTTTTACCAGGGTTAGTACGCGCTTTTTAATGTTTTGTTTATCGGCGAAACATGGAACGTATGGTGCTAACTTTTATAAAAAAAGCAGGTGCAAATATGACTGGTTTAGTATATTATACACAAATAATAGCCGGAGCTTTTGATGAACGTAAGGAAGTCGGACTCGTATTATGTGATCTGAGCAATGAATTTGACTGTGCTTCGAGACACATAATTCTTCAGAAGATGGTAGTCTATGTTGTGCACGATAGTAGATTGTCAATATTTAAATCATACCTCTCTGCCCGGACGCAAAGTGTAGTTTGAGGCAACGTGTTCGTTTTCTACATAATCGGCCATTGAGAGGGGTGTGCCTTAGGGTTCAATTCTTGGGCCTGTACTAGGTATAATATATGTAAATGATATGCCTGTCAATATACTTTGTCACATGTGGTGCCTGTATGCAGATGGTGTTTACTTCAACAAAGCTGCGCCTAGTATAGAATTAGAACATAGCACCAATGCAACACATTGGTGCGATGTTCTAATTCTATTAAGAGAGCGGAATAGTTGTTTGCAGCAAATGGTCTCAAGCTTCAATAGAGCTAAAACTCAGCGAATGGCATTTAGGAGAGTGAGTTCTGATCATTAGACCGTGAGAATTCTTGCAATCACCCTTAAGACTACACTCGCTTGGACACCCTATATAACGGCGTTAGCCAAGAAATTAGATAAACAGCCATATATACCATAAAAAGCATGAAGGCTACGTCGACTCAGGAAATCGCAAGATTAGCGTGTGTTTTAAGTTTCCGCTCTCTGTCTATCTATGTACGGGATACTTTTGTTGTGTTACAGTCCTGAGGTAAAGCGTATTCTTTAAACGGAAACATAAGCTATAAGGGTCGTATGTGGTGTCTCAAGACTCACTAATTGTCGAAAGTGGTTCAAATAGCAATGTATCCTGACCATCGTCTCAGTTTTTATACTGGAATGTGTGAAATATGTTCGTTGGAATTGTAGAAGGTTTTCGACAGGCGAAAAGTGTTACCCGTACGACACTCGCATTAGGACGGGGTAACCAACGAACACCATTGTCCCAAGAGGCGTCAGATCTCCACAAATTACATGTGTATCAAATTATACAACAGGTTGCCTGCAGGAATTAAGGATCGATAGGCGTTTTGTACAGGGTGTCAGGAGACTGCTTCTGCATTACTCATTTTATAGTATTTTTGAATATCTGTGCTGTGATCTCGAGACTTTGTAGTATTATTTTAGCGTCTCTCCTAGTCTTATTTGTATCCTTTGTTGTATGCTTCGAAACCTTGTGACATATTGGTTTTTTCATACATTTGTGTTTTTTTCTTTATGCCATTGTATTTTGCATTTTCAATTTATGACCTGCCATATAAGAATTATGCAGGCAAATTTCCTAGACCATTAAATTATAACATAAGAATAATTATCAATATAAAAATGGGCGAGTTTCAAAACGTGTAATACGTTACAAAATTATCTAGTCCTGCGTGCAATGTTTTAGCGAATTTTCATTCAGAAAAACTAGCTAATAAAGAAGTCACGATGAAAGCTTTTAAAAAAATTTCTTCAGATGAGCGCGAATTTGGGTCCGTAGAACCGAAAACCAAGGTACGTTCATATATATATATATATATATATATATATATATATATATATATATATATATATATATATATATATATATATATGTATGTATGTATATATATATATATATATATATATATATATATATATATATATATATATATATATATATATATATATATATGTGTGTGTGTGTGTGTGTATGTGTGTGTGGGTGGGTGTATCCGAGCGATAACTCAAAAGATACTAAGCTGATTTCAATTAAACTTGAGAAAAATCTTGTTTGGGCAAAAACCGATGTTGAGTTAGTTAATCAACCTTCATGCTGAAATTTTCCGGTGGAAAATCGGGGTAAACTTTTTGATGTTTTTGTAAGTATCAGAGTAACTGGAATGAGACTTTACATGTGGCTAAAAATAGTGCAACTAAACCTATATTGTGAATTTTAAGTAATTTCGTATACAGTATTTAGAGCATTTTCCAAATAAAAAATAAAATCCGAAATACATGCACTGAGACGACTTAGTGGTTAAAGTTCAATCCCTGACAGACAGAGTAGTTAACTGCCACGCGTATATTAATTCATACAGCAGGTATAAACCGTACCAACGGTAACCAAACTAAATATATACCAGGCATAAAACATACTACACGAACCAAAAATTGTGAAATCTCGGCCGCAATCACCGAAAATGACAGACGACATGAAATTAAAAATTTGCCAAATGAGTATTATTTAACTGGGGGATTCAATTGATTATCAACATACACTATATTTGTAGCTTTATGAACGGCTTTAAGTACAGTTTTAGCGCAGCATAGATATATTATGCCATCGCATAATATAGTACAAATTTAAACAAAATCAAGCCACGTCTTCATAAAAAATGATTCTAAAATAGTTTCTTTTATCTTTAAACTTAAACATAAGACGTCATATAAGACCGAAACAGTCGTGGGATGTGTTTCAATGGTAACTCTATTAATTCTGTAATTAGCTGTTACGTATACTTTGAATATTATTTCCGGGCATGAAGCCGATTTAATGTATCATGTAAGCAAAACCTTACTTGACGTATGCCTATATGACTGAAAGGCGTCGCGCTTGCCTCATAAGCATAAGGTTACGCCATCGAATCCAGCTCGATAAATGTATGTTTTATTTATGTTTTATTTTGACATTTGAATAAACAAAAGTGCACAGATTTTATACGTTTTGAACAAGATCCCATTTTTGTTTAAAACGCCTAAATAAGTTTGTCACCTTTGAGTCTGAAACTATAATTTTGTTGTTGTTGATATTGAAAAGACCGACAATTAGATTGACTCAAACAAAATCATACTGGCGATAAATAGGGAAAAATAACCGCTACGCTTAAGTTGGCAGACAGTTTACTTTTCTAAATATGAATTGAGTTTCCTTCTGGAAATCTTTTTTATAGCTTTAATGAATTTTGTAATACAAGTTTCTTTTAAAGAGACTTATACTGTATACATATATAGCAAAATTTAATTCCTTACCTTCATAAAAAAATTAGTTTTGGGCATTTCTCTCAAAAGGAGTTAGAGCACAAGATTTTTTATAATAGAGAGATATCGAAAGAATTCTTCAAATGTGCGCCTACTAGGACCTCTAAAATCGATCTTTAAGGTCTGTGTAAGTTTAAAGTATTAACTTTACTAATATCCATATAATAATAGTGTACAATTCTTATTAAAATTCGCTACTATAACACACTTGCTGCGTCCCGAATTTTTTTGATAAGAGATAACAAAACTAAAATTTTTACTTACTCCCAACACCCATTTAATACCTACTATTAAATATAATTAAAACATCAATGCAAGTTTTGTGTACAAGTTAAATATTATGTAGGAAACCTGATTCTGTGAATGAAAATCTAACAAACCTATTTTTTGTTGATTTCTAATTAAGACCCAATATTATTGTTTGTCGCTTAAAATTTTTTAGGTTGCAGGTTTTTTACAATACAAATTGACGTGTACCTTTGCGATTTTTGTCAAAAATACACTTAAAACTATTTTAACGACTGCGCCAGTTTGGATAATGATCTTTTGGCACTTCAAAACAAAAAAACTCTATTTCAAAATTACAACAAGTTTAATTATAATTCTAAAACAAAGGAGAAATATAAGATGTTTAATGTTGAAACTCTCGTAACATATTCTAACATAATATTGTATCTTACTTGTATATATAAATTCGAATATGCTTAGCTAACATTATAAAGTAAAACAACTTAATCTAAATAATTATGTTGACTATAATTAATCAGCGGTTTTATTATTTCCGCGGTGAACGACTGATTCCATCCTATTACAATACTAACACGAGATATAGGAACAGCATTATACAGGGTGTTGTAACTCGCTGCAGGTCGCACGCGAAATTCAGTAATTATCATGGACTCTTTAATAACTATAAATCTCAGAATAAGCTGTTTAAGTTTTCTAGTCAGTCATTCAATTTACACCCTATGTAGCGGTCTGTGACTTTTGGACCAAAATTTTTGGTACCATCATAAAAAAGGCTCTTTGAATTTCCATCGAAATTTGATGCGGTTACTATTGAAAAATATTCAACAACGGGTGGGGGTATATGGTGAGGGGTGAAAATGACAAACTAATACTGCAAGGTGTGAAACAGAAGTAGTTGACATGTCTGAGCGTTTTTGATAAAAACATTTCTCTTCGAATTATAAATTTTATTCCATAACTGCTGTCCACACTGTATACTGCCGGTTAAAACCTGTGCAATATTTTCACCCAAGGTCGAATTACTTGAGGCACTTTTGGCTTTTAGTTTATTCTTTCTCAACATCACTCTCCAAATCTTCTATTTCCCTATAATCTAATCATGTAGCCGTAAGTTGCTTGCAAGCTTTAAAATAAGTAACTTAATGACTATTTAATAATAATTACAAATACTGATTACGGGAGAACAGTTTTGTAGTTTGGAGGTGGCTAAATACATTCTAAAACATTGTTGCAGTTCAATTTCAAAGATGTTAGGTTTAGAGGTAGCATAATGTGTTTTTTGTTGACTAATGTAATTGTAGCCCCATAAAGTGAACAGAAACGATCAGAAATATCAGTGGCATGTAACCCAAATATACATAGTAAAGAGTTCAAAATAGCTTTGGCTTTAATAGTTTTCAGTTGTACCTCGGGTAATTTATTGCATTTTCTATCACTGTGGGGTAATAAAGGGTATCGAAATACCAAGTTATGTCAACTTCAAGACGATTAATATTCTATTTGCTTCTAGTGGCAAACAAATGGATCCCAAAAGGGTGCATATCAAGTGAAAGTACGGAAGACAGTTCTACCATGAAATTTATCTTATTAACCCCGATAAAATATCGGTTTCTGGAATGGAATTTTCAATACATTAATATGATTCGATACCAATGTCTTTTATCCAACTCTGCGTATTCTGCTGGAAAGTTGCTAAATGTATTGAGGAGATAAATATAGAATAGCTCAAGAAAAGTTCTATTGGTTTGTGCACTCACATATATTGGTTACAATTTGTAACTTCTTAAATGAATTTGAATTGTAAAACACAACATTAATAATGCTATACACGGATGCAACGAACTGTTTCAATTTAAAATGTACCTACTTTATCTTCTTAAGGTACATACGCTCACTTATTCTGCAAAGGTAAAATAAATTATATTTTTGTAAGTAAAATGATTTTCTTTTTCATGAAGGTCTTGCACTAAACGGCATAATATAACTTTTCTAACTATTTCACACTGCATTATTATACTTGAAGCTGTAACAGTGAAAGTCATGGTATATTATGACAACCAACCTAAAAATATGTAAAAAAAGTCTGGACGCAGCAAGTGGCTTATAGTAGTGAATTTTCAGAGCCTCGGTGGTTCAGGAGTAAGAACGTGTGCCTCTGAACCGAAGGGTACTGGGTTCGATCCAAGGGTACTCCTTTCACTGTTTCAATACAAACTGTAATATTAACATCAAACGAGGTTCTGGCAGTGTATTTGAGCAAGTTGAATGTCTGAACGTTTCGCCCTTCGGAGGGGGCGTAAAGCCGTCGGTCCAGTGTCCATGCGATGTTGGGCACGTTAAAGATCCCTATGCTCTCTACAGAAAAGCGGGGGTTCGGCAAGATTTCCAGGTTTGTGAGGTGAAACTGCTCCCTGGCGTCGGTGATTGGCCATAGTCACGGAAATAGGCCGACGTTAAAGAAACAAAACATACGCACACACACACACACACACATAGTGAATTTTGATAAAAGTAATTTAATAGCAAATACATATGTCCTTTTAGTGAATTTTCTTAAAAAAAATTGAGGAGATCTCGACTTTTGATTTTGAAAAAAATTCTTCAAATGAGCGCTAATTAGGCCCCCCAGAACACATATCCGGGGTCAGTTTAAATTTATATATATATATATATATATATATATATATATATATATATATATATATATATATATATATATATATATATATATATATATATATATATATATATATATATATATATATATATATATATATATATATATATATATACAGTGTGGAACAGCCAAATGGAATAAATTCGATAACGGATAAATGAGGGCGTGTTGGGAAAAATGCTTGGACACGTCGATTTGTATTTTTAACTGCGCATCTTTTTCAGGAAAAAAAAATTATATAGGGTGCGTCATGTGACAGTGGCCAATACCAACTTTCTTATTTTAAATACAAGCCCCTGTATATTATAAATTTTTTGGATTCCTCAGAAAATTCTAGACATAATTCATTTACAATGTTCTATACCTATCTTCAACTGTTTCGGAAATATTAAGTATTTTCAGATTTATTACAAAAATTAACATTAAAAATAGAAAATTATTTTATTTCACAAATTCGCTACATTGCATTCAATACTTATTTCCCATTCAGCTCTTGATAATGAGAAAGTAAACAAAAACCATTCCTGCGTTTCTTTTTACTGATATGAAATGAAACAAAAACAAAAACAGTTTTCTTTCTGTTCGTATAAAACTCGTAGCCTTAGCAACTTGTTGTCTGCCTGCATGACAGTAGTGATTAGTGTCAGTGCTATTGTCGTTTGAATTTCGTTAACTGTACGTAATAATATCAGAAAAATGGTTCATTTAACAGAAATGCACAAAATAACCATTCTACAAATGATTGGTTATGGAGATAACACACGGACACAGATGGAAGTGTCTCGCTTATTTCACGAAAAATTTCCAAATTTGCCGCCTGTATCCCAAGGAACAATTAGCAAAATAGAAAAGCAGTTTCGCAAGCTTGGTCATGTGAGACAGATAAAAAAAGTAGCTGCCAATGCAGTAAGTGATGATACCAAATTGGATATTACGCTTGAGTTTCAAGAAAACCCACATACTTCTGGTCGACAAGCAGCCCAATTATTCAACGTTAGCCACACAGCAATTTTTCGAACATTAAAGGAAAGTAAAATGCATCCCTATAAAATGATACCAACTCAGGAGCTCATGGAGGACGATTTCGATAGGAGAACGTATTTTTGTGAACAAATGATGGCAATGTTAGATAACAATGTGATCCAATTAGAAGATGTTTTGTTTTCTGATGAGAGCACATTTGCACTTCACGGTCATGTTAATCGTCAAAATTGCCGCTATTGGTCTAATGAGAATCCTCATTGGATGAGAGAGGAACATACGCAATATCCTGAAAAAGTTAATGTTTGGGCAGGAATTGTTGGAAATCATATCGTAGGTCCCTTTTTCATTGATGGCAACTTGAATGGGGATAAATATTTAGAACTGCTCCAAAATAATGTCGTGCCACATTTGACAAACTTATATCCAGATCCAGCAAACCCACAAGTTCCTGCCAATAAAATATGGTTTCAGCAAGATGGAGCACCGCCCCATTACCAAATCAATGTCCGGCAGTACCTGAACCAAATTTTTCCAAATCGGTGGATAGGGAGGCGCGGATCGATAGAATGGCCAGCACGATCTCCTGATCTGTCGCTATTAGACTACTTTTTGTGGGGATATGTCAAAAGTATTGTATACAAAACTAAGCCCCTCAACTTAGATGACTTAAAAAGACGAATCACGCTTGCGATTAGATCAGTCACGCCTGAGATGTTGAGTAATGTTAGAAGACATTTCTATACCAGATTAGCATGTTGCCAAGATGTTCGTGGCGAGCATTTTGAACATTTACTACATTGACATTAATTTTTTTTTTGTTTTTTTAAATTATTAAGAAATAATCAGTATTTCTTATTAGAATTTGTGAAATAAAATAATTTTCTATTTTTAATGTTAATTTTTGTAATAAATCTGAAAATACTTAATATTTCCGAAACAGTTGAAGATAGGTATAGGACATTGTACATGAATTATGTCTAGAATTTTCTGAAGAATCCAAAAAAATTAATAATATACAGGGGCTTGTATTTAAAATAAGAAAGTTGGTATTGGCCACTGTCACATGACGCACCCTAAATAATTTTTTTTTCTTGAAAAAGATGCGCAGTTAAAAATACAAATCGACGTGTCCAAGCGTTTTTCCCAACACGTCCTCATTTATCCGTTATCGAATTTATTCCATTTGGCTGTTCCACACTGTATATATATATATCACACCGATACCTCAAAAAATAATGGGCCGATTTTGATTGAATTTGGCGAATAAAGTACTTTTGCAAATGGCTTGGACAGGTTCGTTATCCAGGAAAATCTGCCCAGGTTTTCCCGGATAGTTTTGTGTTTTCTTTCGAAAAAAAATTATATCTCCGGAATTAACAAAGTAAGGGTAACCAAATTTGGTGCGGGGGTTTATATCCTTAGACGTAAGCTACGTACCAAAATTTAGCTATATAGGTCACAAGATAAAAAAGTTATAGGCTTTTAAAGAAAAATAAATTTGGGTTTTCCTCAAAACGTCAAAGTTGCGATTTAAAACGTCAAAATCGGCAACATTTAGGCAAATAACTTGAATCTAATACGGGCTATGGAAATCAAATATCTCAAGAAGGATGTTTTACAAACCCTGAAGTCTTAGTTTCAACCGTCATTGCCCTTCATTTTACTAAAATGTTTCCAGAAAATTCATTTAAAATAGACCTTTCTCTGATTCTTGGCAGTAGTCTTAGCTATAGAGTTTATCGTTGAATGGTATATAATTTTTATCGAATTTTCGTAAAAAATCAATAAAGCTCAATATATCCGTTATTATACAAGATATGAAAAAATGTGTATATATTAATTATAGGGTGTCTTGAGCTACATCTTAAAAAAATATTTCTACAATCACAGGGTGGCCCATAAGTCGTTGGTGATACAAATTTTCTTTTTTCTTTTAATCAAACATGCCTTATGTTATTTTCCATCGAAATATAATGCATGTTTGTAAGAAAAGAAATTTTGGATGCAGCAAGTGCGTTATGGTAGCGAATTTTGATCAAATGCTTCATATTTCAATAGCCCAATTTGCTATTAATCTATAAGGTTGACCAAGAAACGAGTTTTTCCGGGAACACTTTAAGTTTACTTTTGGAAATTTTTGTACATTTTGACACAATAAAATTATTTTTATTAAACATGGCTCATTGTTTTTACTATATAGGTTATACTGGTAACCAAAATTGATGCCTGCTTTCTTAAAAAGAAAACACACATATTTGCAATAAAAACATTTTAATGAAAATTCACTACCATAACGCACTTGCTGCGTCCAGAGTTTTTAGTTATTTTAATGAGAGCAGGCATCAAATTTGGTTACCATAGTAAACTACAATTAATTTGCTTCATGTAAAACAAATATAAGAAAGCAATGCGCTTAATGCAATGTTGGTTTACAAGTTGAGTGTATGGTAGAATGGGCTAAATAATTTCAATGTATATAGGTTGATTTTTGTATCGTAATTTGACTGGTTTTTCTGTATAAAGTAGAATGACTATTTTGAAACACAGTTGTGTTGCATGCACCACAATCGCTCAATAGGGCCCATACAGAAAATCTTGTTTTACAGTTTATGTTATTTTCTGATTTCAAACTACTCTATAATTTAATTATGAAAGCACAAAAACTCACAAATTTACGAAAATAAGCATCGAAAATTGTATCTAGGGGGTTGATCTATGCACACTGGGTATACTGGAGGGTTTATTATTATCATATCGCGTCCTTATGTTTGATCTCTCATATATTTTGATTGCGTTGTGTCCAATGATTGCCGTAAACTCAGCAGTTTACTCGTAAACTCAGTTGTTTACTTACTGCCTTCTACTTACCATATTTTACATTTGTGTAGATTATCTACTATTGCTAAATTAACCCTTTTGATCTACGAGCAGTTTCCCTGATAGACCTATAATTTCCGATATTCTTGTTACAGTTTTCTTTGCAACTTTTTGTTCATTGTGTCACCTGCTGTTCCCTTTTATACGATTCCAATTGATTATTCACGTTCTAAACTTCGTTGTCGTTCCTATCGATAAATTGAAGGTTGACTGATGAATAGCCTGCTCAACAGAGAATAAAAACGTCCTCATGACGGTGAACTCAGAAATTCAATGTAACTTTAAATCCAGATTTGGCCATGACAAATTACTTTTCTTATACTAAATAAAATCAAATTTAGCAGAGAATATAATTAGGCTACGTCTGAAGTAAAATAAAAAGTGAGATTTCATTTATTTCGTCGTCCAATATAATAATATTGAATTATCTCCGGCAATTCTTCTTCCAGTTCTTCTTACGCGAGTTTATCAGGACGCTTCAGATCTGCAGAACTGCCTTACAGATTTAAATTTTCCTTTCAGTCATCATCTCATCTAGTTTCATGATACTACTCGCGTCGACCAGAGTAATCATATTTATGTATCTAGAATATCATTTAGCTAATGGTATTTGTCTATTCTAATACGAAAAAATAATAAGATTATTAAATTAGCTACCAAATGTTGTTTGGAGGTCTTCGCATGCACTAGCATTTTCGATCAGTTTTCAGTATAATGCAAGGTCAGTGAAGTTTTCCCACATTACTCAAAATAGACATAGTATATGATTAAAAGAGACTTTTGTCTCTTGTGAGCTCTTCCCCTTATAGCAATTTTAGCTACCACGGGTAATCCCACACCTTTTGATCAAGGAAGAAAAGTGAACCACCTCTGACTCTTCTATCATACAGACATGGACGTAGCTGCTCAGAAATTGCTTCGGTATTTCCTCTACTTTAAGCGAAAACATTTGTTATAATACCACTTTTAAAACAGTTCGCATCGAATCCTCTTTTCTTAGAGCCCCTCTACTTCGGTAGGTTCTACTGGCTGACACATATCCAGAAACATATTATTTAAATATATAATAAAGCAGAGAAATGTATTATTACATATTATTTCCAGCTATTCAAAAAGCAACGTAACACGCATCTTGGGGTTCAGCTATACAGTATGTGATGTCTTTAACATACTAACTAATTTTAAGCTAAGCCTTGTTCTAACACCTGATTCTGTCTTGGGTCCGTTTATGTACATGACTCTTTTGTACTTTCACCAGAGGCCCAGTTATCTATCCATCTTTTTCTCGCAGATTTCTCTAAATATATTAAAGTTTTCCTCGGAGCTATATGTAGACTGCCAAAAGGTATTTCCAGAATTGTCTTTGCCTTCAACTCCTTATACAGCTTCTAAAACTCTGCTTGGTGCTGCTGATAAATCGGTGTTTGGCCTGCATTAGCCTTTGGCTAGACTTGGAAAACTTCCTGCATAAGCAGGGCCAAGAGAACTTTCAATGCGTCCGTCGAGGTTGTACTTCACTTGATCGCCACCCAACATGATCGCCACCCTCTGCTATATTTTCGTTCATCAGACCACCGATCTATTTATAATCATGGGCCTTAGCGTCCTTGTATAGCTCGATGGGATCCTATTGAAGTTCGTTTCCCAATTTCTACCATACAATCGTCTTTAGCCTCCTAGGGAAATTATAGCCCTCTGTGTGAATTTTTAGAGGTAATCATTTTATATTAGTTGTAGTCAAGGATGAAGATATTTTACCTTTCTCACAGAAGGAATTTCACCAGGGGCTTGAAGCCTTTTAGAGTACTTTTCTTAGCGAAAGCGGCAACAGTGGCTTTGGGTATTTTCTGAACCTACCTCTTTTTTACCACAGGTCTACTATATTTAGAGCTTTTAAAAAGAAATCTGACTAAGTTTTCGCAAACTATCAGCACCGAGTCATTTGCATATCCAGAGTATTAAAATCCCTCTTAAATATAGTTTTGACCTGACCTGACCTGACCTGTAGAATAATTTGTTAGTGTTTTAACTAAGAAGCAGGACATCAGTCTAAATAATTTTGATGTTAGCTTTAGCACCCTACCTATCTTCTGTAGCTAAACAACCCTCACCAGGCGCCATATTCGAGGAAGGTATTTGTAAACTAAACACCTTTAAACATTTTTCATAGATGTGGTACTAACACCTCTCTGTTTGAATTAGTTCTAGATATATTACGGCGATTCCAGGCTATTTGAATCTACTGAACTTCTTCATTACCCATACGATTTTACTTAGCCTTCGCACCTTGTCTACCGTCTTGCAGTCTTCTACATTAGGATGCATTACAATTTTCTCAGGCCTTTGGTCTTCTGATGTCAGTGAGACTGGAAAGCGTGTGTTAGCAAGCAATTATAAACTTCACGTTTTTGATACCGTATAGGATCCATCACCATTTTTCAATAAACTTCACCCTACTTGTAGTACAGCAATCTTTAGCTATTACTCTACAGATTTTTGATTCTTTTAGGCCTTTATTTGCAAAGCTGTTACCATGACTCGCTCTGTGTCTTTATAAGATCTTTGCTCCGAGCTTTATTTTGTAGATATCTTAATTTTGAAAGGTCTAGGCCCTAATAAATAGCCTACTTCCCTCTACTCCTTAACTTTTGATGCAACTATACAACCAATACAATTTTACCTATTACCTTGTACAATTCCTTTGGACAGTTCGGTTCGTGGGTGGTTGCTATTGCCTCAATATTTTAATTCACTGCCACCTCAGATCATTCTGTTTTAGTTGTGAAAGCCATGTCTTTCGTTGGTGACTATATACCCTTCACAATGGGCATTTCAAGGGTTTATATAATATACGTCTGTTTGAGAAGGAGCTATTTCAATTCATCTATTTCTCTGGTCGGAGCCAGATGGTTGTTTTGACACTCGTCGACTTACGATTGTATGGCTTATATCATATTAACCAAGCGTTAGGGCAAAAACCTTTTCATGCGTTAAGGTAAAAAAAGATAACTCTCCGCCGGAATTATGAATATAAAACTCTTTATCATGGACACATTTGATAAGGTAGCTGCAACAAAATCGTCGATAATAAAGCGCCGGAATTAGTGTACATGCAACCGTATTGGTATTTTATATAATGCAGGCTTTTATCGATCCCCATTGCATAAAAAATGACATGGAAATGGATAAAGCCTGCAGACCTACCATTTACAAATTACATCGATGCCTTATTTTTCAGATCTTTAGCACATTGCAGCTGACGCGGTCATAGTGTAATGTAGATTCGCCTGCAGGAATATAACATTTTTGCTGGCTGGAACCAGATTGTGTTTTCGCAAGCGGGCTCATCCACCTCCATAGAAGTTATCCAGCTTTTTACTTACCCACCGAAGAGTCCGCGTCCCCTCGTTAGATGCCTTCATTTCCACTGTTTTAGCATCAGCTCCAAAAGTATACTTTTTCCCTTTCTGGTGTTATATGATTAAGTAAGGTGCCAGGTATTTTAGACGGTGGTGTCCCTAGTTATCCCACATTTTCTCCTTTTATATTTTTTGACTACAGAAAGTCTGTAGTTGAGGTTTTTAGCTGAAGATTTTCCCAATGCTGTCCCGAAACCATCATTCAGCCCTCTATACATTGTGAACACTTCCATCTCCCTCTGAAGCGTAGACGGTGCATGTGAGGCGCGTTGAAACAGCACCTCCTTTAGAGCTTTAGGGCTAGCTGCCCGCTATGGCCGGAGCAAGAAAACGATTTACCAGGACCACTATGCACTCGCTGCATCAGCACACGCCACGACGAGATATTGTGATGGATGTGCGAGCCGCACTTGAGGTTTTTCCAGGGAGGTTTTCTGGTCACGAAGCGTTAATAAAATCTTGAGTTGTTCATGCTCTATCGTCATATCTGGAAAACCAGCCTACCAGCTGTCAAAGTCCTTTTTTAGTTTGGCATTTTCCACTTCGTCCAGTCTGCGCACTATTGGCTCTTTTGTTAACCTTCTTGTGGTGTATGACCTGCGTTTGGTCAAAAAGACCTGATTAGGTTCTGCTATATTGCAGCCTTTTTTGCTCTTATCTGATTCTGTACTTCCTTAGTCAGATTCTATAGCCACTTTTTCGAGGCCCTTGATAGTTGTGCTTTGTGTTCCTTTTCACCAGCAATTTGGTTGGTAGAACATTTACTCTAATACTGCCCTTTGGGTCCTTTTGACGTGAACCACATCTTGACCTGCTGGCCTTGATTTCTAGGATTGCTATTGCGGTTTTCCCTTTGCCTGTCACATTCTCTTGAGGTCTCTTGGCCTTCTCGCTTTTCAATTGGACTATTTTAGATTTACATTGAATTTTGTTGTATTTCAGAATTGTATTGAATTTTTTTACAAGAGTAGCAAGAAAAATTCGCCATGCAGTGTGTATGTTGTGTTACACCCTGGCTTGCGTTCTTGTAAGAAATTGAAATAAATCTAAACATGAGAGCATATGAGTGGTAAAAGGAGACAAATATAATTTTTCTTATAAATAAGCGATAAAGACCCTTTAGTTTTCTTTGGACTGGAATCGATGTAACGGACGATCGGACTATGGTGGAGTCTATCTATATATATATATATATATATATATATATATATATATATATATATATATATATATATATATATATATATATATATATATATATATATTTATATATATATATATATATATATATATATATATATATATATATATATATATATATATATATATATATATATATATATATATATATATATAGGCAAATCCGTTTCTATGAGAATTACGTTTATTCACTCTGTTACTTGTATGGTCAGGTCAGGTCAGGCAGCTTGTAAAGTGTATTAGTAACAGCAAACGCTCTGGAATTCTATTTCTAGAAGGAAGCGGAAGTGACAGGTATGGAACAATGCAGAAAGGTCTAAAATCTCTGTGGACAATATAAATAGACAAGCCGCAGAGAGTGAGTCAGTCAGCAGTAAGTTAAGGTTGGTGCAGAATAAAGGGTCATAGAAGGCAAATAGTGAAATATAGTTATATGGAGATTTGTAATAGAGGAACATTTTAGTTGGTATGTTTATGGTAGGAAAATAGTTGGTTAGAATAAATTAGTAGTTTGAAAAGCTGTGTTTTGTTTGTCAACAAATCCAGAACCCCAAAGAAACCAACTATATATATATATATATATATATATATATATATATATATATATATATATATATATATATATATATATATATATATATATATATATATATATCAACACGATAAAATTCCAACGGATACTAAATAAAGCTTCTAGTGATTCAAAGTGTATATATAAGTTAACGTTGTTTGTAAAGTAGTTCAATGAAATGCCACAGTAAATAAGCCACGCTGAATAAATATTGGAAAAGCGTTTATATGAATAAAAATATTGTATTTATATTCTTGGATTTGCAAAAAACATTTATAATAATGATATATTGTTTTATGTATGAAATACTAGTAGATGCAATCAGTGATAGATATATCGCGTGACACTGTCCAAAATGTATACCTGTAAGCACAACTAACTTGCTATTACGTCTTAATAAATGCTTTTAGTGCTGGGTATCTTTTAATTATTCGAGGCTTTTCGGTATCGTAAGAAGATGGGAGACTATTTTTACTTAAACAAAATATGAAAACCGAAACCCGCAAAAGCAAACTATAATAACTAGCAGAAACGTAACTATACTGGACATAATTAATAGTAAATATATTAGAGGCAATTGCATAACTCTACCAAAAGAAGCTGTATATTTAGGTTGCAGTATTTTTGCCTTTTAGTGAATTTTCGTATAAAAAATTCACTAGTGGGGACTATGTGAAAACTGGAACCTGTGATGAGCACTAGGAGAACACCCAAATCACCACAACACATATTTCAGAGACCTTACGATCATTTCGTTGACATTGTCAACAAAACGATCGTAAGGTCTCTGAAATTATTGTTGTGGTGATTTGGGTGTTCTCCAAGTGTACTTATCACTAATGGGGAATTCCCGACTTGAATTGTGAAAATTTTTTTGCAAATAAGCGCGAACTAGGCCCTCTAGAACCCATATCCGGGGTCACTATATATATATATATATATATATATATATATATATATATATATATATATATATATATATATATATATATATATATATATATATATATATATATATATGTATATATATATATATATATATATATATATATATATATATATATATATATATATATATATATATATATATATATATATATATATATCACACAGATAACTCAAAAAATTATGTGCTGATTTTTATAAAATTTGGCATGTACCTTCCTTTTGTAAATGGCTTGGATAAGTTCGTCAGTCAGGAAAATCGGAAGAGGTTTTCCGCGAAAATTTTAAGTTTTCATTAGAAAACAAATTTTATCTCAAAAAAATAAAAAAGCTATGATAACCAAATTTGATAGGTAGGTTTAAGATATAAAAAGTAAACTACAACTGGGTTGAGAGTAGATTTGCCGGCGAAAAACGAGGCAAAATTTCAACCTTGCCCAGGGCGGTAGAAACAATTTCATCCCCTGAGACAAGAGGTGGGAACGTGCTATTGCAGAAATTATTCCCAATAGATTTAGCAAGAGTCCAGAAGGTTTTGCTGCCGCTGGAGTTTAAAAGGACTTTGTTTTTGATGTGGTTATTAAACGGTTTTTTTGCCTCAGAAAGAATGCGGACATAGCGGTTTCTTGCGTTGTTAAATGTTTGACGGTTTTCTTGACTGGGATTGTGTAGAAGCTTTTTGCGAGCTTTGACCTTTTCAAGTCTGGCCTTGTCACAGGATTTGGAGAACCAGGGCTTTTGAGTGGCTGCAGAGGTTTTCTGTGTACGTGGAATAAATAATTCCATGCCAGCTTGGATAATTTCGGTGACGTTTTGTGAGATATCAGAGGGGTCAGGATGAGAGAAGCAGACAGACGCCGATGGAAATGTGGAACAGTAATCCCGCATTTCGTCCCAGTTCGCGGAGTTGTAGTGCCAAACGACACTTGGGTCTGATGACTGTGTGATGTCGGGTTGCGCAGGAAGCGGTGATCATGCCGTGGTCAGAGCGACCGAAGGGGGCGGTGACAGATATCTTATAGCAGTCAGGATTTGTAGTAATAAGGAGATCCAAGGGATTTGAGCTGTGTGTTGGGATGCGAGGAAAGTAAGTAGGTTGCTGAACCATATTGGCTAAAGAATTGCTGCTTGCAAAGGCCTCCGCTGCTCTTCCTTGTGGATCGGTTTTTGAAGATCCTAGCCATTCCTTATTATGGACATTGAAGTCACCAAGAATAGTGACCTCGGATATAGGACTGTCTAACTTTGAGCAGTTGACTTTTACTGTACAAGTTTCTCGAGGGGCACGTTGGCTCTTTACCTAGTATTATTCTTAAGATTTGTCCTTCGTCTATACATGTGTAAGCTCCCCGCACAAGTCTATGATTTCAAGGTGTGTTGTCTACCGTAGTGTT
Source organism: Tillus elongatus (assembly GCA_964006375.1). NCBI lineage: Eukaryota > Metazoa > Arthropoda > Insecta > Coleoptera > Cleridae > Tillus > Tillus elongatus. The sequence goes on from OZ023269.1 coordinate 36,107,383, forward strand.
ACTATATTATTTTTCGCTTCTGCATCAAAGAGATTGTGACATTTGCTGCATAAAGTTGATGATATATCTTCATGTGCAAAAGTCTTGACGAGAACAATTAACCAAGCTAATCAGTCTTGTAAGAGGTTATCAAGATGTGCATATATTCCAATAAATGCTGATATACCTAGTCTAGATGGAAATATTCTAAGTACTGCATCGCAGTACTTGTGTAATATATATCAAGCTGTATCTAGCAGAAGAACATCGCTGAGATTAGGCACATAAGAACAAGGTGCTGCATCGTACTCAAAATGCTTTGCTAGCACAAACAAGATTTTGCGACTGCATGTGACTCAAGATTATCCATCAGATAATTTTATGATGATGCCCATTTAAATTAAAGTGTATGTTGACATTTGCTTTGATGTAAAGTTAATCACTCTGCCCTGAAAGTGCTTGCCATTTTCGGGAATTTGTTAGCTGTTCCAGAGGCTTACCACTAGAGTTGCGAGATATAGTTCCCTTAGTGATCCAGTGAAATGGAATTCACAAGACACACTACTTACTATGTCGACTGATGAAAGGCTCCATTTAAAAAATTGACCTGTCGCGAATTTGGCTTGAAAAATATAGCGACTCAACTGCGGACTGACAGATTCCGGTTCTCAAAATTAATTTTTCAGCGGAGATTACATTGACCTTGTAGTTTGGCACGAAATTAACGGACTCCTAATTTACGAGATATTCCTATTTATGGATTACTAGCTTTTCTATAGTATCGCAAGTCAACTTTTTTGTTAACCCTATTAACTTTTGAAGACAATCTATTGAAATAATGAAAATTCCGCTAAAATAATTACTGATGTAAATAACACAAAATCATATGACAAAAGTCTAACTAAAAACTCAAGTAGGAGTGATGTAGGAATGTTCGTGCGTGGTCTGGATACATCAGTTCGTCGACTGTTGGGGCGGGGATCTGCAACGCGGTTTCCAGAAGAGTTAGAAGTTTTAAAGGTGATCTCTGCAGGTGACTGCTTGCTGACTTGGCTTTGGTTGTTTATCCATGCCTGAATGCTCTGGTTGTTTCATGGTCATATTGTTACTTCTTTTATATTTTTCAATTAGTCGGCGGCCTTGGGTGTTGAATCGATATCTTGTGTTATTTATATACGATGTATGGCTTGGCTATTGTTAGCTCGCCGTACTTTGGATTTTTTGTCTTATTATGCAGCTTACCCTTGTTATAATCAAGCAATAGAGGATTGTCTTAGCTTTGTAACAGAAGCGGCAGCCTGTGTGTGTAGAGAAGAGGTTATATACGGTTCTATAAAAGCAGGATATGTGTCCGCCCCACTTCAATACTAACTCTGAATACAAAACTACATGATTAAACCTCAACATCATGTACACTTATTTTAATTAAAGTTGTTTTTACACTTCACATTATCATTGTAATTTTTAATCTCCTCAACAGATATTATGTCTATGAACGTCAGTGATAGATATATTGCTTAGGTGCTGAAAATGCAACTCTTGTGTACCCTACAACAACAAACAAACAGCGAAAAATCCATATCTTCCAAATGCTTGGGGCGCCCCAAAAAGTCATTTTTACAACATAGGATTTTTTATGTTACTCGCAACTTCAAACAGTAACTTTTATATAACTACGAATAGAAAAAAATAAAAAAAAAACATTTTTTCGAAGCGCTTGGGGCAACCCAAATTTTTGAAACTCGTTTTCTTATGTTCGCAACGTCAAACGTCAATTTTCTGCAACCTCCTAATGAGCAAATCAAAGAAAAACAATGCTTTTTTAATCCAGCCCTAATGCACGCGCATATAAAAATTGAAATTCGCACTCACGGAAAGATTAATAGGTATGTAAGGATCCTCACGCATATAAAAATTTATACGCAAGTCAGATATACGGGCATAGATCCATACATTAATAACTTGTCCTATTTATTCCAGATTAGCAGTTACTTACTTTTATTGATAAAATGCAAATGTGAATTTTTTCCCCACATTTTTGCCAATTTTGGTAACAGGTTAGAAAAAAAGTTATTTCTTCTTGGATCATGTGTAACTGTATTCATAATTCTATGTCTTTTTACCAAAGTTTCAATAAAATGCATAAAATAATCAAAAAAATCTAAAAATTCACTATTGAGGAGATCCCGACTTTTGAATTTTTCAATTTGTTCAAAGGAGCACGAACTAGGACCCCTAGAACTCATATCCGGGGTTAGTGTTCATTTTTATATGTTTATGTATACGTTTATATATATATATATATATATATATATATATATATATATATATATATATATATATATATATATATATATATATATATATATATATATATATATATATATATATATATATATATATGCATGTATCACACTGATAACTCAAAAAGTAAGGGTCTGATTTTCATAAAATTTGGAATGTACCTTCTTTTTGTAAGTAGCTTGAACAAGCCGTTAGCCAGGAAAATCGAGCCAGGTTTTCCTAAATGTTGGGTATTCTTTCGGCAAAAAATTTTACCTCAAGAATTAGAAAAGATTTAGCAACAAAATTTGGTGTGTAAGTGTACGATATTAAAAGGAAACTATATATCAAAACTTATGTTTCTATGTTATAAGAAAAAAAAAGTTATAAGAATTATTTGGTACCAAATCATTTCTATGAAAATTCACTACCATAGCGCACTTGCTGCGTCCAGACTTTTTTTTAATTATTAAAGTAGCCCTTTAGCTGTAAAAGTAAGAACCTAAGAGATACAAAAACCGAAAATCGTTTTTTGCATGAAATTTTATACAATGATAGTGCTAGTGTTCTCATCACATATAGATTAAAAAACATGTACCCAATGTACATCGAAGTTTGTTTCCGGAAAGAATTCAGATTACATCTGCGTTATTTTATAAATGGTTTTTGAGAAATGGGTCACCAGAAGCTCTATTGTGTGCTTTTAATATCAAAGGGTGCTGCAAATGAAATAATTCAAGATGAAAATACCTCCAAAGTAGCATATATAAGAAACGTTACTCCAGATAAGTAAAAGTGGAAAGTATCTCTTGTTCTATACAAGAAACTCTGTGAAGCCTATAGATAAAGCACGTATAAAATTATAACGAGAATCAGGATTCAATCCTGTTTTGCGGAGTACAAAGTAAAAACGTATACTCCAAGATTTCTAATTATCATAGATATCATTTCCTGTGGAGTCGTTGTAGCGATGAGCTCAGCAAAGTTCAAGCGACCCCTGAAAAAACTGATGTGCAAATCTTATTACCGAGACCTCTATAAAGCACAACTACCCTAAAAACACCCCATCTATAAACACTAACTTTAACTAGCTTCTGACAAAATGCCTTAAGTTTCACCCTCGAGTTTTTTACTTATTCACTCCGGGGCTAATAAATTTAATAACTTAAGGTTGAGATGTTTTATCTCAAGGCAAACAATAAAAACCGCTCGTTCTTGAATTTATTGTCGCACCTGGAAATCGATATTTTAATATCAAATACGTCGCACTTGAACAGCTTTAAGATAACTGTTCCAGTACATTTTGCATGCCATTATAAATTACAGTTATATTAAATTGCTGAATATCAACGTTTTTGAACAAGCAATTTTAAGTTCCACCTTTATTGGTAATATTTTACTCCCGCAATATCAGAACAGTCTATCCAACTACTTAATTAATTAGTAGTTAATAGAATTAAAGCAAGTCAGCGTTTTAGCAAACTTTCGCGGAAAAGAAGTAGCAAATGGAGTGGTCGCTACTATAAAACTTAGAGCAACTTTCTTTAAAATAGACAACCTTGTACTACTAGAACCAAAATACACAGTATATAATATACAGTGTGCCCAAACTGGATGAGAATATATTGCTCTCTCCGTTATTATTAGAGATAGGGAGACGGTTAAATTAGCAATGTTTTGTAGAATTTCATGCTTGTTCCAAATATGACTTGTATTTCGCCCTGCCTCTTTTGGTTTTCGAGTTATTTTAGAAAAACCAAAATTTGTTGGTTTCTTTTTTCTTCAATATCTAAGTAGGCATTGATCTGACATGTCCAAGACTTGCCCCCTAATTAGGACACTTTTTACAGAGTAATCTTTTTGTGCTTTTCTCAACTTTGGATTTTCATTTGTTTTTGAGCTACAGGTATCAAGGTTTGTTTTTATTATGGCAGCCATATTGGATTTTTGCTCATGTGATAGCCAGTGAAAAACGCTTTCCAATGATGTACAACATGCTTGAGAAATCTTGTAATTGCACTGACAATTTTGAGAAAAACTGGTTTTAGGATAGTAGGCTATGAAATCAAATACCAGAAAACAAATGACAAAAAAAGGATTCAAAAAGCAGTAGCACATGGAGTCTAACAATATACTTCTACTTTTAACATAATTTTCCGTAATGATTTAAGATAAAAATATATTGTGATTTAATTTACAATACTTAATTAGGTAATAATGCTAGGTAATATTATGTGAAACAGTCTAATAGCGAAACCCGACAATAACAAATAGAAACTTAAACTCCACAAAACAACACAATTAGAAACGGAACTCAACAACAAAAAAACTTAAGGATACACTTAATAGAAAATTGTTCAATATGGCCACCATTTTGTTTAATGCACTTTATACACCTTTTAGAAACATGCCTGCAAACTCTGGTGAGGGTGTTTTGGTTAATATGATTTATAGCTTCCGTGATTCTGTTTCGTAATACATTGATATTTTGTGGTGGATCGAATTTTTATACATCATTCTTTAGAGTACCCCAAAAATAAAAATCCACAGGTGTTACATCAGGACTTCTAGCACACAAATGGACAGACCCATTGTTACAAATGACACGATTATTAAAATTTTGGTACAAAAATTCTTTTAGGATCCTAGCATTGTGAGCTGGAAAACCGTCTTGTTGGTACCAAATCTCGTCTAAATTATCATGAACTCTTTTAGTTGTTGGTAGAATATCATGTCTCAATACATTAAGACACCTTTCCCCAGTAAAATTATTTTTAAAAAAGAACGTACCAACAATGAAGTTACCTGAAATTTGCTGTATAATCTACAAATAAAAATAACAGTTTTTTACCTAATAAGCCGCATCAAACATTAATACCAAATCTGTCTTGCAATCGTCTTTCTTCCTTTAGATGGGGATTTTCATTTGCCGATTTATGCCTATTATAGCGATTATACATACCACAATTTTTAAATCGATTGTAGGTTTGTATAGATGGTAATGATTTTGTTTTAATACATGGTGTGCCGTACTTTTTGGAACGTCAATTTGTTCACCATAAAACAGAACAGATTGCGGAAGGTTTTCGTGTGAAACCTGTTAGACGGCATTATTTCTTTCTTCATTTCTAGGCATTGGTAGTTTCTTTACGTGGAAGCTACCATCGTTCAACAGATTTGTCACTATCCTGCGAAATATTTTGGTGTTTGGTTGTCGTCTTCCTGGGTAGTTGTTTTGATATGAATTTGCAGCTGCTTCAGTATTTCAGTTAGAACGAATATAATATTCCAACATGTCAAAATATTCTTCTTTACTGAACATATTGTTGAATAATATTTAAAATAAACAGGAAACAAACCATTTAGTACAAAATTTTAAGCAACGTGTTAAATACACCTCAAATTGATCAGATAATTAAGAATGACAGAATTCTTAATTGTCGCGATAGTGCTATATCCATAGCAACCTTTCTTCTGCTGTTTTCCAGTTGACTTAGGTTTAAAAATCAAACAATTTTCAAAGGCGTCTTCGTATATCATTAATCTGCATTTTTGGAATTTTCTTAAAAAAATTCACTAATGAGGAGATCTCGACTTTTGAACTTTGAAAAAATTTCTTCAAATGAGCGCTAATTAGGCCCTCCAGAATACATATCCGGGGTCAGTTTCAATTTTTATATGTTTATATATATATATATATATATATATATATATATATATATATATATATATATATATATATATATATATATATATATATATATATATATATATATATATATATATATATATATATATATATATATATATATATATATATATATATATATATGTCACACCGATAACTCAAAAAATAATGGGCCGATTTTGATTAAATTTGGCGAATAAATTCCTTTTGCAAATGGCTTGGATGAGTTCGTTAGCCAGGAAAATCTGCCCAGGTTTTCCCGGAAAATTTTGTATTTTCTTTTGAAAAAAATTCATATCTCCGGAATTAACAAAGTAAGGGCAACCAAATTTAGTACGCGGGTTTAGATCCTTATAGGTAATTTATCTACTAAATTTAGCTATGTAGGTCAAAAGACAAAAAAGTTATAGGCATTTAAAGAAAAATAAATTGGGGTTTTCCTCAAAACGTCAAAATTGCGATTTAAAACGTCAAAATCGGCAACATTTAGGCAAATAACTTGAATCTTATACGGGCTATGGAAATCTAATGTCTCAAGAAGGATGTTTCACAAACCCTGAAGTCTTAGTTTCAACCGTCATTGTCCTTCATTTTACTAAAGTGTTTCCAGAAAATTCATTTCAAATAGACCCTTTCTCTGATGCTTGGCAGTAGCCTTAGCTATAGAGTTTATCGTTTAATGGTATATAATTTTTGTCGAATTTTCGTAAAAAATCAATAAAGCTCAATATATCCGTTATTATACAAGATATGAAAAAAATTTGTATATATTAATTAAAGGGGTCTTGAGCTACATCTTAAAACAATATTTCTACAATCACAGGCTGGCCCATAAGTCGTTGGTGATACAAATTTTCTTTTTTTTTTAATCAAACACGCCTTATGTTATTGCATTTTTGCATTTTACATCGAAATATAATGCATGTTTGTAAGGAAATAAATTCTGGATGCAGCAAGTGCGTTATGGTAGCGAACTTTGATCAAATGCTTCATATTTGAATAGCCCAATTTGCTATTAATCTATAAGGTTGACCAAGAAACGAGTTTTTCCGGGAACATTTTAAGTTTACTTTTGCAAATTTTTGTACATTTTCACACAATAAAGTTATTTTTATGAAACATGGCACATTGTTTTTACTATATAGGTTATACTGGTAACCAAAATTGATGCCTGCTTTCTTAAAAAGAAAACACACATATTTGCAATAAAAACATTTTTATGAAAATTCACTACCATAACGCACTTGCTGCGTCCAGAGTTTTTATTAATTTCTGTTAGTAAGTTTAGTTATTTACTAGGATTACCTATTTAATGAAATTATAAAAATTATTTAGGGTAATGTTGTAATGTAAAATATAATTTGTAATAACAGGCCGATTTATTGATGTGCTCAAAGTTCCTATTTTTTTTATCGTGAATCATTACGGAAAGTTATGTTTAAAGTAGAAGTCTATTGTTAGACTCCATGGCTTTTTGAAGAATTTTTTTGTCATTTGTTTTCTGGCATTAGATTTCATAGCCTACTATCCTCAATACGGTTTTTCTCAAAATTGTCAGTGCACTTACAAGATTTTTCAAGCATGTTGTACATCGTTGGAATTCTCTTTTCACAGACTATCTCATGAGCAAAAAATCCAACATAGCTGCCATATTAAAAACAAACGTTGATACAATCCAAAATTGAGAATAGCACAAAAATATTACTCTGTAAAAAGTGGCCTGATAATGTGCAAGTTTTAGACATGTCAGATCAAGGTCTACTTAGATATTGAAGAAAAAAAATCGTTTTTTTTTAATAACTCGAGAACGAAAAAGGCAGGACCAAATACAAGTCATATTTGGAACGAGCATCAAATTCTACAGAATATTGCTAATTTAACCATCTCCGAATCTCTAATAATAACGGAGATAGCAATACATTCCCATCCCGTTTCGGACACACTGTATATATACGGCGTGGCCCACCACATACGCCACGGGCTCTCACATCTACATTTTTCGTTATTTCGCATTATTTCAAACGAAGATTGTGTACGTTGAAAAGGACTACAACCCAAAAATTATTTTCAAATATTTTCAAATATACAGGGTGATCCAAAAAAAGCGTGATCCAAAAAAAGCGTGACACCTCAAAATGACGTTTTTCAATCCTATGGTAAAAATACGGGTCACTTACTCCAAGGATCCCTATACCTAGCTATTACGATTTCCCAGATATCTTGATTTTTCGACGAATGTGAGGTTTTCGAAAAAAAATCTTATCTTCATTGTCAGATGATATCGTAAGAAAAAGTCACTAGCTTTTGAGGGTGGATTTGGTACTTTATCAACTACTGTAGTCAATATTTAGCAATATTCTACAGGGCGTTCAAAAACTCAAGTTTTATTATCGTCACATTCAAAACAGATTATTTCATTTATTTCAAATGGCACAGCCTATATCTTTTTGTTGCATTTCATGAAGAAAATAATTACCTTTCAAATGATACTAGGGTTCCCCATACTTAGGTGCAGTAGCTTTGGCGCTATTCACACTTTTATTATTGTTTTTGCATAAATAAGATTTTTTCATCGTTAACAACAAATTTAACTTGCTTTGTGTGAAATTCACTCTGGAAACTAATCCAAGGTAAACAAATGATAAATAATAAGCTAACAATTTGCACAGACCTTCCTTTTAGTGAATTTAAACAAAATCACTAATGAGGAGATCCCGACTTTTTAATTTTGAAAAAAATGTCTTCAAATGCGCACGTACTAGGCGCATAGAATTTATATCTAGGGTCAGTTTCAACTTATATATATATATATATATATATATATATATATATATATATATATATATATATATATATATATATATATACGCATCACACTGATACATTTTTTGAGTTCCTTCTTTTTGCAAGTGGCTTAGATAAGTCACTTAGCCAGGAAAATCGGCACAGGTTTTTCCGGAAAATTTTGTCTTTTATTTCGGAAAAAATTTATACCTCCGGAAATAAAAACGTACGGGCAACTAAATTTGGTACGCATGTTTGTATTATAAAGGGCAAACAGTGCACCAAGACTTAAGTCTGTAGGTTTAAAGACCAAAAAGCTATGGTCATTAAGAAAATTGGGATTATCCTCAAAACAGTCGCTAGTTGAAACGTCAAAATTGGCAACATTTAGACAAAGAACCGGAAACAAATACGGATTATGTAAACTAAATGTCGCAAGAAGAGTGTTCTGCAAACCCTTAGGTTCCAGTTTCAACCGTCCTTTTCCTTCATTTTACTAAAATATTTACAGAAAATTCATTTCGAATAGATCCTTTCTCTGATGCTTTAGCGGTAGTTTTACTCAAATGTATGGTTTAACGGTCTATACTTTTTAGTTAATTTTCGTAGAAAAAATTCGTCAATGAGGAGACCGCGACTTTTGAATTTTAAAAGATTTCTTCAGATGAGCGCAAACTAGGCCCCCTAGAATCCATATCCGGGTTTACATTCAGTTTTTATCTATTTACATATATACAGGGTGACGCATTTCTACGGTAAAGCTCAATATAATTGTTGTTATACAAGATAAAAGAAAAAATTCTATACGGTACTTATAGTGCCTCTTTCCGCATCTTACAAAATTATTTTGACAATCACAGTCTGACCCATAAGTCGTTGGTGATCCCTAGAATTGTTTTTTCGAACACCCTTATGTTATTGAATTTTTGCATTTTTTTGATCGAAATATGATGAATCTTTGTAAGAAAAAAACGAGACGCAGTAAGTGCAACTTGGTAGCTAATTTACATTAAATGCTTCATATTTTAATAACAACTCCATTTGCTATTAACCCTAACGTTTGTTGGCTAGAAAACCAGTTTTCTGGGAAACATTTTAAGTTTATTATCAAACAATAAGTTATTTTGATAAAATATGGTGCATGTGTTGCAAAGTTCACTTTCTTAACGCACTGGCTGCGTCCAGACTTTTGATATTCTCAACACACCTTTAAAAGTCCCATATAATCTTGCGTTCGCGTTGCAAAGATCAGTTTTTCATAAATATATCGTTTCCTATGGACAAATCGTTATTAATGTTGTTAAAAAAATTGTGGACCAAAAAATTCTCTACAATCTAAGTACTTAAGCTTTTTGTTTATCATCAACCGTCTCTGATATCTCGCGAAGAGGGTGGGAGTCCATGTCCGTATATAGGTCAATGCAATGTCAAATATATCGCCATACGGCTTAAAAAGTTAATTATCAAGGAAAAATGTCATAACTATCCTAGGGGACTATCTACCAGTTTTCAACATATTCACTTCTCCATGTGTCCCAGCTGCTGAGGTTAAAGGACAAGGTAGGTAATGCGAAGCGTTAATTTTGTAGGGGTTTTATCCCTCTTTCCTAAAAAAAAAAACGTTTACTATGGCTAACAAGCAACATATTATTCGACAGTTTAAGTATCCTTTAAGGCAAAACAAATTTAATATTAGACTTTATTTTGACTGGCTTCCACAACAAGATTTTATGTGTCTGGAAGAACAGGGTATTACAGTATTCAAAATTTATTCACTAAAGTTTAAACAAACTTAAAAGTCTAGAATATAATTCCCATCTTGTCGCATTTGAATTCAGACAAGGATCGTTATAAATTTAAATTTACACAAGTTATCTTAATTATATAACTTACAGGCATTTCTTGTTTTAAAATTTTACTAATTAACTATTAAAATGAAATACGTATTTTGCACAGTGAAGTAAACCATAAGATGCTACTTTCACCTTTAGTGGAAGTGTTGAGCTGTAAAGCGCGCTTTGTGAAAAATTTCACCTTTAATAACGAGAAAGTTATTTGTTCTGTGAAATTTTCACATTACTGAATTAACGTCTGTGACAAAAACTACAATCAAACACGCTTGCTCAAACTCTAAAAAGTATGCTTTATTATTTTACTATGATGTCAAAAGTTGTTTTTTCTGTTTTTTAATAAAAAAGCTCAAGGACTTTTGTATCTGAAAGACACGGATACAAATTAAATATTAAAGGTTATTCAAAAGGTTGGTGGTTATAGACTTTTAGAGAAAATATAATTATTTGTACATGATATAAACTAGTGTCTTAAATTAAATAAAGATGAAGTTATTAATTTTAAAAACTAAAAAGCAGTCTTATTAATATATATATATATATATATATATATATATATATATATATATATATATATATATATATATATATATATATATATATATATATATATATATAACATATAACAATTCAAACGGACCTTAGTTTCGAGTTCTAGCGGCACAAATTTACGCTCATTTAAGAACCTTTTTACAAAATCTCATCATTCATACCTCTCTATTAGCGAATGTTTTAAATTAAAAATTTGCTAAAACTGTCATTTTTAAAACGGTTTATAGCACCGAACAAGGAATTAAGCTAGTTTTTTTATACAGGAGAGGAGAATGCATCATGCAGACCTCATTCACAACACCTTAGTGTGTGGGGTATCGGGGTACTGTAAGACTCGTACTCACTAAACTCCTCTCCCTGGAGTATCGGAAGTCAGTCCATACCTCCGTCAAAAAGAACTCACACAATTACGTTTGGATGTTTTCAGTCTGTTTTTGCTGCGAGGGCGTTATTGGGTTAGTATAAGCTTTGGATGCCTATGCCTATGTGGAAGTTGCTCATCATAGACGGTGGCACTACGTAGAAGAGGGTTTTGATGAGAAGAGGCTTTTGCGAACTGAGTGGTGGATAGTTGAGTTATAAATTCAAGTATCGAAGGCATTTCCAAATTATAGTGAATCTGACTGTTTCTGACAAACCATGGCGCTCCAGCAACCATTCTAAGAATTTTATTCTGGATGATTAGAATGGTCTTGATGTGTGTGTCAGCCGCGGTGGCCCATGCAAGGGATGCAAAGGTCAAGGCTAGCCGGATTATGACTTTGTACATGAGCAGTTTATTATTCATGGACAATTTGGCAGTTCTGTTAAGAAGAGGAAAGAGCTGCGAGATGAACATCGAAGCTTTCCGTCGGGCATGTTGGACATGGATGCGCTATGTTAAGCGTTGGTCGAGGAAAACCCCGAAGTATTTGGCGGAGTCATGCCAGGAAATTAGACTGTCTAATGATACGTGTTCGTGAGGTGTGTGTCCCCTCTTGGAAAATGGGATTGCTGAACATTTATCGTGGTTTATGGCTAGACATGATTTCCTATACCAGCCTTTCAGCTCGTCTACGGTGGTTTGAAGGTGTTTGGTTATTATTTTTGGCTAAGTGGAGCTGCTGAGGATGGTAGAGTCGTCTGCGTATAGTGCGTATGTCACGTTTAGGGGCGGTGTCGGTATGCCTGCGACAAATATATTGCACAGCAGAGGGGAGATAGCAGAACCCTGCGGGAGGCCAGCCGTGGCTAAGTAAGTTCTAGATCTGGTTCCCAGGTGTTTGACCTGGAACTTTCGCTGTTGCAGGTATAACCTGATTAGCAGAATCAGGGGGAGATGATATTTAAATGACAGAAGTTTGTTCCGGAGGCCCGCATGCTATACCCTGTCGAAGTCTTGAGCAATGTCGAGAAATATTGCACCAGTTGTGTTTGTTGAATCTTTCGGTGATGTTTTCCACCACACGAAAGACTTGGTCTGTGATGAAGGGCTGGTGTCTGAAACCGAATTGCTCTTCAGGAAGGATATGGTTCTCAGAATGAATGAATGCGGCTAGTGTTTTCTGAATTAGTTTTTCGTCGATTTTGCCGATGACCGGGAGTAGGTTAATAGGCATGTAGTTCTGACGGAACATCGGATCTTTACTGGGTTTTGGGATGCTGATGATGTCGGCAAGTTTCCACGTGGATGGAAAATGTTGAAATCGCAGCATGGCATTCATGATCGTAACTATGTATACCACTGCTTTGCGGGGAGATTTTTCAAGGCTACGTTGGAGATTCCATCGTATCCCAGAGTAATCCAATTTTTTAGTGTTTTGATTATTTGGGAAACTTCTTCGAAAGTAGCGGGCTCGATGTTTGAGTCTGGAGTGGCGCGAAGCGCACTTGTGGCATAGCGGTGCGTTCTTGTGAGGTGCGACGTGCGACAGATCAACGTTGTTATAATTCGGGCTGAATTGCAACTCCAGATGATCCACGAATGCACTTGCTTTGTCCGTATCCGTATATACAATTCCGCTTCGGCCATGAAGTGGAGATATCGGGAGTTTTTGGGAGTGAAGGGCTTTTGCTATTTGCCAAATGGAATGGTCTTGGGCGGACAGGGTTTGCAGGCGATCGTCACAACTATTGTTGCGAGTTCTTGTAGGGCGGATCGTACTGTTTGATGAGTGTTTGTATCTCGTTTGTCGGTGGGGTTTCCGGTGCTTTAAACTAGTCTGCGCACGCGGTTCTTTTCTAGTATCATTTCTTTGATACTGGACGCAAATGGGGTAGATTGCTTTGGACGGGGTACGTCCTTGATGCACGGTTGAATTTTGGACTGTAGGTTATCCACTGCATCCTCGACTTCGGGGGTGCTGCGTATAACCGGAATATTGCCAAGGGTATTTTTGAGGTGTTCTGTGAAAAGTGGCCACAGTACCTTCTTCCTTGGGAAGTCGGGTTATTTATATAAGATTAAAAGAAGCGGATAATAAGTGATTATTCATTTTACAAACTTATACGTGTAACTTGACAATTTAAAAATGTTGTTAATAATAGTTATTTACATAACAAGTAGGATATAGACATTATTATATATAAATATTACGGCAGTGCCAGTGGCCTTGGTACTGGTAGACTAATGGTAGAATACCTGACCAGCTTATCTAGGAGACCTGGATTTGAATCCCACTCAGGGCAATCAAATTTTAATATTTCTAGACGTTGTTTAATAAATGTCCCAACGAGCCAAATGTCATTTAAAATGTCATTAACGCACTAGTGCGTTAATAAAAGTCATTATGACATTCTAAACAGTTTCAAATCATATTTATTATATGACAGTTGTAGACTTGTAGATAAAGATTTTGATTGCTTTTTCTTTTTTTTTTATTACTTAAAATATTCAATATTACTAAAATTAGTATATTTTAATAATTAAAAATATTCTAATATTTTATATAGATTATAACACATGCTATCTAAATAAAGACAGATTTTAAATAAAGTACATAATTATTATTATTTTATTTTTAATAATAAATTTACTGTTTGCCAATAGTTACAAATAACTCACTTATACATTAATAAAAACAACAATAAATAAAATTAGTCATGATTAGCAATAATAATACCAATAATTTCGGCAAACAAAAGGTCTGAAATTCAGATACGCACCGTGTGTCAGATTCTGCGCTTCCATTTAATCCTAAAATTTATTAAAATAAATACAAAATTTAAAGGAAACGATATAATACTGGCGGATAATGGTAACAAATGTATATTAAATAATTAAGAAGTCGGCCCCACCCAGAACAAAAAAAAAACTACAAATGATACAGGTAATAAGAATAGTTAACAGATGAAAAGAACACAAGCGATTTATTTTGAGGATTATTATGAAACTAAAATACCTACCTATAAATAATCTAAATTTCAATTACTTTTAATAAGTACAATACTCGTTACTTTATACTCGTTATTGTACAATGAAAATAGTAAAATATAGTAAAAATATATAAAAATTCAGTACAAATATATGTAGCAAAATGTAACAAATACTCTTCTATTTTGGTATTTGAATGTTTTTGTGTGACTAAAATACTCTTTTTTACATCTCTACTGGTAACTTAGTTATGTATTACATATTGTGTCTGTAACAGGTGATTTTCATACCTGGCTTTGAACACATACATAGTTTTAGAAGTTAAGTCATTACACTATTCATGGAAAAGGTGATAGAATATGAAAATATTTTGAAAATTCCTTTTGGGTGGCGACGTATTGAGATTGTGAAATTATAACAAGCTGGAACACTGCATGCCAAAACGGAATATAATTTTTAACTGAAATTATTTTTAACAACATTAAAAATATTATTGTTCAAAAAATGATGACATTTTTCTAATAAATCTAGAACACAGAGTTCATTATAGCCAACATTTATCATCGTAATTTGCTTTGAATATCCAAAATCTTCTTTAGCAACAGCAAACAAACAATTATTTTTCTTCAAACAAAACATTTGTATTTGCACCTGCACCATGTATTTTGCTGTAATATAAAGACTTGACGTTGCATATCTATTATAAGCCTTTGAAGAAGTCAAGCATTTAATGTCAACTAAAAAATCATCGCGTATTCCATCAAGTGATGCTCCAATAAATGGTTGCTCGGGAACAAGGATTAATCCGCACCGCTGGATTTTCTGTCCCATTTGTTTCTCGACTAATCTTAAAACTTCTCCTTCAAGTCTTCTTCCCCTAGACCTGACCTGACCTGACCCCATCTCACCACCCCACCCCCGCCGTAGTTCTGCAATGGACTACATCATAAGCTTTTCAGCTTTTGAAGCGGTAATTCTTAAGTAACGTAACTCGTGCCACAAAGCACTCTCCCCTTGATCTACTGTTATCTTGGAAACATCCCTGCAAACGTCTTCAGTCAATATTTCTGTACAAAATGTAGAAAACGTATCTGCTGTTGTATAATCCGATTCAGTCACATATTCTTCTAGTAATTATGTAGAGAAAATTTTTTCGCTGTCTTTCTTGAAATATTTCATCAGCACGGTATGGGTGGTTCCCAGCTCTAGACTATAGTTTACAAACGACTGAAAAAAAACTGGTGTCGTTTGTAGTTTGCAGTGGATTCATTTTAAACAAATCTTCGGCTTCTACAAACCTTAAATTTGTGCCAACATTTGAAAGCGTAGACTTTTTTCAATAGCATTCGGTAGAAGTTTTTGGTGGTTCTTCGCTACCTCTGTGCACCCAACCTAGTAAAGCAACTGCATGTTTACAACCTCCTATAATTAATAATAATATATTAGATAATATAGTTTATTTTTGTGTTAAGAATAAAACTGGGATTAACAAGTTTCAAACATCACAACCTTGCAATGGTCAAATAATTATTTTAACATGACTGACTGAGGTATGTAAACACTTTCAAAATTTTAAAACTACATACCTAGAGATGCAGCATAATCCTCACTTTAAACTGACAAAATCGTTTCATCTTTTTCATTGCACTCTTGTTTCTCAGTATAAGCCTTCTTCCGAACACTGTGCTCCGGAGTAACTCCAGCCTTTACAATTCAAACATCACCGTCTCGTTTTACCTGCACCCAGCCGATAGCACTGTCTCCATAACTTTCACGAGCAGATTTACAACAAGTATATATTTTTCTTGTAAATTATTTGAACGGAGAACATTTTAAGGTTATGCTTTTATTTACATTATATTTTATAATAAATTACTACATAAAATCCAACAAAGATGGTTACAGGATAAAGCAAGGTTCTTATCAGACACATACCTCCCAGCTTTCACTTCTTTTAGCTCTGAACCCATGAAATTCGGGTTGTTTCCTAAGAACGCAAACATTGCTACTACATCAATTTTTTGTAAATTATCAGATTGTCCTTGGACAAATCCAACTTCCGTAGCCATATTATAAGACGGTACAGTTTTTAAAATAATTAATACGAGTATATAGATATTAACAATAATATAAGTTGATAACAATAACTATTCGGCACACGTAAGTCGCATAAACACTAATGGTGAGATGAGGATCTCTGTGTAAGTAAGCGATACTCGTTTTGGCCGATACCGGATCGTGACGTCACAGTAGGCCGCCTTTGTTTACTGCTGCGTTTTCGCGCGCAGACAATTATTTTGATTTTCTATATTTTTTATAGGAAAACTATTAGTTAAAAATTTAAATTTTATATGGCAATTGATTTTATACAATGTGGCGAATTGAATAAGGGGAGAATAAAAAATGTGCAAATTCCTCATGGTTTTCACTCCTTTCTTGAAAGCTAATAAAGTGTCTACATTCCGTACATCTTGTGACAATGCATTAAACAACTTGCAGCTATTGTAGAACAGTGACTTTTGGTACAGAGCTGTGAGATGTCTGTCAGTTTGCAGGTTATTTTTATCTCTTGTGGTATAGCCATGTTTAACTGCATTGCGTGTGTATTTGGTCTTGCTTTTAAAAACATTGGCCAGCACTTCCGGGGTGTAAAATTGATGTTCCTTTTCTTGCTTCTGATTCTGTTGAAAAATAAGTTGAAAATACATACATAAAAGCTTTTTTTAAAGCTCATTATCCTAACTAAATTGGGTTTGATCTTTTACGGCATAACATGCAAAAGGTTTCAGAGAAGACAATAGGCTATTGAAAACCCAGATAACAAGTTTCTACATCTGTTTTTATTATGTACAGGTTTACATCTACAACAACAATCCATAAATTAAGAGAATTTTTAATGAAGGTATAAGAATAAACATCTTTAATATGCTCCATGTACGTCTCGTAATATATATGCATAAAGAATGTATATCAGTATAACGCTGATAATGCTCAAATCGAGATTCTCGTCCACCTCTCCGAATTGACCCTACAATCAGCAATTTTAACACTATCAGGTAGGCTTACTCGAAGCAGCATGAATAATGCATGTATGATAGACCTGCTGAAGCACACTTGGAATACTAACATGGGACACGAGACTGAATAACAACAACAAAACAATAAATAGCACACTTGCTTTAGCTACTGCACCTTGTCGCTCATGAATAGCTTCTAAAAGTATTTCAGCAATTTGCAGAATATATTTTACTCACTTGCAATCAAGCACTCATTGATATTTATGTTCACTTTCATCCAGTCTTGCATTAGAAGTTGGGCTATATACAGCTTTATTTACTTAGGAATATCTGCGAGCTGTTGACAATGGAGCTCATTTATTATTTTGATGAGTTTTTATCAAATTGCAATCGCTAGTTCTATTCGTAGACGTTACTATTGTTGTTAGATCACGTCTGAAAGTATAGAAAGTACCTCTAGAAAGTGCGAAAGAATTAAAAACTGTCGATAAAAATTATATTATTGGAGCAAAATTTAACATAACTGATAAAGGTAAACTTAGATAAATAAACAAATTGATTTCCACTATTTTATTGAATGTATAACTTCAGCGAAACTGCAGTTATACATTCAGTAAGATAGTGTAAATCAGTTTGTTTATTTATCTAAGCTGGCAATGGATTTACATAAATGATCGGCCTCCACAATATGATAAAGGGAACTTATTTTACACATGCGCTATTTAAAATCAAAGAAGTTCTTTCTGTTTTTTATGGTCGGTCTATTTACGCGACTATAACCAATCAGCAACACCAGGAAGCAGTTTCGCCTTACTTTCCTGGAAATTTTGCCAAACCCCTGCTTTTATGTAAGGAGGGTAGGGATTCTTAACGTGTCCAACATAGCATGGACACGGGACCGACGGCTTTAGACCCCCTCTGAAGGGAGGAACATACAGACATTCGATTTGCGAACATACAATGCCAGAACCTCGGTTGACGTTAATTGTAGAGTATGTACTGAAAAAGTGAAAGGAGACTGCTGGGAGAGAACCCGGTACCTTTCGATTCAGAGGAACATGTTTTTACAACTGGACCACTGAGGCTCTTCTCTCAAAGAAGTCTGGGATTGATCAGGAAGGCCCAGAATTAGGTTGGATGCATACGTCGCGCTAAAAATTGCCATGCTCCTAAAACGGCTCTCACATATTTATGTCTGCTTCAAGGCGTATGCTTTAGCCATGCTCCTAAAACGGCTCTCACATATTTATGTCTGCTTCAAGGCGTATGCTTTATCTTGAAGTTTATGTGCACCCATATATTTTTAACCGGACTCTTGTCAGGAGAATATGCTGACTACAAAATGGCTTTGATCCTGTTTTTGCCCAACCAAGTTATTTTTAACCTAAAAGTATGGCAACGAACGTTGTGTCATTGTAATCGTCAACAATGAGGATACAAGACATTTGTTTTCAAATTATACCATCCATAATGCCCAGTTCAGTAGATCTACGTAGTAAAATCGCGCATTAGATAATGGTTTTCATATAAAACTTTTATTTCGGCGTTGTACGCATATTTCTGCTTAGTATCTGTAACGGGTTACCGCCAAGCCAAAAAAAAGCTTAATTCAAGATGAAGAGGTTATTAAAATTCGAAAGTCTTGGCAATCTAGATGTCTTAGCTGAATTTTGTCTCCCGTAACAGCTGGTATATTTCTAGGTGATTTGCTCTGTAACCGCTACAAGTGAACGACTGACGACCAGTTTTGAATGCAACAAAAATCCTCCCTGCCTTGTAGTTAAGTTTTTCACAATATCAAATTGGATTTTACCAGATCGAAAAACATTTGTGAGAAAAAAGATTAAGGTTGGACACTATGTCTGGCAACTGAAACAAAAAGCAGAATCACCCCAAGAACCACAAAAATAATAACACAGCGTTATGAACTACATACCTATTTCGACTACGAAGTCCTTATCAGTAGCTGTCGCTAAAATAACTGTATGGGGAATGTTATCCTATTTATCTACATAAACTATGCACTAAAAATTATGTAATCCCGATGGCGCAATGCCGGATGATGCAATACCGGATGATGAAATCCCGGATGATGCAACACCATATGATGAAATATCAGGTGCCTCAGTACCGGATGATGTAACAGCGGGGGACGTAATTCAAGGTTACTATTTTTATGTCAGTGGATACGCCTAACCGGTTGTGTCGACGTTGAAAGCAACGATGGATTATTTCGTGCTATTTCAAACAGTGCTCAATTAACCGAACCCATGCCTGAATTCACCTTGCGGATTTCCAAACAAGTTTACTTACGAAATGGAGAACAACGACCAGTTGCCCTTCTTTAATACTCTTGTCATCAAAAATATAAGGTTAGAATTTGAGATTTTTAGGAAAGAAACTTACAAATCGCTTGATACCATCAGATTCAAATCACTCTTTTGGTCACAAAATCTTGAGTTTGAGCTTTGTTTTTCGTAGCTTACTCAGTTTTCCTTTGAGTAGAAAGCGTTACAATTCAGAGATAAACAAAATTATAGATATTGCGATTTATAGAGGTTTCTCTCCAGACATTGCGTATAGATTAGTTACTAAGCATAGGTGGAAAATGTCGATATTGCGACATTGAAGAATGAATCTGATGAGCCACCCAAAACTTTCGCTGCCCTTCCTTTCTATACTTTTATTACAAAAGGCTTAGAGAAAAAATTTAAATATAACGACTTGAGAGTTGTTTATGAAGTTAATACTTTGAAGAACCTTTTGGGTGGGCCAAAGGATACTATTGACTTCCAACAAAAATCAGGGATTTATTAAATATATTTAATAATTGCAAGAAAATCTATATTGAAGAAACTCGGTGATCAATAGCAACACGATTCAAAGACACATAGCTCATTTCAGATTCAATAGAGCAGAAAAATCAAGCATTGCCCACTATATGACTGACTCAAGGTAGGCAATAGTATTCTTAAGTTGTTGAAGGCAATCACGGATTATCGCAAGTTAGATGCTGTGGAAAGTTTGGAAATCGGCAAGGTGAATCCACACAATTTGATGAATTCAGACATGAGTGCGGTCAAATCAGCACTTCTTGAAATAGCACGAAATAATCCATGGCTGCTTTCAACATCGAAACAACCAGTTGGGCGTATTGACTCACACAACAATAGTCATTGAATTGCGTCACCCGGTGTTACGTCATTCGAAATTATATCATCCGGTACTGAGGCATCTGATATTGTATCATACGGTGTTGCATTGGCCAGTATTTCATCATCCGATATTGCATCATCAAAATTAAATCATTTAGTATATAATTTAGGTACATAAATAGGATAATTTTGCACATACAGTTAGTTTAGCGACAGCTACTGATGATGACAATTTCGTTGTCGAAATACGTATCTACCGTATAACTCCCTGTTATTATTTTTGTGATTTTTTGGGAGATTCTGCTTTTTGTTTCAACATTTGTGAGGATTGATCGTACTCTAAGAGAAACGGGTAAAAATAAAGTAAAATAAAAATACTTAAACCAATGATTTGAAAATTTATTTAAGGGAGCTTTTTACCACGTCGTGCTTAAGTAGGTCTATCAGGAAGAGCGAAAGCCAGAGGTAGAAGAATATGTTATCAATGACATTGCTGATAATCCACCTAACACGCTAAAGAAGCTCGCGGCTCAACTAGACACAACAAAATGAGTTGTTAATGAAATTTTTAAAGAACAATTGCTTTATTCCTTCTATAATCAAAAGATAGACATAATGTCCCCAGATGATTATCCTGCAAGAGCATGTTATGCAAACTGATTTTGACAGCACTTCAGAGAAAATCCAAATGTTACCAAAACTGTTTTGTTTACCGGTGAATAAATTGTAATACTCTACATGTCTGGTATTAGGAAATTTCCCATGCATTAGGAAAGAGCAACCACCAACAAAGGTTTATGATTAATATGTGGGTGGGAACCTATGGGAATTATTTGATTGGGCTCTTCGTTTTAGAATAAAGGTTAAATGGTGCTTGGTATTTGCAAATCGTGCAACATACTTTCAATAATTTGCTGCAGGCCTATATCCATTAGATTTATTTTTTTGGAGTTATCTGAAAGAACTTGTTTACTTAACTTCAGTTAATACCAGGGAAGAGCTACTTCGAAGGATAATCCATTTTTGCGATATTGCAATGTTGTTCCAAGTTCAGCGACAAAAAATTCGTAGGAAAAGAAAGTATATTGAAGTTCAAGGTGCTTATTTTGGACACCTTATTTAACCAGCAATTAAAACTAAACTTGTTCCTCTTAAGCCACGACCAATCCTTACAAAAGCATGTTAGCATTACTCCATAATAATTTTTAAGTTTATTTGTTTCTAATAATATCTGGATCAAATTATGAGTATGCAAAAGTAGTAGGTTTTTTTTTTTTTTTTTTTTTTTGTTCCCTCAGGGCTCGTCCGCGGCCTTGCCGCCCCGATAGCACCGCAACCCTTGGTTGATTGTGCATACCCCTAGTCTTACTCCACCCATTCCAAAATCACTGTGCCTTGAACTAGTCTGCACAGCGATTGGTAGGGTGAAGTTTTATATTGCTCTGTCTCCGGTCTAGAGTGACCGTAGATCAGTTGTCTTTTCCGGTCCAGAGCTATACACTCGCACAAGATGTGCTGGGCTGATTCCTCCCCCTCGCCGCAGAGTCTGCATGCGAGGTCCCCTTCGAACCGCCCCATTTTATGTAGGTGTTTCTTGACGGCCATGTGTCCCGTCAAGAGACCTGTTGTGTTTCTGAGCTGTCCTCTGCTAAGGTTTAGCAGCTCCACAGCTCTCTTTGAACTGGGTCCGTCAATTATTGACTTACCATGTCTGAGCCCTGGACAGTCCGCCCAGTACACCTTGTGTTGGTTTCTGACCCAGGACTTAATGGCTCCCCTGGCAGTGCTCTTTGACACGCCCAGAGCCGGTTCTGGTCCCATAAATGGTTCTGCTGACCCCCTCTTTGCGAGACTGTCAGCTTCTTCATTGCCTTTGACCCCCGAGTGACCCGGCACCCAGATGAGGGTCACCTCATTCTGCCCAGCCAGGTCGCTCGTCTCGTCTCGGCACTCACTCACCAGCCAGGAATTTACCCGTGGGCTACTTAGTGCCTTAAGGGCTGCCTGGCTGTCTGTCGCTATGAGGATCCGCTTGTTGGTGTAGCCCCTCCTCTTGTTCTCCCGCACACAGTGCAGGATGGCGTACATCTCGGCCTGAAACACCGTTGCATGGGCTCCGAGGGAAATACTGTGACTTACCCTCGGTCCTTCCGAGTAAACACCTGCCCCCGTCCCACGCTCCCCGCCAGATCCGTCCGTGAACCAGACGAGCGCGTCCCGTGGTATGCCCGGTGTCTCCTCCCGCCATGCCCCGCGATCAGGGATTTCCACTGTGAAGTTGTTTTCCCTGCACATTCGCGGGCTCGCGAAGTCTGACCTCATTTCAAGCATGGGTTCCTTCACGATCTCCTGAATTTTGCAGTGGCCCCTGAAGCCTGGGTTGATCTTCAGTCTACCATTGCAGGCTAGTCTGTATAGTCCTAGCCTGGCCTCTCCCATAATAACGAAGTGTAGGGGGGGTAGATCCAGCAACACCTCCATGGCGGCTGTTGGGGTTGAAGACATGGCCCCTGTGATGCCTAGGCAAGCCATCCTTTGGATCTTGCCTAGTTTTTGTTTGGCACTGGATTGTGTCACCTTAGGCCACCAGACCAGTGCCGCATATGTTAACGATGGTCTGACCACCCTTGTGTACAGCCAGTGGGCCATACTAGGTCTTAGTCCCCACGTTTTTCCATATAGCCGCCTAGTGACGGCTAAGGTCATGACTGCCTTACGCAGTATTTTTCC
The DNA here is from genome assembly GCA_964006375.1 of Tillus elongatus. Lineage (NCBI taxonomy): Eukaryota > Metazoa > Arthropoda > Insecta > Coleoptera > Cleridae > Tillus > Tillus elongatus. The sequence continues at coordinate 36,130,773 of OZ023269.1, forward strand.
AATGTGACCATTCCAGGTTAGCTTAGAGTCCAATACGACCCCAAGATATTTTACCTCCCTGGCCATTGGAACGCTTCTACCGTATAGAGTGAGAGTTCTGTGGCTTTCACACTTCCTCCTCCTCGTAAACGGCACGACGGTTGCTTTCTCGGGGCTCACCCCGAGCCCTTGATCAACCGTCCACCCTTCCACCACTTTCAGTGCAGTCTGCATACGCTCCCACACTGCCTGTGTGACCTTTCCTCGGACTATGATGACAATGTCGTCCGCATAGCCCTGTACCTCATACCCCCCTCCCGAGAGCCTCCCCAGCAGGCCGTCCACGACTAGACACCAGAGCAAGGGAGACAGAACGCTCCCCTGCGGACACCCCGCCGCGACCCCCGCCAGCAGAGTCCCTCCCGCGAGTGAGGTGAACACCGCCCTGTCCCTGAGCATGGAACCGATCCACCTGCAGCAGGTCTCCTCTATTCCACGCTCCCGGGCAGCTGCCAGAACCGATCCGAACGAGGTGTTGCTAAAGGCCCCCTCTATGTCTAGGAAGGCCCCCAGCGCCACCTCCTTGTTCTCCAGCGTATTCTCCAGTTTCAGCACCAGTTGGTGCAGTGCTGTTTCTGTTGAGAATCCTGCTCTGTATGCATATTGTCCGCAGTGTAGAGGATATGCTTCCAGTACACCGCCACTAATGTGCCGGTCGAGCAGTTTTTCCACTGTTTTCAGCAAGAAGGACATGAGACTTATTGGCCTCAGGGACTTTGCCTGGTCTGTTGGACGCCCAGGTTTAGGAATAAATACAACCCTGGCCAGTCTCCATGCCCTCGGAATGTACCCCAGAGCCAGGCTGGCCCTCATAATGAGGGTAAGCACCGGCGCCAGTATATCTATCCCCTGTTGGAGCATGATGGGCATTATTCCATCAAATCCCGGCGATTTGTATGGCTTAAAGCTGTTAATGGCCCATCTGATTTTGCTCCAGGTAACCACCTCTTTAGCGACTGTCCAGTCTACTCTAGATGCCCGCCTATAAGGCGCCTCTATTTCTGAGTGTTCCCAGTCCGGAGGTGATTGGTTTATTATGTTACAGCCGGGGAAGTGCGTCTGGAGTAAAATTTCCATAGTTTCCTCCCCCGAGCTTGTAAAGCCTCCCGTGGGTGTTCTAAGGGAGCCTATGTTAGTCTGAGGGCCCTTAGACAGGATCTTGTGTAGTCGAGCACTCTCGGACGTGTTTTCCACTTCTTCGCAGTGCCTCCTCCACGACTCCTTCTTGGCGTCCCTCAGTCTTTTGTTATAGGTCGATAGGGCCTGTCTATATTCATCCCATGCTCCCGACCTTTTGGCCGCGTTAAACAGCTTACGAACCTGCGTCCTCCTTTGCCTGAGGTCCTCGTTCCACCATGGGACGTTCCTGGTGGACACCCTCATTTTCAGGGGGCAGTTGGCGTTATAGGCCGAGGTAATTGCGTCTCGCAATTGGACTGCTGCAATCTCGAGGTCTATTGAATCCCTTATGGCCCTCTCAACCCCCCGCAGTTCCACAGCTAGGTCTGCCCTGTAGGCTTCCCAGTCCGCCTTGCGGGGGTCCCGGTACCATACCGTTTCTCTTTCGACTTTGGCGATTTCAAACCGGATGTATCTGTGGTCTGAGCTACTCACTTCCCCAGACACAGCCCAGCTTTTAACAAAGTCACCCAGAAACTGGGTGGAAACTGTTAGGTCTAAAACTTCCTCACGCCGTGTTGTGACGAATGTCGGTTTATTACCTCTATTCAATATGTCTAAATTAAATTTCATAAAGAATTGTAAAAGTGCCTCACCCCTAGAGTTTGTGTCCGAGCTACCCCACAACTCATGGTGCGCATTCGCATCCATGCCGATGATGGTCTGCCATCCACCTGCTCTGCTACCCACCATCAGCTGCTCCAATTCGTTGGGTGGAGGAGGGTCCGTGCTGTCCCCTGGCAGATAGGCTGACGCGACAGTAATGTCCCTCAGCCCATCCGCTCCTCCACATCGGATTTTGATCGTTGCCAGGTCCCTGGAACAGAAATTCATTAGAGGGAGAAACTCTATCCCTTCCCTGACAAAAATGCAGGCCCTCGGATTCTCGCTGGACCTGCTGTAGATGAGCTTTCCATTAGCTCCGCCGAGTCCCTTGATCTCTCCTTTGTAGGAGTACGGTTCCTGGATGAGGGCCACATCCGTGTTCCTCAGAGCCATTAGTAGTCCGGCCGTGGCTGCCCTACTGTGTTGGAGGTTGACCTGAAGGAACCTAAGTCCCATTAACCCTTAATTGCTTCCCCAGTGGGCGGAAGCTAACCCTTCCCATGCCCCAGAATGCCTTGAAGGAGGTTCCTTCAAGGGCTCTGTAAGATGTCGGGTCGATCGAGAAGGCGAGCGTCTGTCCTTTCTCCTCTGCCTTCCTGCTTAGAACCGACCAGTGTTGCGTCCCCAGTTCAGGGTTCTGGATCTTAAGTCTGCTGATCACCGTCTCCTGCGGGACGGTGTCAGGGATCCGTACGAGGACCTTGCGTCTCTTTGGGAGTTCCTTGGGCTCGACGGCTGTCAAGTCCGCCCCCTCCCAAATCTGACCGAGGCCCCCGATCGTTTTCCGCAGCCAGTCCCGCGACTGCGGGCCGGCACAGGTTATCCAGAGGATGCCCCCCGTCAGGCGCGTCCGGTGGAACTGAGGCGGGCTCTCCCCTTCCTGAAGAGAGTCCACTGCAGCTACCACCGCAGCCTGGATCAGGTCCGCCTTCCCCTGGTCTAGCGTGACCTCAGGATGGCGTCTGTCAATCACCGCCATCCCGAGGCCCTCCGCAGCCTCCCTGTAAGAGCCAGTCTGCGCCGGTGTTCCGGCCTTAGTTCCTTTGGGAGGTCTGTCTGTAGTAGGCGTGCTAGAGCCAGAGCGCGGCGTCTTCCGACTCGCACTCTCCTCTTGCGCCTTTACAGGCACCCTGGCCCTTTTGGAACGTCTGTCTGTAGTGGGCGTGCTAGAGTTCGAGCGCGTCCTCTTCTGACCCGCACTCCCCTCTTGCGCCTTTACAGGTTTCTCGACCGTCCAGGTCCCGGCCGCCATTTTTTGCGCCCTCCGGAGCTTCTTTCTTTGCGCCCCGGAAAGACGCTTGGACTGCCGGGGCAGTCCCTCTACTCTAACAGTAGAGGCCTCACTGGTGGAGGGGCCCCCGGAGTCCGCGGAGCTCGCCGCCCTCCGGTGGGACCCAGCCTCCAGCTTGGGTGTCGGGGACAGGTCTCTGGCCGAAGCTACCCCCTGATCCCCCGTATCTACGCCGGTCGTGGGACCTCCAGAGTCCGCTGCCGCACCCTGGCTCGTCTCCGTTTCCGGGATAGACTCAAGGCTCAAGTCTGTAGCCGGAGCCACTCCTCGAGCCTCATTGGTTTTGGTTTTATATGTATTTATAATCTTCATGTTGTTCCCACGAGAATGGGGGAAATACTGTCCACACCATCAGAACCCCCTGTGTGGTGCAAGGCGGGTTACTCTGGAGGGTTGCCTGGTACTCCAGAGGTTCCGTTCACGACACCATCGCCCTGGTGCCATCCATCCATAGGCACGGGTCACGTGACACCGTAGATTGGGGGAGTTTAGTTCGACCTCCTTGTCTAGATCCGTCATGTTTAGTTATTAGCAGGGTCACCTCGTGCAAAGTAGTAGGTTACTTATTATTGTATATTTATGAATCGACTCTAAATAAAAAGTGAAAATAATTATAAAAATGTTATAATAATTAGTGTTAGAGTTACCATGGCGATACAGACACTCGGGGTTTAGGTTTTCTATTTAAAAGAGATGAGTTGAGTTGATCTTCTTTATCTCACCAGATGTCTTTGGCAGCATGTTCCAATATCCATATAGTAAATTTCTAGATCGAAAGAAAATGTGCTGATCCCTTGAATAACTCGAGTCGTTTGGATCTATATTAGATAAGGGTCATAAATTTGTCGACCAGAAGATCAAAGTAGGTCTTAGACATCTTACCTTTATTACAAAATAAACAAGCGATCGTTCTTGGACAACAACTTTACTTCAGACTAGTTCGTTTACTTTGACGCGATATAAATACACGGTAGCTAGTTTTTTATTTTAGAATTTTTCTTCCGCTGAAGATGTTGACATGGTCAACGAAACGATCGTAAGAGGTCTCTGAAATATGTGTTTTGGTGATTTGGGTGTTCTCAAAGTGTACTTATTAGTGCTGATAATATATTTTAGTATATGAAACTGTTTATCTCGAAAATGGTTAATTTTTCTTAAACAAATGTGAATTACCTTTTTTAACAGAAAGACCCAGATTATTTAAGAAGGAGTTTTTAGTTTTTAAAAATGACACCTTTCAAAATGTTGACCCCACAAGTGCGTAGCTAGGCCCGTTTCTGGCTTCCCTGGCAATGTACGAGAATTACTCTAGTTTTTTAGTTAGGCCTTACAACGTTACAAAATTTTATTAGTATATCAGGGTTACTTAAAAGTTGGAATTGAAAATGTATATCTTCAGGTGCGCTTTTGAGCTCGATATTTTTGGTAAGAGGAACATTACAAAAAATGATTATATGAACTACCAGTATTATTTTGATCTTTTCTATGCGCTGGCAAAATATATTCCCCTATACTTACCAGAGATCCTATATATATATATATATATATATATATATATATATATATATATATATATATATATATATATATATATATATATATATATATATATATATATATATATATATATATATATATATATATATATATATATATATATATATATATTTGTGTGTGTGTGTGTGTGTAGTGTAGCAGGAGACACAGACCGGTTTCGTCCATCTTAGGACTACTCAATATGCCATAAATGCGCCCCAACAAGTCGGCGTTACCAGATACATTGCCATAGTATTCAATGGAGAACCTGATGTTGCGACGGTTCTAGGCTTTCACAACAACTTTCGAGTACACAGTGTAGGAAGAATTAAACTGTAGGCAGAAGCGTAGCGACCGAAAACAATTACTCGTCTGGCTAATACTACGACGGCCATTGAATTACGTCACCCGCTAGCGAATGTTACTCCCGTCCTGCAGGGACTTGCGTTTCTCCTGCTATATATCTTACCGCTCGATATTTTTTTCTCACGGTTTCCTTCTTGCTGCACTGGGTGTACTTGGAAGCCTAGAACCGTCACAACATCAGAGATATAGCATTGCGCTATTCTTAATTGCTTATATATATATATATATATATATATATATATATATATATATATATATATATATATATATATATATATATATATATATATATATATATATATGTGTGTGTGTGTGTGTGTGTGTGTGTGTGTGTGTGTGTGTGTGTGTGTGTGTTCGAAATATTTCTGCGGTCTTTAATGTGAGACACGCTTGGTTCTCGGGTTGAACCGCTTCCAGAATTTATTGCTACTCGACGTTTTGTCTCCTGTTTTGGAGCCATTTTAGAGGTAAAGAAAATATGTAAGGACATGAACTCTAGGGCCTCAATATGCCTACTCCTTAGAGCAGTGGACAATGGTGGGTTGGGTTGTTGTAGCCCGATTACGAGGCCTCACTCTGCGTACTGCCCAAATCTCGCCGGAGATCGTCTCTAAGGTCTCAGTGTGTTCAACTCTAGGCCTAAGAGAGATCTCTCTTAGAGAGTTCATGCCCTTACATATTTCCTTTTACTATTGAAAATGGCTCCAAAACAGGAGCCGAAACGTCGAGGTTCAATAAATTCTGGACGCGGTTCAATCCGAGAACCAAGTATATGTATATATATATATATATATATATATATATATATATATATATATATATATATATATATATATATATATATATATATATATATATATATATATATATATATATATATATATATATATATATATATATATATATATATATATATATATATATATATATAATACTAATTACCTATTACCCTGCGAAGCATGCTTGAACTTATGTGGCAAGAACAGAGACTTATATGCTGAACATGGGCAATGATTATGTCACTGTGTAACAAGCTAATTTGCATTTCAGTTCAGGCTATATACAGACAATGATGTTATGTTAATTAAGGCTAAATTAATATTTCACATTTGCAGAAAGCTACTTACCTCAATCCAACCTGCTATACCATCAAATATAAAATGCCATCTTTACTTCATATTTATTTCCTCTTTTCAATTAACAAAGTTTACACTTTAATAAACATAAAGCCTTCAAGAGGTCGTTATGTAATGGTACCGCCAATTATAAGGAAACAACTAAGGCGAGAATTTGATGAATAAGGTTGATAGCAATAAGGGGCCATAATAACAATTTCAGTTAATAAACGAAAATGTTCGGGAGCAACCGAAACTGTACATTATCTTTTGTTCAAGAAGAAACAGTTCTTGAATTATTCATAATGAAAGCTGGTGCTATAAGACTTGAAACGCTCTTCTATATAACTGCGACATGCTTCACTTACTCTGCCGGAATATTCTAATCCTCCATCTCGATCAATTTCTGGATAATTCAAAGATTGAGTTTTACGGAAATACTTACAGCCTGTTTTCGGATAAGACATCTCACTTGGATAGATACTGTAACAATGAAGTTTAAATTGCGTTATTTTTAGCTGCAAAGAATCTACTTGCAGAGAAAATGAGTTTTCTCAAGAAATAGTTTTATTTATTCTATAAGAATTGAATGACTACAACTAGCTAAATGTTTTCGGGTTAATAACTTTATTGATTAAATATTTTGTTTAGGTGTGCAAATCTGCTGTCTAGCGATTTAGCTGTTTTGAAACTTCTTAAAAACCAAACTAAATAATCCATTAATAATTAAAAAATGCGCTTATAGAAGCGAAGCTCGGGCTAAGAAGGGGTACCTAGGTCCAAGTCGGGTTACAAGAAGATCAAACTAGCTGCCTAATGTCCAAACAATCTTTATTGCAAGTACGAAACATCTAAAAATGTTTAACTTAAATAAAAATGATTAAACAAATAAAAGTTAAAGAATTATTTGAACAAAATAAGTGCCACCACCTCATATATATATATATATATATATATATATATATATATATATATATATATATATATATATATTTGCAGGGTGTGGCGCCAACATATTTAGTTAGCCGTTTCTCAATCACTACTCCGATTTTAAATTTTTAAATTTAAACACATACGAATGAGACAAATTCCAGTTCAGAGAAAATAGGTTACTTTATGTCAGACTTCCGGTTTAACCAGAAGTGACCATCAAATTGCTTATTTTTAATAAAACATGGTAAGTTTCATTATATTTTTAAATTCTGCATTTAATTTGAGATAAATTATTACTAATATACCATATGTGAAAATCAACCGTTTTCGACATTTTTCGAAAACGGTTGATTTTTTGAAAAATTTTTGAAAATTCTCGCGAAAACCCCGGTGAACGTTGCACGCTATCTCTGTGTGGAAATACAACTGGGACCTTTAGGTTAGCACATACACGACACGTTTTTACAATAGAACACCCTATATTTTATGAGCTATTTCGGTTCGCATCCAGTTTCCCTTTCAACGTGTATTAGCATTCCCTATACCCAAATTTCACCATTTCCCGATTATTTCAATTTTATTGGATTCACTTAATTCAAATTGTCACAATAGATTTAAAGCAGACGTTGGAACTTGACAATATGCTTGTTGACGTTTACATGTCAAAGGAGCATCAAGCGGAGCTTATTGTCATAAAGTCGAGATAATATCAGTCAACGCGGTGCAAAAATGGCAAATTTGCAGTACACAAACGACGATTTTTTGGAGCTTCTAATTATATATGGAGAGTGCTAATCAATTGTGGGGCGAACACGTCGTGCAATAGCAGAAAAGTACCCAAATAAACCAAAACCCAGCCACGACATGATAAAGAGGTTGCTGCAAAATTGTTCACAGCATTGATGTTTTCGTCCAAAACTACAGAAGCGAAAGCCACTCGTCGATAACGAGGTAAACGTATTGGAATTTTTTGTTGCTGATCCCAAGGCATCCATCAGGGTTTGCGAAGAAGAATTACGCTCGTCAACGAGAACGATTCACAGAATTTAGAGAAAGCATCATTTGATACCCTTGTCTTACCACCCGATACATGGTTTGCAACCAAACGATCCTCCTAGACGTGTTGAGTTATGTGTATGGTTCCTATTGAAAACACAAGAAGATGAGAATTTATGCAAGAGAATTATTTGGTGCTATGAGGCGAAGTTCTCAAAAAATGACCTGCACAATCGCCACAATAGTCACTTCTGGTCAGATGATAATCCCCATGTTACCAGGATCAACTATTTCCAAGACGGATGGTCATTCAATGTGTTTTGTGTAATTAAGAACGATAATATTTTTGGGATTAAAATATACGATGAAAATCTCACTAATTTGAATTAAGTGAATCCAATAAAATTGAAATAATCGGGAAACGGTGGAATTTGGGTATAGGGAATGCTAATACACGTTGAGACCGGATACACACCGAAATAGTTCATACAATATAGGGTGTTCTATTTGAAATAAGCGAGTAATTGTGATTTGAATTTTACCTAATGGCACGGCTAATTATTATCACCCTATATATTTAAAAGAAACGCTATTAAACGTTTCATCTAGGTGATAACCTGAGAGTCATCTGTGCAAAAACTAAGTCTTCTCAGTTGTATTTCCACAGAGAGATAGCGTCCAACGTTCACCTTTGGTTTTCGTGAGAATTTCCAAAAAAATCGAAACATTTCGAAAACGATTGATTTTTCACATATGGTATATTTGTAATAATTTATCTCAAATTAAATGTAGAATTCAAAAATATAATGAAAATTACCATGTTGTATTTAAAATAAGAAAGTTGATGGTTTAACCGGAAGTCTGACATAAAGTAAACTATTTTCACTGTACTGTAATTTGTCTTAGTCGTACGTGCTTAAATTTTCAAATTTCAAATCGAAGTAGTTATTGAGAAACGGCTAACTAAACGTCTTGGCGCCACACCTGTACATACAGGTGTCCCAACTAACATTTTAATCTCCCAAAATGTCTGATTTAGACCAAGTGTGGGAAAAATTTTAAAACAGGTCAATTTTAACTTGAAGGGGGACCAATTTTTTCTTGGTTTAAAAGTTACTATTGCATTCCCCTAGCGCCCAGAGCCTCTCCTTTAAAAAATTTAAATAGCAAGAGGGGTCGAATGACATATAACTTTGGAGTTGCTTGCATTATCTATGCAATCAAGTTTGTTTTTTCAAATTTGGGCATCTAGTTTTTGAGAACCACATAATTGTTTTAGGCTCATTGAAATTTGTTAGATTGTTAACCCGGTACACTCTTGTTCGAATTGTAAACAATTTCTTGGCAGAAACGAACTAAGAAATGTTATCTTATCTGCAGGAATGTTTTTAATAAATAAACGAACAATGTTGCCCCAATGTATTAAAATTATAATTTCTACAGTTTCTACTTGATCTCATGAATTACCGTGGTTCAGTAACTAAGTTAAAAAAACACCGTAATTGTTAAAAACATTTATAGAACCGAACAAAGAATCGAACTAGTAGAACTGTGTTCTGGAAATAATAGTTGTGCCAGTGTTGCTGCAGGACTTTTCACACAAAATAATGTAGATCAGCAGGTTAGTCGCCGGACGTCATTAATTGAATTGGATAATTTGAGGAAATGGGCTCTGTTACAAACAAAAAACATAGCAGTCAACATGTTATCCAAAATGATGACGTTGAAGTGGCTGTCCTTCATCATTTTTAATGAATAACAGGCAATCTGTAAGAAAAAAGTGGTGTATCAAAAAGTAGTGTTCATCGGACGGTCAAAAAAACATAAGTTTCATCCATTCAAGATAACACTTGTGTAAGAATTAAACGGAGATGATACCGATCGACGCTTACGGTTTTGTGAAAATTCACCTGAGCGTTGGAGGAGTGACCCAGGTCCACTTTACAACATTTATTTCTCTGATGGAAGGTCGTTTATGTTGAATGATAAAGTGAACAGGCGTAATTATTGTTATTGGAGTAATACAAACTCACATAACTTCACTCAAAGTCACACCCAAACGCCCCAAAAATTAAACGTGTGGGCAGGCATTTTGGGCGACCTCATTATTGGACCACTTTTTTGATAAGGGAATTTGACTGCTGAATGTTATTTGAAGTTGTTAGAAGATCTTATTGACCCTTTAGTCACCCAAGCACTCTAAGAAGACATAAATCTCCAAGAAAACCAACTGTTCTTTTAACAGGTTGAAGCCCTTCCCTATTATCATGTACGAGAACGCGGTTTTTTAGATGCTCATTTTCCTGGCAATGTATAGGCCGGAGAGGTCCCATCGACTGGCTAGCTAGGTCGCTCCACGTAACCACTGTGAATATATTTTTGTGGGGCCACTTAAAGTCTGAGGTTTACGCTACACCACCTGAATCTTCAAATGCCTCCAGAGCTAATCGTCGCAGGGCATCGTTTTATTTCGCCAGAAATGTTGAAAAACGCTAGAAAAGCTTTTGAGGATCGAATGTAATATTGTATGGAGGTTGTGGGTGGACATTTTGAGCAACAAATTCGTTAAATTGAATTTTTTTTTCGCCTTGGTTATCTTTCACAGTGATTTTAGCAGGGTTCTAAGAAACCAATTGCTCAAAACTTAAAAACATAGAAAATAAAACCAGCTTTAGAATGATGTAACTTGATCCCTCTTGCTATTTAATTTTTTAAAGGCGTGGCTCTGATCGTTAGAGGGGTGCAAAAATAACTTCGAAACCAAGAAAAAATTTGGTCCCCCTTCAAGTTACAATTGACCTGTAGCATATATATATATATATATATATATATATATATATATATATATATATATATATATATATATATATATATATATATATATATATATATATATATATATATATATATGTGTGTGTGTGTGTGTGTGTGTGTGTGTGTATGTATGTATAATAAAACAATTTTATTTTCATAAAATTCGTGCACTAAACCAGTAAATAGTATAAAATAATTTCACTAACTATTTACACGGCATTGTCATATTATAAGATGAAACAGTCAAAGTCATAGTATATTATGTCAGCCAACCTAAAAATGTGGTAAAAAAAAAACGCTAAATAAGTGGTATAACATATTTTAAATTACTAGTTTGATAATGTACCTTGTGCGGTGTGCTGACGAGGAAAACTGTTTTTATTGCCTCATTTTGAAGAGAGCTGCATTACTGTTACCTACAGGAATTGGAATAATGTCTTTCGGCGATAAAATCACGGTGCTATCAGTTGTAGAATGGTGAGGAGGTGGTTTTTGTTTCGGCGATGATTTTTTTTTCAAGTTTGGATACAGACAAAATACAAACGATCCTCTAGGCTTCCCGTCATTCCAAGAGGAACAACTCGGCGCATTTTCTGGTTTCTTAATTTATGTCCTAGTTGATACTTCTGGAAGGGTTCCATCAATTTTTGTACTAGTTGACACTTCAGGAATCTTTCCTTGGGCACAAAATGAACAACCCAGTATAGTTACAGATTTGTCAATTTCTGGCTCAGCACATTTTCAGTCCTAATGGTTGTTTCTAGATATAGAGCGGTTTGTTGCATTTACTGCAAGGAAAGCCTGAACGCATATGTCCGTCAGAAGGCCTCATAGCAGTTTTCTTGGTACCATTGATTGCTGTTGCCATCATGTCATCTATTGCTTTGTAAAAAATCTTTAATGTGTGCGACAAATGTAGTCCTTCGTTTTTCCAACATCTAGCAGCAGGTTTTACAAAAGTAACATATCAATAAGAGTTAATACTAGTAAAAATTTGCATATCTACATCTGCTAAAAAGTTATACAGATGTAAACTGTTAAACATTTACTTAGGTTATGCAGTAAATAGTATCGGATCCTCTAGGGTGTGGTTTTGCTGCTTACCCTAACCTGTAAATCTAGAGATGGCCAATTTACAAGGCAATATTAACGTACAATTTTCCTAACCAGGATAGAAAAAATTTAGACAATAAAAATACTTTTAGACATATGAATTTTTCGACAGTACGTACGCAGTTCACCGTAAACTAATAATGCCATGTCCTCAAACATGATTTGTGTCACGTTGATTCCTTAAAAATATCCGAAGTAGCTTCTTTTGTTTCTTCATCCAAAGAAAATCGACGTCTTCGCAAGTGCTTCTTCATTTTAGGAAACAGCTGGGTCAGAGCTGGAAAGGCAGTGTCGTAACTCATCAAACCCGCAGTTGTTGATCTCTTTTCGAACTTTGTGAGCCTTCTGAATTCAGCAATTTTGGGAAAAATTAGAAGCCCTTTTTTGTTGTATAGCAATTTTTAAAGTTTTCAATCGTTTGTTTGTAGAATTCTGCTGTTGTTGTAGACTGCTTTGGTATGTACCCAATCCAAATATGCCCTTATTATCTCAAAAAATTGTCGTCATCAGCCTGCCTGCAGGTGCTTGCGTCGCTGCTTTTTTGATAGTGGAAATTACTTGTGCAACCATTGCAATGACTTTTACTTTGTTGAGCGAGCCCACTAAAGCAAATACGTTTTATCGCATTTTACTATATTGTTGTGTTGGTCACAAGCTACGGCCCTCAAGTATTCTTCTAGAATTTCTTGCATGTGCAAATTTTGTTTATAGTCTAAGATCCGGCTGCTAAATTAGTACATTAATAATCTAGATTATCAAGATTTAATTTTTAAGTATTTTTACAACTAGGAGAAGTCATTTTTCATCAGGTGCCAATTAAAAATTACCCGCCAGTATTATTAATTAAAATATAATTAATTTACTTTTAGAGAAACATTTCGTTAACATCTTACGGAAATAAAACCTACACAACTTCACAACAGTGTATTTAAAATATCTGAAACGTCATAGTTGCTGCTGATTGCTTAACCGCTACCTCTACGCAGCCAGGTGTAAACAGGTATAATTTTATTAAAACTTTTCGTTCTTAACGTACACTCATTTCATTTATAGCACATTAAAGCTCATTTTTTTCTGTAGTTAATGATATAAAGGTGCCTATATAAAAAAAACGCAAATCAAATTATCCTACCCTAAAAGATGCTAGGTATGAAAAATAAAGTGACAGAGAGTGATCGCGCGACGCTACTTGTTAGACAAGGATGCTCAATGCCAGCTGAACGTATTGTTGAGCTATTGCGCATGCTCCGATAAATAGGGTTCTCAACTCAGACTCAGACATTTTTTCGATTTCAGCTTTGCATAAACAATAGTAATATTATCACAATATTAATTATATTAATATAAGATTGATTATTAGATAAAAACAATTAAAGTAATACGTATTACGAGCATCAAAACAGTGTGGTTAGAATTTACAATAAACATAAACCTCTGCCTAGCTGCTTGACTGAGAACCCTATTTATCGGAGCATGCGCAATAGCTCAAAAAATACGTTCAGCTGGCATTGAGCATCCTTGTCTAACAAGTAGCGTCGCGCGACCACTCTCTGTCACTTTATTTTTCATACCTAGCATCTTTTAGGGTAGAAAACTTTGATTTGCGTTTTTTTTATATAGGCACCTTTATATCATTAACTACAGAAAAAAATGAGCTTTAATGTGGTATAAATGAAATGAGTGTACGTTAAGAACGAAAAGTTTTAATAAAATTATACCTGTTTACACCTGGCTGCGTAGAGGTAGCGGTTAAGCAATCAGCAGCAACTATGACGTTTCAGATATTTTAAATACACTGTTGTGAAGTTGTGTAGGTTTTTTTTCCGTAACATGTTAACGAAATGTTTCTCTAAAAGTAAATTAATTATATTTTAATTAATAATACTGGCGGGTAATTTTTAATTGGCACCTGATGAAAAGTGACTTCTCCTAGTTGTAAAAATACCTAAAAATTAAATCTTGATAATCTAGATTATTAATGTACTAATTTTGCAGCCGGATCCCGTACTATTAGGACTCCGAGATCTCTAAAGCCAGCGCTAACAATTTATTCTTTCCCAAGTGTTCATCCAAATTTGTCTACAAGCAGCAGCATCTCATTTTACGCGCGATAATCGAAACTTTGGTTTGTAGATCCTGTAACATCATTTCTCCCACTTCCTTGGTGTTGCCTACGGTCATTGTCTCCACATGTTTTTCAGTTTTATGGTTCTTTCGAATTGATTCTCTGTTCTATGTGAAGTGATTTGTTACTAGAGATTTATTTTAAATTATGAGGGACCATGGTTCCCATATATAGCAGTAAAATCTTTGTGTATATTGTTGGCCGATTTTCTTTCTTTTGCCAAAAGCTTCAGCACACTTTTTAAATTTTATTTCAAATTATTTATTTTTACGCTAAGCAAGTGAGGTAATTCAACGCCCGTCCTGGTATTATCCAGAGGAATAGAGGTTTTTTCCAACTAGTTTCTTCCCACAGCTTCATTATTCTTACACTGTGTGTACGTGGAAGTCGCTATCAAAGCATAGAAGCATCACAAACCCAGAAATGGCGCTTTGAAACGGATCTACATTGTAGTTTTTAGGGTCTTAGTTTGCGTTCACTTGAAAAATTTGTTAAAAGTCTTAAAGTCTTAATCATTTTATTAGCGAATTTTTTAATGGTAATTCTCTAAAAATGTTGTATTAATTGTGTTCCTGGAAAGTAAGTAAAACTAAAAAACAATCCCTACAATTTTTGTATTTTTCGTTTTCTTTTTTGTCTAAATCAAAAGATTTCATAGAGAATGGAATGTAAATCCTACTGTATTTGATAAGAGTGATTCGTGGCGTAAAAGTGCTGTGTTATGTATAGGCATAATATATAGATATTTGTCTGTCGTCGATGGTAAAGATAATTTGGTGTGATAAAACTGTGAATTTTTTTGCGGAGCTCAAAGAGCAATATCGTATCATTATTTTCTTTTAGAATCTTTTTTTTTCAATGTTACTGGAAATCTTAGAAATGGAAGGCTGATTCATTTCTCAATGTAATTCTATATTTCTATTATCTTTTTCAAGTAGCTGTTTGAGCAAATATAGCAACAAGATAAGGTCTACAACAAGAAAGTTTTTACGTCTTACACCCTTCTAGTTGATAATCAGTCATAAAATTTCCATATTCTGAAAGAAATTCGAACCTCTGCACATTACTATACGAACGGATGTTTTCAAACACTTTTATATTCTTGGAGCGAATCTCATTATTCCATAATCTCGTTTAGATTTGGAACCCCAAATATCGGAAAAAATTTCTGCAAATCTACCCAAACATTCTGCAAACTTATAAACTACATTTTGATGACAGTCGGTATTATGCCAGTGCAATACTGTATGATATCTGTGATATAAGTTTCTTTTTTAATGCACAAGACTCAACAGATAAGTATTTATCACTTTGTGATAAAAAAATTGCCTGGCAGGCAATTGCTTGTTTCTAAGAATTAAATTATTTTGTGTATTTGTACAGCTAAATATATTGTACTAGACACACATATCCAAAAAATATCTGAGTTTAATTGCCAACAAGCTGTTTATGAAGAACTAGTGAAATATTGTATGATACGGTCTTTTATTTATCATTACATTCTCAAGGCGATGTCGCATTGTCGTCGGCTTCATGACTATCTGTCCCTAGCAGGCAGCTCCTGTCATTTCACTGTAGTTTCCGAATATCATTAATTGGGCCAAGTTTTTTTATAAGTTTCCTCTTGCTCTACATCTTGCCCTTTATCTAAGAATATGCCCTTCAAATAATGTTGTCAGAAAGTTGTTACGTCCCAGAATTGTCAAAAGAAATCTGCTTTTTTTTAATTTCTTTAAGCAGCATCTTTCTTTTCTTACCTCTTCTAGAAATAGTATTTTTCGTCTTTGTTTCGGTGTACCTTGTTTTTGCCATTTTTCTCGATGTACGTATTTTGAAATATTTATTCTTTTTTTGCCTTGATAACACATTTCTGCACCATAAATTATCACATTCCATACGTATAACTTAATACAGATCGTCCTCGGGTCTAAGATTAAATGTTTAACAGTGAGACCAGGACTTTGTCTATTGAATTATTGCTTCTCAGTTATTTACCATCATCTATAATATTTCTAGGATACGTGAATATTCTTATTTGTTCAAGTTGTTAACCGCTTAGGGTGGTATTTATTTCCACAGACCTATATTTACTCATATTCATTAGTTTTGTTTCGGTCATATTGGCTTTAGTTCCACTCTTCTTAGCCCACCATCCAGTATATTAAGAACTGCCTCTTCTACCAGCGCGATATTATTTGCGTTCCTTATACAACATATCCAATCTCCATTTATTTTGAATGCTGCCGTCTTTTTCTCAACCCTATTTTCTATGAATAAATTAAACAAATATGGCAATAATGGTCATCCTTTCGGTACACCTTTTTTATTTTAGCTTCAACTTCATATCCGTTAATATATATTATGTTACTTTTTACTTTTTACTACCTACCCTGCCCAGCACCCCTATTCACTCCCAGTCCATAACTTCCTTAGAGGGCATGAACAAGAATTTTTTATTGTAGTTTGTGCATCCAGGTGGGGCCCTAGTAATGTTTCTGGAAACAATGTTTTGAAAAGCGTTCGGGAGCTAATCTGCAAA
The DNA here is from genome assembly GCA_964006375.1 of Tillus elongatus. NCBI lineage: Eukaryota > Metazoa > Arthropoda > Insecta > Coleoptera > Cleridae > Tillus > Tillus elongatus. Next base: position 36,147,425 of record OZ023269.1, read on the forward strand.
TTTACCAAATTTTCATTAAATCCTTCAAATGTCAGTAACTCAATTTTCTATTAACATAAGCTCTGTTGGTTAGGAAACCAACATTTAAGTTTATTTTCGGAAAATTTTTGTATATTTTCAAACCATAAGTAATTTTAATAAAATATAGTACATTGTTTTTACTACATAGGCTATACCGGTAATCAGATTGATGCCTGCTCGCATTTGCTATTAAAAACATTTTTATGGAAATTCACTTCCATAACACACTTGCTGCATCCACACTTTTGAAAAATGTTTATATATGTTCAAACAATAAAGTGATTTCGATGAAATATGGTACATTGTTTCTACAACCAAGTTTGATGCCTGCTTTCATCAGAGAAAGACATTTGCTATTAAAGATAGTTTAAAGAAAATTCGATACCATAACGAACTTGCTGCGTCCTGTAATTTTACATAGTTATAAATTTGCTGACGATTTTGTTTTTATTATCGTAGCCCCGTTGAGCTGCTGAGTTGCAAACTGCAAAAGCTGGGGTTCTTGAAACAGTAAAGAGTATTTCCAAGTAATCAGTCTTGTAAATCTCTGAAGTCCCAATTACTCACCATTTTGTTTGCAAACGTAGTCGGAGATGACTTCCACCGAATTTTATATATATATATATATATATATATATATATATATATATATATATATATATATATATATATATATATATATATATATATTATAATAAAATAAGCGACTTTGTGGATTCTAGGGCTACAAATTCTGCGTATTAAAAAATGCCGTAGAAGCTCTCATGACCTATTATAAGGCAATTTTTAAAATGAAAATTCGTGAAAAAGCGGGATGTGTGAAACTGTTTTCTTTTACCAACTAACGTTTTGCTAAGATAATTTCAAGCAATCGTATTGCTGTAATGGCAGCTATCGAAGCAATTTGAAATAAATCCTGCAGGTTCAGTAATTGTATCTAGCACGGCAGAAACAGTTGTAATTTAGAATGATCAAACTCGCATTAGATCTACTGCAGTTGGAAGGATAACATAAAGGACCTATCATGTCCAGATTGATTTTTGTTGTTCCACAATAATTGCTGTTTCATGTTTGTACGACTAATCAATTCTCACAACAACCTATTAATCATTTTTATGCTCAACTTACCCTTGGCTTATAATTTATGGTGACTGCAGCAAATAACGATGCCATTATTTATTTACGTGAAGAATAATCTCTAACAAACAAACGGAAAAACTTGTTTTCTAATGACATATATAAATAACGTAGGGCAAAACCACCAATAAGAGAACAGTATTTCTAATTAAAGATAAAAGTAAATGTAATAAAAAGAGAGTATAATTGGAACAGATGGCTGTTTCATGTTATAAAAAATCCATCCGTGTTCGTCTTAGTGCATACTTTTCCTCCCTACCACTTAACATGACACAACATTTAATGGCTAACGACGATCTCTGAAATCATAGCTAAAAAATTTACCAATACAGCAATCTTTGGCAGAAAACAGATTCAGCAATGCGGATTGTAAGAAGTGTGTTATCAGACCAGTAATTTTTAAACCAAGTTTATATACAAGGTTTTCTATTCAAAAGCAGTAAAAACAATTGTTTTTAAAACTAGACTAAGCATTTTTCAAAAAGCAATGAATAAATTCAATCACAATCAAACTTGTTAACGTGATTAAAAGAATACTAAATTATATGCTTGCAATGAAATCCATTTTGTTAGCGAAATACTTATTTCAGATGACCTAAATTATTAGTCCTGTTCTTGTAAACTTTGAATTTTAGATACCTCCATAACAGAAAAATCCATAGCCGTTACATTTGTTGTCGGCCACTCTATTGATGTTATTTTTTGAATCCACCTGTCAGCAAATACCTGATCCAAAAGTACAGACAGGGGCTGCATAGTATGGACGTGCTCTATCCTGCTGGGGAAAAAGATGGTTGGCATGAATATCTCATTTCGATTGGTCTGTATGTGGTTGAGCACAATTAAGCAACCTGACCTGACATGACCTCAAAACAATAAAAATGTCTTTCGCCTGTTAGCTTTTGATAAAAAAGTAAGCATCTATAATTCGAGCATTCACTATCCCACATCAGACATTGTTTTTTAAACGATGCTGAGTGTGTACCTCCATTTTTCATCTAGTAGTTTCTGTAGCCCAGTTTGTATGAGTATTTTAGGGCTGGCTATACTAGAGCCGTATTACTTTTGGTGCATTTTTGCTACAATATGCCGGACTGAAGAGCTCTAATGAGAGCGAAACCGGTCTACGGTTCTAATTGTTGCGAGAATGCATCAAGCCTTACATAATTTGTCCCTATATTGGGGTAGAAATGGGCCAGGGCTAACAATTTTCTAAATTATTAGTTAGTTGTATACAGTCTCTATTTTTTTTAACACGTTGTGTTATTTGGAGCTGGCGTGACAACATACTATTTGGTTCCGCAACTAGGTGGCGGCACGTCCACCACTCACTTAGTGTCTTAAGGCTGGCTATACTATAGCCGTATTACTTTTGGTGCATTTTTGCTACAATTAGTATGCCGTACTAAAGAGCTCTAATGAGAGCGAAACCGGTCTACGGTTCTAATAGTTGCGAGAATGCATCAAGCCTTACCCCTACTTCTTATTTAAAGTTTGACGGTTGCAACTGTCACTCGAAGGGGACAGGAATGTAGGGGTGAAGTTTTCACGTTGCAGGATCTCATTTTTTAATCAAATTTGTTCCACACTGTATAAATCCAGAACGCATGAACTATAACTAATTGTACAGTTTATTTAAATTTGCCTAAAATTAGCACATTTTTTGCGGAAAAAAATTTGTTATCATGCTTCTTCTTTACTGAGTTTTGCGACAATATAAAATAAATATCAAATAGCAATCGTTTCACGACCTTTATCGATTACAACAGAGCAAAAACTGTTGTTTGTTATCAGTAAGTGCTATTTTTGCCACTAGTCCACGACGTGGAAGATTTAAGCGGTTATTTTATCCTTCCACTTGCTGTGTAAATTGATTTAGAGTGTATTTATTAGTTAGATAGTAAAAGTTGTCTATGAACATATATTTAAAAAAATACAATTATTGTGTTAACAGTTTTTTCGGTGCATATCTCGCATATGGTGTGTTCTTGTGTTGTGTGGTTTGGGTTATATAAGATTTTTCCGAAGTGCCATCGTGTTCTTCCACGTTAGTACCTTAAGCTGTTTGGTAAGTGGCATTTATTACATTATTAGGTTTTAATCGATCATTAGGTTATAAAAATATAACTAAAATTTATTTACTAGGTTATTTCACACTATTTTCTATTTCGTGGGTTAATTAGTAAATGGTTTAATAGACAAATTAGTTAACAAACACAGAACAAAGAAGGTGATATCTGAATGTACGACATTTAAGAATGATAAAATCGAGAAAAAATTTGTGTGTTTACCTTATGAACCACGAATCACAAAGGGTTTGGAAAGTATTTTTAAGAAAGCCGATTTACATTTGACGTTTTCGACAAAAAGTAATTTAAAAAATTTATTGGGTAATACGAAAGACAAAGACAAAGTCACTGAAATGTCCGGAATTTATGAGATTAGTTGCAAAGATTGTGATCTTAAATACGTGGGCCAAACTAGGAGAAACATAGCCACCAGATTTCGTGAACATATCGCACAGTTGCGATATGGTACGGTGGACAAATCATGTGTGGCACAACATATATGGGATAATAACTACCACATTGACAAAGAAAATTTGAAACTTGTCAAAAATGTCAGACATCAAACTATGCTTGATTCATTAGAAAGTATTTTTATGTTAAGGTCTATTAAGAACAAAACTTCATTAAATTGTACGGCACCTGTAATTTCTAGCCCTTTGTTTTCTCTGTGCATTTGACCGCTTAAGTACTCCTAATTTGTCTGGTAGAATAATAAATTATTGTCAATAACTCGACCGGTTTATATATATACTAATCACTATGTTTGGCTTGATTTAAATAACTGTTCGGTTTTTTGTATCTATGTAGTCAATATAAATATTTTCACGTAGAATTAAAATCAATATAGATATAGTTTTTATGTAGTATTTTAGTTGAAATATGTTTCCTTTGTTAAAGTTAACACGGTGAGACAGACATCTGGTTTTTAGTTTTCTATTTTTAAAAGAGATGGGTGAGTTTATGTTGTTTATCTCATCAGATGTCTTTATCGGCATGAACCAATATCCACATAGTAAATTTCTAGATCGAAAGGAAACGTGCTGATTCTTTAAAGAACTCTGGTCCTTTTAAATCTATATTAGATAAGGGTCATAAATTTGCCGACCAAAAAGATTAAAGCAGGTCTCCGACCTGTCTCACTGCGCAATAAACAAACGATCGTTCTTGGACGACAACTTTACTTCGGACTAGTTCGTTTACTTTGACGCGATATAAATATACTGGATCTAGTTTTTTATGTTAGAATTTTTCTTCCTCTGAAGATGTTGACTTGGTCAACGAAACAATCGTAAGGTCTCTGAAATATGTGTTGTGGTGATTTGGGTGTTCTCAAAGTGTACTTACAAGGTGTTAAATAGTGTTACTGACTGTCCTGAGTTGCCTTCGGAATTTAACTTTAGAGTCCCCTCTCACAACACAAGAACCAAATATCTGCTTTTTTTATTGATAGTCATAGAACCACTTATGGATCACATAATAGTATTGAAGTGATTCAGAGCACTCTTGATAATTTCAGTGATGTTCATTTGTTTAATGTGACGATGGATGTATTCTTGAAGTCAAAACTATAATTTATGGTCATTGATTTTATGGTATGCCTAGGTTTAATTTTTGTATTTGATCAACTGTCTATTGCACAATTTGGGCTTATGCCTGTATGTACTGTTTTTTATTTCAATATATATATATATATATATATATATATATATATATATATATATATATATATATATATATATATAAGGTCCAACGAATGCCGTATGGTTCCAGCAGGATGGAGAACCAGCACATTACCAGATAAATGTCCGGCAGTACCTCAACTTAATATTTACAAATTGGTGGATAGGGAGGCGAGGATGGTTTCAGAGGGGCCAGCTCAATCACCCGATCTTACGCTATTAGATTTCTTGTTATGATGATATGTGGACAGTGTGGCTAACAAAACGCAGCGACGCGATTAAACTTAAGAAGAATGTATATTGTGATTAGCTCGGTCACGCCTCAGATGTTGTCATTTTTATTTACGATTAGGATCCTGTAAAGTCGTTCAAGGCATGTATTTTGAACATATCCTACAGGAGAGTTGATGTGTTCTTTATTTCATTATCAAGAATGAAACGCGATTAGTTATTCCAGATCGTCAATACGCGTGGAAGTATGGCATCGTTGACAGATATTTAAAAAAAATTCGCACGTCGTAAAAAGTGTCAGAACGTACAAAAACATGATTTGGGAACGAATTTTTTTTTGTCTGTCGGTCTGTATGTCCCTCTTAGTAGCCACGATAACTTTAGAACGAGATGAGATATCGTCATCAAATTTGGTATACAGTTAGCACGCGACAAACGAACGGTTCGGATTGTTTTTGAGTAAAATCGCTCCAGGGTGTAGGGGACAAATAGAAGGTGGTGCGATTTGGTGAAAATTGCCATTTTTTCATTAAAAGTAATATAACGTTTGAGGCTTTATTTATTAGAAAACTTTAAATTTCATCAAACATCTGGTATTCTGTGATGAAATGAAATTAGGGATAGAATGTGTGGAGTGGAATATCGGTGACAGAAATTTCGAACTTTTTTTTGCTACAACAGCGTAAAAAGTCTCAAAACATTTGGAAAACTGAATTCTGTCGGTCGGTCTGTTGGTCTGTACGTCTATCTATTGATAGGCGCAATAACTTTCGAAAGAATTGAGATATCTTCAAATTTGGTATCCAGTTAGCACCCGACAAAGGAACGCTTCCAATTGTTTTTGAGTAACATCGCTTCATGCGGAGTGACCATTCAAAGTCATCTGCATGTCAAACGCTAAGATATCGCTTCAGAAGTTTATGGGTACAGGAATACGAATATTTTCTTTGTGGTCAAATCATGGACCCTAAATTCATTTCATGAGAATGTCTTTCTGGTGAGAGTAAATATCACAGCTATGTGGAAGTCATGATTCAACTTGCAGCACTATTACTTCCACATCGTAAATACGCGTGGAAGTATGGCGTCGGCGACAAAAATTTCAAACATTTTTTTTTCACTTAAACGTCGTACAAAGTGTCAATACATATGTGTTGTGTGTGTGTGTGTGTGTGTGTGTGTGTGTGTGTGTGTGTGTGTGTGTGTGTGTGTGTGTGTGTGTGTGTGTGTGTGTGTGTGTGTGTGTGTGTGTGTGTGTGTGTGTGTGTGTGTGTGTGTGTGTGTGTGTGTGTGTGTGTGTGTGTGTGTGTGTGTGTGTGTGTGTGTGTGTGTGTGTGTGTGTGTGTGTGTGTGTGTGTGTGTGTGTGTGTGTGTGTGTGTGTGTGTGTGTGTGTGTGTGTGTGTGTGTGTGTGTGTGTGTGTGTGTGTGTGTGTGTGTGTGTGTGTGTGTGTGTGTGTGTGTGTGTGTGTGTGTGTGTGTGTGTGTGTGTGTGTGTGTGTGTGTGTGTGTGTGTGTGTGTGTGTGTGTGTGTGTGTGTGTGTGTGTGTGTGTGTGTGTGTGTGTGTGTGTGTGTGTGTGTGTGTGTGTGTGTGTGTGTGTGTGTGTGTGTGTGTGTGTGTGTGTGTGTGTGTGTGTGTGTGTGTGTGTGTGTGTGTGTGTGTGTGTGTGTGTGTGTGTGTGTGTGTGTGTGTGTGTGTGTGTGTGTGTGTGTGTGTGTGTGTGTGTGTGTGTGTGTGTGTGTGTGTGTGTGTGTGTGTGTGTGTGTGTGTGTGTGTGTGTGTGTGTGTGTGTGTGTGTGTGTGTGTGTGTGTGTGTGTGTGTGTGTGTGTGTGTGTGTGTGTGTGTGTGTGTGTGTGTGTGTGTGTGTGTGTGTGTGTGTGTGTGTGTGTGTGTGTGTGTGTGTGTGTGTGTGTGTGTGTGTGTGTGTGTGTGTGTGTGTGTGTGTGTGTGTGTGTGTGTGTGTGTGTGTGTGTGTGTGTGTGTGTGTGTGTGTGTGTGTGTGTGTGTGTGTGTGTGTGTGTGTGTGTGTGTGTGTGTGTGTGTGTGTGTGTGTGTGTGTGTTTTGTTTCTTTAACGTCGGCCTATTTCCGCGACTATGGCCAATCACCGACGCCAGGGAGCAGTTTCACCTCACTATCCTGGAAATTTTGCCGAACCCCTGCCTTTCTGTAAGGAGTGTAGGGATCTTTAACGTGCCCAACATCGCGTGGACACGGGACCGACGGCTTTACGCACCTGGTATATGACGTTAGAAGTATATAGTAAACCAAAGTACATAAATATGAACCTGAAATTTGAGTTGTGTTTATAAGTGGTCACGATCTTCATTTCTAAAATAATTTTGAGGCTGCGGCGTTGCCAGATCCATCCTTACCAGGTACCAATTTTGGTTTTTTCAAACAGCCTTATATTTGCAATTCCTCAAAACATCCTAAAAGTTTTGTATATGGTGTATATTTCACATATCTTAGGCCTTTAAGGAGATAAAAATAATTACTTAAGAAATTTGGCCTCCATTTATATAAAAATTCTTCTTTCTGCAACCAGCATAGGTGGAAATCTGAATTTTCGGTTGCTGTTTGCTAATAGGTTGTTATATCATGATACGTCACGAAAATCAAATTATTGCATACAGGTGTCTACATAAAAAAGGAACATAGAAAGGCAAGTATTGTGAGATGTTCAAATGGATACTTCATAATTATAATAGCAAGACCAGCTGACTTTCTATCCAAAAGTACCATAATAAGATGTTATACCTATTCTTAGAGGTTTTGGACCTATAAACAAAAACCAAAATATTCCAAGTAAAATTTTTAAACTTCGCGAAATAATACCAATTACTCAACAACCTGTCATCTGGTCAAATATTTATGAAAACAATCTGGTATATTATTTGATACTAAAAAATTACACAATTACCGGTGATACCGCACATTACGGGGCAGCTAGTTTTATATAAAACGACTGCTATTGGATCAAGTTCACTACCTTATATGCACTTTGATATTGTTTTTATGTTGTGGATATTCGTTTCTACATTCTGTATATTTGTTGTCGCGGAGTTATTAACATTGTTAATTTGTTGTTGGTCACATACGGTAAGTTTATAGTTGTAATTTTTATTTTTGTAAAATTAATGTTTTTGTGCTGTCTTCGGTTGTGTCCAACGTTTTCTGGTCAGGTCATATCAGGTCGCGTTAGGTCAGGTCAAGTCAGGTAAGGTCAGGTTAGGTCAGGTTAGGTCAGGTCAGGTCAGGTTATATCAGATCAGCTCAGGTCACGTCAGATCAGGTCAGGTCAGTTTAGCTCAGGTTACATCAGATCAAGTCAGGTCAGGTCAGGTCAGGTTATTAACAGATAAACGCGACGCACTAATAGCGATAAAAACACGTTACTATATAAAAAAACACACATTCATCTTAACAAACAAATGCAAGAAACTGAAAAAAACCCAACAAAAAAATTTAAAATTGAATATTAAAATTCATAGAAAAACACAGAAAAATATTATTATTATTATTATTATTATTATTATTATTATTATTATTATTATTATTATTATTATTATTATTATTATTATTATTATTATTATTATTATTATTATTATTATTATTATTATTATTATGATTATTATTATTATTTTAACTTTATTGCTTCAAATTATACAACAGGTTTATTCAATAAGTCTAAGACTTGTGGTGAATATTAACATAATTTTATACATAGTTGCATCCAAAACTGCTTGACAACACTCCAAATTCAACAACCTTAAAATTTTGACATTCCAAAAAATTTCTTTCCTGTTCCATTTCGTTCTTCTAATGTTTCATCTGATACCTCCATTTACAATTCATACTAATCACTCCATAATACTTTTCCAACTGCAAACCTTTCTCAACTATCCATATTTTTGCCAAAAATGTAAATTTTGTACGAGACCAAAAATGACACATTATTATAACCACAACCTAAAAGCACCGCCAACGACAGGAATAATAAAAATACACAAAACGGGATACCTAATTAGACCACTCATTAACTTCGAAGATGCACCTTCATACAAAATAGCAAAATAAATAGACCAAGTATTAAACAAGAAATAAAACAATAAAACACATATTTAGCACAAAAAACTCCATAGCATTAGTGCACAAATTAGAAAACATAAACATAAACCAAAACACAAGACATGTCTTACTCGACATAACAAATATGTACACCAACATATCAATTAACGAAAGCACAAATATAGTAGAAAACAAAATGCAAAATAACAACAAAAACAACAAATCAACGAAATATTAAACATCATGTTGAAACGAAATTACTTTGAATTCAACGGAGAATACTACATCGAAGAAGACGAACTACCAATGGGATATTCACTATCAAGCATCATGGCAGAAATATACATATAGCAGTTAGAAGATAAAATCAACACCATCATAATAGAAGCAGACCCAAACATCAAATGGATAAGATACGTCAATTATATTTTAGTAATACTTGACAATCAAAATACCAACATAGATAATATCCTCGAAAAAATAAACCAAATCAACAACAACATAAAATTCGCAATATAAAAACAATCAACCAACACTATAAACTTCCTAGACTTAACAATAATCAGAAAAGAAAACCAGATTGAATACAATATATACAAAATATACATAAAACCTACACAAACAGACATCACTGTACCTAAACACTCAACACACACACACACAAATGGCCGCATACATATACTTAATAAACTGAATTCTAAATATGCCACTCCATAATAACTAACGAGAAGAGGACTACAACATCATAATACAAATAGCACAAAGAAATGAATACAACAAGAAAACGGTAGAAAAACGATTAAAAGACATAAAAAGTTCGGGACGCAGCAAGTGCGTTATGGTAGTGAATTTTAATAAAAATGTTTTTAATAGCAAATATGTGTGTGTTTTGTTTTCAGAAAGCAGGCACCAAATTTGATTGCCAGTAAAACATATATAGTAAAAACAATGTGCCATGTTTCAAAAAATAACTTGATTGTTTGAAATCGTACAAAAATCTCCGAAAGTAAACTTAAAGTGTAACCGAAAAAATCCGTTTCTTGGTCAACCTTATAGGTTAACAGCAAATTGAGCTTTTCAAATATGAAGCATTTAATCAAAATTCGCTACTATAACGCACTTGCTGCGTTCAGAATTTCTTTACTTACAAATATGCATTATATTTCGATGGAAAATACAAAATTGCAATAACATAAGGCGTGTTCGACTAAAAGAAAATTATTTGCATCACCAACGACTTATGGGCCACCCTGTGATTGTAGAGATAATTTTTTAAGGTGTAGCTCAAGACACCCTATAATTAGTGTATACAATTTTTTTTTCAGATATTGTATAATAACGGATATATTGAGCTTTATTAATTTTTTACGAAAATTCGACAAAAGTTATATACTATTCAATGATAAACTCTATAGCTAAGACTACTGCCAAGGATCAGAGAAAGGATCTATTTGAAATGAATTTTCTGGAAACATTTTAGTAAAATGAAGGACAATGACGGTTGAAACTAAGACTTCAGGGTTCGTAAAACATTCTTCTTGAGACATTTTCTTTCCATAGCCCGTATTAGATTCAAGTTATTTGCCTAAATGGTGCCAATTTTGACGTTTTAAATTGTCAGTTTGACGTTTTGAGGAAAATCCCAATTTAGTTTTCTTTAAATGCCCATAACATTTTTGTCTTTTGATCTACAGCTAGATTTTGGTAGGTAGTTTACCTATAGCGATATAAAACGCTGTACCAAATTTGATTGCCCTTACCTTGTTACTTCCGGAGTTATAAATGTTTTTCTAAAGAAAACACAAAATTTTCCGGAAAACCTAGGCAGATTTGCCTGGCTAACAAACTTGTCCAAGCCACTTACACAAGGAAGGTATTCACCAAACTTTTAAAAAATCGGCCCATTATTTTTGAGTTATCGGTGTGTTCTAGGGGGCCTTATTAGCGCTTGTTTGAAGAAATTTTTTCAAAATTCCAAAGTCGGGATCTCCTCATTAGTGAATTTTTTTAAGAAAATTGACTAAAAACAAACAAACAAACAATACCGAAAAAAAAACAATAAAAACAAACACAAAATACAAAACGTTCACTGATAACCACCAAATCAAAAAAATTACACAAACACTCAAACAATGTGACTGAAAAGTTCGGCACGCAGAAAGTGCATTATATTAGTGAATTTTCATAATAATTGGAAACTATTAGTGAGGTATTGTATTAAAACTAATTCTTTAAATTCAAATAGACCCTGGAGATTGGTTTAAGGGGTCCCAGTTAGCGACTACTTGAAGAAATTTCTATTTTTTATGGAGATAGAAAATTATAAGATGGTAGCGATATCTATAAGTACTGCAAGGCTCTCTAAAAGAACTGTGTTAGAAATTTCATTGAAGTTACAAAAGTTTTCCAGAAAAAAAATATTTGCAAAGGGAATATACGTGCCAAATTTATAAATATGCCACGTATTTTTCCTTATTAATTGTTTGGATGATTTTGTTTCACTCAACCCAATCGAACTAGTTTTTGCGAATTAAACAACAAAAAAGGTTTCTAAAAAAATTTGTAGTTATCCGCGAAGCCCATTATGCATTTCTTTAATATAGTACCCACGCTGTGTTTTCATAGTTTTACTATGGTTGAAGATTGGAGATTCTAGCTTAATGGGAAATTGAATTATCGGATTTGACATATTTTTACGGAAGTTCTCTACCATAACGCACTTGGTGCACCGAGACCATTTTAACACTTATTTACTGTTGTTGTATCCATAACTTGTTGAAAATAATAAAATATTGTAGCTCTCCATGTGAGACTGAAACAAGGTAACCTCCAATTCATTTTTGGAAAATATTCTAAACAAGTACAATGAGGTAACAGTTTAACATAAATTGAAAATATTGGTTCTCTGCTTCGTTGCAGACGTTCTCCTCCTCCTTCTGCATCCCTACAAATTTGCTCAAAGCATCAAAGAACAACGTAAACAAGACAATTTTCTTGGAAACAACCCCCAAGAATATTACGGGTCCTGCGGTGAACAGGGGCTCTGGGCGGTGTGAGCCGGGTTTTAAGGACGTCTAGCCGCAAAATTGGATAAACGTAGCTTATAGAGGTCAAACTAAGTTGTTTTTTCGCACTTTACGGTCACATTTCCTTTGTATCTTCTTCCCCTCCCAGTACCCCTGTTCACTCCCTAGTTATGTTGTAATATGTAGGGGATTCATTTAACAACAGAATGATAAAGTGTTTCGAAGTTGGACAGCTACATTTCGAACAATTTGTCAGGCATGATAGACAATAAATGGGTTATAATTTACTTGTTAATATTTTTCTGTATTTTAACCTGATAAATAAATATAATTCTATTACCGAAAGAGCACAATTTTCACACAAGGCCAGCTTGTTTACGTAGATTTGAATTTTACAAAATAGGTCACCCTATTTAAACATCAGAATTATCCTCCGCCCCTAAAAATAGACAGAGAGGTACATGTGAAAATATGCTTTAAAATATCCCTCGGTCTCCCTATTACTTCACTAAAATGTTACAAAAAAAAAAATGAAACCGTTTTTGAGATATCACTTTGTAACACTATAAAAAACTGACCCTGTATATCTCAAATTAGACAACATAGCAATATCTTAGGCCCTACCAATAAGCTCGCAAATGCTCAATATGTTGAAAAATGCGCTTCGTCGCGTTTATATTTATTTAACACCAAAATCTTGAAACGACTGCTTTTTCAATGCTATTATTTTGTAATGTAAGACCTGAAAGCATTTACTTTATTCAGCTAATGTACCGTGTGTTCATCAATTTATGCCATCTACTTGAGTTTTCCAGAGACATGTATTATCAGTGAGTTACGTTCATTGTATTTCTGCTTTAGTGCACTTCAGTGAAAGGGTGAAAACATCTCGGATGTTTCATCTGAGCGTATTCACCGGAGAACTTCCAGGTGAATTTTGAGGAACAAACGAAATATAAATACTTCACACCACACTGGTTGTTGCTTGGTTATCACTGAAATTTATTCACGTCTCGCGGAAAATATATTTCTGTGGGCTCGTGTCCTTTAATAAATTCAAGGCTAGGCTGTCAAGATAGAATGTCGGTTTCAAGACAATGTAATATGAAAATCTACATAAGTAAGTTTGCATGCATTAATTTCATATGTGCTTATTTATGGGTTTTCATTATAACAGGCTCGTATTTTTTGACTCGACAAGGTTTGTGACTTATGTGGACAGTATCATATAAAATGTATTATTTTATATTTTCCGTCAGCCAGTCAGTAAGGAATTAGCGTTTAGACTACATGCCCTCCTTAACACAGATAACCTCCACTCTTTGTAGGTTAAAAAATAATCCCAGTTGCCTTCTTGACTCCCACGAGATGAGTACAACAATAGCTCTTCGCTACTTTTCACTTAGTAATATGATCTGGAAGTATGATTTATCTGTGTCACTAGTCACTGTTGTAGTGATATCAAGAAACCAGAACTAACTTATTATTAACAAATAATTTATGAGCTAACACACGCTGGATAACTAAGTGCAACTGTAGTTACATTTTCAAAAGACATAATCACAATTGCCGCCTTGGTAGTTAAAAGCAGAGCATTTGTTTACCTGGAAAACTTAAGTTTAAGTTTTCACTAAATGTTTTTAACACTGAAAACTGCAAACAATGCCTACCGGAAATGTTGCAACGTGCACGCTCAATTTTTTGCCGTACTTCTGTTTGTTTCGTATTCCATACGATATAAAAGAAAGAGGTTCAACAAGATTTTCAGGCGACGAAGTGAATCTTCCCAGCGTAGGTAACAGACCTAAAACGGCAAATGCGTTATAGAGGCGAATTTTCATGAAAGTATTTCAAAACGTGAAAATAACAAAACAGGTTGTCTCCGAAATACACATTTGTTTTGAGAAAAAACTTTCTTTTCGAAAATCTGGTTCAATTGTGTTAGTACACGAGGTTGGTAAATTGGAGACTGGGATGATGGAGAGTGACCTAGTGTAATAATAACACATGTTCTAAAACAAAAGGGATTTTATTAAGAGTAAAATAAAATGTGTATACATTTGATGATAAAAATGATAAATACTTAGTTATAAAACAATGGGTACATTTTCATGTTGCGCATTAATTTTTTCATTTAATTTATGACGCAATAGTTTTATACTCGCTGATTTACGGCGTTTACAAATTGGTGGTAAAAACAAAATAGAGCGATCTGCTGACTGTGAAGATCTTCAATGTTTACTTGATTTAAAAGTCGGTTACCATTTCAGCTTGTTACAGTGGAACTTAATGTCATTGCACGTCATATTGACGAGGTCACATACAACAGCTGGAGTCAGCACATACGTAGCATTCTGAAACAAATAATAGATACTCGATTGCAAACCGATATTAATAAATAAATAATATATACGATGAATTATTGTTCATGTTTGAACATCTTAGCATCTCCCAAGATACTTGTTTAAAGGCACTTGAGTCTTCAGTCTCTTGATGACCATTTAAATTAATGTCAAGCTAATTATAAAACTGTTGATTATTTAAATACTTTATATAAATGACTTATATGAAAGCAGTTAGACAAAATTTAACTGATAACGAATAGGACATGAGATTATTCTTGTTCATGCTTGAACACCTTGGCATCTCGCACGAACGTATTTGTTATCTACTGTAGCTTCGGTCGCTTGATGGCCCTCTAAAATAATTTAAAACTAGGTGTAGAACTGCTGATTATTAATTCCTCTAAATGAATGACTCATATGAAGATAGCTACGTAGAATTAAATGATAATTAGGACTCAAAAATAATTTACTTTTACTTTAATCCTACCCAAATTAAATTAATAAAAGATTATTAATCTTACCCAAAGAAATAATAAAACGCATCCCTATTACTTTCTGCTTATTATTCTTTCGCCTTTCTGGTCCATCTTTCTCTTGTTTTTCTCTGTCTTCTTGGCGTGATTGGTACAATTATCCAAACGGCAATGTAAAGGTGGGTGCCATTGATGACTGATGTAGTCCAGTTTACCACCACCAGCTTCATGAAATCAGCAAGGACGGGAGGACCTGTCATTCTGAAATTTGCTGGCAACAGATTTTTGAATATACTTCGATCAAAAAATGCATTGGGCGTTACTTCCAATACTTTGTATGCCTTTACTCACCTCGGAATGGTGATCTTCTCTACTTTTTTAAGTTGATAGTATTTATTTTCAGTTTCAAGCGGAGCAGGCACATCCCATGATAGTTGTTGTTTTGAGGCCTAATATACCCTAAGTTGTTTCTTTACTTCGTATTACTGTTGATTCACACACACACACAAATACAGCTCTCTGCATGTTTTTTGTTGTTAGTTATATGGATTTTATGGGTAATGACCAGCGATACGCAGTCTCAGGCAGGTAATTTGAGAGAGTCGGAACATGTGACCAGCTCTAAGAGCCACACATTTTGTGGTTCAAAACAAAAGGTATCAAACAGCTGTAAATACTGCACACTACATGTTCAACAAAAAATGATGACCAGCTGTAAGAACCACATTACACGTTCTAAACAACAGGTGCTAATCAGCTGTAAGAACTGCACACTACATGTTCAAAGCAGAAGGAATTTGTTAGCAGGAAAATGAAACATATATACTATTGATGACAAAAATAATAAATACTTACAAGGGCTACATTTACATGTTAAATATTAATATTTTAATTTAATTTAGGACAAAATAGTTTTGTATTCACTGATTTACGGCGTTGGCAAATTGACCTTTAAAACAAACTGGAGCAATATTATCACTGTGAGGATTTTCTATGTTTACTTGATTTAAAGATGGGTTACCAATTCGGCTTGTTACACCATTTCATAATCACACGTATTTGACTAGGTCACATATAACAGCTGTATTCAGAACATTATTTGCACTCTGAAACAAAGAAAAGATACTCGATTGCAAACAAAGATTTAGAAATAAATAATATATATGATAAATTATTGTTAATATTTGAACAAATTGGATAGGCAAACGAACACGCAGGCAATTAATTAAGGAAAAATTATACAGATATTTTTGGCAGGCACCCTTATTTTGTTAAAGCATAGATACGTCCGCAAGCCAACCCCATCGAACAAGTTTTACTCAGAAATTTTGCATTTTCTTCTGATTTTTGTGTCTTAAAAAAGAACAAAATTATTTCAGTAAAAATCCTAACACAGATTGCCTTTATAGAGATTAGTACATACCAAATTCTATGTTTCTAGCTGGATGTATAAAACATTGAGTTATAGGCATTTATCGTTTTCCTTGGGGGTACCAAAAGAGAGCACAGAATGGCAGAATGAATTTTTTTGTATGATGAACAAAATTTATTTAACTCCACTTTTCGAAAAACCTTCGTAAAAAATTTGCTTAAAAATTATTTAAAAAAGTTTCTCAATCAAAAATTGGCCAAAGGTTTTTTCACGAAAATCAGCAAAAAATTATCTACGATTATTTGCTAAAACAGTTTAAATAGGATCTTTATTGAGGTTTTCTCAAGCAATTGTTGCCATGAAAAATCGCTTACACGAGTTTTTTATGAAATGTCATTAAGAAAGATTCACAAAAATATTTGTTTATAAAAAATCTAAAAAATTTTAACGAAAATTCACAAAAAATATTTTCCACAAAAAAGGTTAACATTTTTCAGGAAAATTGGTGTTTCTACGGAAATTCATAAAGAAACATTTCTACAAACGTCAGACCCGGACGAGATGTCAAACCGGTCTCATCCAAGAACTGACCGGGACCGACTAAGCAATCTTTACGTGTATCAGAGCTACGCCAACGAGGCAGCCACTCACATTCGCATCTCGCAAGTTGTCGGAGATACCCAATCGGTGGTTATCAAGCTTCTCAATTTCAAGTTTTATCTGACGTTTGTCAAAACAATCTGTCCATTAAATATAAAAAAAGTCTATGAAAATGCGCTACAAGAACACAATTGCTGCGTCCCAACTTTCACTACTATGTGTATATGGTTTAACCTGTAATTCATTTATTAACTAAAGAGAGAATTTTTGTTTTGCTAAATAAATGTACAGTACTTTTAAATCAATAATAGAGATATCTACATCGTTCCACAAAGTTGGGCGGTACTAAAGACTAAAATCTTTAAAAACCGAGTCTAAACTGATTTGGGACTGCAAAAAAACATTGAATCCACTTGTAACTAACAACGAAGTAACTTTGATGTGGCTACCAGAACATCAAGGCGATGAAGGTAATGAGGAAGCAGATAGCCTTGTAAGAAGGGGAGCAACAACACTATTCGATAGCTCAGGGTCCTATTGTGATTTAACAAAAAGCTATGTAAAATAATTCGATGATATTTGGTAGTGGAACCAAATGCTGACATATTGGAGGAAAACGCCAGGCAAAGTACAGACAAAACCGTTTATCACCATATAAACATAGAAGTCCGACCTATTTGTTGAACTGAACAGGAACGACTTGAAAATAATCACAGGACTTTTGCGATTGCATGACTGACCTCTGCAAAAGGCTCAAATCCCTTGAAAGGGTGACCTTAACACCCCATAAAATAGCTAAAATAGCTCCCAAAAGAGAGTAGACTATATAAAAATGCTGCACTTTTTGGGACGTCATGCATAAAAGACCTATCCAAACTCATTAAGCAATTCAAAAATCAAAAACTCTATAATTCGAGGTGCTGCCAAAACATTCCAGAAAGATTATATTTTAAATGAATTTACTCCAAATATTCCGGTAAAGCTAAGACTTTACTCAACATACTTCTTGCATCATTTGTTGTCCATAACCTGATTTCCTGTTAGAATAATTGTATACCTCGCAACGCTAAACAAGTGAATAAACTTGTGCAAAATTTGTTTAATGCTGAATTAGGTGTACAGAAGTGAAAATTCTTTATTTCAGTTGTTCAATATTATTAGCTTAATCAGCCTAAACTAATTTTTTAACGTGACTCTGCGGATAGAAGAGGGTTTAAGTCAGGAGACCCAACAGGCCAGTGGACTTGACGGGTCTTCTGATCCCTACCTCATTGAAATTATTAAGACACTGTACCACACTTGCAAAGTTTGACAAGCAAACCCAGGTTTCTCAAATAGAACATAATTTTAGTGGAAAGTTATCCACTTGTCAATGAGATTACTACGAATCCTCGTTATTTCCTAAAAAATCACATTTTGTATTGCGTTCAGCTATCCAAGAACCGAATAAACACAACAGTTAGGTACATGATGTCCTCCAAACACATATACTTGCTCTTTCATCGTCGTAAGAATGGTCATAGTTTTAACGCCAAATATCCTGCTAAAAACTGTAGCAGGTATATCACATCCATGCTGATGCAGTTAGAGAATATTTGGTTTTAAAACCTAATATTATTAAACGTGTTTCATTCGAAAAACATATTCCTGAAAATCGCTTGGTTGAAGAAGTAAAATATGCTCAAAAGGAATTACGCGAAAACCTTTCTATTTGTCGTCGCCTTAGAAAGAAAAACTCGTATCTCAGAAAATGCAAATTTTACAGGAGGCGAAAAAAAGTGATTTTGGGAAATATTAAGTAAGATTTGAATAATTTGAAGTACACATGACTTAATATTATTCATTTTCTGATTATTCATGTGCTTAACAGAAGTTTGCCTTTTCTTGTCATATTGAAAATCGATTTACGTGGTTTTACAATTTGTGATTACAAGATATAAGTGCTTTTCATATTTAACGTTGATATACGTGGTTTAACTTCTAGTGGTCCGAAAGGACATACGAGGTTTTCATCTTTATAATGAAATTGATCAGAACTACATTGATTGATTTTATTAATTTAACTAATTAATTTTCAAGTTTCATTTCATCATGTAATATCTACCGAGGTTGACAAAATATTTGCAAGGCTCAAAAGTTGTTGCACAAGTGTTCAATGTGTTTCAATTAATACAAAACTTTGTTTATTTGATGTTTTTAAAAAAAAATCTGGTTTATCATGATGAATATCAAAATATAATGGCAGATTATTATTGTATAGTGTATGATTTCAATATAATTTCATAGTCATTTTAAATTTAATCAGTTCAAGCATAGGATAGGATACAATAAAAGCCAAGACTGAGATCAGAAAAAGTGTTTTATTAGAAAATAAAAAATTTCTTTGATTTACATTTTACCTTAAATCTTTACATTTACTGGAATGATGCAACAACAAGTTCCTTTGTCACATAATTTGTTTTCAGCGTTTGACATGTGAGGTAATGCATCATAGTAGCTGTGAACTTGTCGTGGAAGCACGGATTTCATTTCCTGTAGATGCTTAAATTTGACTGCTTGGAGTGGAATTTTGTTTTCATATAAGCATCTGACTGTAGTCTCACTTGATATATTTTTCAACCTTCTAGGGAGATTTGAAAAATCTTCGTTGAAGTCTAATTTTACCTGAATATTTCCATCAGGTGTATATTTTATACATTTGAGATTAGTTACAACTGGGTCACCTTTCTTTTGTCCAGGTCTGATGGATGTTACGAACTTCAAATCACTGAATTTCTTGAAAAAAGTATGTTCTAGATATTGCACTTTGAATGGTGCTGGATGAATTCTTGCTGTTCTGCAAACTTCAATGTAGGCAACTGGAGAATAAATCTCACGATTTTTTATTTTTCTTTCAATGCAACTATGCATAGCGTCACACTCCATCTGGGTGTGTCCCTTTTCTAAAAATTTTTGAGTAATAACGATACCTAATTTCTTTGAAATCAGAAGAAGTGTGTTAGCCATGATAGTGTTCCGGTTTTGGTATGTACAATCGTCACTATATATAATAATATTGTTACCATTCTCCACCTCATTTATAATAAAGTTATACAGAATGCTTGCGAATTCATCAGCATTCAGTTCCCCCTCAGTTTCGTCCCACAAATAACAGTAGCCAGCCCCTGTTTTCAGATCATACAAAGTAAAGTTGTGCACTTTTAGTTTAGTGCGATAGTATAGCGCCGACGCTTTTAGGGATGGGCAAAGTAAAACGGCCTGTAAGTCCATTGTGAATACTGATGTATTATTGTCATCGCTAGTCTTATCGCTCTCTTTTTGCTTTCTTGCCTCATCTTTTCTTCTAATGTGCTCTTTAAATTCTTCTTCTGATACATTTCCGCTTTTATAAGCACAGCAAGTGTCGCACTGGTCTTTTTTGGGGCTAAACAATGCTAAGTTGAACTCATCAAAAACAGAGTAGAAAGTAAAAATTGATGTTACAGGGTTATCTTTGTTTAGAGATTTACAGAAATCTTTATATAGCCGGAACAGTTCTGCCTTTGATTGCCACCTAGGCTCAAGATAAAGTTTTGTTGAACTCTTCCGACAATAATGAGATTCAAGCTTAGGCAGGCTTTCAAAAAAATCTGATAAAAGTTTTCTAACTCTGTCGGTCTGAGGTCTCCTTGGTGAGACTTCTTTTCCATTGCTTTTTTTATGTGTTCTTGCGTTCTGTGCATTGTTTTCAGAATCATTTTGTTCTGGTAACTTTGATACCCAATCATGTACCGCCCACTCTCCAATGCTGAGTGTAGATAGGAACATCCTTTTGCATACTTTAACACGCTCGCCAGCTTCATCCGGTTTCAAATAGTAGACAAAAGAATAATGGCGCCGTGAAGCTCCTGCAGCTTCAACTGTTCGCTGTGCCACAGGTCTCTTGTCAACTAAGCCGTTTATGAAAACTTGTTTCTCACCATGGTTCAACCTATAAAATTGTTTGAAGATCTTCTCTCTCATACTGTCAACAATCTCTGCACAGCCAAAGCCTCTCAAGTTTTTTTCCACACATGAACAACGGCTCTTCATGATTTTTTTTGGCCTCTTCACATCGAAAACAGCTTTACCTGCTTCAGTTTTACGTCTACCAAAATACTCTAGTCCTTGAGACCTCTTTAGTTTATTATCATTTGCGATCCACGATTCTTTGTTGCCTTTTCCTCTTTTAGCTCTTTTACGTTGGGAGGAAATTTCCTTGCTATAAGTATGGTCTTCAGGCACATCACTTTCATCTCCCGAGGGTATGTAATCCTCATCTTCATGATTAACTCTTTCGGGCACTCTGTCAATTTCTCCTACGTTCGCAATATTAGTTTCCATTAGAGTCACACTGTTTTCAACATCAACTACAGGCAGAGTATCTAGGTCTAAGTAGTTTGCAACTAAGTTTGAGTTCGAAGTTGACAATAAACTATTTTCTTTGAAATTGCTTTCAGCTTTCGGCTGTTCTGGGATTTCATCGAATATAATACAGTTGGTTAGGTCTGTTAAAATGCCGGGGTTACCATCATTCGGTTCCAAGACAAAGCTGTTGTCATCTTCATTTGGAACTAAAATGTAATTAGATATGGTTGGAACTATGTTGTCATCTGTATGTTTAGGAAGAGTGGAATCCTCAGTGGAAGTAACATCTTCAATGTAGGTAGCTTGATTTGTATCTGATATATCAATGAATTTTTCGCCATCTGTAATGAATGAATTCAGTAAAAACAGAACGTTTTGTTACCAATAATATAAATTACTATCAAGTACTAGTATAGTATTACATAGAAAACATGTGCCCCTACATTAAACATTATGTTCCATGATAATTCATCACTTACCTTTTTTTCTCACATCTCTGTTAGAACGTGATGCTTGGTTCAAAGCCAACTCTAATATCAATTTAGTTCGACTGAATTGACTCATAATTTCGCTCTCTGAAAAGATATCAATCATACATAATAGGTTTTGAACTGTTATACATGCCTCGAGATCGCTTATTAGGTTTTATTTTATCAACAACTAAAATATTTCGTTTGCTATTATATTGGCGTTTGCAAAGAAAACCTCGTAATTCAAGGCTGAAGGCTATTGGTGCATATAGATACCCCAATATCAACACACGCATGATAAGTATGAATACCACGTATATTTGAATTAAGAGGTTTTCATTCTTAGTCAGTCGGACCTAACCTCAAATACAAGGTTTTCACATTCAGTCTTAATGTTTTGGTGGTACAATTACAAGGAATGGTAACTAATATCACAACTGAAAGACAAACCAATATAAATATACTTACTTAGTAATATTACTTGTATGCTTTAGCTGCAAAAAACACCTCAAAAATCACTGAAACACCTGCAGAAAAGTTCACAAGTTATACGTGGTTTTCTCACTTGACTCAGTTGCCTAGCGATATACGTGGTTTCTATTTTCGTCTCTAGAGGGCAGCACGCAAGTCATTATTTTATAACGGCTTGCGAATAGATGAGATACAAGGTTTTCTATACAATAATGCAATAAAATAATTTTAGATTTTTTTTGAGATACGAGGTTTTCATTCTAAGCCGACGTTGTAATTTTTCAATTTAAAGAAAAAAAAAGAAGTTTAAAGAGTTAAATGTTGTGCAAGTCAGTCTACAGAAACATCATATGACATTTAGCGATTTTGCAAATAATTATATCAAAATTATCTATATCAGAATTAACAATCAAGGGATAGGATGTTTCGATAGTTTGGGGTAGAATATCTTAACTTGTGATATGTAATTTGATGAGATAAGATACCTCAGTAAATATGTAATGGAGAAGTTCAGAGTTAATCGATATCTAACTTAAGACGATTCAGTGATATTAGTGGGAACTTTCCAAACACGAAACGTGGACTCGAGAACTTGTAGAAGGTCTTTTCTAAATTCTCTTGATATGAAACGAAGTGGATAACACTTATAAATCTCATATCTTCTCAGAATCTGAAGTATGATATAGTTTGTATTTATATCGAGAACTATCAGTTTTATGAGATTGGAAGTTATTAGCTATTTACGGGTTTTCTAAAGCTTAAAAGCAACACAAACTCCTAGATATTGTGTCTAATGTCTTAATATAGAAGAGCACGTGTAATGCTCTTTCTGAGTAAGGTGATTGTTATATTATATTATAAGTATTGATGTCCGATTGCGAGTGAGTGTCGATTTCCGTTCCAGAAAAGTTCGCATATTGATTGGGTTATACGCCAAAATAAGTTAGTTAAAGTGTTAATATTTTAATTTTATTCTCCAGTAACTGGTGCTCGTCAAGATTTTCTAGAACGACAGAATGTCAATGTGTTGAAGTATGTTCCACGGCTAAATTTTTGGATTCAAGTAGTCAGATGTCCAACTTATTACAGAAGACACGTTTGAAATTAGCTAAATACTTCTCCTGACAGACAAATTGGCCGTATTGGCCTTATTGACTGGCCTCACGGTTCGCCGGATATAACCACGCTTGATTTTTGTGTGTTTGGTTTCACTAAAGGCAAAGTTTAATCTACCCAGGTCAACGCGACTTAAAAAATGATTAAACAAACAAAGCATGCTTGTAAAGACATAGGAGAACATTGCCAAGTTGCGGCAAGACGGTTAACTTAATGTCGCTGTATGTTATTTATTGAACATGTTTTATGTATTGAACATCCTTTGCAAATAATATTGAATATTGTTTA
Organism: Tillus elongatus; assembly: GCA_964006375.1. NCBI lineage: Eukaryota > Metazoa > Arthropoda > Insecta > Coleoptera > Cleridae > Tillus > Tillus elongatus. The sequence continues at coordinate 36,171,180 of OZ023269.1, forward strand.
TATGACACTTGGCCTAATTTATTCATTTAATACTTAAATAGACCTTTGCGTTCTTAGTAAATTTTCTTAAAAAAATTCACTAATGAGCAGATCCCGACTAATTAGGCCCCTCAGAACACATATCCGGGGTCAGTTTTAATTTTTATATGTTATATATATATATATATATATATATATATATATATATATATATATATATATATATATATATATATATATATATATATATATATATATATCACACCGATAACTCAAAAAATAATGGGCCGATTTTGATAACATTTGTTGAATACCTTCCTTTTGCAAATGGCTTGGATAAGTTCGTTAGTCAGGAAAATCGTCCCAGGTTTTCCCGGAAAATTTTGGATTTTCTTTCAAAAAAAATTATATCTCCGGAATTAACAAAGTAAGGGCAACCAAATTTGGTACGCTGGTTTATGTCATTATAGGTGAAGTCCCTACCAAAATTTAGCTCTGTAGGTCAAAAGACAAAAAAGTTATGGGCATTTAAAGAAAAATAAATTGGGGTTTTCCTCAAAACGTCAAAGTGACAATTTAAAACGTCGAAATTCGCAATATTTGGGTAAATAACTTGAATCTTATACGGGCTCTGGAAAGAAAATGTCTTAAGAAGAATGTTTTACAAACGCTGACGTCTTAGTTTCAACCGTCATCGTCCTTCATTTTACTAAAATATTTCCAGAAAATTCATTTGAAATAGACCCTTTCTCTGATGCTTGGCAGTAGCCTTAGCTAAATCGTTTAATGGAATATAATTTTTGTAGAATTTTCGTAAAAAATCAATAAAGCTCAATATATCCGTTATTATACAAGATATGAAAAAATATTGTATACATTAATTATACGGTGTCTTGAGCTACACCTTAAAAATTATTGCTACCATCACAGGGTGGCCCATAAGTCGTTGGTGATACAAATAATATTTTTTTAGTGGAAAACGCCTTATGTTTTTGCATTTTCCATCGAAATATAATGCATGTTTGTAAGCTAAGAAATTCTGGACGCAGCAAGTGCGTTATAGTAGCGAATTTTGATTAAATGCTTTATATTTGAAAAGCTCAATTTGCTATTAACCTATAAGGTTGACCAAGAAACTGATTTTTTCGGTTACATTTTAAGTTTACTTTCGAAAATTTCTGTACGTTTTCAAACAATAAAGTTATTTTGATGAAACATGGCACATTGTTTTTACTATATATGTTATACTGGTAATCAAATTTGATGCCTGCTTTCTGAAAAAAAAACATATTTGCTATTAAAAACATTTTTATGAAAATTCACTACCATAACGCACTTGCTGCGTCCAGAATTTATATGATATACAGTCGTTTTAAATATTGCATTGAAAAAGAAAAGTTCGTGGTGGTGGTGGAGGTATTTATGACCTTAGAACAGTAATTACATCAGCCACAGACTTTTGCTATTTTATATACATAAATATATACAAATACCTTAACAATCTAGAAGGCAGAATTATGTTACCTATACACAAATATACAATATCTAAACTTATTTATACATATAATAATTTTTGCTTTCTTTTTCTTATTTTTTTTTCCTCTTATTTCTTTTTTTTCTTTTCTTTCAATGTTTGTTACCTTTTAGTGAATTTTCTTAAAAAAAATTCACTAATGAGGAGATCCCGACTTTTGAATTTTAAAAAAATTTCTTTAAATGAGCGCTAATTAGGCCCCCCAGAACACATATCCGGGGTCGGTTTAAATTTTTATATGTTATATATATATATATATATATATATATATATATATATATATATATATATATATATATATTATATATATATATATATATATATATATATATATATATATATATATATATATATATATATATATATATATATATATATGTATCACACCGATAACTCAAAAAATAATGGGCCGATTTTGATTAAATTTGGTGAATAAATTCCTTTTGCAAATGGCTTGGATAAGTTCGTTAGCCAGGAAAATCGGTCCAGGTTTTCCCGGAAAATTTTGTGTTTTCTTTCGAAAAAAATTTATATCTCCGGAATTAACAAAGTAAGGGCAATCAAATTTCATATGCGGATTTATTTCATTATAGGCAAGTTACCTACCAAAATTTAGCTCCATAGGTTAAAGGATAAAAAAGTTACAGGCATTCAAAAAAAAAAATTGGATTTTCCTCAAAACGTCAAAATTGCGATTTTAAACGTCAAAATTGGTGAGTACATTCCTTTCGCAAGTCGCTTGGATAATTTTGTTAGCCAGGAAAATCCGCCGAGGTTTTCCCGGAAAAATTTGTGTTTTCTTTCGCAAAATATTTATATCTCCAAAATTAACACAGTAAGGGCAACCAAATTTGGTATGCTGGTTTATATCGTTATAGGTGTGCCACCTACCAAAATTTAGCTCTGTAGGTCAAAAGACAAAAAAGTTATGGGCATTTAAAGAAAAATAAATTGGGGGTTTCCTCAAAACGTCAAAGTGACAATTGAAAACGTCAAAATTCGCAACATTTAGGCAAATAACTTGAATCTAATACGATCTATGGAAAGAAAATGTCTCAAGAAGAATGTTTTACATACACCGAACTCTTAGTTTCAACCGTCATTGTCCTTCATTTTACTAAAATATTTCCAGAAAATTCATTTCTAATAGACCCTTTCTCTGATGCTTGGCAGTAGCCTTAGCCTTAGCTATAGAGTTTATTGTTTAGTGGTATATAATTTTTGTCGAATTTTCGTAAAAAATCAATATATTCGTTATTATACAAGATATGAAAAAATATTGTATACATTAATTATACGGTGTTTTGAGCTACATCTTAAAAAATTATTGCGACAATCACAGGGTGGCCCATAAGTCGTTGGTGATACAAATAAATTTTTTTTGTCGAAAACGCCATATTTTTTTGCATTTTCCATCGAAATATAATGCATGTTTGTAAGTTAAGAAATTCTGGAGGCAGCAAGTGCGTTGTGGTTGCGAATTTTGATTAAATGCTTCATATTTGAAAAGCTCAATTTGCTATTAACCTATAAGGTTGACCAGGAAACGGATTTTTTCAGTAACACTTTTGGTTTACTTTTGGAAATTTCTGTACGTTTTCAAACAATCAAGTTATTTTGATGAAACATGGCACATTGTTTTTACTATATATGTTATACTGGTAATCAAATTTGATGCCTGCTTTTTCTATATAGGTTATACTGGTAACCAAAATTGATGTCTGCTTTCTTAAAAAGAAAACACACATATTTGCAATAAAAACATTTTTATGAGAATTCACTACCATAACGCACTTGCTGCGTCCCGAGATTTTTCCTTTTTTTTGTTTTTAATTAATCTTGTTTTCTTTGTTGCCTTTTTTTCAAATCATGTATATGGAATAGACAGGGACACTTTTTCGTCCAGGAGTCCTCCAAGACGACTTCAGACAAACTGACTGGACCACGGATAACAACAAAGGTTTACAAAGGTGCAGAGACAGAAGATCACCTAAAAACTAATAACTACAAATGTATGTTACACTACTGCTATATTTACATATTATTTCATATATTTATACTAACCTCCCAAGTAGTTTTCAGTTGCATATTTACATGTAAGGTACATTGAATACAATAAAGAAAAAATAATATATATATATATATATATATATATATATATATATATATATATATATATATATATATATATATATACATACATATATATATATATATATATATATATATATATATATATATATATATATATATATATATATATATATATATATATACAAAAGAAAAGTTGAACAGTGCATTAATATCATTAATCGTGCACAGATAAAAGTGCAAATTTTGCCAGCACAAAACTAAAGTAAGTACCAACATTACCAATTACCAACATTACCAATTCTACCAATTAAAATATCTGCTAGTCTCCGATAATTATTGATGTATCTTGCAAAAGTATCTGCTACACTGTTGTCAGATGCGACAGTCACGACTAGCTGCAGTGGTATTTCTATAAAGCAAACAGAGGGTTACAGATAAAGAGATAGGTGGATTGTAGTGTAGGTACACCACTTGAGATAAAAGGGAGAGTAGGGTGACACGTTAAGCGGAATTGCTTACTCATCAACATATTGCCACTATTTGTTATATGAGAAAAGTATCATATTTCGACACTTCTATTTCACAGCATGTTTGATTCCCCTCTTTTACAATAATTGCAGGGGAGACAAAGCTATGTAAGTAGTCGTGGCAGCATCGTACAGGGTTTCACATTTGGAAAATGTTCGTAAAAGCTATTAAATGAAGCAGGAAAACGTAGCCTGCGTATAGTACAACTATCATGTAACAATTTGTAATAAAATTCAACTAGGTTGTTTCTGTAATGAAGAGCTTGGTTAACCTGCCAAATAACAGCAGTGTTTAGATGCCAAAGACGAATAGTGTAAGCAAGGCGCAGGGAGAAAAAAAAACGAAAAAAATTATAATGGGTACTCAACGTACTGGATGGTTGGTTAAGAAAACTTAAGCTAAAAATGATTCCAAAAAAAGTACAAGTAAAATAAGCATATTACTGCAATAGCGGATAAAACGATCTAAAACTGTAACAAGTGAAAATGTTCACGTACCTTGGCAGTGTTATTCCGGATTATGGTGAATGCAGCAACCAACTGAGAGAGAGAGAGAGAGAGAGAACTTTGATGTAAAAGCAGGCATTCAATAGACATAATATGCTCCTCACAAAAAAATATTTAACCCGCGAAAGAGTGCCAATACGTCATACGTATGAAGTATTATAAAAACTAGGACAAAAAGCTGAACTTTGAATAGGCAGCAGGTAAATAATGATAGCTATTAAAATGTAAAGATGGAAAAAACTGAAAGATACAAGGTACGCCCATAACAATACGAATAAAATTGTACTGAACACACACAACACACCTACATGCATTACTATCATTGTGACATCGCATACATAAGACACCATTGTGGCCACATTGAAGATATTGCTTTTGCGAAAACCTATTTTGAGCCTAATATTTGCAGCTCTTGCCGGAATTCTGATACACACCGTAGGAACAGTGATATTGCTCTGACATTACTTGATGCCACAGGCGAAAATTGTGTATTTGATGTTATAAATAAGTGTGTGAATTTGGGATGTCACAACAACTGTGTGTAAAAAATACTTAAATATGACGTCACTCGATGCCACAAGTAAAAATGTGTGTTTCATTTGTCATCATTTAAGGCGAGAAAAATTTGTCTACAATAAACAGATGTGTGTAATAGAAAGTAGTATACATTTTAAACGATCTATTCTGTTTAATAGCTTTACAAAAAGTCATGTGACAACATTTGAGGTGCGGGTTCTTTAGTTTTGAACAGCCGTAGGCTTCCTACAGAATGATAAGCGCCCTGGGACTGGAGAAAAAAACTTAATATGGTCATACTCAAACGAAATAGTCAAGGCATGTGTAGTCAGGTGAGCTAAGAGGCCACTGCACAGGTCCAATTATTCCAATCCATTGTTGTCAAAAACACTATTAGAAAAGTTGAATACGATTCGTGTATTATGAGCTGCTCCACCGTCTTGTTGGAAAAAATAGGGATTATTTTCACAGAAATGCGAGCAAAACACCATCTAGTAATGCATCATTGTAACCATAAAAAAATATATTTTGGTATAAAAATTCAATATGGCGTCCATTAAAAGAACAAAAAGTTGAATATCGCGACTCGGAAAGTGACGAATTGAAACAAATTTTACCGTGGAAATCACAAAAGCAAATCTTTTCCCTATACAAAAATCTAACTTGGTAGGCAACCTAGTTATGGAGATATTGAGGAAAGAAAAAAATTACAGTTTTTTGGTTTTTCTCTTATATCTAGGAAGCTATGGAACTTATTTGAATTGTGTGAGTACCTTGGGGTTTTCCTTATAATTGTGCATATTTTGTCTAATTAAAGCAAGTTTTGATCCCCCACGGTTTCGGAGTTCCCAATGAGGTCGAGGGTCAAAATCCCGCTCCCTATATATATATATATATATATATATATATATATATATATATATATATATATATATATATATATATATATATATATATATATATATATATATATATATATATATATATATATAGAGAGAGAGAGAGAGAGAGAGTTTGAAACACACTTATGGAATAAAATTCGCTATTCGGCAAAAAATAGTTTTTGTGGAAAAAGCTGAGACACGTGAAGTTTAATTTATCGAGCATAATCTTATAATCATAGTTAAAAAAAATTAAACTCCCACCACTTTATCTTTTTTTTTAGATAGCACCCCTACATACTTTCATCACAATTCGATCACATTTTTCTAAATGCGGAGATACCACATATATATGATTTAATATTACAGTTTTCAATACAGGCTGGAAATTTAATACCGCTATATTAAAATGAAACAGTTTACCCTGAAATTCAAATTTCGAAAATAAACTTAATAAAAACGACCCTTTCTTATAATAGATGTTCAAAATGTTCTCCATTCACTTGCACACAACGAAATAATCTGCTCTGGAATTCTTCCCTAACTCTGTTCAACACGTCAGGCGTTACGTTCTTAATTTCTGTTGTTATTTTCATTTTCAAATCATCTAAATCAGCAGATTGCGTTTTTTTACACTCTGGTTTTAAGGTATTCCCATAAAAATAAAGCAAGAGGCGTGAGATCTGGTGATCTGGTGGGCCTCTTCGTCCAATCCATCTTTGTGGAAAGACTTCGTGTAAATACTCCAGTACTTGAAGGGCAAAGTTGGGCGGTGCACCGTCTTGTTGAAACCATATCCTTTCATGAAGAATATTAGGTTCCATTACATTTGGATATAATTCTGCTAACATTTGGACAACCTGTTCTCTTAGAATTTCTAAATATCTTGGACCGTTAAGATCCTATAGTCTATAAAAATAAGTCCAACTGCGTGATCACCAATGATACCAGCCCAAACGTTTAAATTCTGAGGACGCTGATTGTGTGTTTGTCGCATCCAGTGGGGTTTTCGGCAGCCCAGTATCTGCAATTTTGCCTGTTTACATCGCCATTCAAAAGAAATGTTGCTTCATCAGAAAACAGAACGTCAGCAGAAGAAATAACATTTCTATGTAACATGTCCAGCAGTTGTTCACAAAATTGCAGTCTCCTATCAGAATCACCGTCAATCAACTTTTGAACGTGTTGTAGTTTATAGTGATTCGTTTTTGAGACACCTTAAAACTGTTGATTGACTAACATCATTTTCACGTGCAACTTGACGTGTAGAAGTTGTTGGTTCTTCTTGAACAGCTTATAAAATATTGAATTTTATATCTTCTTCAACAAACTTGGGTCTCCTACGCAGTGGTTTAACGTGTCCATGATCACGAAACTGTGAATGTATCTTAGACGCATTTCCCTGGGTTAGTGGGGGCAAATCTGGATGTTTTTCATTAAATCGGTTAACAACTTGTGCCTGTCTTCTACACATATCACCATAACCAATCACCATTAATATTTCAGTTCGCAGAGTTTCAGTTAAGTATCGCATTATTAGACCAAAAATTAATTGAAATTATCGGAACAAAATTACGATTAATTTATTAGGAGACAGTGCATTCAACACAATACACCACAAGATAAAACAAAACTGATAAATTTAACCTTTCACACTGCAAAATTAGTAGTTAATAAGAAACGATTAATGATACCAAGTAAGTTTTAGATAAAAGACAAGATAAGAAATTTAAGATAAGAGTGAGTAAAAATTCCAGAGCTGATTATTTCGTTGTGTGCAAGTGAATGGAAAACATTTTGAACATATATTATAAGAAAGGGACGTTTTTATTAAGTTTATTTTTGAAATTTGAATTTCAGGGTAAACTGTTTAGTTTTAATATTCCGGTATTAAATGTTCATCCTGTATTGAAAACTTTAATATTAGGCTATACACATATGTGGTATCTCCGCATTCAAAAAAATGTAGTCCATCGAATTGTGATGAAAAAATATAGAGTTTCTATTAAAAAAAAAGAAGGATGAAGTGGTGGGGGTAATATGGTGGGAATTTAATTTTTTTAACTATGATTATAAGATAGTGTTCGACAAATTAAACTTCACGTGTCTCAGCGTTTTCCACAAAAACTTTTTTTGCTGAATAATTAATAGTATTCCATAATTGTGTTTAACACTACAACAAATTAAGGCATGTTAACCAGCACTAGAGTCCAAATAACCTAACCAAGTTTTAATTTAGTAATAATTAACCAAAATGTTGCCTTGATTGTCATAATGACTACAAATTTGGAAATGCGGCTCCGAACTAGCTTATTTTTGACTATTAAAATTACTCCAAAGTCAGTAACTTACAAGTAACTAAATTGGGAAAAAATTGGTTCAATTTTACTCATAAAATATACTTGTATATACTTTTGTGTTTCAATTCCAGAGTTGGTAATTTTTAGGTCGAAGTGTGCCCTAAATTGGACTGAAAATTGACTCCAAGTCCAGATACCTGAAATACCTACTTTAAGGTAATTTATTACCTAATATTAACCTGCAATATGTCTCTGTGGTATAGTAAATTGGAGGTCTACTTATGAAGTCCAGCTTACATATATATTACCAATTTCATTGCAATACAGCACAGGAAATATTTTGGGCACTGAGCTAACCTAAAATGGCTTTCTGATCGGCTATAAAGTCATAATTACTGCAGAAATGGTCTTCCAAGTCAAATTGCCTACCTTCAAGTTGAAAATACCCATAAAATCTGACTTGAAATAAAAATTGTCCTCAAAGTTCAAAGTGTACAGCAGTGAAATGCATTTGTGAATCTTAAAGGTGTGTCAGTTAATAAACTTCATCAATAAAAGTTTATTCTTGTTGTGAATGTGCGTGCACCAGTAACAAATATAGTGTTACAATGGCCCCTTTGAAACCAATAAAAGTTTAGACATACTACAAATTATTATATAATAGTAAAGAATGCTTGTATTCAGTTCGCTTCATATTAATAATTATTATTTCGATAATGTTCTCTGTGTAAATCCTAAAGGTGGGTCCAGACTTGAACATTTTAACCCGAACGAACAGAACGAACCGAGCGCACAGAGCAGAATTTGCATAGTCTGGACTTGTCTCCGAGCCGAACTGAACGCGCCAAACGTTTTCCGGGGCTTGTCGGTAAATTCGAATTGCTCAAAAGGATTTATTGTTCGCCGAATTATTCAGTTGACGGGAACAAGTAAGTTCGTGCAGTTCGTAGCATTCGGGTCGTGGTTTATTTTAATAGAATGGAGTGGGATAGAGAAAAGTGTTTAAAATTAATAGATATTTACGAGCAATACCCCGTGTTGTGGAACCCCAAACATGGGCTATACTATAACAAAATTAAAAAATATGACGCCTGGGTGAGCATTGGTGAAATCATGAAGTGTGGTAGTGAAGAGGTTAAAAAGAAAATGGAGAGTATGTTAGCGAGTTTTAGGCGGGAAAAATCCAAAGGAAAAAAAACTATTGGTACCGGCAAAGGTAAATTATACAACACTGTTGAAAGAAACAATACAGGGTGTTAAGAATTAATGGGTCAAGTCTGTGATTAACAGTTTGACCCACTAGTTCTTACATAGTATATAAACAAACAATATAATTTACAAGCACTTTCTTTTATAGGTAGGCAAGAAATATATACCTCCAAATGGTTTGCATTCACTCGAATGGCCTTTTTATTAGATAGAGATGAACCAACACAAACAATGACTTCTCTTGAGGTGAGTATATTTTATTCACAAATAAGTAGAAAGCAAAAATTCATAAAAAATAAAAATAACAATTCACAAATACGTAGAAAACAAAAATTCATAAAAAATAGAAATAACATTTTTAACACTACATTTAATTATTGAAAAAGTATGTTGCAAATTGATCCCATACTTCTTTTGCTTCTATTGATGTTTTACGTGGTATTCGCCTGATGGGTACAAATGATGACAGTTCATTGTTGCTGTCACTTCTCCATGTACCAGGAATTACATTTTCTGTACTGTCTTTTTGGTCAAATGTTCCAGGAGGAGTATAGGTATTTCTAGAACTGCCTTTGCGTAGAAAATTATGTAGGCATACTGTTGTCATAACTACGCATTGAGCCTTTTCCGGTTCTAATAGCATTGGTTTTCTTAAAACTCGAAATACTGCGGAAACAATACCGAAAACATTCTCCACAACTCTTCTTGCGCGACTTAGGTGGTAGTTAAATTTTCTTTGCATCGTAGCTTTTTCGTGTATCCCCGAGTATGGTTTCATTATTCTATTTGTCAAGGGAAATGCTTCATCTACTACAAAAACATAGGGCATATCTTTGTCTATCTCGGACAGGTAATTATCTGTGGGAAGATATAGATTATCTTCCATCAGTTTTCTGTACAGTGAAGTGTGTTTAAAAACACCGCCATCCGAGATCCTACCTTGACAACCAATGTCCACAAAAATGAAATTGTATGCAGCATCCACAACTGCAAATAATACAATACTGAAATTCGATTTATAATTATAATATTCGCTTCCACTATTGAAGGGGCTTGTTAGTATGATATGTTTTCCATCCATGGAACCCAAACAGTGTGGAAATTGCCATTGTTCGTAAAAATTCGCGGAAATTTGAAGCCATTCTTCAGCAGTTGATGGAATCTGAAAGTAAATTAAATAAATACTGACATTTAGACTGGAATTTCAATATTTTTCAAGGAAATATTTAATTAAAAGAATTTTATTATATATAAATTTAGAGAAAGTTATAGGAAAGGAAGTGTAAAATTAGTTTTTTTTTGTTTGTTGTAGGATGACACAGAAACAGAGGAGGCTGCTTCACAAGAAGATATTGAGGGTCCTGTTAATGATCAATCTACAAACGAAAGTGTTGGTTCTGCAGAAAATAGTACACACAATCATGAAAACCAAGCTCTGCTTCACAAAGTAAAAAGAACATGTCATTCAAGTGTGAAGAAAGGAACAAAACAAAAAGTACTTCGGGAAGATGACAAAATTGATGAAGCTTTTCAAATGCTGAGAAGCGTAGTTGGAAAGGAAAAGCCCGTAGAAATATCTGATGCTTGTAGCGATTATGGAAAGCACGTAGCAAATAAGCTGAGGAATTATTCTGAGCGAACTAAAGCGGTAGTGCAGTATCACCTTAATAATATATTATTTCAAGCTGATATGGGCTATTTTGATATAAATAGAGATGTGGCAACTATGAGATTCAATCAAGATAATAAGAATCCGCCATTAATTCTACCAACTAGCAACTCTACGACGCCCATTCCAACGCCATCTCCACAAGAAACAACACAGAGCGGGATTTCCTATACTGATTTGTCATCGTCTTTAAGTGAAGTCAACTGCCAGGAGCAATTAGTGTCAACTGAAACAGCTTCTGCTTTCTTAAACAACTGGCAAATTTAATCATTATTTTTTAGTTTTATATGGAATATATTTTTAGTTTTTTTGTTTATTGTTTAAAATACTAATGTTACTTTGAATATAAAAGTGTATATTATTTCTTACCTTTATGTGTTCCTTTAAGCTCAGCGTTAGAGCGCTGCATGTTTCTGCTACAATGACACTAATACTTTGTTTGGATATTTTAAATAAGTACTGAAGGCTGGTGAAAGAATCACCGGAAGCTAAAAACCTCAATGTTAAGGCCAAACGATCATTAAGTGGTATCGCTTTGCGTAACTTTGTATTTTTCTTTTGAACTATCGGTCCAATTAATTTTATTAACTCCTCAAAATCTTCAGAAGTCATTCTCGTAAAATTCTGTAAGTGAATGTGGTCCATATCTCGTAATAACAAGTTATCGGTGCGCTGTCGATACAATTTTCGTACCCACTGGCTTCGCACTTTTTTCTTGTTTTTTTTTTTTTGACCTCTTTACAAATAATAAAAAAAGTGCCAAAAGCTACTGCAAAGTCAGTATTCATATTTTTTATCCGTATTTTCTTCTTGCGAAAGAGATTAAATAGCGTGGTAACTAGACGCTACTACTAAAGTACAAACACTTCGAGCAACTGGAACATTTATATTGCGCGAACGCAACGACTTTTGTTCGGACTATTTTTGTTCTGCTTGTTCCTGCGCGCTTAGTTCGTTCTATTCGTTCGGGCTAAAATGTTCAAGTCTGGACCCACCTTTTAGAAAGTATGACAACTTGATCGGCTACTACTACTAGGTATATGACAGTGGCGTTTTCTCCTAGTGAGCTAGGGATGCGCCGCACACCCTAAAATATAATCAAAATGTGCACAGTTAAATATGTTTTATTTCTTAATACACTACATATTTTATGACAATCGATTTAATTTACTTATTCGATTTTATAAATAGTCGGTTAGTAGTGACTTGGAATGAAGTAGGCGCCACGTCTTCTAACATATTCAGAGAATATGAGTAGGTCAATAGCAATGTTGAATGAATTCGTGTTAGGTGTGCGTTATGATTTCCGAACAACTTCAGTCGATGATATACAATGCAGTCCCCCATCCACGTGTTTAAAATAGTGAGGGAAATACAATTGATTTTAACACTGCAGTGAGCTGTAACAAATGTCGCTCAAGACAAATGAAAGGAACGCTGGTCTAACCATAGGGGAGATCTCGCCTTTTGAATTTTGAAAAATTTTTTGCAAATGAGCGCGAACTAGGACCCCTAGAACCCATATCCGGGGTCAGGTTTAATTTTTATAAGTTTATATATATATATATATATATATATATATATATATATATATATATATATATATATATATATATATATATATATATATATATATATATATGTATATATATATATAGGTATCACACCGATAACTAAAAATATAATCGGCCGATTTTAATAAAATTTGGCCTGTACCTTCCTTTTGTAAATGGCTTGGATAAGTTCGTTAGTCAAAAAATCGGACGAGGTTTTCCGGTAACAAATGTCGCTCAAGACAAATGAAAGGAACGCTGGTCTAACCAGTATTCTAGAATTAAAGACTAAATACATTTTAGTGAATTTTCGTAGAAAAAATTCACTATTGGGGAGATCTCGCCTTTTGAATTTTGAAAAATTTTTTGCAAATGAGCGCGAACTAGGACCCCTAGAACCCATATCCGGGGTCAGGTTTAATTTTTATAAGTTTATATATATATATATATATATATATATATATATATATATATATATATATATATATATATATATATATATATATAGGTATCACACCGATAACTAAAAATATAATCGGCCGATTTTGATAAAATTTGGCATGTACCTTCCTTTTGTAAATGGCTTGGATAAGTTCGTTAGTCAAAAAATCGGACGAGGTTTTCCGGGAAATTTTTTTTTCATTCGAAAAAAAATTGTATCTCAAAAAATAAAAAATATATGGTAACAAAATTTAGTAGGTAGGTTTACGATATAAAAAGTAAACTATACACCAAAGTTTTGATTTCTATGTTACAAGAAAAAATAGCTGCATCCAGGCTTTTTACACATTTTATTATTTAGTACCACATTAACATTGAAGTACTTTTAATGATTTCAGTTTTGACCCCGTTCCGGACAGTGCTAACGCTAACACAAATTTGTGTGAAGAGAAGAGGTTGTATAAATCATCTTCTTTTTGTGTTTTAAAGTTTTAAGTGACTTTTTAATTTGTTAGTGTTGCGGTACCCATATAGGTACAATATATATATATATATATATATATATATATATATATATATATATATATATATATATATATATATATATATATGTACATTTAGTGTTAATAATTTTTAAAACAACCACTAACAGCAACTCGTTACCGCACACCCAAACTTTTTGGTCAGGAGACGCCACTGGTATATGAAAGTAAAACTGAATTTCAATTATATGCTGGTATCAAATCAGCACGTTTTTCATGCCAAATGGAGTGAAGCATTGGCAACACAGTCAGCTGTCATGTTTATGTTTATTTACTTATTAGTGAATTTTCTTAGAAAAAATTCACTAATGAGGAGATCTCGACTTTTGAATTTTGAAAAAATTTATTCAAATGAGCGCGATCTAGGACCCCTAGAACCCATATCCGGGGTCAGTTTCAATTTTTATATCTTTATATATATATATATATATATATATATATATATATATATATATATATATATATATATATATATATATATATATATATATATATATATATATGTATCACACCGATAACTCAAAAATCACGGACCGATTTTGATAAAATTTAGCATGTGCCTTCCCTTTGTAAGTGGCTTGGATAAGTTCGTTAGCCAGGAAAATCGGACTAGGTTTTCCAGGAAAATTTTGAGTTTTCTTTCGAAAAAAAAATTTCTCTCAAAAAATAGGAAAGCTATCGTAACCAAATTTGGTACGTAAGTTTACGACATTAGAAGGAAACTATATACCCAAATCTATATTTCTATATTAACAGAAAAAAGTTATAAAAAAATATTTCGTGCCAGATCATTTCTATGAAAATTCACTACCATAACGCACTTGCTGCGTCCAGACTTTTTTTATTTTGTTTCTATTTATGTCTATATATTATGGAATCAAAGACCACAAGCGCTGTATAATCATTCCTATATGTCTCTCGGCTGTGCACGGATATAAGTAATATATATTGTTATAGACGAAAATGTTTCATTTCTAATAAATTCAAACAAAATTCGTTTACCATATAGTTGAAATTTCCATAATAAGACAAAATGCCTTCAAAGTTTGGTTAGTTCGCCCTGTCATTAGGGATTGTGACTTATAGGTAAAAAAATAGGGCAAAATTAACTTTCAGGTCAATAATGTTAGAAGGGCAGCCATATTAATTTAATTTTGCAGTATCCATCTTGATTGTATTGGAAAATGAAAAATATTTTGTTGTTGAATAAAGTGTAATCAAATGTTAGTTCGAAAAAAACATTAAATAATGCTTGTATACCATGACGACAGGATAGTTTTGTGTTTTTTACATCACCAATCCTCCAAAATCAGAATTTCAAGAATTTTGAATAATTTTTTATTTTCACTAATCTTATCTTTTACACGGGCGCTCGAATTTTATCGCAGTATCATCATCATGTTAACAGAAAAAACATAACCGCAGTGGTTTATTTCTTTATACAGTGCGAATCTCCTTTATCATTGTTCCAAATATTTAAAGTAAGTTCTTTGATCATTCAAGATGTCATTTTTTAACAAAGACGGACAATATCTCTACTACTCTACTGTTTGTTTATACATACATAACCACAGATCCTACAGAACCTGATAATGTCACATGCGTAGTTCGTTGTTAAGAACGTCACGGCACTCGGCGCCTCGATGTCAGATTTAAGTAAAGCGTAGCACATATTTACCAATATATTACGTCCATTGGCCCAATGTTGAATGAAAATGCCCTAAATATAACTAAAACGCCTTGGTCCAAACGCCTTGCTGGACCTATTATCGACTTCCATATTACTTTGACTTTAAATGTTGCTTGGGATATATATGTATATATATATATATATATATATATATATATATATATATATATATATATATATATATATATATATATATATATATATATATATATACATTAAAAAGACAACGGGCATACACCCAACACATAGGAACAGTATATCCCAACCGGCAATCGAACCCGTACACTGCGTATAGCAGCCAAACACTCGTTCCACTGCACCACGAAGTTGTGTGATGATTTTAGGCTTACACGGTTGGCTTTGATTGTAAGATTAAATTACTTCCGGGCTGCTATTCCGTGTTTTTTTTTCTTTAACGTCGGCCTATTTCCGCGATTATGGCCAATCACCGACGCCAGGGAGCAGTTTCACCTCACTACCCTGGAAATTCTGCCGAACCCCTGTCTTTCTGTAAGAAGGGTAGGGATCCTTAACGTGCCCAACATCGCATGGACTCGGGACCGACGGCTTTACGCCCCCTCCGAAGGGCGGAACGTGCAGACATTCAACTTGCTCAAATACAATGCCAGAACCTCGGTTGATGTTAATTTTACAGTTTGTACTGAAAAAGTGAAAGGAGTACCCCGGGATCGAACCCAGTACCCTTCGGTTCAAAGGCACACGTTCTTACCTCTGAACCACCGAGGTCCTTACTATTCCGTGTTTAAAGACATTTAGTGTGTTATTTTATAACCACAGCTGTTGGCCTCTTTAGTAGCAGAAATGAAACTGAAGAGAGATTGTTTTGGTTACTCTTTTTAGTGAATTTTCGTAGAAAAAATTCACTAATGGGGAGATCCCGACTTTTGAATTTTGAAAAATTTTCTGCAAATGAGCGCGAACTAGGACCCCTAGAACCCATATCCGGGGTTAGTTTCAATTTTTATATGTTTATATATATATATTTATATATATATATATATATATATATATATATATATATATATATATATATATATATATATATATATATATTTATATATATATTTATATATATATTTATATATATATATATATATGTATCACACCGATAACTCAAAAAATAATGGGCCGATTTTGATAAAATTTGGCACGTACGTTTCTTTTGTAAATAGCTTGGATAAGTTCGTTAGTCAGGAAAATCGGACGAGGTTTTCCGGGAAAATTTTGAGTTTTCATTCGAAAAAAATTCTTATCTCAAAAAGTAATAAGCCGATTTTAATAAAATTTGGCACGTACCTTCCTTTTGTAAATGGCCTTGATAAGTTTGTTATCCAGGAAAATCGGACGAGGTTTTCCGGGAAAATTTTGAGTTTTAATTCGAAAAAATTTTTTATCTCAAAAAGTAATAAGCCGATTTTAATAAAATTTGGCACGTACCTTCCTTTTGTAAATGGCCTTGATAAGTTTGTTATCCAGGAAAATCTGACGAGGTTTTCCAGGAAAATTTTGAGTTTTCATTCAAAAAAAATTTTTATCTCAAAGAATAATGGGCTGATTTTGATAAAATTTGGCACGTACCTTCCTTTTGTAAATGTCTTTGATAAGTTTGTTAATCAGAAAAATTGGACGAGGTTTTCCGGAAAAATTTTGAGTTTTCATTTGAAAAAATTTTTTATCTTAAAAAATAAAAATTCTATGATAACCAAATTTGGTAGGTAGGTTTATGATATAAAATGTAAACTATACACCAAAATTTAGAATTCTATGTTACAAGAAAAAAAAGTTATAATAAAATATTTTATGCCAGATCATTTTTATGAAAATTCACTACCATAACGCACTTGCTGCGTCTTCGACTTTTATACCTTGTAGATAGTTCACGCGGCAAAGAGAAAACATTAAAGGTAACCCAAACATTGCTAGTCACTTTATGTCTGGTCCTCCGTTGTTAGGGCCTGTGTAGTTTATTTTTTTGCTGGTCTTTATAGGTAGGGGACTGATTTTGCAAAATCTCAGCTTCAGTATCAATTGAGATGCTTAAGAAGCCATCAGCTATGGATAGTGAAACACTGAACAACCAACTAAGTGAGTCTAAACACGAAAAAGAGGCCGGAAGCTATTCTAAATTTCAAGGTTAAACATAGTTAAAAAAATTTATTTTCCAGTCCTACATTCTCATAGAATAAAGCAGCAAAATGTTGAAATCCAAATTAGCTGTTTTCGGAGTCCACCACTCAGCTCTTAAAATCTTTGCGTTTATTTTTTTAAAATCAAGTGTCGATATCAACAATTTGAACAAATAACGTTTAGAGAAAAGGGCAGACAGAAATACACTAGCAACAATTCTTCGTTCCCTGGTGAATACAGCAGACTGAAAAATTTAGTATGCATGAAGGCGTTTTAATCTGTTACGAAAAACCCTTGCATCTAAAGCCGATCAGACAAAGCAAATAAAATCTCAGATATTACTTTTCACTGAGGTGATATTCAGGTTACGGAGGCTAGCTTAAAAGATACACGAATGCATCTGAGGATATGTACACCAACGTGTCTATTTGTATAGATATGAAGCTTCCCTAGATATAGGCGAGAAATACGATTGTGAATTTCAAGCCGTGAAATCTATATTGACGTGTTTTATACCTTATTTTATGCTCTAGAGTCTAGAGAATTTTATATATCTCGCCTAGATTTATGCGCATATCGCATATTCTCTTCTTAAACTCCTGATCACCCAAACTGTATTGAGAACTATTTTGAAGAAGTAAGTTTAGCGATGGGTGTTACGCTTAGCCATATGGTTTACATGTCTTTAAATCAAGGTGTGCTGGACAACATATGGATTTACCTGTTTGATTTCTAGAAATGCATAATTCAAATTTCAGCTCCATTTAGATGTATTTTCCGGAAAAAGATATTAGACAAATCTTCCTAAAATATAAATGGTAAAATGTACTCTATTGGAAGACTTTTGTAGTAACAATACTTTATAAAGTAATAATGACCTATTAACTCCCTTAAAGTTTTTACACGTTTAATATATATATATATAAATATATATATATATATATATATATATATATATATATATATATATATATATATATATATATATATATATATATATATATATATATAGAGAGAGAGAGGGGGGGGGGGGGTCATAAGTATATTAAAAAAATTAGGGGCATAATATTCAGATAATTTCGAGAAAAAATGCATATAAGTTCATATAAAGATGTATCATAAGTTGCGTAATTAACGAGATGCAGGAGGTTAAAAATTAAAAAAATATGTTGTCTTTTCTTCATAACTCTTTTGCAGCTGCAACTATTTTCACCCAACTTGGTACAAAGCATACCTGTAAATTATTTGCAAACCCAGTATCATCAAGCTGTTCAGACAACCAGTGGCGCAGATATGGGTAATCACCTCACGATTTTGTAAAAAAAAATCAAATAGTATGTACCCGTTATAGAAAATCAAATTGCATTTTTCGATGAAGAATTTAATGCTAAATAAATGTAAACTCTTAGCATTGTTTTCTATCTATCAACATTTCATGGCAAGTTTGATTTCTAAGATTTAAATCACTGCATTTGCAAACCATGCAAACATATTTAATTACATTGAGTAATTATATTTTAGTTCAGTATCATCAAGCCGTTCAGACAACCAGTGGCGCAGATACAGGTAATCACCTTGCCATTTTGTATACAAAAAAAAACAATAGTATGTACCCATTATAAAAAATCAAGTTGCATTTTGAGATGAAGAATTTAATGGTAAACAAAAGTCAACTCTTGGCATTGTTTCCTATCTGTCAACATTTCAAGGCAAAGTTGATTTATAAATATTAAATCACTGCATTTGCAAACCATGCAAACCGATTTAATTACATTGAGTAGGCTATGCTCTTGTTTATTATCCAAATCGCTAATGCTTATCTCAAATTTAACCATTTCCGGTAATTATTTTGTTAAATTTTTGTTGTTATTGATTGCTCAATAAATAACATAATAGGTTATGTACGAAGTCATGATTTATTTTATGAGCTTCTAATTGTGACAGTTTCTTTGTAAATTATTAAATTTGACATAAGAAATAACTATTTGGATAATAAACAAGAACACAGTCTACTCAATGTAATTAAATCGGTTTGCAAATTTGAAAGTGCAGTGATTTAAATCTAAATATCAAATTCGCCATGAAATGGTGACAGATACGAAAAAATGCTAAAAAGTTGATTTTTATTCAGAATTAAATTGTTTATCTAAAAATGTAACTTGATTTTCTGTAACAGGTACATACTATCGTTTTTTGTTGTTGAAAATCTTTGGGCGATTACCCATATCTACGGCACTGGTTGTCTAAACAGTTTGGTGCTACTGGGCTTTAAAAACATTTATTAGAGGTATCTGGTGTACTGAGATCTGACTGCCGCTTAGAGGCGCTTTGGTTTTTATAATAAGGCGTTTACCTTGGTCATTATCCGAGTAATACGGCAGGTCGGTAAGATCTATTTTGACAGATACCGGAATAACTATATTCCGCAAATTAAAAGTACTCATTTGATATTATACTAGGGCAGTACATATTTCTATTGATTTATTTACCAACTTGTTCATTTGCAATGAATATATAATAAATTTCCACTTGACCAGAAGTCGAAGACAGTCATGTGTTTTCTTTAAATATTCGTAACGTTTTTCGATCTCTATCTCTCCGCGGATAATAGTTTCTTTGTAGCCCGTCCAGGTCGGACGATGAGGTTGCGGGTTCGGGTCATGTATTCAGACATTCGGTTTTTTTCACTCGAATATGGAGAGGCCGATTTATGATGAGTTATGGGTGGTTTTGTGTCGATTGTATCGGTTTCCTGTTTAGATTATTGTAGTATAGAAATTTGTCTATTTGTATGGCTTTTATTGTGTTTTGTTTAGATGTTTGCACTTGAATCTGTCCTGAGATAAATTGTTCCTTACTGTTTGTTTGTTGAATGTAGTAATACATTACAATATTGCATTTAACAAACAGACAATTAGAAATATATAATCCCAGAACAAATCCAAGTAAAAACACTTAAACAAAACTACACAAATAGACAAAATATCATACCACAATAATCAAAACAGAAAACCGATACAATCGACAGAAACCGCAAACACAACCAATCAGAGAAATGTAAACCGAACAATGGAAGCTCAACACGCAGAGGTCACGTACTTCATAAGGAGACCTCCAATTTACTATACCACAGACAGGTATTGCAGGCTAATACTAGCTAATAGATTACCTTAAAATATGTATTTTAGGTATCTGGATTTAGTAGTAAGCTTTTAATCCAATTTAGGGCACACTTTGACCTAAAACTTACCAATTGTGGAATTGAAGTTCAAAATTATATTTAAGTAGATTTATCGGTAAAATTGAACCAAACTCTCCCCAATTTAGTAACTTGTAAGCTACTGACTTTGGAGTAATGTTACTAGTCAAAAATAGGCTTATTGGGAGCTGAATTCTCAAATTTTGTAGTGATTATGACGAACAAGTCAACATTTTGGTTAATTATAACTAAATTACAACTTGGTTAGGTTATTTGGGCTCGAGTGCTGGTTAACATGCCTTAATTTGTTGCTTGGGATATATCTATTTGTATCTACAACAGCTCAGAATCTCCACTCGCAGCAATCTACATTCTGTGAAAAGGACAAGAAAAGGAAAGCAAGTTCTTTGTTGCTACATGCGCTCTATATTTCGCGTAAAATTGACACTTCCTAAAGAGCCGACGACTGGACTAATAGGAAACTATCAGGACATAAACAGATAGTATATAGAATTTTGTTATATCACATTCAAGCTTGAGAACACTTAAAATAGAGTTGACGCACATAGACATGAACAAACGCATCAAAAAACACTTTTTCAGATTTTAAAACCACAACAGTCGCCTCCGACGATGTAATCACAAATTTTAAAGGTGGTTGTTCACGTTTATGTGTGTTTCCTCCACACATAGATATGAACAAACACACCTAAAAAATATGATTACATCGTCAGATTTTTTAAAAACAACAGCTATATCTGACGATGTAATCATGAATTTTAGAGGTATTTGTTTAAGTCTATGTGTGCTTTTTCTGTGTTTAGTATTTCCAAGCTTGGATGTCATATAACACAATTCCAGGAACAATTCCCGCTTTTATTAATCGTTTGGACGATTTGGTTAGCCAACCCAATGGAACAGGTTTTTCTTATTTTTTCTGTCCACATTTTTAATAAAGTCCTTCTCATGGTTTTCTGCTAACTTTGCTATCAGATACTGTAACATAACTGTCATTTATTACCAAAAAATTCTGAGTAATCTGGTTATAGTAAATTGCCCAAAGACGCAAAAAGTTAGGCAGTATTTAGGAAATTTATTTGAGGCTCATTTTCTTGTCATGGCGCAGGCTACTAGATGTCAGTCTCCACAGCTAGGCGTCCCAGGTAAGATTCTTGGCAGGCAAATGGAAAGTTGACCTTGCCTGTTACACTAAAAAAAATATATACAATGGTCAAAACTGCACCAATGGCCTAAGATTCCATGGCCATTAAATAAAATAAAAAAATAATATATAAGGATTTTGCATGTTTTCCTGTCTAACAACTGTATTATTTGTAAAACACCCTATTTTGATTGGTACAATTGTACCAAATTTACAGCTATAATAAATTGTCCTTTATACTGTTAATCAATAAAAGGGTTGATAAAATCGCTTATCAATAATGAGCACGGTGAACACGAACGCTGATTTGAATCGCAAGGTAGTAGCAGGAAAGTAAAGCCCACCCCTAAACTCCACCTGTGACAAATCCCTTTTTCACTGTAGATATCAATTTCACCAGTATTTCAGGCAAATTCTCATATATCAGGCCCATTCTGCTCAAATTGTTCGCATTGTGTTTCTGCTAGATGTGGTCTGGATAAAAATGCTTTACACGCTTGCGTCACTCCGAATTTCGACCTCATACAAGCACCATAAAAAATTACCTGCAAAAATACCGCACTGTTTGTAAAACAGCAATATAAGTATCGAGCTTATGCAAATCTTGTAATCCAGGATTTCAAGATACATTTTTACCCATCCATCGGAAAGATACCTGTGAATTTCATTCTATTACTTTTCACACAGGATTTCACGGAACTGGCCTGATGATTTTAAACTTTCCATTTCTTATCGAGCTGCATGATATTGGCAGTGAAATCCAATTCAAATCAGTGGCTTGCTAATTCAAATTCAGAATTTTTTTATCACTACCATCTGACAAAATCTATGAATTTTCAGTTTTCAGTTTTATTTTGGTGTTTGGCATTTATAGGCAGTTCTTGGTAAATTATGAACTGAATTTTGATGTAATCGTGAAAAGGCACGCATATACATTCATATCGATTCGTCGTAAGCTACCTTGAAGGAATTAGAGCATTTGGCTTGTTTATATTTCAAGTACTAAAACATTAGGAAACTCTTAGAAACTTGACTTAGGAGTGAAAATTCTTAATCAGATATACGTAGATTTATTTCTCTTTTGGCTGGTCTAATTGACTCATTACGTTGATAACTACCTAATTATACGTTTTCACGTAGAGAAGTTGGGGATACTTTAAGCAAACACCTTCCAGGTTTTCCTACTATAGATTTTTAATTAACTGAATGTAACAGAAACTTTCTGAGGGCAAAGTAATTTGACAACATTAGTCATCTTATCTAAAATTTTAGTAAATGAAATAGTATCATTTTTAGCGAATTTGCGTAGAAAAAAATCACTATTGATTAAATTTCTTCAAAAGAGCGCGAACTAGTCTTCCTAGAACACATATGCGGGGTCAGTTTCAATTTTTATGGTTATATTATAATACACACACACGTATATATATATATATATATATATATATATATATATATATATATATATATATATATATATATATATATGCGTGTGTTTCAGACCGATAACTTAAAAAATAATGGGCCGATTCTGATGTGGCTTAAACAGCTTCGTTAGCTAGAAAAATCGGATCTTTTTTTCTGAAAAATTTTGTGTTTTCTTTCTGAAAAAATGTATATTTCCGGGAACAACAAAGCTGTAAAAAAAACATTTAAACGAACCTTGTTTTCGGGTTTTAGGCGCCAAAATTCGCCCTTTCGATTCGAGCGCTTTTCATTTTTTTTTGCAAAATCTCACTATCGATACTTCTCTGTTTGAAATGTTTCTTAATAAAACTTCGCTAATAATACGTTTTATTACTTTAAAATATACTTCACTTTGATGATTTTTTCTCTTTTTTTTAATCTAATATTTTACGGTTTTACCTAATGGTAGAAGGCTCCATCTCTTCCAATTAGATTTTTAGATTTTTTTGTTAAATACCAGTTTTCATAAATTAGCAAATCTATAAATGAGGGCATATATGTATTTTTATTTTATTATATATATATATATATATATATATATATATATATATATATATATATATATATATATATATATATATATATATATATATATATGTATCTGTGCGATAACTCAAAAAAGTCTGCACACAGCAAGTGCGTTATGGAAGTGAATTTTCATTAAAACGTTTTTAATGGCAAATATATCTTTTTAATGCAAGCCGACATCAATTTGGTTACCAGTATAACCTATATAGTAGAAAGAATGTACCATATTTTATCAAAACAACTTATTGTTTGACAACGTACAAACATTTTTCGAAAATAAATGTAACATATTTCCGGGAAAACTGGTTTCTAGACAACGAACCTTAGGTTAATAGCAGATTGAGTTATTGAAATTTGACGCATGTAATTAAATTGGCGACCAAAACGCACTTACTGCGTCTCAATTTTTTTCTTACAAACGTGCATCATATTTGATAAATAATGCAAAAAGTGACTAATATAAAACTGTTCAAAAAAATTGTAGGTATGACCAATGACTTATTGCCAGTTGCTGCGTCCCAAGTTTCTTTTCTTAGAAACATGCATTATATTTCGATGGAAAATGCACAAATGAATTAATATAAGTTGTGTTTGATTAAAAAAAAGAAAATTTGTATCACCATCAACTTATGCGCCATCCTGTAATTGTAAAAACAATTGTATAAGATGCAGCTCAAGACACCCTATAATTAACGTATACAAATTTTTCTCGTATCTTGTATAATAACAATTATATTGAGCTTTGCTGTAGAAATGCCTCACCCTGTATATATGTAAATAGGTAAAAACTGAAATAAACCCCGGATATGTGTCTGAACCCCGGATATGTGTCTGAACCCCGGATATGTGTCTGAACCCCGGATATGTGTCTGTGTGTGTTGTATTCTGATGGCCTCTGAAACTAGGTCCATTAGCCACAAACTGTTGTATTAGACAGAGGAGAGGAAAGGCAAAGAAATGTTTATGATAAAACCCCGGATATAGATTCTAGGGTGTCTACTTTGCAGTCATTTGAAGAAATATTTTTAAAATTCAAAAGTCGTGGTCTCCTCAATAACGAAGTTTTTTTAAGAAAATTAGCTACAAATTTTAGACCGTTAAACTGTAACCTTAACTAAAACTACCGCCAAAGCATTAGCGAAAGGGTATACTTGAAATCAATTTTCCGGAAACATTTTAGTAAAATGAAGGAAAATGGCGATATAAGCTTAAACATAAGGGTTTGCAGATCACTCTTCTTGCGATATTTTCTTCACATAACATGTATTTGTTTCAGGATCGTTGTCTAAATGTTGCCAATTTGGACCTTTAAAATAGCGACTTTGACGTTTGGAGGAATACTCATTTTTTTAAATGACAATAACTTTTTTGTCTTTAAACCTATAGACCTAAGTTTTGGTACATGGTTCACCCTCTATTATCCAAATACGTGATTGCCCTTACTTTGCCATTTCCGGATATATAAAAAATTTTCGAAAGAAAACACAAAATAACGAACTTATCCAAGCCACTTGCAAAAGGAAGGTAGGTACAACATTTGATCAAAATCGGCCCATTCTTTTTTGAGTTATCGGTGTGACACATACATACATATTATATATATATATATATATATATATATATATATATATATATATATATATATATATATATATATATATATAATAATAATAATTTATTGAACAATATACATTTCTCACAAAATAACTTACAAGGCTAATCAAGAGCCTGGTTGTTCAATAACGTTAAAAGTCACCTAAGTCGAAGACTTGTTGGTGATACTTGTAACATCATTCTCTCTAAAGATAAGCTAGTGCACACTCTGACACTGTAAAGAAATACAAACAAAAACCATATATATATATATATATATATATATATATATATATATATATATATATATATATATATATATATATATAAATATAAACTGGCCCTGGATATGGGTTCTAGGGGCCTAGTTCGCGCTCATGTGAAGAAATTTTTTTTTAATTCAAAAGCTGGATCTCCTCATTAGTTAATTTTTTACAGAAGATCCACTAAAATATGAAACTGATTTAAACGAAACTCAGAACATCTCTTCGTTTTGTTAAGACTGCGGACGAGTTCGTTGTCGGACCCGATCGGACCAGTTTTTCAAAAAAAAAATTGTATCTCAAGAAATAACTTATTTTGGAGAAATTTGGTAGGTATGTTGCCCCGGAAAAGAAAGACCTTACTGTGTACCAAAATTCAACTTTATAGGTTTATAGCAATTTGAGTAATTCCAATTTGCAGCATTCAATCAAATTCGCTTCCATAATCCACTTTATGCGTCCCGAAATTTTTGAATTGCAAGTGGTAAATATTTTAGGTCTTGTGGTCCTGTCTAATTAACATGTACTTTAAAAATATTCAACAAAAAGTATGGTTACCATTTAAAGAAATAATCGATGAGGTCATATCTGAAATTTAGGGCACACCGTATAATTTTTTTTTTGAAACCGTAACCTACCTAAAATACTAATTGATGTGTACGAGATTTTTTTTAAGCTGCATTTTACTAACTAAATATGTTCTCAGTTGCAAATTTGCACTATATATATGAAATTCTGACGTATTTTTACTTTTCTGAGGCAGTTTCAGTTAACAAGTTCTGTCTGTCAATTTCTAAAATAATGTTTTTCGTTTATGAAAATATGCTACCGAATTTTTGATGCTAACCGAATCGATATACCAACTAAACTAGAGCATATTGTCGTAATTAGCTAGAAGCTTTTTTCCCGTTTGTTTTTACACACAGTTTGTTTTTACTCTATTGGTTATTTCAATGACCACCTGCTAAGCTTCTACCAGAGTGCGAAGCCAATTTATTGACCTTATTTTTATTGATAAAACGATCTAATTCTGAATAGTAATATCGAGAACGGATTCACTCAGTTGCTCAGCATCTTTTCCAATTTCCCACGATACCATTTCACTAAATATCTTAGATTTAGCCCACTTCGACCCACTCTAGTAACAACAATGTTGTCAGAAATGGGGTGAGTTATTATTCATGTTCTGCTGTTTACTATATTTAACAAAACTTTATGTCTGAAAGAACTTGTTTTATATAGAACGCTTGCCTGTTTCATTCGTACTAGATATACTGCCGTATCTTCTATATAATTTTTTTTTCTGTATGATTCTTCTAAAAGTTAAGTTTATTGAACGTTTCAGTAACACAAAATACAAACCACTGTTTTTAGGTATTACATTTCTTTGGGAAAGTTCATGTAAACATTTTTTATTAGTTTTAATTGTAGAAAGTTCAATTTGTGACTGTCCATTTTAAGCTAAATTTAAATATGCGACAAATAGTTTAAATTAATTTTCAATATTTAGCCACTTCTTTCTATTTACAAAATTTTGAAAACACAGTTTAAGTAGGTTATTGTGACAATATATAAGAAACTTTTGTGTACTTTTACATATATCTGATCCAAACCTAAAGAATTATTTTGAAAACGTATAGTTTATTAGGTTTTTGCCAAAATTTTCTTAAAATGTTAAAAGTATATAAAGAAATTGTGGGTTTTGTGAAAGCAACATTACAATATCCTACAATTATAAGTTCATAAGTACCAGAAATATGCAAAAAATTATGGCTCATTAAATTGCTAATGGTAGTAAATGTTTATGAAAATTTAAATAAAGATTTTAAAGTCACTAGCTTGCCAAATCATAAAAAGGCTACTTCTTTGTTCGTTGTTTTTTTTTTTAATTTTTTCACAAAACATATTTCTGAGATATGACAAAACAGTGACGTCAGGGAGCGATTGTATATTACCAGTGAGAAACTACGGTTGAATATGGAGGGAACCATTTAGGTGTCTAACATGGTATGGTAGACATGAGTGATGGTTCAACGCCCTTCCGGTGGACGGTAGGTGTAGGCATTCAACTTACTCTTAGACACAATGGCACAGCCTCAGTAGTTATTATTCTTCAGTATGCATTAAGTTAGTTATGTATTCAAAACTGTGAAAAAGTACCGACTATAGTGGAGGTGTATCCAAAACCTCTACACAGTGACCCGACGATAACTCAGACTGCAATGAAAAATTTTATTTAGACAATTTGGTCAAAGTTGACGCTCCAAAGGGATATTATAAAAAATAAAAAACATAACCCTAGTAACAATATAAGCACTTTTGAAGTTTTCCAATTTTTATCAGTCAATAAATGTTAAATTGACTCTTGGCATTTAACAGCAAAATAAATATTTGATATGCACCTATGATAAACAACTTATTCATAGATTCAGTTTGATCAGTTTGAAATCCGCCTGTGGTTTTTTCTGGGTGAAATTATTACTACGGAAGTTGTGAGAAGCTTCATTTTGGGTTTAGTACCTACATTACAAGAAATAATTGAAATCGTGTTTGTTGTAGGGTTTTTGTGATCTGCTGACTTCACCGATTACATTAATGTAAATGCATAAATGTATATGTATCATTAACTTCAGCCGCGGCACCACATTATGGCTGGAGAAATCCATCAAAATCAAGCCACTCCTGACCGCTTATCAGTCAATAGATTTGTCATTCATTTGTAAATTGTCCATAACTTTATGGAGACTGTTGCCAAAGTTTTATTGGTAGTTTTTTTAATGCCTAAATCGGTTTCGCACAGTAATTTTTAAAACTACAAAGGTTTCCAGATAATTTTTAAGATTCAGTTATTTAATTTTAATCGATCTGAAACATCCATATAGATTCATACATTGTTTGTTTAAAGTAATTAGATGTTATAGAGTTGTCATCTCGTAAGTACAATTTAAAAAGCTCAATTAACCACAACAAATTTTTGAGACCTGACAAGCATTTCGTCAATAACATAAGCGAAACCATCGCCAGTCTTAAAATATGTATTTTGCTAAATTGGGTTCTCCAAAGTGTACTAATTGGTACTTAACATAGTTTATGATTTTCCAATCTGACTGTAACCTTGTAATATAACACACCCTTGCGATATTTTGTATAAGAATCGCTTTTTATGGAAATCACCACAATTTTTTTATCGCAATTCGGGACCCCTAAAACCTTATTCCCAAAGTCAATTAAAAACTTTTGATTATCGAATTCGATTTTGTTGCATCTTAGTAGATAATGTTTCTTAAATAAGTTATATAAATTTGTTAGGTAGGAAATTCGGACCAGTTTTTCGGGGAAATAAATTCCAATTTGTTTGGATAACTTTGGTGGTTTCGAGAATAACAAAAGTATTTTAATAAAATTTTAAACGCAAATTGCCCTTTGTACCGCTAGCGTTTCAATTATAATCAACAAATAATAGGAAAAAGCTATAACTAATTTTAATGTTTTATTGTCAATAGTTTACACGCCCCTTTAGCTTATTTTATTTTTTAGTACACACAACAACAATACCCCTCAGAGCAGATGCGAAGTTACAGTAAATATTTTATAAAACCTCCAGTAAGCGTTTCTATTATATGCTATCTAAAAATAATCTGGATATTTTACACTAGAACCTTGGCGAAACCCATCTAACAACAAATGTGAAAACTTCCGAGAAGAATGAAATTTTAGCTAAATTTGAGGCTTCCTTTTGTTATTATTTATATCTTACGACACGTAATGACTTTCCTGCTGTAATCACGCGCGAGAAAAATATGGAGAGCAACCCGCCAACTTACCCCCCTTGGTTCTGGTTCGATACTATTCCGAACGTAAAGGGAGGACAAGTTCGACAGCGCTACTGCAGGGTGCTACTGGTAGGCCATTCTTTCCATTTCGTTATTTTTCTTTGCCTTAATATGCTTTAAAAGAACCATTTGCTGTCTTTAACAATTATCTATGTGTAGTGAAAATTCCCTCTTGAATAATTGAATGCTGTGTATGGACAATCCTGCGAACCAAAAGTACAATTACAGAACATTTTTGTTAATGAAAATCTGCTAGAAAGACTGTAAGAATCAATAATACAGCAGCACCATATTATAACTGAACAAAAATTATAGAACGATTACCTAGTTGTATATCTTCTCTTTTAAATAACTTGGATGGGTTTGTTGGCTAAAAAAAGGCAGCATTTTGGATTTTTCTATAATTCAGTATACACGTTGCTTTGACGTAGACTAGAATACATACCAAATTTTTTGTTTCTAACTATCGAGAAAGTCGATTGCACACGTTACCGCTTGAACTGGAATTGTACGTACAAAGTTAAAAAAAAATACTGCTTTATTAAAACTTAAGTTATAGACTTTTAAGCGCGATGGTTTCCAATATAGACGTAAGTGAACACCAGAACACCAGGGATGAGCTGCAGGAAAGCAATCAAACTAACGCACATATTATACATGCCTTGCGTCATTTTGTATCATTAGCAGAGTGGCAGGTTCTGTGGAGCTCCATCTCATACTGTACAATGCTTCTTATAAAAAGTTGCCTTTTACCAGACACCAATATTCAGAGTGGTCTATAAAGGGTGCAACAACTAGGAATTTTTTATTAGTTGCACAATCGATATACAGATGGTGCTAGAAAGTTGGTGCGTGTTTGATTAACATTATAGGTGCACTTAGAATGAGTTTAAGTCAAACAGTATATAGGTGCTCAAAAAAAATAGCTTTAGGAGTAAAGCAGGCTTAATTTAGAAAATACAACAAAATGTTATGGAACATAGCTGTTTATAATTCAAAAACTATGCCCAAATACAAAGGCATGGCCATCTATTCGTGAAGAAAATGGGTGAAAATTTCGGAGAACTCCGCAATTTTTTTTTATTTGGCGTTAATACGCATAAAAATCAACCACAATCTAATATTTTTTATATTACTAATTTCGAACTTAAGCAAATTTGAAAAATCTACAATGATTTATAATCTTTTAAGCGAGCAGAAATTTTGTCTCGGCAATGACATTCAACGCACTTTTGTAATTTTGCTTATATCATTTTTAGCTATACAAATAATTCATTTATAATAATGTACAAAATAAAACTTTCACTTAAGGCCCAAAATTGTTCTTAGCAATTTTTAATTAAATTATACACACTAGACAAATATTTACTACGGGAACGCACTAAAATGATCCATGATAGCCATGAAAAAAAATACTCAAAAATTATCGCATAGTCTCTGTGTGCTCACCTTGTCATTGGATGTATTCAATTGTTCGCCCAAAAACTTCGCAGATCGTAGAATCCTTGCAGGATTATTTCTGCAATGGAATGGTATGATATTTTCTGGTTATTCAACATTTTTGAATCGGCGATCCATGTATACTTTTTGTTTCAAGTATCCCTATAGGGGAAAATTAGATGGTGTTAGATCCGGAACGAGAGGGACATCGCGAATCTGTATTTCTTGCTATCGATCACCACGTGTCCAAATTATCCATTAAGAAACAACCTTAATAAAATAAGAAGGACATTCATCATGCTGGAACTATAAATTATGTGGTTCTTATTATGTTATATCTTAATAGTCTGAGTTTCTGAAAAGTTGGAATGTCTATCGCCACTTAAATTTTTCCAGAAAACAATGGCTCTATGAAATTTCCATTTAGGATACCATACCACACGTTTATTTTTTTATAATACTGATTTTTATTATTAACTAGGTGTCCCAACAGAGGTTTTCCTGTCCAAATTTCATCAGTTAAACTAATTTTGCGCACGTGGGGAAATAAATCTGAGAAAAACACTTTCAGTTTTTTCAGAATTTTTAAATTTCCGGGCAACTTTTTTCAATTTTTCTTTTCCAAAAAACCTTATTCGGACTATTGCAAACATAAAAAGTTCGAGACGTAACAAGTGCGTTATGGTAGTGAATTTTTATTAAATCCTTCAAATTTGAATAACTCAATTTTATATAAACTTAGACAGTTTAGTTTTGGTATGTGGCAAGGTCTTTCCCAATGCAACATCTCCACCAAATTTCATTAAAATACCTCTGTAATTTTTGGAGAAAAAATTTTTCTGAAAGAAAATTTAAAATTTAAATAATTTAATTTCCTATTAACCTAAAACGTTTAGTTTAGGTATGTAGTAAGGGCTTCCCCGAGGCTATATATGCACCAAATTTTATTAAAATAGATTTGTAATTTTCGGAGAAAAAAATTTTTTTTGAAGGAAAACTCAAAATTTCTCCGGAAAGCCTCCTTCTATTCTCTTGGCTAACGAACTCATCAAAGTCATTAATAAAAGAAAGGCACTTGTCCAGTTTCAAGTATGTAAGGACACTCTAAGGCCTCAATCTGCCTACTCCTTAGAGTGGTGGACAAAGGTGGGTAAAGGAAATATGTAAGGACACTCTAAGGCCTCAATCTGCCTACTCCTTAGAGTGGTGGACAAAGGTGGGTAAAGGAAATATGTAAGGACAATCCAAGGCCTCAATCTGCCTACTCCTTAGGGTGGTGGACAAAGGTAGGTAAAGGAAATATGTAAGGACACTCTAAGGCCTCAATCTGCCTACTCCTTAGAGCTGTGGACAAAGGTGGGTTGGGTTGTTGTAGCTCGATTACGGGGCCTCAATCTGCCTACTCCCCAAATCTCGCCAGAGATCGTCTGTGAGGTCTCAGTGTGTTCAACCCTAGGCCTCAGAGAGATCTATATATAAACATATAAAAATTGAAATTGACCCGGAAATGGGTTCTAGGGGTCCTAGTTCGCGCTCATTTGAAAACTTTTTGCAAATTCTCACCATCGATACCTCTCTATTAGTGAATTTTTTTAAATAAAAATTCACTAAAAAATATAATACGCATATAATCTAAAACAAATAGCTAATGAACCGACTAGAATTACACATAATTCCTTGGGTTCGATTGATATGATTTTTGCAAACTGTACAAATGTATTGAGGGTAGGTGAAGTTGAGACTTGTATAGCCGATCACTGATTTACTTTGAGACAGAATCTTCACGAGATCAACCTGTGACAGATGTTCCACACTTTTACAGAAGCTTAGAAAATATGAACCATGCACTTTTTCGGGAGGATTTGGAATCTATAAATTGGGGCTTGATTTATCGGGTGGCTAGTGTGCATGTTAAAATAGGCCTATTGAGTGACAATATTTTGTTATTATTTGATAAACATGCTCCTCTAAAATTGTTTGAATTGAACAGAACTTACGCACCCTGGATGACAGACGTGACAAGAATAATGCAGAAACTCAGGGATAATGCTTTTCAAAGATTTAGATTGACTCAGAGGCAAACACACTTGGATTACTATAAGCAGCTGCGAAGTGCAACAATGGCAATTAGATCGGAGCAAAAAGCCTATCTCACTTATAAGTTTTCTCATAGTAACACTAGGCAGAAGTGGCAGGAACTAAACAAATTAACTATTAGTAAGAGTAAGAATTGATCAATCCCTCAGTCACTTGCGGATGCTGAATTGTTGAATGATTTTTTTTTCTTTCTAATCGTATTGATACTAACGACACTAACATTATGGGTTATTATACCTCAAACTCAATTAATACGTCAGGTGAAATGGTTCAGTTTCCACTTGTCACTGAGGAAGTTAGTAGCAGCATAATTTTAAACATCAAATCTAAAGCATTTGGGTACGGTGGCTTGTATCTAGTACTCGTGCAGCTCTGTTGTCCTCCTTTGGTGCTGTAGATAACAGACATACTTAATAATTATTGTCTGATACACTCTGTCTTCCCAGCGGCTTGAAAGCGGACAGAGGTTACCCTTGTACCAAAGCAGAGTGAGCCAACGGAGGGATCACGACTATGTTCAGTGAGCGTTTTACCGGTGTTGTCTAAGGGTAATGATGGTTCAAATGAGTCAGTTTCTGGAGCGACACAAGCTTATACCACCCTTGCAGTCTAAATTTAGACCTGTATATGGTTTGGATACTGCTTTAGCTAAGGTGCAGTATGATACACTTGGAGCCTTGGATGGGGGTAGAGTCGCAATCCTGGTTCTTTTAAATTATCCAAAGGCCTTTGACATGATACATCATGATATACTTTTGTCGATTTTGGGGCATTTTAATTTCACAGGCAATTATGTTTCCTGGATTGGATCTTTTATGACAGGTAGGTTTTAGAGGGTTTTATGTAACGGAGTTGCTTCGGGGCTGCTCCTGTAACAAGGGAGTACCTCAGGGTAGCATTTTGGGGCCACTATTATACACTATCTATAATTATAGTTTTTAACATATCGAATATAGTAATTGTCGTCCCTATGCTGACGACACCCAATTATACTGCTATTTTCCGCCAGCTGAGGTATACAACGCATGTGTGCTACTCAATCCTTATCTTGACTCTATTTTCTCCATATCGCAGAAACATCTTCTGCAAATAAATCCAGTAGAGTCAGCTGTCATTGTGCTTGGCAATGAGACTATAAGAACCCTGATTTATAATTCACTTGGAAATACTGTTATTCCGTATAAAAATAGTACAAGAAATCTGAGTCTGCAGGTGTATCGGGGTTTGAGGTTTCGGCAGCATGTAAAAAACATGTTGCGGAAATCATATTGTGCTGTAAGGATGATATATCCTCACAGAAACTACTTGGAGCGGGGCATTAAAATGGAACTTTGCGAAGATTTGGTGTTGTCCCGTCTTAATTATTGTCATGTGGTGTATGGGCCGTGCATGGAAAGCGGTAACGCGAGACGAATCATAAAAGTACAGAATTCGTGTCTGAGATTTATATTTGGCATTCAGCCTCCTCATATAGTTTCTCATAAGATAAAAGTAATAAAGTGGCTGAATATGTTTCATAGTAGGGAATGGCTTGCTTTTTCTATAAAATTTTGTCAGCAAAAGTACCACCTTACCTACATGAAAAAATAAGAGACAGAACATATGTGCACAATCTTAACTTACGAAGTAAGGATATTTTAACCTTTCCAAAACATAGAAAACAGTTATCCAAACGTATAATTATGCACATATAATTATGCACATATAATCAATAAGTGTGCCAGTGTTGATGTGTCACATTCAATTGCAGTGTTCAAATGGAAATATAGGCTATCACTTTATCGGTTGCAGTGAGCACAACTTTCATCATTTTGCATTTTGCATTTCCCCGACAGACAGCGACATGAGGTAGAATCGAAGAAGGCTTTAGTGGAAGAACAGAGACCGGCCTATTTTGCAGACTGTGCGACTGAACTGGAGCCTTGTTTGCCATTTGCAATGGATGTTATTGTTGTTGTTACCAATGTACGATACCTTGCCTGGTTTATGGCGACAATATGTTTTGGTTGTACAGCAACTTTCATTGTCGAATAAAATCGTTTATTATTATTATTATTAAAATAAAATTGGCCGTTCTCAAGTGATGCGCTTACCAACGAACAGCATTCAATTTTTATTTATATAGATAATAAAGCTTGGATTTTCGACTGACCTTAACTACGACATTTGTAAGATGTACAACAGAGTCGCCATTTCGGTGCGGAACCAGGTAATATCTTGGCACGGCAGCTCCAATAAACACAAATGTTATAAATAGAGACTGTGTACAACCAACCAACAACTTTGTAAATTGTGAGCCCTGGCCCTTTCTTCCCTAATACCGGGACAACGTATGTAGGGCTAGATGTATTATCACCATAATTAGGTACACAACCCGGTTTCGCTCTAGATAGAACTCGTCAGTCCGATATACTAATTGCAGCGAGAAGTGACCACAACTACAATTTTGGAATGAAGCAACACCATTTGCTGTAAAAGTAGATTAATCGCCAAATAAAATGTGCCAATAAAAATAACCTAGCCCTTCTATTATTTCCTGGACTCGCATGCAGTATTCATGCCTTAAATCGTATTATCTCTCTCAAAATGTGAAAATGAATGTTAGTTTGTAGGCGTGGTACTCTCAAAATGTGCTTTACGGACGTTACACTGGAAGTTGAATAGTAAACTTGTTTTTCTGGATGTCTTTTGTCTAAAGTACTTTCACGCAATGTTTTATATTCTCCACAGATTAAAACTTATTCTGCCTGTTTAATTGAAGGTAACCACATCGGAGGAGGCATTTTAAAATGAGTTAAATGGAATACACGAAAAACTTTGTAAAAATTAACAAAGTATCTTACAGAAAAAAAATTAAAATCTCAAACAACAATACTCTTTCGGTCTTTCGTTTTTTTGTAGTGTGATGTATTATTTTAGTACGTCGCAATAGTGTGTATTTGCTTAGTTTGTACGATTCAATTGAAAAGCGTAAATAAAAAATTTTGGGTTTGAGTTAGCATTCTTTGTTATGCACATTATTATAAATTATATGCGTAGCTAAAAATGATATAAGTGAAATTCCAAAGTGCGTTGAATATCGTTTCAACAGACATGAAGTTTCCGCTTGCTTCAAAAAATAAATCATAGTAAATTTTTTAATTTACTCAAGTTCAACAATAGAAACACAAAAATATTAGATTATAGTTGATTTGAATACGTATTGAAGCTAAATCGAAAAAATATTATCTAGGAGTTATTCCATTTTTTTTTTCAAATTCCATGACTGTACCTTAGCATATTCTTTAACAACTTAGTTGTGTACCATTTTCTTGTATTTAGAGGGCACTTTACCATTAAAGGGATGTTTTTTGGCAGCCTATATGTTCTCTGTCTTAACGTCATTTTAAGTACGTCTATGATGACAACTGACCACCAATTTTTAACAAACTAGATATTTCGGTTGTGCAACTTATAAAAATAATTTGTTGCACACTCAGTAGACCAGACTGTATGTTATTTTCCGTCTGGGTTTAGCGCGTTATATATAAATAGTCGCAATATAATGTTTGTCAAGTTGGTAGTAATGCGCTGCTGCTGTATACTATTGCAAAAATCTTTAAGGGTGACGTCATATGCATCGACCTCAATACCTAATAAACATATGTCTTCCACGACCAATCAATAAATACAGGCGGTTGCATCATCAGCAGATATAAGAAGTGTCACAAGAGCAATGTTTACTAAGTTTTAATCCAGCTACTAAATAAGACATGATAGGTGAAACGTTTAGTGAGCCGTTAAGAGATTTTGACCTTGATAAAACAGTTCAAAAGCCATTTACCATTCCAAGCGTCACGAAGTGCTAAAAGTCCAAACCCAACAATTACTGTGAACACTTAAAACATATTCAAAAACATGGTTTAAGCCTAGTTAAAGAAGCACTTTTATTTAATGTTGCTTGGGTATTTGGTAAACTACAAAAGCTAAGCTATCAAAAATATGGTTCAGTAAAAAGTTATAATAGTTTAAAATTTTTCTGAATTTCTATATAGCTTACAGGGAACGGATATTCAAGGTGTCCGGTTAATTTGTTGTTAACAGAATTCAGAATAACTGGAGGAGTTCTGTGTTACAGGGAGCTGTATTCCAGCAAAAGCGGACAGAAATATAATGCATGCAGATGGTAATATGAGCAAAAGAGATAATACAAATTTGACTTTTATTGAGAATTATAATATGACCATTCATGTTCGTTATTTTGCTCGGTTCTCTACAAATGTAGCCATAAAGAAGTGAGTTTCAACAAATACACTCGTTTGTCTTAACGCTCTCATAGCTTGGAGGAGACCGAGTTGTAAAAATATGATTAATGAACGTGTTCTCATTTGTTTTGCTTATGTATCTGATTGCAACAATTTACAATAATCTTGTACGTTGTGATACCTTTTTCCGAATTAAATAAGAAAAAATCTAGGGACGCAGTAAGTGCGTTATGGTAGTGAATTTTTATTAAATGTTTCAAATTTGAATAACTCAATTTTCTATAAAGTTAGATAGTTTAGTTTTGGTATGTAAAAATGTCTTTCCTGGGGCAAATCATGTGAAGGAAGAAGCGTTTTATTTAAAATAACCAAGATATTTATTGAAAAAGTTCGGGAAGCAGCAAGTGCGTTATGGTAGTGAATATTTATTGAATGCTTCAAATTTGAATAACTCAACTTTCTGTAAACTTAGAAAGTTTAATTCTTATGTAGTAAGGTCTTTCCCAAGGCAATACGGGCACCAAAATTCATTAAAATATCTTTGTAATTTTCGGAGAAAAATTTTTTTTCGAAAGAAACCTCAACATTTTCCAGAAAACCTTGGCTGATTTTCCTGGCTAACGAACTCATTCACACATATCATGTCATATATTATCACACAGATAACTCAAAAAATAGTGGTCCGATTTTGAAAAATTTGGCATGTACCTTTCTTTCATAAGTGGCTTGGACAAGTTCGTTAACCAGGAAAATCGAACCAGGTTTTGCGAAAAAATTTGGGTTTTCTGTCGGTAAAAAAATTTATCTCCAAAAATAGAACAGCTATGGTAACCAAATGGGGTACGTAAGTTTACGATATTAGAAGGAAACTATATACCAAAATTTATATTTCTATGTTATGTGATAAAAAATATTTGGTGCCAGATAATTTCTATAAAAATTCACTACCATAACGCACTTGCTGCGTCTGGACTTTATTTTAATTGTATAGATGCAATGAAATAAAATACACCCCCAAGCATTTTATGAAACGACCAGATGCTTCCGTTCTTTCATCTACTGTTGAGTAAATCTAATTTTCTCTAATAATCCCACGAAGTTGTATGAACAGGTTAGAATAACAGGGGTCAACATGCCCTCTCATCAACGCACTTTCATCGGAAACGCGCAAAACTGCACTACCTCTTTAAAAGCGTGCGAAATACATTATTTTTGGTGAATTTTTATTTAAAAAAATTCACTAAGAGAGAGGTTTTACAAAAATGTTTTTAAACGAGTTCGATTTAGGATCCCTAGAACCCATATCCGGGGTCAGTTTCAATTTTTATATGTTTATATATATATATATATATATATATATATATATATATATATATATATATATATATATATATATATATATGTGTGTGTATGTGTGTGTGTGTGTGTGTGTGTGTCCAACCGATAACTCAAAAAATAATTAACCGATTTCGCTGAAACTCGACAAGTGTCTTTCTTTTATTAATCGCTTGGATAAGTTCGTTACCCAGGGAAATCTGACAAGGTGACAAGGTTTTCCGGAAAATTTTGAGTTTTCTTTCGAAAAAAAATATTTCTCCGAAAATGACAAAGTTCTTTAAATGAAATTTGGTGGATATGCTGCCTTGAGAAAGACCTTACCACATACCAAAATTAAACTTTGTAGATTTATAGAAAATTGAGTTTTTCGAATTTTAAATTTTTTTAGATTTTTTTTCCTCCGAAAATTACAAAGCTGTTTTAATGACACTTGGTGAATATGTTGCGCTAAGAAAGACCTTACTACATACCAAAATTCAGCTTTCTAAGTTTATTGAAAATTGAGTTATCCAAGTTTGAAGCATTTAATAAAAATTAACTACCATAACGCATTTGCTGCGTCCCGAAATTTTTTAACTTATAGAGGAGAGTACCCACTGTAATTAGGCATCGTCAAAAATTTTGATTAAATTGTACCTCTACAACATTTCTTGTTGAAGTAGTGGATGACTACTTTTTGGATCGTTGTTAATCTTTTGACTTCTTTACCTTGTTCTGAATTTTCGTAATAAAGGCTGTAGTAACTAACTTAGCTGTTATTTACAACTTTAGGTTTTACCCTACTCTATATTACGATTTTTCATAAACAAATTTGGCCCACTGTCTCTAAAAAAAAATTTCTCCGAAAATTACAAAGTTATTTTAATGCGATTTGGTGCATATATTGCCTTGAGAAAGACCTTACTACGTACAAAAATCCAACTTTCTAAATTTATGGAAAATTGAGTTATTCAAATTTGAAGCATTTAATAAAAATTCACTACCATAACGCACTTGCTGCGTCCCGAACTTTTTAGCCTAGCTGAGAGTACCCACGACTCACTCCCAAATGTCAAAGTAGGGTGATATATAGTTTATATACTGCGAGCTATCTTTTGTTGACACCTCTATTTTCTCAAGGAAGTTGCTATTCATTGCATGGTATAGTTTGACAGGTTTTCTATACGTGTGCTCCATGATGTTTTACAGTTCCCGCTTCTGTGTATGATCACAGCCAAGTGCTTGAACTCCTACACCTCTTCTAATGTTATTTTATCGATATTGATATTGATCGATCTGTCCTGTTTTAAGATTACCATTAATTGTACATTTTCTATATTAATTTTCATATTGTACGTTTCCAAATCATCTTTCCAAACTATCAAGTTATCTAGGGGTTCATTTTCCCAAGCAACACTGCAAGGCCATCTGGGAATGCATATTTTGTTGGCCACACCGGTTGTGTTCAGTTCTTGCATCCTAGCTGCACTTTTTTCATCCTAGGTTTGCACTGTTTAATTATCTGATCCATTAAAACAATATACAGCCACGATATTAGCACTCCTCTTTGTTTCAGGCCATCAGCAGTTACAAATCATTTTGACTCGTTACCCGTTACTCTCACATAATTTATTTCGTGAGTAGACAAGCTCTTGATTCCTGTTACTAATCCTATATCAACACCCCTCCTTGTCAAAATCGTCCAACTTTCATTTCTTGGAACACGGTCAAAAGCTTTATTCAAGTCTACCAATGTCAGACATACTTCTCTGTTCCGTTTAAGAGTTGAAAATCTAACATTTTAAAAAAGTTTGGACGCAGCAAGTGCGTTATGGTAGTGATTTTTTATTAAATGCTTCAAACTTGAATAACTCAATTTTCTATAAACCTAGAAAGTTTAATTATGGTATGTAGTAAGGCCTTTTATAAACCAAGATAATCACCAAATTTCATTAAAACAACAACAAATTTAACTGGCTTTGTTTGAAATTCAAAAACTAATCCAAGGTAACTAACTGATGACAATAAGAACAGAAAAACCAAGAGTAATTATAATAAACGTAGTTCTACAAATGTTCAAACTGACGTTCATCCTGTTCAATGCATAATGTAGCCTTTGTTCAAAGGACCGCTTGACATTGAGCAACATTTGCGGCGATATTGTATTGAAAGGCTTCCGTATGTGTTGCTTCATGTCATCTGGTGTGGTCGGAGGCGTTTCATATACGAAATTTCATTAAAACAACTTTGTAATATTCGGCGAAAAAAAAATTTATTTTTCGAAAGAAAATAAAAAATTTGAATCTCAATTTTCTATTAACCTGGAAAGTTGAATTTTGATACATAGTAAGGTCTCTCCCAAGGCAACATACCTGAAATTTTTTTTTAAAACAGCTTTGTAATTTTCGGAGAGAAAATTTTTTTTCGAAAGAAAACTCAACATTTTCTCTGAAAACCCCGTCCGATTTTCCTGGCCAACGAACTCATCCAAGCCATTAATAAACGAAAGGCACCTGCCGAGTTTCATCGAAATTAGTTAATTATTTTTTGAGTTATCGGATGGACATAAACATATAAAAATTGAAACTGATCCCGGATATGGGTTCTAGGGGTCCTAGTTCGCGCTTATTTGAAAATTTTTTTGCAAAGTCACACTATCGATACCTCTCTATTAGTGTTTTTTTTTTTTAAATAAAAATTTACTAAAATAGATGTTACTACAAAGCGTATTTGCGTTAGAACATGTAATGTTGGTATTTTAATATGAGCCACTCCAAAAACCTAACATACCTATCTGTTCCTATGCATGGGCGGCTTATATTAAATAAATAAAAACCCTATTATCTAAGAGCCAGCTTAAATTTGCATCAACAATGAATAAAAGTTAATGTATGTAAATGAGATGTATTTATGTCATTGTGAAGATACGTGTTACAACAAATCTCCCCGTTTGTCTTAATGTTCCCGTGGAGTAGGATAAATTCATAAAAGTAATGGATGGGGTGTGTCGCTATTAGTTTTGTATATGACGACTGAGATTCAGAAGATCCACAAGGGGTGTTATGTATTGTGCGTTGCGAGCAGCAGGTTTAATTTTGCAGGCCCGAACATACAACATGAATGTGTTTATTTCCGAGGTTGATGCTTAGTAAACAATAACAGCATAGAAGGTGCAAAACATATGTTAACAGTCTAGACCTATGCCTTCCGATCTTGCACAGCCAGAGACCCCTGCTCACATATGCGATTAACAAGCCACTACTGTTGTTTGCTGTAACGGGTTTGGGTTTATGTTCATCGTCCCCTACTGTGTCAACAACAAAAATTCACACTACACCTGTCCTTGCTTAAATCGCTTCACTGACACTCCTTTATTTGATTTAATACTCTATCCATGCTATCCATTTTGTTATAACTAAAGATTGAGCTAACCGTGTACACACCCCACTGACGTCATTTAATCTCATTACTTAGGTAACTTATTTGTTTACATCTTACAATTTAATTACATTTATTACTTTCACGAAGAGTAGTTGCATCCGCCTTTACTATCAATCACAAAACTCTATTTGGCTAGTACTTCTCAAATACTTTTTTCTCGAATTAAACAAACCTTATATATAAATAATATCAAGATATTAAATTGTATCTACACTATGTACAGCTCTCCAACACAAAATTGAATCATTCGTGTTTCAACAGCTGTTTGTTATACTACAATTTTAAGGCAACGTCGTATAGTCATGTATACAGTGTTTTCTATAACAGTGCTGTATTTTCTTAAAAAATTTAAATTAGAGTACGTATAATCCGTATGTGCTCTAAAGTTATTTATATATATATATATATATATATATATATATATATATATATATATATATATATATATATATATATATATATATATATATATATATATATATATATATATATACAGGTGATCCAAAAATGTGTGAAACCTCAAAGTTATGCTTTTTCTTATGAAACACCCGGTATTTGACAACGTTTTAAAATTCTATGGGAAAAATAAGGTTCACTTACGCCAAACATCCCTATACCTAGCTATTACGGTTTCCCAGATATCTTGATTTTTCGACGAATATCTTATCTCCATTGTCAGATGATATCGTAAAAAAAGCTCACTAGCTTTTGATGGTGGATTTGGTACTTCATCAAATACTGTAGACAATATTTCGTAATACTCTACAGGGCGTTCAAGTTATTATTATTATTATTATTATTATTATTATCAGCACATTCAAAACAGATTATTTCATTTATTTCAAATGGAACACACTTTATATTTTTACTGTATTTCATAGAGAAAATAATTCCCTTTCATATGATACTAGGGCTCCCTATACCCCAGTGCAGCGATTCTGGCGCTATTCACACTTTCATTTCTGTTTTTGCAGAAATAAGAATTTTTCACTCTTAACAACAAATTTAACTGGCTTTGTTTGAAGTTCAAAAACTAATCCAAGGTAACTAACTAATGACAATAAGAACAGAAAAACTAAGAGTAATTATTATAAACGTAGTTCTACAAATGCTCAAATTGACATTCATCCTGTTCAATGCATAATGTAGCCTTTGTTCAAAGGACCGCTTGACATTGAGCAACATTTGCGGCGATATTGTATTGAGAGCCTTCCATATGCGTTGCCTCATGTCATCTGGTGTGGTCGGAGGCATTCCATATACGATATTCTTAACATGTCCCCACAAAATAAAATCAACACATGTTAGGTCTGGCGATCTGGCTGGTCAGTTTGTGGATCTCCTCGTCCTATTGGGAAAATGTCTACTAAGTTCTTGTCGCACTCTGATTTCAAAATGTGCCGCAGCACCATCCAGTTGTAGCCACTTCCGCCTTATAATAGAAGTGGTACGTCTTCCAAAAGTTCAGGCAAACTTTGGCGAAGAAACATATCTCCAATTAGGTGTAGTCCATTGAAAAAGTAAGAACCTATTACTCTTGACCCCAAATATTCCAGCCCGCACATTAATAGACCAACGATTCTGACGGTTAATACTGCGGAAAAAATGTAGATTTTTATCAGCGTAGTAATGAAAATTATGTTTGTTTACCAAGCCGTTACTATGGAAAGTCGATTCGTCTGTAAACAGTACATAATCGAAAAAGTGTTCCTCCTCCCCCAACATATCTAATGCCTACATACAGAAATTAAGTCAACGATTGAAGCCAGCATCTGAATGTTCTGGATTTAATATGATATGGCAGCAATGAAACTTGTGTTTTCTAATTATTCTGCCAATGATCTGTCTGCTCAAAGCAGGTTCCTAACTGGGCTAGCTTATGTGGGGATTTCCTATAAGGGATCCAATGACCGCAAACACATTTTCTTCATTTCCGGTAATTGGACTCTGTTTATTGGTCTTTTCATATGATGCGCTTCCAGTTCTTCGAAA
Organism: Tillus elongatus; assembly: GCA_964006375.1. Classification (NCBI taxonomy): domain Eukaryota; kingdom Metazoa; phylum Arthropoda; class Insecta; order Coleoptera; family Cleridae; genus Tillus; species Tillus elongatus. The sequence goes on from OZ023269.1 coordinate 36,215,346, forward strand.
GACTCCTAACAATCTTTCAAAACTTTTTCTGGGTGGATGGTTTTGTGCTGGATATTTTTGTTTACCAATAGTTAGATTATATGGATTCGTTCCTGTATAGGATACGTTTTCATTTCAAACACAATAATTTTAGAAATGATAAAATTACAAAAGTGAGTAGGGATAAAATTGAAAAATTCGAAGTTGTGCAGTAGGTAATCACAAACAAGAATTGACAAATGTCACAGGCATATGTACAATCAAGTAACCATGTACGTTTCATTCATTTCAATATCTGATGCAGAGAATCTGTTATCAAGAGAAAAGTCTTATCTATGCAAAAACGATTACAGTTAGCCATAAGAAAGCCTCATGTAGTGTTTAGGGCAATCGAATAACGCTTTAGATTAGCCTATAAAATACAGATTCTTCCAATTAAAATGAACACAATAATCAACTTGGCATAGGTAAACAATAATAAAAGTGTGAATAGCGCCATAATCGCTGCACTTAGGTATATGGAACTCTAGTATCATATGAAAAGGAATTATTTTCTTTATGAAATACAGCAAAAAAAATAGTGTGTTCTATTTCAAATAAATTAAATAATCTTCTTTGAATGTGCCAATAATAAAACTTGAGTTTTTGAACTGTAGAGTATTGCGAAATATTGACTACAGTAGTTGATGAAGTACCAAATACACCATCAAAAGTTGTTTTTTTTACGATATAATCTGACAATGAAAAACCTCACATTCGTCGAAAAAGCAAGATATGTGGGAAACCGTAATAGCTAGGTATAGGGATCCTTGGAGTAAGTGAACTTTTTTTGTCCCATAGAATTCAAAAACGTTGTCAAATATCGGATGTTCCTTAAAAAAACATAACTTTGAGGTGTCACACTTTTTTGATCATCCTGTATACTTGAAAATAATTTTAGGTTGTAGTCCTTTTCAATCTACACAATCTCCGCTTGAAATAAATTCTAAATAATGAAAAATATAGACCCTGTATATATATATATATATATATATATATACAGTGAGTGGCAAAATCATGAAATAAATTCTATAAATTTCGAGCGATTTGTGTTTTGACGAAATTCTCACAGACGTCAACTCTAGTTTTCAAAAATACACGTTAGTGAAAAAATTACGTGTCTTGCACTCCTGCTTTTCAAATATGACGTCGAAATTATTATTTTTTAATTGGATTATCCGTTTTTAGCAAATCTTTATATAAAAATTAACTAATATCGACGTTGAGACTTTGCAAATATTTTTTCCTTTTTCCTTTTTCCCTTTATTAGGCAAAACATCCTAAAGGTCAGAAAGTCCTAATAGCACGGTGGAAATTGTAGGTTTGTTGTACAAGCAAAAAAGCATTTGATGGTTGCGTTTGTGGTGCAGGTGCTGTTGCTTTTATTTGGAAACATTATCAAGAACTTTGAAAAAGTTGCTTAAAAAACCTTAGGTTACAGACCACTTTTAAATACAATAGTTTCTACTTGTAAAGATAAGGCCGAAAAACTTCTGGGATATAAAATTCAAGAAATATCTTAACTTTCACTGAAGGCTTCGAACATTTGTTTCCAAATAATATAAGGAATATGATGGTAATAATTATATCACAAAAGCCATATGTCGACTCTAAAATCGTACATTCTAAAAAATATACTAAGAATACCGGTCCAAAAAAAACGGATTTATCCATATTCGAGTGAAACAAAGCAACCTAATCAAAAAGTGACACGTGAAAATTACGACCTTTTGAAAGGCCGACGTATTGCTTTTTATTTACATTGGAAAAGAGTTGATTCTATATATTGATGCCTATTGGAGCCCTGAATTTTAAACATAACGGTAACATAAATGTTTTATAATTTTTGCGCATTTTCAATTTTATATATATATATATATATATATATATATATATATATATATATATATATATATATATATATATATATATATATATATATATAATATAATTTGTTATGATTTAAACAGAATTCAAGTGTATACTTTAGATAGTTTGCATAGATACGTTTCCATAAAATGTTAATTTTCACTTTTAATTAACTTAAAACGCAGTGCCAAAATAGAAGTAATAGTATTAGCAGCTTCAATTTTACAGATTTCGTCACTATTTTGGCAGCTAGAGACTGCTTATTTGTCTTTTATTTACCACCATTTTGAAAAACGTCCAGCCTTCTAAATATTCAGCTATAAAATCTATGTTTGAGTAACTAATTGTTGTTTTCTTTTCGCAGGTACGTTGAAGTACAATAGTTGTGGTAAGTAGAGTTGCATAGACTCGAAAAACTATATAATAGCTTTATAATTCCGTTAACTACAATTTGAATATGCTAAATTTTAACCCCTAATAAGAGATCTAAATCCACCACTATCCAAAAACCAACCTCAGCAGATATCACAGTCTTATAGGCTTTACTGTTAAACACATTTTGTCGTTGAGAAGATAATTCGCCGAATAATACAAAAGTCAATAGATTCTAGCCAGACACCCCAGTATTACTGGATTAAGTTTCACACCGCTTGACGTATTTGGTTTCTTTAAGACAGCACACTACATTGCAGAAAACTTAAACGTTTTTACAGACAATAAAAAAACCATATACAATATGTTGAAAGTGCTATATTGACAATAACGTAATCAAATCAAAAGAAAATACCCTCAATAAAGAGCCAATAGGTTTTTAATTTTAAAAGTACCACATTTTTAAGTTGTTTCTACTTTCATTCTGTGTTTGACAAAGCCGAGAACTTCAGCGAAACTGCAGTTATACGTTCAATAAAATAGAGAAAATCAATTTGTTTATTTATCAATGTTGACAATGGATTTACTTCAAGTATTGGCCTCCACAATATCATATGATGATAGTAAGTAACAAAATCTGTTTTTTATTTTTAATTTTTTGTAGAAATATGCGTATAGTTCATCCCTTACTTTTAGTAAAGCTATAGAACACTGTCCATATTCCATATCCATATTTTAGCATAATTATATACAAGCCTTACAATAGATCCAATTGGTGGCTGATAATGAAATCATTTGGCCAGCTCCTCAGTAAATCTATGTATCTTTTTAGTTTTTGCAGAATATGCTAATATGCTTGTGAAAAATATATTTTGTATTATAGCATTTATCGTAACCGTTGCTTTGTTTTTTTTTATATTTTTTTGCATTGAGTGCTGGAAAAGTCGAAATTCGTAAATTGTGTGCTCTATATAACATGGATATCCTCCAAAACTAAATAAAAAATGATGTTGTGTGTGCTGAAATGCAACGGAGTCATTCTCTACTAGCGACAGACTGCCATAACAAACTAAGATGTCCATTTCTCAGAAAAAAGAAAGTTAGTACTGAATATTTATTAATTCGTTTACTACAAGTACTTTTAACATTTTTTTTTATTGCGCTGTAAGTGGCCGGTGCAATACAGTTTTGTGTATTTACATGGTGAAGCCTAAAAGTAAGGATAATCAGTGATAAAAAAGTACACTCTATAAAACCCACCCCACAGCAACACGTTTCTACAATCAGCTAAGCGGTATAGGTCCATTACAATGATTCATAAGTAAATGTTTATTTTTGTCAATAAAAATACTTACATAATATGCATCAGAGTGCCGCACTGGCTATATATATATATTTTTTCATTAACATCCGAATTTTCTCTTTATGACGCAGATTTTTCTAAAAAACTTGTTTGATCGTTTCCCATCTACCTTGATCATAAGTGGAATTGATCATATAAAATTTTAACTCAGTTTAACTTTGTCAAACAGTATTTTATATATAAGCACACTTGGAGAACCCAAATCACCACAAGACATTAAAAAAGACCTGACGATCATCTCACTAGCCAAGTTAGCTTGATCAGCGAAATAATAATTATAAATATCTTACATACACTATATTCTTCTACAGGTAGTCGATCACTAACAATTTAGGGAGGTACAACGACATAAAAATTAACATATTTGCTTTGGCGGAAATATCTGAATTCTTTTATTAACTATCGGACGTGCTTCTGTCGGTTTTTTTGTAAAGTAATTTATTAGCAAAGTACCCATAGACGGCGGAGCCAGATTCATACCCTTTTTATTATTACCATATTTAGTAACTAATATATATATATATATATATATATATATATATATATATATATATATATATATATATATATATATATATATATATATATATATACTTTAGAAGGCATTTAGCTGTCCTGGTTGTCTAACATTTTAGCGAATTTTCTTTTAAAAAAAATCACCAATGAGGAGATCCCGACTTTTTAATTTTGAAAAAAATTCTTCAAATGAGTGCTAATTATACAATAGACGTCACGAACAAGACTAATGAGTCCAATAACGACCCAGACAGGCACCCCACTATAAATAGCACAACTAAATCAAGTGGCAGTACGTATGTCTTTTCTCCATGGTTGAACAGAATGAGGCGCTAGAGATCATATTTTTCATGTTTCGTTAACTTCTTTAAAATGGCTCAAAACCGGGAGCCGATACGTCGAGTTCAAACAAATACTGGACCTGGTTCAACCCGAGAATCAAGTATTTCTCATACTCATCACGCTAAAATCAAAATATATACTAACTTTCAAAAAACTCCGAACGCCGGTAAGAGTTGATCAAATTAAATAAAATTTATACATGATGTGTGTTTAATCAAACTTAAAAACGGACTACATTTTTTAATTGAAATATCAAAAAATAATAGTCTTTTATTAATGGCTGGGTCCGCCGCAGTTTCTGTACATTTGTACCCAGTCGGTTGCGAATCATATCCCACACATGTTCGATTGGTGACAACTCTGGGGAGCGAGGAGGCCATGGAAACTATGTCACATTATTTTCTTGTAAGAACCTTGTGTAACCCTCGCTGTATGGGGACGTGGGTCGTCTTGTTATGAAAGGGGGTTGTGTCATATGCGGTTGAAAATGTATCTGTTTGAAAAATCTGCTTCCCGCATACCAACAATGCGCACCTTTTCAAATTCATTTAAATGATTGTGATTGCGTTAATGGCTTGCCGTCTCTGTCAAAACAGATAAAAAGTACATTACATGTTGTAATTATTCCGAAAACGGCACCGAGGTATAACAAATTAATGACTCATTAAACTGAGCATAAATTGTTATGACAGATTGCTTTAAGCTGAAGGAAACGTGAATTTAGAGGATTTAGAAAAGAAAATTTAAAAACTGCAGACACCTGTTTTATTATCTCATCCATATTATTATTTATATCAAAGAGAAAACAGAGTAGTGTAGAAAATTTCCTTGCACTTGGTCGACTTTCACTGGGTCTTCGGATTTGGAAAGTCAGTATATGTACAGTCGGTACGATATTTGTTGTGACCGAATTCTAAGATGACCTCGGCGCCACTTTCCTGGAATTAACCGCATTCGACACTTGCGGTTGTATAAAATATATTGGCGGCGTAGCGTTCATTTTAGGGCTGTAGTGGATTACTCAAATACATGTTTCTTCATTTATTCATTTTTTTTTACCTGCGTGTTAATAATTCTATTATCTTCTGGTTTATTTATGATTTGTATACAGGCTGGCACATTGAAAACAAAACAGACCAATTTGCGTCCAGAGAAATATTTTTTTAACAAATGGTGAAACACATTAATTTTATTATTGAGGGGGACATGTTTTGACATAAAACTCAACTTTGTCACATCAACCCCTTAAGGGTGGTGATAACAACCCATATATTTTAAATAGGGAACATGGGTCAAGTGTTACATCATTTAAAATCTCTTTCTTTTATGAATTCAGCACACTAATTTTTTAGAAGTTTTATCAAGTCGTTTAAAAATTATTCACAGTTGGAGTTGCAAAAACGTATTTCATTCATTGTGATAAAAAATGCACTATTTAGTCAATTTTTCGTTAAAAAAACTAAAAAACAAATCAAACTTTCAAAAATGTTTATTCAGTTAACAAAGTGTTTAATTTGTTGACTACCAGCTTCCATACAAAAGTACAAATTTTGTTTAAAACGAGCTCTGACATTGTGGAGCATTTGTGGAGTTATTAGACGGCATTCTTCAACAATGCGTCGTCGTAATTCTTTCAGAGACTCCGGTTCTGTTGCGTAAATTCTACTCTTTAAATGGCCTCATAGAAAGAGGTCTAAAGGAGTTAAATCCGGTGATTTAGGGGGACACTAAATAGCACCTCTACGCCGAATCAATTGTCCTGGAAACTCTTTGTTCAAAAACTCCCTTACACATGAAAAATATTGAGGAGCTCCATCTTGTTGAAACACTAATTGATTTTCTTTATAGCGATCATCATTTTCAACAATGTCAATTAGTAGAGGGTAAACGATATCTTCTAGTAACTCCAAAAACGTTTCGCCACTTAAATTGCCATCAAGAAAAACTGGTCCGATTAAACGGTCTCCAAAAATGCCAGTCCAGACATTCCATTTCTGTGGAGTTTTAGTGTGGACTTCGTGAAAATTTCTTTGATTATTATCTGCCCAATAACGAAAATTATGACGATTGACTCTAGAGTTTAATAAAAACGTACACTCGTCTGAAAAACAGGTATTGAACAGAAAGTCCCCGTTATCAGCTATTCGTGTAGTCATAACTTCACAAAACTCCAGCCGTCGATCAAATAATCTTCATTCAGTTGTTGTACAAGATGAATGTTATACGGGTGAAATTTATGATGCTTCAATATTCGCTGAATAGTTCTTCTTTTGATGTTTTAAACAGTGGCCAATTTTCTCGTGCTCAAAGTTGGGTCTACAGCAATTTGTCCTAAAACTTCAATCTTTGTAGTCTCATTTCTAACCGGAAATTCACATACAGGATCCCGTTTTTTGTTGGCTACTGAACCACTTTGCCTAAACTTTGCAATTAACTCCAAAATGTGTTTTCTATTAACATGTATGTTGGGAAGTCGTTCATTAAACAAATTTGCAGTACGGTTGGCACAGTCATCGTTTTTGAAAAAAAGAGTAATTATTTTAACTCTTTCTTCTACAGAATACACCATTGTGAAATTATTTTTCGGTAGTACTATAAAGTATCAAACCGACCGATAAACTGATATAATAAACCGCAATTCTCTCATTTCGATAAGAAATTTTCTGATAGTCAATTTTTTGTTTACAAACCAACAAAACATTGACTATCAGCACATTTCTTATCAGAATGAGTGGAATGCGTTTTTGCATCTTTACCTGTGAATAATTTTTAAACGAGTTCATAAAACTTCCCAAAAAATTAGTGTGCTGAATTCAGAAAAGAAAGATCTTTTAAATGATATAACACCCGACCCATTTTCCCTATTTAAAATATAAGGGTTGTTATCACCACCCTTAAGGGGTTGATGTGACAAAGTTGAGTTTTATGTCAAAACATGTCCCCCTCAATATTAAAATTGACGTGTTTCACCGTTTCTTAAAAAAATTTTATCTGGACGCAAATCGGTCTGTTTCGTTTTCAATGCGTCACCTTATATATGCGAATAAAAACACATTTAATTCACAAAATCTACTTTATATATATATATATATATATATATATATATATATATATATATATATATATATATATATATATATATATATATATATATATATATATATATATATATATATATATATATATATATATATATATATATATATATATATATATATATATATATATATATATATATATATTCTGAAAATAAATCGGAAAATTTCAAGGAACGGTAAATTCTTACAGTAGTTTGATAACAGAACTTTATTGGCTTATCCTTTTCTTGGATATGTATCACAACAAATACCACACGGGCTGTATATAAGGCTGTATCTGAAAGAATCAGAGAGCTATTTATATAATTTGGTAGGCATATACACAATACCATACAGTAAATATTTAGGTTTTACCGCAATGAAACTTAAGTTACTAATATTAAATTTTTTTCATAAAATAACGTACTTGCCTCAGAGCTTTTTGCTTTCTGTGGACATCGAACTGTATTTTTATTTTTAATAACCAGTACGTCTAAAATGTTGGGAATCTATTTATTTAAAATTGTAAGTTAATTTTATAGATAAAAGTCTATCCATTATTACCACCGACACTGAGTGTTCTGCTTTACACTTTCTAAAGCCTAAACGAAAACTTTTCTCTACAAGAAATCTCATTTTCTTCTGCTAAATCAGTTTCAAACCTACTTTTATGAAGAGGTCCGCAATAAAAGGCGAAATAGGGCTGCCTATCATTAAACTGACCCTAGGTAGAGCTAATTAGTTATATGTGCTTGTTATCTACAAATTTAGTTTATTTCATTTGCTTTAAGGGCTATAAAATGAGATATGAAAATGAAATGATTTTGGCCTAAAACGCTATGATTGGTTGATTTAACATTACCAACAGATTTAGATTGAAAGCCAATTTATATTATTTTGTTATAGTAAGCGCATTGCAGGGTTGATTTACCGTCTTATACAGTTTAAACTACCCTGATGATCAACAAGTACAATATTGATATATCGATACAAATAATCATCGAACACGATACGCTGCATATAAAAACATGGCCCTCTTTATGTTATCAGTGTTGATCAATCATACAATAATAGTGCTTTACGTAAATGGCATAATACTGATTGTACATCACGGGATTTTCACACAGCACATAGTGTGTTAAGGGTATAATTATGAAATCTAATTTATAATTCATGGACATGACTGTGTTGCTTTATTGTACACATAACTATTAATTCTGAATTACGCCACGCACATTTGTTACTAACGAAATATTAACATGTTTAGTCTTATATCACCAGTGTTAATGAATCCCTTGTGGATTTAGGATCTAAAGTAATTTATTTTTGTAGGAAAATATAGTTATATATTACAAGATAGACATTGTACATTCTTTCTGAAATTTAGTTAACCCTTAGCTGGTATCGTCATTTTTACTTACGTAACTGGTATCGTCGGGTCGATTCTGACCCGACGATATAAAAAGGCTGAGACCTCCAAATTGTGAAATAAAATTTTTTTAATCAATGTTTGACAATGTCACAACAGGTTTATAGACATAAAAGTCTTTTATATGAAAGCACTTTATTGTCAGAGAACAAACACAAATACTCATCAAAAAATGTATAGCGCACTATAATTTCCAAAAATTCAACTAAAACATGAAAATATTAACAAAACTAACATGATGGAAATTTAAACAACATATTTATCCTTTATATTGTAAAACAAATAAACAAATACATTCTCGTATAAGAAAACGTGCAATGATGTTTGCATAACCTATCACTCACACTTGACATTTTTCACATAACAATGTAGCTGCGCTGTGAACTTTACACACGTGCTCCTTACACTTATTACACACTGAAGAATGTTTCTTGTCGTTGTTTGATGGACAAATGTAACGTTGACGTCGTTTTTTTCCCCTACAAACAACATCAGGGTCAGGAACTCTGGGTTGAGAAGTGGACGGCCCACCTTCATCCAATGTTGTGTCGTCGCATTTTAGGAGTCTTTGGATGACTGAACGAAGTTTCCTGGGAAGTCTTGTTTCGAATAAACGTCGTCTCATTTGAGGTTCAATTAAAGCTTTACCCAAGTTGATAGTAAAGTTCCGTGGCCTCATAGAACTTTGAGTCCCGGATTGGAACAAAATGAAGGAATTTACAGAAGCTATATTCATCACAGCATACCAAATGGCACACAGCCACCTTCTGGTTCTTCGACCAGTATTGTAATTTGCACACTTCTGATCTAATGCATCAACCCCCGCTTTTGTGGAGTTATAATATAGAATCATATCAGGTTTCTTTGACTCTTTATCAATTTTGTTGTAATGGTGCATTCTTGACAATAACAGAACGTATCTATTTGATTGAGGCACATACGACACTAACGTTGTAGTGCTAGTGAACACAAACGTAGAAGTACCTGTCGGCGTTTTTTTTATTTGGAACTACATATTCAGGTATTTCTCTCTTATTGTTACGTACCGTACCAACATAAGTGAGTTTGTTTTTGCGCAATTCTTCGACTAATTCAATTGACGTGAACCAGTTTTCTGCGGTGATATTTCTGTTGGTATTTTTGACTGGATCAATTAATGATAAGACAGTTCAGGTTGGCACTGATAGCTTTCTTAAATTTGGCTGCCCATTTTCTGATTTGCCTGTATAGACGAAAGCATTGAGAAGGTAGTGTGTCTTTGCATCACAAAGGCATATTATTTTCAATCCGTACTTGTTCGGTTTAGATTTCATATAAACACAAATAGAGCATTGTCCTCTAAAGCCTACAAGCATCTCGTCTATTGTAAGGGACTCACCAGGAATATAACAATTTAGACAGTTCTGTATGAATATCTCAAAAATATCACGTATGTGGTAAAATTTATCCGGCTTTCTCGCGTCTCTGGTAGAAATACTATCAAACCGCAATGCAACTAACGAAAACATGAACCTCTTTAGCGAGATGGTACCTCGGAATATGTCTCGGCCGGTGCCGTCTGAAGAAAATAAAGCTTCGATGTCTTTATGGTTGGATTTGAAAACCGACGTCAAATAGAGCAATCCAAAAAATGCATTCATCTCAACTGAATCTGTGAAATTAACAAATAAGGCTGTTTTTCCATATCTATTGGACAAATCAGTAATTTGTTCATTTGTGCAGTCGACAATTGCGCTAATCATTTCGTCGATTATCAGAAGAGACCAGTAGTTGACATGGTTCTTATCGTGTAAGTTTTTTGCCACTGCTTTCAGTCCAGGTAAATGCGTAATAATATGGCGTCTGGTCCCACCAGGTGTGGGAGCTCGTTTTGACCATTTGTACCTGTTCTTTCCACAAACATAGCATGCAGATGATAATGGCAAATTCGAAGAACTAGCTGAACCATCACTGTTTCCATGATTATCGAAATCGCCAACAGGAACTTGTTCATCTTGATCGACATCGTGTTCTATGGTATATTCTTAATCAGAATTGTCCAAGAAGAACTCACGTACTTCATCACCCGTATATTTCTTGCCGTTAATAACGAGAAAATCCATAGTCAAATAAATTCAAAATGCACACGTAACAGGTATCGTCGGATCAAATCTGTCCCGAACGCGTACAAATTGGCACTCTCGATGCTTAAATTGAACTGGCGCTTGAGGTGTCTAATTATATGCATACTGTATGAGAAGTCACGGAACCCCCACCGCATAACTGCGCAAACGCCTATTCTGTGGTGAGTTAAAGATGCGCCGGGTCAATTCTGACCCGACGATACCAGTTAAGGGTTAAATGAAAACATTGTTTTGTTCTGTTTTCAGTTAAAATATAAGAATAAAATTACAGCTTAAAATGTGGTTTTGTTTAATTGGCGAAATCATTAAATTTGACGCAGAGCATCGGTGGTTCAGTGGTAAGAATGTTTGCCTCTGAATCGAAGGTTAATGGGTTCGATTCCCAGGGTTCATCTTTCACTTTCTCAGTGCATAGGTACCGTGAAATTAACATCAACCGAGGTTATGGCATAGTATTTGAGCAAGTTGAATGTCTGCATCTTTCGCTCTTCGGAGGGGTCGTAAAGCCGTCGGTCTTGTGTCCATGCTATGTTGGGCACGATAAAGATCCCTATCCCCCTTACAAAAAGGTAGGAGTTCTGCAACATTTCCAAGATAGTGAGGTAAAACTACTCCCTGGCGTCGTGAATTGGCCATAATCGCGGAAATAGACAGATGCTAAAGAAACAAAAAAAAAACACACACACACACAGCATTCCCGTTGATGCTACCATGACAAACACGTTTTGTAGCTTTTTAACATTTTGTTGTGTAATAGTGTTTAAGTGAGAAACAATTCATAATCACAAGCTCACGTTGTGTGTGTGTGTTTTTCTGGTTCTTTAACGTCGGCCTATTTCCGCGACTATGGCCAATCACCGACGCCATGGAGCAGTTTCACCTCACTATCCTGGAAATTTTGCCGAACCCCTGCCTTTCTGTAAGGAGGGTACGATCTTTGATGTGCCCAACATCGCATGGACACGGGACCAACGGATTTACGCCCCCTCCGAAGGGCGGAACGTGCAGACATTCAACTTGCTCAAATACAATGCCAGAACCTCGGTTGGTGTTAATGTTACAGTTTGTGCTGAAAAAGTGAAAGGAGTACCCTGGGATCGAACCCAGTACTCTTTCGTTCAGAGGCACACGTTCTTACCCCTGAACCACCAAGGTTATAAGGTCACGTTGAACAGTTCTTAGACTATTAGACAGTGTCTAACAGCCAAATGGAATAAATTCAGTATCTCAGTTATTGTGAACATTAATAAAAAAATTCCGAAACACGTGAATTTTAGATGAAAAAATGAAACCCCGCCACGAAAAAACTTCACTTCCACATTCAAGCCCCTCCAAGTGCCAGTTGCAACCACCAAATATTTAAATGTGAAGTACAGGTTTGTGATACCTCATTTGAAAGATATCCTCATTCTTTATTTAAAAATGCTATGGCTTTAACATCTTTTGCATAAATTGGCAGTAAAAAAAAAAGAAACTCATCTGGTTGACCGCTACAATAACCTAAAAAATTTATAACAAATCCAGTTTCATTTTTGATAATGAAAAATATCGGGACGCAGCAAGTGCGTTATGGTAGTGAATTTTCATAAAAATGTTTTTATTGCAAATATGTGTGTTTTTTTTAAAGAAAGCAGGCATCAATTTTGGTTACCAGTATAACCTATATAGTAAAAACAATGTGCCATGTTTCATAAAAATAACTTTATTGTGTGAAAATGTACAAAATTTTTCAAAAGTAAACACAAAGTGTTTCCGGAAAAACTCGTATCTTGGTCAACCTTATAGATTAATAGCAAATTGGACTATTCAAATATGAAGCATTTGATCAAAATTCGCTACCATAACGCACTTGCTGCATACAGAATTTCTTTTCTTACAAACATGCATTATATTTCGATGGGAAATGCATAATGCAAGAACATAAGGCGTGTTTGATTAAAAAAAAAGAAAATTTGTATCACCAACGACTTATGGGCCAGCCTGTGATTGTAGAAATATTTTTTTAAGATGTAGCTCAAGACACCCTATAATTATTATATACACATTTTTTCATATCTTGTATAATAACGGATATATTGAGCTTTATTGATTTTTTACGAAAATTTGCCAAAAATTATATACCATTAAACGATAAACTCTATAGCTAAGACTACTGCCAAGCATCAAAGAAAGGGTCTATTTGAAATGAATTTTCTGGAAACATTTTAGTAAAATGAAGGACAGTGACGGTTGAAACTAAAACTTCAAGGCTTGTAAAACATCCTTCTTGAGACATTTGATTTCCATAGTCCGTATTAGCTTCAAGTTATTTGCCTAAATGTTGCCTATTTTGACGTTTTAAATCGCAACTTTGACGTTTTGAGGCAAACCCCAATTTATTATTCTTTAAATGCCTATAACTTTTTTGTCTTTTGATAGACATAGCTAAATCTTCGTACGTAACTTACCTATAAGGATACAAACCCGCGTACCAAACTTGGTTGCCCTTACTTTGTTAATTCCGGAGATATAATTTTTTTTCGAAATAAAACACAAAATTTTCCGGGAAAACCTGGGCAGATTTTCCTGGCTAACGAACCTATCCAAGCCATTTTCAAAAGCAAGGTACTCACCAAATCTGATCATAATCGGCCCATTATTTTTTGAGTTATCGGTGTGATACACACACACACAGATATATATATATATATATATATATATATATATATATATATATATATATATATATATAAATATAAATATAAATATATATATATATATATATATATAACATATAAAAATGAAACTGACCCCGGATATGTGTTCTGAGGGGCCTAATTAGCGCTCATTTGAAGACATTTTTTCAAAATTCAAAAGTCGGGATCTCCTCATTAGTGTTTTTTTATAAGAAAATTCACTAAAAGCAAGCAAAACGATTTCAGTTTCCTTTTTTGGGAGATATCAGATGAAAGAAGGCATAAAAAGTTATCAAAATTCTTAATAGTTGACGATGCTAGTTTTACGTTTCAGCATCTTGCTGTGTGATCATAACCGCATGACAGTAGTTGTCAGTTGTTAACTGCAATACAGAAACATGGTTTATTTACCACAAGTCCATAAAATAACAATTCTACACATAATGGGTTAGAAAGACAACATATCACAGATCAAAGTTGCTCTTAGATTTCAAGAAGATATTCCCGATTTGCAGCCTATATCATAATGGACAATTAGTAGCATTTAAAAGCGATTTTCCGAGCTTAAACATGAAAGGCGGATTAAAAAAAACCTACTAATGCACTAAATAATGGTACCCAATTTTATGAAATGCTTGACTTTGAGGAAAACCCACATACTTCGAGTCGACAAGCAGCCACAACATTGGATGTTAGCCATTGATCGATTACTCGAGTAATAAAAAATAAATAAAATGCATCCTTTATAAAGTGATATAAGCTCAGGATAAGACTTGGAAGACAATTTTAATAGCAGAACGTCTTTTTGTAAACAGATTATGTAAATGTTAGATGACAACGTTGTCAAAATAATATGTTTTGTTTTCTAATTAGTAGAGTTTTACACTTCGCGGCAATGTAATCGTCAAAATTGTCGCTACTGGTCTAAAGAAAATCCACACTGTATGAGAAAAGAACATATGTAATACCCTAAAAAGGTGAACGTTTCGGCAGGAATAGTTTAAAACTATGTCATTTGTCCCTTTTGTATTCATGGAAATGTGAATGGAGATAATTATTTAGCAGTACTCCAAAATGATGTGTTTCCAATTTTGGCAAACTCATATCCTAATCAACCAAACCCACAAGATCCAGCTAATGTTGTATGGTCCCCGCAGAATAGAGCGCCTGCACATTACCAAATCAATGTCCGGCAGTACCTTGAGTTAATATTTGCAAATCAGTGAATAGGGAGGCAGGGATCGTTACAATGTCCAGCAGAATCACCCAATTTTACGCTATTAGAGTTCTTCTTATATGTATCTGTGAAAAGTATTATAAACAAAAGTTACACGCGATGTAACTGACTAAAGAAGAATAACGGTTGCGATTAGATCGGTCATACCTAAGATGTTGATTAACGTTAGAAGACAATTTTATTTACGGCTAGGAGGCTGCCACGACATCAGCGCATGCATTTTAAACATCTCCTACATTAAGGTTTGTGTATTTTTTATTTTTACTGAATTTTCTTTTAAAAAATTCACTAATGAGGAGATTTCTACTTTTGAATTTTCAAAAAATTTCATCAAATGAGCGCGAATTAGGCCCCCTAGAACCCATATCCAGGGCCAGTTTCAATTAATATATAATAATATAATATGCTTATTGTTCATTTCAACAATTACAGAAAAATTCAAAACTCGATAACATTACTTAAATCTAGTCTAAAAATAATTAGAATAAATTGATAGAATCCAATTTAGGTCTTATTCTAATTTAAATTTAAATTTAATATACTACAAAATGTTTTTAATGCGTGTACTGTAAACCCGTCCGGGTTCACACATTGTTTATTTATGACCCGGTAATGAAAATTCGATATTATTTAAGGCATCTTTGTAAGAGAAAATTAGTACAAAAAAAATTGAAAATTATATAATATACAAAACGAGTTGAAGGGAATGAATGTAGAGAAGAAGAAAAAAAATACAAACACAAAAACAAAAATTAAAATCTCGTCCGATTTTCCTGACTAACGAACTTACCCAAGCCATTTACAAAGGGAAGGTACATGCCAAATTTTATCAAAATCGGCGTATTATTTTTTGAGTTATCGGTGTGCTATATATATATATATATATATATATATATATATATATATATATATATATATATATATATATATATATATATATATATATATATATATATATATATATATATATATATATATATATATAATAATAATAATAATAATAATTATTATTATTATATATATATATATATATATATATATATATATATATATATATATATATATATATATATATATATATAAATTGCCATTGTTAACTCTAGATATTGGGTTTTTAATCCGCAGTCATCTGAATTTTTTTTTCGTGGTGATCCCCCAATAACAATTTTTTGCTACGGAAATTTTCTAAAAGCATGTAAGGCAAGTATGGGCATTATACCCATATTGGTTCATTTTTTTATAGATGATACAATAAATATGCTGAAAGAAAAGACAAGAGGAATCCAAATAAATATGCACCGCCTCCAATACGTAGAGTCTGCAAATGGTACAGCGCTGATGGAAGAAACGGAGAATCAACTGCAAAATGTGCCATACTGGATAGTATGCTACAAAAATGCAACTTAAAATCAATATCACAAAACAAAACAAATAAAGTATGGACGCAGCAAGTGCGTTATGGTAGTGAATCTTTATAGAAATTATCTGGCACCAAATATTTTTTATAACTTTTGTTTCTTGTAACATAGAAATCTATGTTTTGGTGTATAGTTTACTCTTTATATCGTTAACCTATCTACTGAATTCTGTTACCATAGATTTTTTATTTTTTGAGATAAAAATTGTTTTCGGAAGAAAACTCAAAGTTTCCCAAGAAAACCTGCTCCGCTTTTTCTGTCTAACGGACGTGTCCACGCCACTTACAAAAGGAAGGTATATGTCAAATTTTATCAAAATCGGTCCATTACTTTTTTAATTATCGGTGTGATACATACATCCATACACACACACACACACACACACACACATATATATATATATATATATATATATATATATATATATATATATATATATATATATATATATATATATATATATATAAATTGGAACTCTTAAAAAAAAATTCAAAATTCAAAAGCCATCGTCTCCACATTAGTGAATTTTTCTACGAAAAAATTCACTACTAAGATAAGACAGGATAAGATTTTAAAATGATTATAAACTCTAATAGCCAACAACTTGAACAAGTAGAAATGTTTGCGTGCTTTTTGTTTCCCTTCTTTAACGTCGATGTATTTCCGCGACTATGGCCAATCCCCGACGCCTGGGAGCAGTTTAAGCTCACTATTATGAAAATTTTCGAACCCCTGCCTTTCTGTAAGGATGGTATGGATATTTAACATACACAACATCGTATGGTATATGTGACCGACAGCTTTACGCCCTCTCCAAAGGGCGGAACCTACAGATATTCAACACAATGCCTACTTTGAAAGTATTAATACAGGTGATGGTTAATAAAGCAAAGAACTGATAATAAAAGTCGCCACGGCAAGTAAGTACTCAACATAGACAGTAGTTTCTAATTTACTTAAGGAAGCTGTTATTTGAAGGACAGTAAAATTAAACCAGCTGCTGGATATATAGTCCTTCTTGCAACGACAGGCCGACATTGCATCAAAGTTAGATTTATAATAATATTTGATATAAACTCACCACCACTAGTCACTTGCTGCCTCAGAACATGTCCTCATTTTAAGACTATTTACCACAGAACTTCTATCAAATTGTATTTTTATAAACTGTATACCTGCAAACTTTCTAATTAAACAAATAAGTTTGTCTTACGATTATTCCTAAATTTAGGAGAAAAGACATTAAGAATTGGGAAGTCATAAAATATTATTGATTTCGTGATGCTGAGAGAAGCATTTATGCCATGTTTCCTCCTGTGGAAAAAATCGGGATCTGATTAAAGGACCCAGCTCATTTTTCATCTCAAATTCGTGATTGCATGTTATTGGAAATTACGTATCGATTTGAATATTAGGTCTATGAAATGATCAAATTGGGGTAGTTCACACTGTAGCAAAGTCAGGTTTCGTTAGAGAGGCAACTGTTAACTGTCGAACCTTGAACACAAGCGTGATTGATTACTTGGTATGTTACTGTGGCTATTCTAAGCTACATCAATACATTTGTTAAATGTTACTTGAAAATTCGCAGCCTCAGATGATGTTCACGGCTCCTCGAATTCCATATTGGAAATCAGTGAGTCATACATACATAACAGTTACTATAAAGCGTAAGCTGCCATGTGACTATAATTACACGCTTTCTAACCCCTATTATCTGTTCAACGTCATTGAGACACTGTATACTATTCATCTATTAGGCCAGAACTAGGTGCAATATTTCAGCGTCCCTTATTTTATATAAAACAAAGCAGGTAACAGTTACCAGTTAAATAAATCTGAGAATAAAATCAGATACTACATAAAGGTATAGGTGGATATTCCATTTTTAGCGAATTTTCTTACCAAAAAAATCTTATTTTAAGCAACAACTAGCCCCCGTGAAACCCATATCGGAGGTCAGTTTCAGACGTTATTATTAAAAGAAAAAATACAAACAGTACTAGTTTATAAATATTTTAGTCCTATTCAATAGAGTGTATGTCTCTCTTTGGATTTTATTACAGCTTAAAATTGTTTTATCATAAAATCAATTCATTTTTACCAATTTTCCTTAATTTAGAAGCAACAACTGAATTATAGCCTCAATCATATTACTTTTTGTTGTACACCATTTTTAGCAATCTGGCCTTGCATATAAACCACAAGTTTTCAACGGGATTAATGCCTGGTGAGTTTCCTGTCTAGTAAGGTAATGCTTTGATTTTATGTTACCATCTTTTTGAAAACTGGACACGGTGCTGAATTTGCTGGAAGATTGGTTTGCTAACTGCTCGACCTTCTTCCAGGTTTCTGGACAAACACGTTACTAACATCTCTTTATATTTTCACTGTTCATCATGTCTTCGCTAGGTGTAGGTTTCCCTCTTTTCATACATGAAAAACTCGGGACGCAGCAAGTGCGTTATGGTAGTGAATTTTTATTAAATGCTTCAAATTTAAATAACTCAATTTTCTATAAACTTAGAGAGTTTAATTTTAATACGTAGTAAGGTCTTTCCTAGTGAAAGATATCCACAAAATTTCATTAAAATAACTTTGTAATTTTCGGAGAAAAAAAAATTTTTAATTTGAATAACTCAATTTTCTCTAAACTTAAAAAGTTGAATTTTGGTACGTTTTAATATCTCTCCTGAGGCAACATATTAGAGTGAATTTCATTAAAACAGCTTTGTTACTTTAGGAGAAAAAAATGTTTTTCGAAAGGAAACTCAAAAATTTTTCGGAAAACCCCGTCCGATTTTTCTGGATAACGAACTCATCCAAGCCATTAATAAAAGAAAGGCACTTGCCAAGTTTCATCGAAATCTGTTAATTATTTTTTGAGTTATCAGACGGATACCTATATATATATATATATATATATATATATATATATATATATATATATATATATATATAAAGATATAAAAATTAAACCTATTTACAAATGAACTTTAATAAGATATTATGCTGTGACAATACCTCTCTCAAGCAGTGGCGATTTCTCCTAGTGAGCTAGGTGTGCGCCGCACACCCTAAAATATAATCAAAATGTGCACAGTTATATATGTGTTATTTCTTTTTCCCTTAGTCTTAATACACTACATATTTTATGACAATCGATTTAATTTACTTATTTGATTTCATAAATAGTCGGTTAATAGTGACTTGGAATGAAGTAGATACCACGTCTTCTAACATATTCAGAGAATATGAGTAGTTCAAGAGCAACTGGGAATGAATTCGGTCAGTCCCACACCCACGTGTTTAAAATAGTGAGGAAAATAACTTTGTAATTTTTGGAGAAAAAGAAAATTTAAAATTTGAATAACTCAATTTTCTATAAACTGATAAAGTTGAATTTTGGTACTTTGTAAGTTCTCTCCCAAGGCAACATATATAGTAAATTTCATTAAAACAGCTTTGTTATTTTCGGAATTTTTTTTTTTTTTGAAAGAAAACTCAATTTTCCCGGAAAAGCCCATCCGATTTTCCTGCCTAACGAACTTATCCAAGCCATTAATAAAAGAAAGGCACTTGCCGAGTTTCATTTAAATCGGTTAATTATTTTTTGAATTATCAGACGGATACTTATATATATATATATATATATATATATATATATATATATATATATATATATATATATATATATATAAATTGAAACTGACCCCGGATATGGGTTCTAGGAGTCTTAAATCGCGCTCAGTTGAAAAATTTTTTGCAAAGTCTCACCATCGAAATTTTAAATAAAAATTCACTAAAAACAGCCCCGAAACATATCTTCGACTAGGTGTTTCACTGTTTGGACCAAATGTGCTGCAGTTAACTTTTTGTCCACATCTTTTCGCACGAATTTTGATCGGTACACCAGCACCAAAAACTGTGTCTCATCTGAGAACAACACATTTTTAAAATGTTTTTCTGTCCAGGCTATTTTTTGACCAAATCAGCCTTCTTTTATTATATCCTTTTTCAGAGACCGTTTCTTTCAAGATCTCACAGCCTTTATTCCTTACTCCAAATGGCATCTCTGAATTGTAGTTGTAAGTTTTCACTTTAACCTTTTCTAAATCATGCTGAAGGTCCAGGCTTGTCTTTCTGGGGTTTAGCTTGCTATTCTCAAACGATTCATCTCAAGAAGTTGCCCGCTTTTTTTCTCCTATATTTATCCTTCCGCTAAACTTCAACTGATCCAGTATCTATTTTTGTTCAGTTATCTTATTTGCGGCTCCTAAGTTGGTTGTCATTAGATATTGTCAAAAACTTTTAAATTGAAATATAAATTTTGCTTTGAACCACTCAATTTGCATACTGAAAAAGATGTGCCAAAATTCAGAATAAAACTATGCTAATTTATTTATGTACTTATTGACATCAGAAACTTAGATGCTTGGCCATTAACATGATATTTTCCCTTTAGAAAAAATTTTTTTTAGTAGACTTTGCTTTCACAACGCGTTTGTTGCGTCAAATTTTTGTACAGTGCTGGGTCTTTATATTTTGTATTTTTTCCTACGAACATAGTAAATCGCAGTGGAACAGTGTAACATCATCAAGGTAAAAATGTGACCAAACCCCTGTCTTTTGTAAGGTGGCTCTTTTACGTGCCCAATAAGACATGGCACACAGGATCGATGGATTTAGGCTCTTTGAAATGACGATGAGTCAGGCACTTATCTTTCTTAGATGAAATGCCACTGCCTCAGTATTTGATATTTTCTGAGTGACCACTAGATTAATAAATAAACGAAAGCATCTCTGAATGTCTCATTTTCATGGGATCCGTTATCTATTAGTAAAAACGCCGTATGATAATTTTTGATATGCGCCAAAAATGTAAAGATTTGCAAAATAATTGATATAGCTCAAAAAGAAGAGCGCTATAATTTTTTTCCTTACAAACATGGATTGTAACTTAATGGAAAATGTAAAAGTGCAATAACATAAGGGGGTTCGATTAAAAAAAGTTCATGTGTATCACCAACGACTTATTGGCCACCCTGTGATTATTAAACTTATTTTGTAAGATGCAGCTCAAGACACCCTTTAATTAACGTACACAATTTTCCTCGTATCTTATATAATAACGGATGTGGACCTGTGCATGTAATTCATTAAATTTTTGAATTTGAAGGTTACTGGTGTTTTTTGTCATAGAGTATGCCTCTATAATCTCAGTGCGACTGTTTGACTGCAGAATTTTATATGTTTGACATTTAGTAAGAATTCATCTATATACATCTGTTTGACCATAGAGTAATGGTTGTTGGACATTAGAAGATTACATATTAACGGTCAGCTCAAAACCAGCACTGACTGGGGAATCCGACTTATTAAAACAAAGCATTGTTTTTTTTTTTAGTTTATTAGTAGATAAATTTTATCTTTTTGCACTATCTCTTTATATTAAATTTAACTATGCCAAATATCACACTCCTCCGTTCGCACAATTTGTTTAAAAAGAGATACAAAGTTTTTGCTTCACGTATTAATATACAGATATTGAGCTGTACACTAGAAATGCTTCACCCTGTATATGTGTGTTCTAGGGGGGGTGGGGGGGTGGGGGGGGGGGGGTGTTCAAGTGAATAAATCTTTCCACACTTCCAAAGTCGCGGTCTCCTCAATAGCGAATTTTTCTAGGTATGTCAATTCTCTAAAAATTATAGACAGTTAAACAATACAGTCTATAACTACAACTACTGCCAAAGTATAAAAGAAAGGCTCGATTTGAAATGATTTTCTACAAACATTTTAGTAAAATGAAGGACAATGCCGGTTGAAGCTGAAACTTAAAGCTTTGTATAAAACGTTTATTGCGACATTTTCTTTACAGAACTGGTATTTATTTGTTTTAGGTTATTTATCTAAATGTTGCACAATTACAACATTTGGAATCGCGACTTTGACGTTTTAAGAAGAAAAACTGTAAAATGTTTAAAGTATTTTTTCCAGTACTTCTGGATATTTTTGCACCAAAAAACTCAATCCAGGTTTGTAATATACAAAATAAATTTTGTTACAAAATATTTTAGTTTTAAGGGTTTCTCTGGTCATCAGTGGCACCTTTTTTTTTAAATGCCTATATTTCTTTTACATTTTAGAGGTCTATATTTCGGTATGTTGTATACTTTTTGTCATAGAAAACTATGTACCAAGTTTGGTTGCCATAGCTTTATTATTTTTAGAGATACAATATTTTCTTGAAGGAAAACTGAAAGTTTTACAGGAAGAACTGGTGCGATTTTCCTGGATTACGAATTTAGCTAAGCCATTTGCAAAATAATCGCGCATACCAAATTTAAAAAATCGGCCCACTATTATTTGAGTTATCGGTGTAATACATATATATATATATATATATATATATATATATATATATATATATATATATATATATATATATATATATATATATATATATATATATATGTATATATATTCATTATGTCAAAATTTGTGTTGATATATTTAAATATGTATTCTAATATTCTAACAGTAACTGAACATTGAAAGAAGCAAACTTTCATAGGGACTGTAGACAGTGGTTTAAAGAGTGTGTAGAAATGAAACAAAAAGAACAGAGATGGTTTACTGAAGCTGGAGTTCAAAACTGCAGTTAGAAAAATGTTTCTTTGGTCTGTTTTTGGTTGTATATATATATATATATATATATATATATATATATATATATATATATATATATATATATATATATAAACCTGTCTAAGCCACTTACAGAAGAAAGGTACTTGTTCGTCAAAATCAGCCCATTATTTTTTAAGTTCTCGTTGTGGTAGGTACATACACAGATCCATACATACATACATACACACACACAAATATATATATATATATATATATATATATATATATATATATATATATATATATATATATATATATATATATATATATATATATATAGGCTAATGCATTAAAAACGAACCAGACCGATTTGCGTTTGGAGATTTTTTTTTTAAGAAACGCTGAAACACGTCAATTTTAATACTGAGGGGGACATGTTTTGACATAAAACTTAACTTTGTCACATTAACCCCTTAAGGGTGGTGATAACAACCCTTATATTTTAAATAGGGAACATGAGTCGAGTGTTACAACATTTGAAAGTGCTTTCTTTTTTGAATTCATCACACAATTTTTTTGGAAGTTTTATCAACTAGTTTAAAAATTAGTCACAGTTGAAGATACAAAAACGCATTTCACTCATTCCGATAATAAATGTGCTGATAGCCAATGTTTTGTTGGGTTGTAAACAAAAAATTGACTATCAGAAAATTTTTTACGGAATGAGAGAAATGCGGTTTATTATTTCAGTTTATCGGTCGGTTTGATACTTGGTAGTACTACCGAAAATTATTTTCACAATGGTGTATTCTGTAAAAGAAATAGTTGAAATAATTACTCTTTTTTTCAAAAACGATGATTGTGCCAACCGTACCGCAAATTTTGTTTAATGAACGACATCCGAACAGACATGTTAACAGAAAATACATGCTGGAGTTAGTTGCAAAGTTTAGACAAAGTGGTTCAGTAGCCAACGAAAAACGGGATCCTGAACGTGAATTTCCGGTTAGAAATGAGACTACTGAGATTGAAGTTTTAGGACGAATTGCTGCAGACCCAACTTTGAGCACGAGAAAATTGGCAATTGTTTCAAATATCAAGAAAAGAACTATTCAGCGAATATTAAAGCATCATAAATTTCACCCGTATAAAATTCATCTTGTATAACAACTAAATGAAAATGATTTTGATCGGCGGCTGGAGTTTTGTATAGTTATGACTGCACGAATATCTGATAACGGGAACTCTCTGTTCAATTTTGTTTTTCAGAGTGTACGTTTTTATTAAACTCTACAGTCAATCGTCATAATTGTCGTTACTGGGCAGATAATAATCCAAGAGATTTTCACTAAGTCCACACTTAAACTTCACAGAACTTGAATGTCTGGACTGTCGTTTTTAGAGACCGTTTAATCGGACCAATTTTTCTTGATGACAATTTGAGTGGCG
This sequence comes from Tillus elongatus, assembly GCA_964006375.1. Classification (NCBI taxonomy): domain Eukaryota; kingdom Metazoa; phylum Arthropoda; class Insecta; order Coleoptera; family Cleridae; genus Tillus; species Tillus elongatus. The sequence continues at coordinate 36,239,867 of OZ023269.1, forward strand.
AAACGTATTTCGAGTTACTAGAAGATAACGTTTACCCTCTACTAATTGACATTGTTGAAAATGATGATCGCTATCAAGAAAATCAATTAGTGTTTCAACAATATGAAGTTCCTCCGCATTTTTCACAACGTGTTAGCGAGTTTTTGAACAGAGAGTTTCCAGGAGAATGGACTAGGCGTAGAGGTGCTACTGAGTGGCCCCTAAGATCACTGGATTCAACTCCTTTAGACTTCTTTTTATAGGGCCATTTAAAGAGTATAATTTACGCAAGAGAACCGGAGTCTCTGGAAGAATTACGACGACTCATTGTTGAAGAATGCCGTCTAATAACTCCACAAATGCTCTAGAATGTCAGAGCTCGTTTTGAACAAAAATTGTACTTTTGTATGGAAGCTGGTGGTCAACAATTTGAACACTTGCTTAAAAGATTAAACATCTTTGAACGTTTGGTTCTGTTTTTTTTTAACGAAAAATTGACTAAATAGTGCATTTTTTGTCACAATGAATGAAATACGTTCTTGCAACTCCAACTGTGAATAATTTTTAAACGAGCTAATAAAATTTTAAAAAAATTTAGTGTGCTGGATTCAAAAAAGAAAGAGCTTTCAAATGATGTAACACTCGACCCATGTTCCCTATTTAAAATATGAGGCTTGTTATCACCACCCTTAAAGGGTTGATGTGACTAAGTTGAGTTTTATGTCAAAACATCCCCCTCAATATTAAAATTGACCTGTTTCAGCGTTTCTTAAAAAAAATTCTCTGGACACAAATCGGTCAGTTTCGTTTTCAATGCGCCAGCCTGTATATATATATATATATATATATATATATATATATATATATATATATATATATATATATATATATATATATATATATATATATACATACAAACATATATAAATTGAAATTGGTTCCGGGTATGAGTTCTGGGGTCTTAGTGCGCGCTTATTTGAAGAAACTTTATCAGAATTCTAAAGTCGGGATTTTTTGGTAATTTTTTCCACAAAAATTTACTAACAAACATTAAATTTACACCGGCAACTTGCTTCACAGAAAGTTAACGTTTCACTGGCTGATCTACTGAGAATTTTTGTAGTTTATTATATATATTTTCTCAAAATGGTGATATTCATGAGTTAGTTCCTTAAACAAACCTTTTGTTTGATTAATTCTTAGTGGTTTTTAGGATCCTTTTTACTATTTCGAGTCAAATACCTAAGGCTAAATATTTTTATTTACATCAAATATGAGCCAGCTAATATGAACACAAGACATTAAGGCAATGCCATAATGCCGAGAAACTCTTGAGAATTTGGTTTAGCTGTTTATGCGGAACGGGAGATATTCATTTGATGTTTCGATGTCGGGTTGCGAATGATATGCTGGTTTCTATTTCACATAAATGCCAAAGCATATTGCTCCAACTATCATGCGTACTCAGCTGTATAATCAAAGAATTCAAGATATTGCAATATGAGAATGCTTTGAACTGAACGTCACATACCTCGATTTGTAAGATGAAAACTGATTCTGATGAAACAAAATAAACGACGTTGTTGAAATTGATAAATTGATGGAGTATTGGTAGTAAGTAGAAAGCTTCTTTGATAGAAAATATTATCAATATAAGAGCCTCGGTGGTGCAGGGGTATAAACGTGTGTCTCTAAACCCAAGGGTCCTGGGTTTGACTCCCAATAGTGGATTTCATGTTTTCAGTACATACTGCAGAAGTCAATATCATCCGAGGATGTGGCATTGTGTTTGAGCTGGTTGAATGTCTGCACGTTCCGACATCCGAAGCGGGGGCGTAAATCCCTCGGTCTCATGTACCATGCGATATTGGCACCCTTCTTACATAAAGGCCGGGGTTCGGCCAAATTTTCATGATAGTGGTGAAAATTATCGCGGAAATAGACCGCCATAAAAGAAAGAAGAATTATTAATATGTTCCTAATATAGAACTATTCCTAAAACTTTAATATGAAATTCGTTCTTATCACTATAATATTTTATTTTATGGCAAATATACAGACAAATATAATTTTATATTAACTGTCAACTCCAAGACCCAACCCACGAAATTTTGCATTTACCTTGGGTCTAGGTTCATGCATTTTCAGACCATTTTTTTTCACAATAAAGGGAAGGCGTCTCTTTTTTTGGTAGTGTTCCTGCACGGGTCTGACGTCGCATACAAATCAATGATCTTTATTTTCGATTCTATACCAAAGATATTATCGCGCCTTGAACCTGCTGTAAGCTTATATTTTAATGATTTTATACTTCCACAGCCAATGTTGCTTTGGGTACAAAATGATTTCGTGCTGTTTTCCCGTGGTCAAACTCACTAAGCGGGTTGCTAGACGTATTACCAAGAATGGCTGTTGCCTTTTAATTGCTACGGTTGGCGAAAAATTATTTTATGCTTCCAGTTTTTATTTTGCTTAATTTGCAATTGAACTTCTTAATATTAAATAAAATGTGTTTTTCAAAATTGCCAAAACAATTGTTTACCATTAGGTCTTTATCATGCGAATTGTTGAAGCAAATATATATATATATATATATATATATATATATATATATATATATATATATATATATATATATATATATATACGAGATATGCCTGGTTCTCGGGTTAAACCGCGTCCAGAATTTATGGAAACTCGACGTTTAGGCTCCTGTTTTGGAGCCATTTTCAAGAGGTAAAGGAAATATGTAAGGACACTCTAAGGCCTCAATCTGCCTACTTCTTAGAGTGATGGACAAAGGTGGGTAAAGGAAATATGTAAGGACACTCTAACGCCTCAATCTGCCTACTCCTTATAGTGGTGGACAAAGGTACGTAAAGGAAATATGTAAGGACACTCTAAGGTCTCAATCTGCCTACTCCTTAGAGCGGTGGAAAAAGGAAGGTTGGGTTGTTGTAGCTCGATTACGGGGCCTCAATCTGGCTACTCCCCAAATCTCGCCGGAGATCGTCTGTGAGGTCTCAGTGTGTTTAACTCTAGGCCTCAGAGAGATCTGGCAGTTCGTTGCAAGTCTTGTCTTATATATGTCGTTCGGTCTTCCTGTTTCGTCATCAGCGAAAGTAGTGGGGTCACCGTCAATTAAGCGGGGGGCTTTGGTCACGGTATTTAGAGGAGGATTAAGAGGGTCACCGGCATTTGTTGAGGCAGATAATGATGCAATAAAATTGTCTGTGGAATTTATTTCCTTTTTGTGTGTTTGTAAAGAAGATATAATAGGTTTCCAAGTAGTCGAAAGGCGAAGACCATCATCTCTCTTATTTAAACAATCGGGACGTTTTTCAATCTCGATTGCTTCGCGGATAGTTCTCGTTTTGAAACTGTAAACCGGTGCTATTGTTTTGGCATTATCGAAGTCTATTTTGTGCTCTGTATGAATATGATGCATGGCCAGCGCCGATGAGGGGTCGGATTTTCTAACTGCGAGGGTGTGTTCATATATTCTATTGTGGATGCGTCTGTGTGTTTGTCCTACGTATGTTCGGGAACAGTCGGAACAAGGAATTTCGTAAACTCCGTGGTATTCGTTTGGAATCGTATCCTTGGGAGTTTTTATAAGACTTGACAGTTTTTGGTCTGTTGTAAATACGGTTTTGATATGGGTTCTGAAAATTCGGCTGATTTTGTCGGTGACACCTTTAATGTATGGTAAAAACGCTGTGTGCTGTTGTGTGGACGCTGTTTGTTCTTGTTGTGCTGTAGTGGTTTGTTGTTGTGAGTTTCTACTGTTTCGTAGTATGTGATTGTTGTCGTATCCGTTTTCTAGCAATGTCTGTCTTAAAAAGTTTAATTCTGTCTGTTTGTTGTTGTGGTCCGTTAGTCTAAAGGATCATGTTAGACTAACGGACAATAACAACTCTTAAAATTAACTTACTTAAACGTGTATGAACTATCCGCTCAGTCAAAACAACAACAGCAAAAACAAGGCAAACAATACTGTATAGCCAAATAAACCCAAAATTTAAACTAATTCAATGTGCAGTAAGGTTGAAGTAAAAAAATTACCATCTTTTTTATAAATTAACTTGGTATGTATCTATCAGTATTTTACTTACGTCTTACTTGTTAATATGATCAAAAAAAATTTTACGTTCACATAGCCTAGGAAGGAATTTTTTCTAAATTGAAACAAACATATTTTTAGACGAATTTACGTTGAGTTTTTGGCGAGATTTCGTAAAATGTGGCTTTTTATAAACAAATCGTTTTAATAACTCATGAGTGAAAAGAATGTTAGCAAATTTTTGGGAAAACAATTTTTCAGCGATTTTCATAAAGTCTTAGAGAAAATTCATTCATTATTTTTTTACTTTTCATGATGTATCCTATCTACCAACGCATAATGGTTTAAATTTCAAAAGTACTTTGGCTTCTCCGTGGTCTTTTCTAAAGTTTATTGCATGCACGAAAACGTGGACTGATGCATCTACAAAGTATATTATATTTATCTTGCATAAGCTTGAGATAATTATAATTAGTAAGCACCACAATAATTAGCCTCAACAAAATGTCTTCTAAAGAATGGATATAGTTAGTCTTGTAAATATAACAAGAAAAAGCTCACCTGTTTTTGCACGTAAATCAGTTGTGCAAAGTTAGATTAATTATTGTGCTTTGCCTGTTTACTTTTCAGCTTAGTGTTTGCTCCTAGAAGTAAATTAAATATTTAACTCTGTTTGCGAATTAACGAGAGGCTAGTCGTATAATATGGCTAATGATCGATCTGGGTCTCCCTAACTCCAACTACTTGAAACTTAATTTTATTATTACCGACGTCGAGGATCACATTTCATCTAGTATAACTTGTTAGGTAACATGTCCTCCGTTGATGTCTTCCTAGTTTTAGACTAATGTTACAAACTCTCTACAACTTAGGAGACACACTAGAAAGTTAAACATAATTTGTGGGCTGTTACAGCTTTTTAAATGTCACTTGGGTGTTAAACAGTTAACTGTAATAAGGCCCCTATGACATTTGTTGCTACACAGCACAGCGTCTAATTTTAGCGAATTTTTATTATAAAAATCGCTAATAGAGAGGTATCGACGGTAAGACAGAAATTTTTTTAATGAGCGCGAATTTGGACCGCTAGAACCTGAAACCAAGGTTTAAATTTTGATATGTTTTATATATATATATATATATATATATATATATATATATATATATATATAAATTTTTTATTTTATTTGTATATATATATATATATATATATATATATATATATATATATATATATATATATATATATATATATATATATACATATGTTCATGCATTCTTGAGTTACCACAAAACACATTTTGCTGAGGTTTTTATCTTGTAATGGACGCTGGTGAGGCCCAACTCAAGCAATAAGTATTTATCAGGAAATGCATTAGTGACATTTGAAAGATGCATATCTTCTACACGAATAGGCCGAACTCCAAAAATATAAAGCAATGCATAGAGAATTAGAAGCCCTTTTAAACGAGCTATCACATGGACCCTTCCAGGCAACAAATTAATACATGTTAACCAGCACTCGAGTCCAAATAACCCAACCAAGTTGTAATTTAGTTATAATTAACGAAAATGTTGGCTTGATTGTCCTAATCACTACAAATTTGAAAAATCAGCTCCAAATTAGCATATTTTTGACTACTAAAATTACCTCAAAGTCAGTAAATTAGAAGAAACTAAATTGGGGACAATTTGGTTCAATTTTACCTATAAATATAATTTTGAGTTTCAATTCTGCAGTTGGTAATTTTTAGGCCAAAGTTCGCCCTTGGACTGAAACTGACTACTAGTCCAGATACTTAAAATTCCTGTTTTAGGTAATTTATTACCTAATATCAGCCTGCAATCTATCTCTGTGGTATAGTAAATTCGAGGTCTTCTTATGAAGTCCACATTATATATATATATATATATATATATATATATATATATATATATATATATATATATATATATATATATATATATATATATATATATTACCGACTTAACTCCAATACTGCACAGGAAGTATTTTGGGCACTAAGATAACCTATGGCTTTCTGATTGGCCAGATAGTAATAATTACTGCAGAAATGGTCTTCCAAGTCAAATGGCCTACATCAAAGTTTAAAATACCCATAAAATCTTTATATATATATATATATATATATATATATATATATATATATATATATATATATATATATATATATATATATATATATATATATATATATATATCTCGATACATGAAAATGTACGATTGCTAATAAATTTAAACTAACTTCGTTTACCAGATAGTTTAAATTCCCATAATAAAACAAAATGCCTTCAATGTTTGGTTAGTTTGCCTTGTTATTGGGAATTGTGAGTTTTAGGTAAAAAAATAGAGCAAAATTAACTTTCAGGTCAATAATGTTAAAAAGGCAGCCACATTAACCTATGCTTGTGATATCCATTCTGATTGTATTGGAAAATTAAAAACGATTTTACGCTTGTATGCAATTAGGGTAGGATAGTTTTGTCTTGTTTACATCACCAATCCTCATATCAGAATTTCAAGAGTTTTGAATAGTTTTAATTTTAACTATAATTTTACATTTTATAGAGGCGCTTGATTTATTTAAAATTATCATAATCATGTTAACAGAAAAAACATAACGGCAGTGATTTTTTCCTTTATACAGTGCGAATTACCTTTACCATTGATCCAAATATTTAAAGTATTCAATTTGATCATTCAACTTGTTGTCATTTTTTTGACAAGGATGGACATACTTAGTTGCTATTGTTTGCTTCTTAACTTCTTGGACCTCAAATGCGTTTTGTAAAAAACGTTATCTACGGATGAAGCAGATTTTACTAGAGGTGGAATGTTTAACACACATAATTAGTTTTTAGTCGAGAAAATCCATATCAAGTACGACAGGTCAATTCGCAACATCGCGTTTTCATAAATGTATGGTTTGGCCTCAGTAACAATGAATTTCTTGGACCTCAAATGGTTGAAAGTCGACTCACTTCTGACGATTATCTCACCTTCATACAGAACCAAGTACCCCATATGCTGGATAATCACTATCAGAGGAGAATGCAATTTCAACTTGATGGTGCGCCGGTACATTGTTGTCAGAGAATAATAGCCTACTTAAATTCTTAACTTACAAATCGACGCGTATGTCGTCACAAACCATGAAGATGATCTCGAAGGTCTCCTGACCGGAATATTTTCGATTTTTGGAGGCTCAAAATCAAAGTTTATTTTTATAATAATAAATGCTGACAGCAAATTAGAAATCAGTCAGCTAGCATTCGCTGGGCCATATGCAATCTGCATAAGCGGACTGAAGAATGTATTGAGGTTGCTGGTGGTAATTTTCAAAATCTTTGATACTGATACCTTATCGCTTTATGATGCAGCCACACAGCTCATTTATTACCACAGTAATATGGGCCTCAGTCTAGAGATGTAACAATGTCTTATATGATTAATTCGCAAATACATCTAGAAGTGTCGCAAAATTTCACGCTTCTACTGAAACCGGCTTTGATAAGTCAATGTTTAAACGAGATTTTGTAGAAACGAAATATTTTTTTTAAGGAATTCTGCGAACTAATCTTTTAAAAATATTATGGTTTTGGGACAATATTTGTCACATTTTTTATAGTTAATAACACACCTGGTGCGGCATCACTTTCTGTAAAGCTTTTCGATCATTGTGATCTAGTTTTGTGTTTAACGCTTTTAGTTTCCGTGTACGTATCTTTTGTTATCTTAGAAATGGATGACTGTGAATTTGGCGGGAAGTTGAGATAAACTGAATTAAACAGCTTTGATTTTTCATTATTGATCATTTTTAATTAATCTAAATAATTCGACAAAGGCCTAGGCTGTCAAATAAAAACGCAGTACCGTTATTTAAATAATCTGCCTAACTTTTATAAGGAGAAAAAACAATACATCGAGAAAAGTTCTTTTGAATAAAAACAATAGTGTATTTATGAACGCACAAATGTGTCTCCATTGAAATTTTTCTTTCACAGGTCGCAAAAAACCTTCAAAATACTCAATTTTTTTATGTCGCCTTTAAAAGCTACTTAACAAAAATAAGTGACAAGACAATAAGTTTTACATTTATATGTAAAATTTTATAGTTTATAATTTCTTTTAGAACCTCGGTGGTTCAGCGGTAAGAACGTGTGCCTCTGAACCGAAGGATACTGGGTTCGATCCCAGGGTACTCCTTTCACTTTTTCAGTACAAACTGTAAATTAACATCAACCGAGGTTCTGGCATTGTATTTGAGCAAGTTGAATGTCTGCACGTTCCGCCCTTCGGAAGGGACATAAAGCCGTCGGTCCCGTGTCCATGCGATGTTGGGCACGTTAAAGATCCCTACCCTCCTTACAGAAAGGCAGGGGTTCGGCAAAATTTCCAGGATAGTGAGGTGAAACTGCTCCCTGGCGTCGGTGATTGGCCATAGTCGCGGAAATAGGCCGACGTTAAAGAAACAAACAAAAATAATTTCTTTTCTCGAACCTCGCTAAAGCTGTATGTATCTAAAATAATGCGTAGATTGCAAAACCCGAATTAAAAATATAGAGCGCTATTTAAAACAATAGGGTTGATTCTGATAAAACTGACTAGCGGAAATAATTGCGGGCGCAGCACGTGCATTATCGTAGAGAATTTTCATATAAATGATCTGGCTCCAAACAGTTCTTTAACGAAATGTTTAAAACTTTTTTTTGCAACATAGGCATCTGAATTGTGGTATATGGCTTCTTGCTTGTAACGTAAACCTAAGTACCAAATTCGGTTACCATAGTTTTGTTATTTTTGAAGATAAAGACTTTTCTGAAAGAAAACCCTAAATTTTCCCGGAAAACCTGGTACGATGTTCTTGACTAACAAACTTATCCAAGTCACTTATTCACTTGCAAAGGGAAGGTACCTGCCAAATTCCATCAAAGTCGGCTGATTGTTTTATCGTCGGTGTGATACACATACATATTAGTAATATATATATATATATATATATATATATATATATATATATATATATATATATATATATATATATATATATATATATATATATATATATATATATATATATATATATATATATATATATACATACACTTACGAATTGTTTATTGACACCCATTTAACAGTCATCGTTGTTGTTTGCATTTTTGTAGGTCACATACATTTGTAGAAGGTCACGTACATTTGTATTTGAAAACATATAACTCATTTCCTGTCACATGAATCGGAATCCAGATTGTTGTCGAGGTCACTCTCAAATTTGCAGCTGTTGGTTGAATGTTGTTGCCATGTTACAATGGTGCCATTTGTTAGATTTAGCATGTCTGGCATTCGCATATTCTAGATTTTTAAAATCTGCTTACCAAGCAGAGTAAAATGATAACTCACACTTAGGGTTTAGGTAAACAAAAAATTTGGTTTGCGCATATGCTCTATTTGAAATCTACTTCCTAATCCGAGTGAAATGACACCCCACACATAGGACTTAAACCAAAAACTAAAAAGTTGAGCCTGCGCTTGCGCCGTCTTCCATATTTACTTACATCGCTCTTTGCAAAAATCAAAATGGCGGAGCCTCCTCTCTCAACAGGTGGCGCCAGCTGTCGTCTTAAGTTTTAATTTTTTTGAATTTTTGCGTCAATAGCCGCTATCTTGGTCGCCATCTTGGATTACGTCATACCAGTTTGTAGCTTATACCACAGTCTATACAGCTGCCATATCTGTTACGTCACACGTATGCTCAGTAGCGGGAGGGGGGAGGCGGTCTTAGAACATATCATCTATACCTACTTATATATATATATATATATATATATATATATATATATATATATATATATATATATATATATATATATATATATATATATATATATATATATATATATATATATATATATATATATATATATATATATATATATATATATAATTTAAAACTAATCTCAGATATGAGTCTTGGGGGTCTTTTTTCCCTCCCTCAGGGCCTCCACGACTTCGCCGCCCCGAAAGCACTGCAGCTTTTGGCTTATTGTGCATCCTAGGGGTCTTAGTTCGCGTTCATTTGAATTATTTTTTTCATAGTTCAAAAGTCGGGACCTTTCTGGTAGTGAATTTATTTTACGAAAATTCACTAAGGCTAGAAAGTGTGCTGCGTAAATTTTATGCGAAAGCGGTTTTAACTTTTTTTTTTATATTTTACTTATGCGGTGTAGACGAGTATGTCAGATTCTTTTTTGTTCATGTGCCACGTAATTTTAAGCTGATACCTTGAATAGTTTCCCTGGTGTAAATTTGTATCAAATTTTACCTGCGCTGAATATATTTTATAATAAAAATTTTTCTTCATTTAAATTAATGTTTATTTGTATATAAACTTTCTTTTTGCTTTGAAACAAGCGTTTCGACTAGGATAATTAAAAGAAATACCACACAATATCCGAAAATAACAAGGAGTCGTTAAATCAATGCATCACAAGAAATACAAAGTTGCCGGTAAAGGAATTTTAAAAATGTAAGCACTCTCTGTAAATAATCGGTTTCTATTTGTCTTGTTTATTTTGAAACAGTAAAGACGTATTAATCGTCAGATGTTTGGTAAAAGATAATGGGACAATGCAAGAAATAAAACAAGGGGGACTTAGGTGAACATATATTCTTGGACTGAAAATAGGAATGCCAAACACGGATGTCTGACTTCATTTGTTTTACGTAAGTTACAAACGTAAACAATATGTTGGCTCGACTTTAGGTTCTAGAAGCATTCCAGCCACTGTCTTTGCTCGACATGTTCTGTTTCTTTTAAAACTAGAAACTTGGATTTGGTTTTATATGCATATCTGCTGTTGGACAATAAACTTTCTGCTTATAGGTAAATATGTTTTAACCTTTTAGTGAATTTTCGTAGACAAAATTCACTAATAGGGAGATACCGACTTTTGAATGTTGAAAAAAATTTTGCAAATGAGCGTGAACTAGGACCCCTAGAACCCATATCCGGGGTCAGTTTCAATTTTTATAATGGGCCGATTTTGATAAAACTTGACACGTACCTTTCTTTTGTAAATGGCTTGGATAAGTTCGTTAGTCAGGAAAATCTGACGAGGGAAAATTTAGAGTTTTCATTCGAAAAAAATTTTTATCTCAAAAAAAAAAGCTATGGCAACCGAATTTGGTGGGTAAGTTTACGATATAAAAAGTAAACTATACACCGAAATGTAGATTTCTATGTTACAAGAAAAAAAAGTTATAATAAAATATTTTGTACCAGATCATTTCTATGAAAATTCACTACCATAACGCACTTGCTGCGTCCAGGCTTTTACTAGAGTTTTTTCAGTTTTAGCAATGAGCAAAATCACTTCATGTTTTTAATAAATTTCTTTACCGAAAGGCAAATTAAATGTTGGCGGGTCCTGCTGTAGCCAATAGCTTGAAGTAATTTTCCGGTTAGAAAAAATTACGATTTTTGAGACTCGGCGAAATAAAGAGAATAAAAGTGTGTGGCCAGTTACTTCTATAAAGACCCTAAGTTTAGGAAATACGCTTTATTGTTTGTATGTTCTCTACTAAATATTTTTTATATTATGTATGTATATATGTATGTATTTTGTTTCTTTAACGTCGGTCAATTTCCGCGACAATGGCTAATCACCGACGCCAGGGAGCAGTTTCACCTCACTATCCTGGAAATTTTGCCGAACTCCTCCCCTTCTGTAAGGAGGATAGAAATTCTTCCCGTGCCTAAAATCGCATGAACAAACCAAGTTATTCAAAGTAATGAGTCCTTTTCATTTGTTGGCATCTCTGTGGATCGAAATCTCAATTGGTACCAACATGTCACATCAATTGCAGAAGCGGCTGCTAAGAAATAAGGTTTCCTCTTCTGGGCTCGCAAATACTTTTCACCAGCTAATCTCTATACTTTATATACTTCACAAATAAGACCAAACCTCGAATACTGCTCCCACATCTGGGGTGTTGCCGCCGCTTCTACACTCGCTATCCTGGACTCCATTCAAAAGAGAGCTATGCGTCTCATCGGTGACCCTACCCTCACCCAAAGGCTGCCATCTCTTGCCCACCGACGTGCTGTTGGTGACCTCTCTATATATTATAGATACCTGCACGGGCACTGCTCAAAGGAGCTTTCTTCCATAGTTTCTCCACCTGCTGCCCCCAACAGATCTACCAGGGGAACAGAGCGAATGCAACCTTTTACTGACCAGGTCACCAGACATAGAACATCTTGTTATGCCCGCTCTTTTGTCCCGAGGACTTCCAAGTTGTGGAATTCTTTGCCGGCACATGTTTTTCCTTCTCCCCCGAACCTCCAAACCTTCAAGTCCATAATTAACAAGTTGCCTCTTTCCTCCTTGTTGACACCAACGGTACGATAGTATTTAGGCTGTAAGCCCTCGTGGTGAGTTGAAATTAAAGAAAAGACGGCTATATACCCCTCCAAAGAGCGGAACGTGCAGACATTCAAGTTGCTCAAATACAATGCCACAACTTTGGTTGATGTTAATTGTACAGTATGTACTGCAAAACTAAAAGGGGGACCTTGGGAATTGAAGCAGGTACCCTTTAGTTCAGAGGCACACGTCCCTACCACCGAGGCTCTATCTTTATGACAACTGTTGTAGTCTTTTTATCTGGAAAAATTGAATAGGAATGACACGATTAGTCTGATTTTAAATACCTAATTTATAAATAGTACCATTAGGCTGGGATATTTAATAATTATCATCTTTGCAAAAATCTTCTACATACATAAACACAGTGGGCGCCATTTTACTAAAACAAAAACAGATTAAATTGATTAAATATTCCTTTGCTTTTAAATGAAAGAAAAAAATGTATCTTAAAGTACTTCAATCTTGTTTAATTTTAATACACCATATTTTAAATACACAAGAATTGTATGAACCAGAAATGGAGTCGCTAGCTCAAACATTGTGAAAGTTGTCATGTTTAAAAACTTGTAGATAAACACTTTGACCGTTAATTTTAATTACTCTCGCGTGGCGGAAAATTTAAAAGACTATAAATTTTTCAAGTACATTTTGTCAGATTTTTAAAAGACTTATTTAACTAACAACGGTAGCAGTCATCGAAATTACTCCAGATACCACAAAAAAATTATGACTTTATCAGTAGCTGTCGTTTCGGAAAGCAATAAAGCATTTTTTAAAGAGAGAAATATACATAATTTGAAAATGTGGCTTTAGTAAAGATCACGTAATGCCAACTCATAATTATTATCCCAATCGTAAAATATTTGTTACAAATATTTGCCCAGCTAATAACAGACATTTAAATTATATCTCAATTATTTTTAAGAAGAAACCATCTAAACGAAAACGAATAGATTATACCTAATATTTTCTACTTATATGATATAAATAACTGTATTTCCAGATTAAAAAAAAATAGGTATACATTGTCACATTTGTCAATGAGAATTAAGTTTATGGATTTTGTTACTTCTATGGTCAGAGGCCGGTTGTAGTGTGTTGGTAATAGCGAACACCCTGGAATGATATTTCTGGAAGGGACCAGAAGTGACAGGTGTAGAACAGTGTAGAAGGTCTAGAATCTCTATGGACAGTATAAAGAGGCGAGCAGCACACAAGTTAGTTCAGTATTGAGTTACTGTGGTGCAGAATAAGTGATCATAGAGTATTAAGCGAGTCAGCAGTAAGTGTTGGTGTATAAAAAGCGATCATAGAAGGAGACTAGTGGAAAATAGTTATATGGACATTTAGTAGTAGAGATACATATTTTAGTTGATAGTCGTGTTGGAAAATAGTTGGTTAAAATAAATTAGTATTTTGAAAAGCTGTGTTTAGTTAGTCAGCAAATCCAAAACTCCGTAGAACGTAACAACTGGTGTCAGAAGTGGGATTTTTAAGCTGCTAGCGGAAATATTTTCCAGAATATTCGTTGAACAACATGGAAATTGATATAATCTTTGAGAGATCACTGTCAACAGTAATTCATAACTGGGTGTTTGAAACAAAATAAACTTTGTACTGACGTTAAGTACGTATATGCCTAAGACACGTAGCGCAACAGCCAATATGGACACCCAGCTATTGAAATTTATTAAAGAAAAAGCCAGAAAATTCAGAAAAAGAGACGAAGAAGCCAAAGAATATATGAGAAAAAGAGATGAAGAAGCCAGAAAAAGAGACGAAGATGTCAGAAAAAGAGACAAAGAAGCCATTCTCGCCGGTAACCATTATACGACGTTGCCACGACCAAGAAGAACCAGCTTTGTCCATCCCGGATGAACCACTTCCAGAACATCTACGCGACGTTTTAGCAGAAGCTAGTGGAAATGTTTCTCCACAACAGAAGCAAGCAGCTAATTGCTGTCCAAATATCGCAACGTTTTCGTAACCGACAATAATGATTTTGGAAAAATAGACCTCGTACGCCATCGCATTGAGACTGGAACATCTGTACCAATCAAGCAACCACCGAGAAGGAAAAAGAGCACGAAGTTGATAAAATGCTAAAGGAGATGGAGCAGTCCCATAGCCCTTGGGCCTATTCAGTTATAAAGAAAGATGGCTCCACGAGGCGGCTTTGTGTAGATTACCTCCGGAATGGTGTCACTAAGAAACACAGCTATCCACTTCCCAGAATTGGCGATAAACTTGATACACTGGCAGGTGCAAAATGGTTTTCGACATTGGACTTAAAAAGTGGCTACTGGCAAGTCGAGATTGAGCTCAAAGACAAAGAAAAGACTGCATTTACCACTGGTAGTGGACTGTGTGAGTACAACGGCATGCCAATTAGGTTGTTTAATGCTCCAGCCACGTTTGAGCGTCTAATGGAGACTGTTTTAAGAGGTCCTACACTAAAAAACATGCTTCGTTTACCTAGATGACGTCATTATCTTAGGAGAGTCGTTCGAGGATCTTATAAAGAATGTCATATAAGTGTTTCAGAAACTACCGGGAGCCAATTAGAAATTATATCCGAAGAAACGTTGTGTCTTTCAAAAAGCAGTCGAGTACTTAGGCCATATTATCAACCCAGATGGAGTCAAAACCGATACAGAGAAGACAGACTGCATTATGACCTGTGACGCCCCAACCAATGTACATCAGCTGTGAGGTTTTGTGGACCTCTGCACATATTACCGCCGTTTTGTAAAGGGGTTTGCTGACATCGCAAAACATTCGAACATTTGAGATACTAAAACGCGTTTTCTGTTCATCCCTGATTCCGTCATACCCCCAGCCTGGTCACAGGCTCATTGTGGATGCGAACGCGAGAAATGTGAGTATTAGAGGTATTCTTCGCAGGAACAGGGAGGCCAAGAGAAGGTTGTAGGGTATTTTAGCAAAGCTCTGTCCAAATCAGAAAATAACTATTGCTTGACGAGAAAATAACTTCTAGACAATATCAAAAGGCTTGCCACCAAAAGCTACTGGGCCCAGTGGGACTCTTTTGAAGTCGCAGATGGTTTTCTGGTCAGGAATTGTGAGTCAGAGGATGGAACCTGCATATTGAAGCAAATAATCCTTCCTCGGCCAAGAGTTAGGGAAATCCATGACGGGGCAGGTGGAGGCCATTTGGGGGTAAAGAAAACATTGGAGAAGGTCAGAGAACGTTTTTGTTGGTTAGGATGTAGAGCTGATCTGACAGAATGGTGCAAAGCCTGCCAAGAGTAGGCATTCAGTAAGGGGCCTAAATCAAAAACCAAGGGGGGAATGAAGCAGTACAACGTGTGAGCCCCATTAGAAAGAATTGCAATCGAACTATCTGGTCCTTTCCCTAGAACAGACGAAGGAAATCGCTATATGCTGCAGCCATGGATTATTTTAGCAAGTGGGGAGAAGGGTTTGCGGTTCAGAATCAAGAGGCCACCACCGTTGCAGAAGTATTGGTGGATGAGCTTTTTTGCAGATTTGGCGCACCACTAAAGTTCCATTCTGACCAAGGACGCAACTTCGAGTCGGTTGTATTTCAGAAGCTTTGTGGGCTTATGGGAATCAGGAAAATGAGAACTACACTCATTCACCCTCAATCTGACGGAATGTTGGAAAGATGCAATGCCACTTTGGAGTCCCACTAAAGAATATTTGCCAATGAACACCAAAAAAGCACACTCCACTATTTCTACTGACATACCGTTCAGCTGTACATGAGACTACCGGACATACCCCACCCCAGCCAGCGTGGTTTGTAGGCGAGAGTTAAGAGTTCCTCCTGATGTTATAGAAGGCGGATAGTGAAATATAGTTCTATGGACATTGAGTAATAGAGAGAAATATTTTAGTTGGTAGTGGTGTTGGAAAATAGTTGGTTAAAATTAATTAATAGTATTTTTAAAAGCGGTGTTTTGTTAGTCAAGAAATCCAGAACCCCGTAGAACGTAACAATATACTAAAAAGAGTAACTAAACTAACTAGCTCAAGACTTACTAAAGTTTTGTTCAAAGTCGTTCTACATACAGGCACTGTTCGTCATTTTGAGATACTTGAGCCTCGCGAAAAAGTACTAGACTAAACATAGCATGGCAAGCCACCGCCAAGTAATTTTTATTTTGAGATGCGATAAGCTAATAAATGTTAAAAGTAGGTATGCTTAATGTTTAGGCCAGCTGAATAATTCTAGTAAATCAAATTTCCCACTGCTCTCACTTCTCGCTCCCGCCACAGAGAGTGTGGTGGTCGCTAGTCAGTTGTCAGCCACTCGGCGTCAGTCTCACTCTCAGTCGTAATAGTGTCAAGAAAGCATGCGTATGTAATCAATATCTCTCAAGGTGACACTCGCACCGCCCCTCTCGGTCAGTAGTTCTCAGTGGTCCATTCTTTATAACTCTCACTCAGCCACCCCCAGCGTGAGTAGTGAGTACAGAAGAAAATTCTCAAGGTGACACTCGCACCGCCCCTCTTAGTTAAGAGCAATCAGTGCTCGCTTTGTTGTAACCATCAAAGCCACTCTCGGCGTGGGTATATTAAAATTTTCTCTCAAAATGAAAGCCTTGCAAGAGAAGGCTTTCAAAAGTAGCCTTCTTTCTAAAAGGCAGTGTGTGAAATATCACTCAATCTCCAGTAGAGTGATTGTGTTGTACGCGTGTTATGTGTTAGTAAGAAATGTCATGCATTGTGCCTCACCCCAATTTCACTTATTTCTGCTCCTGATCGCAAAGCAGTGTTAAAGTAATACTTACTTTCGAGAACGTACAAATTTCTATCTCTCTCTAAAAGTGGTAATCAAAGCAGCTCATTCGTCATATAAGTGATTAATGAAAAACCTCTATTAGTAAGAACAATTATTTAGTTGAAGTTATGAAGTTATTAAAGTTTAACAGATAGTTATATAAAAACTTTGTTAGTGTTACTGTGTCTAAAACTACCTGAACCCGTATTGCAGTACTCTAAATCTCTCGCTCTCTCACAAATACAGTCCACTGCTCTCTCAAATACAGTTCACTTACTCTCTCAACCTCAACGTCTCGCTATGCGCATAACCAACTGGAGGATTTCAACTTTTTTCGACGCTCCACTTACTGAAAATGACTGGCATTTTAAAATGAATGGATTTAGCAAGAACAAGATAGGTCTTATTTTGAATCTCACTACAAAACGCATTTCGAAGAATGATTTGCTTAATTAAAAAACAAATATATTTTTCTTATTTTCAAAGAACGCCGGGGAAACCGGTTTTTCATCAAATAATTTCACAGTTACAACAATTCTCTATACCAAGAACGAAGTCATTAGACAAAGGCGTTTAAAAGTTATTTTATTTACAAGATCGTTTTGAAAACCTACACAGGCAGGTACACGCACACGCACATATGTAAGCGCACGCTCAGGCCCACGTACACGCAGACGCATACGCTCAGGTACACATAGGCGCAGATGCACATGTGCATACACACCAAGAAGTCTAATTTTTGGGTTTTTCCAGTTCGGGTTGACAACGTCCTGAAACATATTTTTGTGCAGTTTTTTTAAACGACGTTAGGAAGATGTTTTAGGACAATATAGCTGAAAGTTTCGTCTAGTACCTAATAAATAAAACAACCCATAAATTACTTAGTGAACCTACAACTGAACTCAAACGTTCGCCCAATGACAACTGATCTTTCCTTCTGCTTTACTCAGACAAAAACCAGAAGAACAGACTAAGGGTTTATTTGTATCATTTTTCGTGTGCTTATTTTACTGATTACCAAATATTTCTTGTAATTAAAAATATATAAAAGATATACAAAACAAGATAATCAGAGCTTTAAAGCCATAAATGAGCACATACGTTATAAGAACCATTCTTTTTTATATAAACACAGGCTTTTAAATAGGTAGGTTGAATATATCTGTTCCTCTTTCAGTAAATGATTGTTTTAATATAATTTGTTTTTTTGTTGGCCTACCTTATTTGCAAAATTGACGTTATATGAAAACCTATATTAAACATTTTTGACCATCGGCAACCTCGCCTATTAGGCGAAAATAATCTGTGAATCATACGCCTACAAAAAAGTTTTTGCAAACAGTAAATGACTAAATTTTTGGCTTCTTTTTTAGTGAATTTTCATTTAGGATAGTAAAGAGGTACGATTTTTAGAAGAGTTCTTTAAAAAAGCACGATTTGATGCCTACAGAACACACATCCAAGCTGCGTTTCAATTTTTATATGTTTATACCAATAGTCAAAAATATTTGACTGATTAAGAGCAAACATGCCAAATATTTTGATTTTGTTAGTACCTCGGACAAGTTATTTAGGCTCTTGGAACCTAATTTTTCTTTAAAAAAAAAACAACAATATTTTTTTAAACGGAATAATTTTTAACTAGATTGGGTGGCTAATATCCTAGATTTTCGCAAATGCAAAGTAAAATGTAGAAAGAACAGTTGAATGACTAAACTCTAATGCCTGACAAGGATAGATAATCATCAGCTTAGTCTGAATAATCACAGACTGAGAGCTGACAAAATACATTCATCCGATCGACTAGCATCGGCCGCTGCCATTTGATAATCGAATTAAATCATTTCCATTACGATGGGAGATTGATGCAAATGAGCAGATATTATTTGCTCTACAAGCAGCAAAATGTGTAGCATCTAACATGAATTTATTAAAATTTCTATGTAGTGACATAGAAATTTTAATACATTGAAATAAATTGAAGTTGTCTGTAACTGAGGTTGGATACCAAACGGCTTACACAAATTATTATTAAAAATTTTTTCAAAATATTTTTTAGTGATGTCAGTATTATTTTTGACAATATGCCGTAGTATAGTGTACAATTTTTATGAAAATTCACCACCATAAAACACTTGCTGCGCCCCAATTTTTTCACAACTGCATGTACATGTACAACTGTACAGTTTCAAAGTCTGGGTTAATTAAATTTTGTGGTATTTAGCTTGAAAATATAAACTGATAATTTTTTGCCAGATACACTTTAAAAAAGTTTGGACGCAGCAAGTGTGTTATGGTAGTGCATTTTCATAAAAATGTAATAAACCGCATAATATGTGAGATGTACGACAGTGTCGCCATCAGTGGCGTAGCCAGGTAATATGTTGTCACGGCAGATCTAATAAACAGTAAGTGTTACATAAACAGAGACTGTGTACAACTTAATAACGGTTTAAAACATCGCTAGCCCTGGTACTTTCTTCCATAATTAGGTACCATGTTTCTATATATTTTCTACGATATATTTTCTACGACATATTTTCAACCATATACTTTCTACGATATATTTTCCACGATTTTTAAAATCGTTAGTTAGTTTTACACAGTCTCTGTTTATATAACACTTAGTGTTTATTCGAGCTTCCGTGTCGATATATTACCTGGCTACGCCACCGATGACGACACTGTCGCTATGTTCTACCAGGCTGGCTTCCTTTATCCGAACTTGCTGTTAGGTGTATTCTGGCTGCTCGGATATCGCAATGAGGAACCCGACTTCCTAAGGAAAAAGGTACTGTGGTCAGTTTACACAGAACGTCTTAAAAACACCCTTGGCAATATTCCGGCTATCCGCAACATCCCCGAACTCGAGGGTGCAGTGGATAATCTACAGTCCAAAATCCAATGTTCTATGGAACATGCATCAAGGATGTACCCCACCCCAAGCAATCTGCCCCCATTTCTGTCCAGTATCAGAGAAATGATACTAGGAAGAACCGTGTGCGTAGACTAGCTCAACGCACCGCAAACCCCACCGACAAACGAGACGCAAACAGACTCATCATAGAGCCTCGGTGGTTCAGGGGTAAGAACCTGTGCCTCTGAACCGAAGGGTAGTGGGTTTGATCCCAGGGTTCTCATTTCACTTTTTCAGTACAAACTGTAACATTAACATCAACCGAGGTTCTGGCATTGTATTTGAGCAAGTTGAATGTTTGTCGTTAAAGATCCCTATCCTCCTTACAAAAAAGCAGAGGTTCGGCAAAATTTCCAGGATAGTGAGGTAAAACTGCTCCCTAGCGTCGGTGATTGGCCATAGTCGCGGAAATAGGCCGACGTTAAAGAAACAAAACACACACACACAATCGCATAAGGTAAAATACTGGGAGAGTTACCTATTTTAATTGCTCGGGACACACACACACACACATACACACACACAGACAGACTCAACAACAAGTACAATCCGCCCTACAAAAACTCCGCAACAACCGTTGGGAGGAATTCCTGCCGACCCTGTCCGCCCAAGACAATTTCATCTGCCAAATCTCAAAAGCCCTTTGCTCCCAAAAACTCTTGATGTCCCCATTTCACGGCCGCAACGGTATGGTGTACACGGATGCGGTTAAAGCAAGTGCATTCGCGGATCATTTCGAGTTGCAATTCAGCCCGAATCATACCAACATTGATGTGTCGCACTTAGCAAAAAAGCACCGTTATGTCAAAAGTGTGCTTCGCGCAACCCCAGACACAATTATATAGCCCAAACCTTTAGAAAAAGTTTCCCAAATGATCAAATCATAAAAAAATAGGAAAGCGTCGGGATACGGTAGAATTTCCAACGTAGCCCTGAAAAACCTACGCCGCAAAGCCATGGTATTCATATTTACGATTATGAATGCAATGCTACGATTTCAACATTTTCCTCCAATGTGGAAACTTGCCGACATTATTAGCATCCCAAAACCCAGCAAAGAACAGCTGTTTCCTTAGATCTACGGGCCCATTAACCTACTCCCAGTCATCGGCAAAATCTCCCAAAACCTGATCTCATCTCTGAGAACTATATCCTTCCTGACGAGAAATTCGGTTTCCGACACCAGCACTCCACCACAAACCAAGTCCTTCGTGTGGTGGAAAATATCACCAAAGGATTTAATAAAGACAAGTCAACTGGTGCAATATTTCTCGACATTGCTCAAGCTTTCGACAGGGTTTGGCATGCGGGCGTCCTATACAAACTTCTATCACTGAATTATCCTTTTCCTCTGAATCTGCTAACCAGGTCATACCTGCAACAGAGGAAGTTCTAGGTGAAACATCTTGGAACCAGATCTAGAACCTACTCAGTCACGGCTGGTCTCCCGCAGGGTTCTATCTCTCCTCTGCTGCACAATATATTTGTCGCAGACATACCAACACCGCCCCTAAATCTGACATACGCACAGTACGCAGATTAAACTACCATCCTCAGCAGCTCCACTTAGCTGAGGATAATAACCGAACGTCTACAAACCTCCGTAGATGAGCTGCAAGGCTGACATAGAAAATCATGTCTACCCACAAACCCCGATAAATGTTCAGCAGTCCTATTCCCTAAAAGGAGACACACACCTCACGAACACGCTTCATTACACAACCGTCTAATTCCCTGGCAAGACTACGCCAAATACCTTGGGGCTGTCCCCGACAAACGCTTAACATGGCGCCCCCACGTCCTACATGCCCGACGAAAAGCATCGATTTTTATCTCGAAGATCTTCCCACTTCTTAATAGAAATTCCAAATTTCACATGAACAATAAACTGCTCATGTACAAAGTCATAATACGGCTAGCCTTGACCTATGCATCGCCTGCATTGGCCATCGCTGCCGACACACACATCAAGACCCTTCAAATCATCCAGAATAAAATTTTTGAGAATGGTTACCGGAGCACCATGGTTTGTTAGAAACATTTAGATTCCCTCTGATCTGGAAATGCCTTCGATACTTGAGTTTATAATTCAACTATCCACAACTCAGTTCGCAAAAACGGTTTTCACCCAAATGCTCTTCCTCCGCAGTGCCACCGACTACGATGAGCAACTTCCACACAGGCATAAGCGTCCAAAGCTTACAATTACCCGATAACGCCCCCGCGGCGAAAACAGAATGAAACCATTAAAACCGAAACGTCATTGTGTGAAATCTTTCCGGCGGAAGTGGGGACTAAGGTCCGGTACTCCAGGGAGCAGAGTTTTAGTGAGTAAGAGTCTCACAGTACGTCGATATCCCACGCACTACGGTGTTGTGAATGAGGTCTGCAGGATGAATTTCGCCACTCCTGTCTCCAAAAATAAAAAACAAAAAATGTATTCTGGTTGGAATTTGGTATGACGCACTGATTAGCTCTAATGAGAGCGAAACCGGTATGCATTTCCAATTATAGTGGGAATGCACCTGGCCTTATATAGATACATGGTCCCTAATTAAGGAAGAAAGTACCAGCGCTAGCGATTTTTTAAATCGTTAGTTAGTTGTACACAGTCTCGGTTTATATAATACTTAGTGTTTATTAGATCTGCCGTGACAACATATTACCTGGCTACGCCACTGATGGCGACACTGTCGTATATCTCACTACGTTCTATGAGGCTAACTACGTTTAGCCGAACTTGCTGTTGGGTGTATTCTGGCTGTAATTTGGTATGGCGCACTGATGAGCTCTAATAAGAGCGAAACCGGTATGCATTTCCAATTATAGTCGGAATGCACCTGGCCTCATATACATAATATGTCTTTCTTTAATGAAAGTAGCATAACCTATATAGTAGAAGAAATGTATCACGTTGGATCAAATTAAGTTTGTTGTTTGAAAAAGTACAAAAATTACAAATAACATAAACGAAAGCATGTCTGAAGGCGTCAGTTTCATGGGATTTGCTATCTATTGGTAGAAACGCCGTATCGAAATTTTGATATACGTCAGAAATTTGAAAAGCTGCAAAAAAATCGAAATAATTCTGAAACAATGAACACTATATTTTTTTTTCTTACAAACATGAATTATGGTTCGATTGAAAATGAATAATGCAATAAAATGAGGGGTGTTATATTAAAAAAAATATATAATTTGTATCACCAACGACTTAGAGGCCAACCTGTGATTGTTAAAATAATTTTTTAAGATGCAGCTTAAGACACACTATAACTAATGTATACAATTTTTTCTCGTGTCTTGTATAATGACAAATATATTGAGTTTTACTGTATAACTGTATCACGCCTGTATCTGGCGGTTCTAGGGGGCCAACATTGTCCTCATTCTAAGAAATATTCTTAAAATTTAAAAGTCGCGGTCGTCTCAGTAGCAAGTTTTTGGTATGCAAATTCGCAAAAAATTACCTACTATTCAACCATACACTCCATAACTAAAACTAACTGCCCAAGTATCAGAGAAACGGTCTATTTAAAGTGATTTTTATGCAAATATTTTAGTAAAGTTAAGGACAATGGCGGTGGAAGCTGAAACTTAAGGCTTTGTGAAACACGTTTCTTGCGACATTTTCTCTACATAATCCGTATGCCTTTGAGGTTCTTTGTCTAAATGTTGCCTATTTTGACATTTTAAGAAAAACTATTTAAAAAAATCTGGTATTTCTTGACCTTTTGGCGCCAAAAAACTTAAACCTGGTCTATAGTATACAACAGATTTTGTTATCCACACAAAATATTTTAGTTTTATGTTTTTATGATCATCACTGGCACCGATTTTTTTTCTTTAAATGCCTATAACTTTTTTTAATTTATAGATTTAAGTTTTGGTGTATGGTATACCTTTATTATAAGGCTGTGTACCAAATTTGGTTGCCATAGCTTTATTATTTCCGGAGATACAAATTTTTTCCGAAAGAAAACTCAAAATTTTCGAGAAAAAAACAGTCCGATATTTCTGGCTAACCAACTTATTCAAGCCACTTGTAAAAGGAGGGCGCGCAACAGATTTAATCAAAAAATTTATATATAAATTATATATATATATATATATATATATATATATATATATATATATATATATATATATATATATATATATATATATATATATATATATATATATATATATATATATATATATATATATATATATATGTAAACATATAAAAATTGAAACTAACCCCAGGTATGTATTCCAGGGAGCCTAGTTTGAGCTCCTTTAAAGATATTTTTTTTAAATTCAAAAGGCGAGATCTCCTCATTGGTGCATTTAATAAAAATTACTAAAGAAAACCTAAGTTTTAAAAAATAGTTTTGTTCCTAAGAAAGAAATATATTGTCTGGATCTTTAAATTATAAAAAAGCAAATCTGTAGTGTACGGGTTACGAGAGACAGGCGTATGTATACGAGGGCGGGTCAATAAGTCCGTGACTTTTTGAATTTCCCGCCTCTTCACAGGAAGAGCAACACTGCTCCTGTCAACAAGGATCTGTCAGTTGACTACTGTCAAGTTTTGAACAAGCAGCGACATCTAGTTTGTGTTAGATAACCATTGAAAGCAGACAACCTCTTGAGTTATAACCAAAATGGAAAAAAAGTTAATTTCATGTGCTCATTAAACATTATTTTTTGCAGAAAAAAACATCACTCAAACCAAGGCCAAGCTTTATAAATACTATGGGGACTCTGCACCACCAATTTCCATGGCAAAAAAGCGGTTTACTAGATTTCGTTGCGGCCGTACAAGCACAAATGACGCCGAACGTTCTGGGCGCCCAGTTGAGGTCGCTACATCCTATACAATTGAAAAAAAAATCACGAAATGTTATTGGCCGATCGGAGATTGAAAGTGCGGGAGATTGTGGAAGCCATAGGCATATCACAGGGCTCAGTGGTTTCGATTTTGCATGATCACTTTGGTATGAGAAAGCTATCCGCAATATGGGTGCCGCGTTTGCGCACAATCTACCACAAACGCAATCGTGTGACAACTTCTAAGGAGTGTTTGTCGTTGTTCAACCGCAATAGGGACGAGTTTTCCCGCCATTTCGTAACCGTGGACGAAACATGGATTCACCGCAACACACCAGAGATCCAGCAGCAGTCAAAACAGTGGGCTTCTCCGTGCGAATCGGCGCCGAAGAAGGCCAATGTGGGTTTTGTCAGCCAATAAAGTCTTGGAGACCGTTTTTTGGGATGCACGTGGTATAATCCACATTGATTACCTTCAAAAGAGAAGAACAATCAATGGCGAATATTAAGCCAACTTATTAGACCGATTCAATGACGATTTGAAAAAAAAACGACCGCATTTGTCCAAGAAAAAAGTTCTTTTCAAGACAATGCAAGGGTGCACACATGTGTAGTCTCCATGGCGGCATTGCATAAATTAGGTTACGAATTGCTCCCGCATCCGCCCCATTGTCCGGATTTACCGAGTGACTATTTCTTGCTTCCAAACTTAAAGAAATGGCGCGGTGGAAAGAGATTTGACTCCAATCATGAAATCATCTCACAAACAAATACCTATTTTGAGGACCTCGACGAAACGTATTTTTTTTGAAGAGATAAAAAAATTGGAAAAACGTTGGACGAAGTGTATAGAGCTCAAAGGAAGAGAAATAAAATTATTTTTTGTCAAAAAAACTGTGTTTCATTCAAAAAGTCACAGACTTATTGACCCGCACTCGTACATACTCCCAAAAAGAACATCAAATTTGGCATAGTGACTTAAAAGTTTTAAATCATTTCACGCAACGGTTGAAATCGTGAGTTATATTTTGTTAAATTTGAAGTCGTTATAAGAAGTTGACGCACATATTTATTTCCTTAACTATAATATTTGAGTTTTAAAGAAACCTGCAGCTGTCTCCTTTGCGAAATGGAAAAAGAAATGTTATGTACAAAGCCAATTACATTTAAGCGAGTAGAATGGCAAAGCCCTTCGAATCGAAAGCTTCCGAATTAGGTATTCTCTAACGAGGAATAGCTGTAACAAACAAAATAATTCTCGGAATAAAAGTTACCGCAAACAATTATTATTCTGCGGAAGATGTGGCATTACGTGATTATTTTCTTTATGTATCTACAATGTTTGTTTTCTCTTGCGAAGCGCTCCTGATATTTTTTCTGAAGTACTGTATAATAAAAAGCTAGCAACCTACGAGTATACGAGTGAGTGTAATACTCAAAAGTATGACGTCTCATTCCAGTTATCTGAAGCGTAAATAATTATTATTCGCATGAATTATTACCATGTGCAGAGGCGAAGGTAGATAGGGTAGTGAGGTATGAAGAAACGCACGGGGTGTACTCTATCGTCTGATTACAGACAAATATTCAGTGAGCGTCTTTAGTCTTTACGTAAAAGCAACACTGGCACTTATACACTTATACAACGTAGCTCTAAAACCACATCAACGTCAGAGCAGACGTATGTAACTTTCATATACATTTGAAGTAGCCTTTTTTAAAGGTACTTCTACACTTTTTGTAGGTAAACGCTACATAACTTTGTGAGTGGTAAATTAAGCAACACTAGTGATTGTATTTTATGTAGTGAAAAACGTCATTAAGTTTAGAGCCCAAAAGTTTTGATGTAGTTGCAGGCACGAAGCAAAATATTTTACTATACTGTAAAAATATATTAAATTATAGCTTGTATACCTTATAAAAGGTCTAGGTGAGCGCAAGATTAATTCAGATCAATCTAAGTTAAGTCATGCCTGGCCGGATTAGATTAAGTTACACATAACTTAAGTCTACAAATCGCTAACAATTGTATTTTCTGTTAATTCAATTATTTAGCCAATATGATTAAGTAACCTACTTACTTTCCTCGCATTCCAACACGCAGCTTAAATCCCTTGGACCTCCTTCTTACTACAAAGCCTGAATGTTATAAAACATCAGTCACCGCACCCCTAGGTCGCTCAGACCACGGTCTGGTTATTGCTTCCTGCGCAATGCTACCCGAGGCCACACAGTCATCACACCCACGTATCGTTTGGCACTACAACTCCGCCAACTGGGACGAAATGCTGAATTACTTTTTCTCATTTCCATTGGCGTCTGTCTGCTTCTCTCATCTGGACCCCTCTGATATCTTACAAAACGTCGCCGAAATCATCCAAGCTGGCATGGAATTATTTATTTCACGTACACAGAAAACGTCTTCAGCCACTCAAAAGCCCTCGTTCTTTAAATCCTGTGACAAGGAGAGACTTGAAAAGGTCAAAGCTCACAAAACGCTTCTATACAATTCCAGTCAAGAAAACCGTTAACCATTTAACGACGCAAGAAACCGCTATGTCTGCATTCTTTCTGAGGCAAAAAACTCGTTTAATACCCACATCAAAAACAAAGTCATCTCAAGCTCCAACGGCAGCAAACCCTTATGGACTCTTTCTAAATCTATTGGGAATAATTTCTGCAAGAGCACGTTCCCACTTCTTGTTTCAGGGGATGAAATTGTTTCTACCGCCTGGACAATGCTCCAACAGTCCCCAATGTCGCGCATAAAATGACGGATATCATTTTCAAAACTATAAAGGTACGAAATATGCGCTCTTCTCTTAATACCAGGAGATCCTCTGGCCTTGACGAGATCCCAACATTTGTTCTAAAAAAATACGCACCAGAACTTGCTCCTGTCCTGACTCGTCTGTTTCAGTCAGAAATCTTACAATAGAGGCATATTCCCTAGTAACTGAAAAACTGCTCGAGTACAACCCGTCCCCAAGAAAGGATCCGAAACGCTTCCTAGCAACTACAGGCCTATTTATTTCCTTTTAGTCGTCTCTAAAGTGATATAAACACCGAATTACTAAAATGTTTTAAAAACACAGTCTAATCCACGACAGGCAGTAAGGATTCCGTCAGCGCAGATCAACTGACGACCTCCTTTCCTTTGTCACCCATTCTTGTAAGAAGTCTATGGAACTACATGGTAAATCCCAGGTTGTCGCTCTGAACATATCGAAAGCATTCGACCAGGCCTGGCACGCAGTGCTGCTTAATAAATTTCCGGCCTATGGCCTACCACCAAAACTCTGTACCCAGTCAGCAAATTTCCTCTCCAACCGGAGCATTTCTTTGGTCGTGGATGGCCATTTCTCTAAACTGTATCCAATTAATGCAGGATTCCCTCAAGGTTCAGCTTTAGTCCCTACTTTGTTTCTTCTCCACATCAATGACCTCCTCTCTAGCACATCCAACCCAGTTCACAATTACGCAGATAACAGCACCCTCTACTCAAATATACCATATTCTAAGCCTGTCTCTTTAGCCCAATTAGATGAGGATTGTAGACTCATGGATGGTTCTGTCTCTGTGGATCTCCAAAAAATATTAGACTGGAGAAGTAGAAATCGTGTACAACTCAACTCCACCAAATCTCAGTCTTGCTTTGTCATAGGAGATACACCAGCCATAGACCCATCACAATGAACAACCAAGTTATTCAAAGTAATGAGTCCTTGTCACTTGTTGGTATTTCTGTGGATCTAAATCTCAATTGGCACCAACATGTCACATCAATTGCAAAAGCGGCTGCTAATAAATTAGTTTTCCTCTTCCGGGCTTGCAAATACTTGTCAGCAGCTAATCTCTATACTTTATATACTTTACAAATTAGGCCAAACCTCGATTACTGCTCACACATCTGGGGTGCCGCTGGCGCTGCTACACTCACTATCCTAGACTCCATTCAGAAGAGAGCTATACGTCTCATCGGTGACCCTACCCTCACCCAAAAACTGCCAACCCTTGCCCACCGACGTGCCGTTGGTGACCCCTCTCTCTCTCTGTCTCTCTCTTTTATGGATATCTGCACGGGCACTGATCAGAGGAGCTTTCTTCCATAGTTCCTCCACTTGCTGTCCACAACAGATCTACCAGGGGATTAAAGCGAATGCGCGGTTTTACTGTCCAGGTCACCAGACATAGAACATCTTGTTATGTCCGCTGTTTTGTCCCGAGGACTTCCAAGTTGTGGAATTCCTTTCCGGCACATGTTTTTCCTTCTCCTCCGAACCCCCAAACCTTCAAGTCCAGAATTAACAAGTTGCCTCTTTCCTCCTTGTCGACACCGACGGTACGATAGTATTTAGCTGTGAGCCCTCGTGGTGTGTTGTTGAAATAAAAAAAATAATTATTTAAAAATCGTGTGTTACTAGCCTGAAGTCGGCTGTCATCTAAAACGATATTTGAAAAAAAATCAAAAGATCTCTTAAAAATCAACCCACAAAATTCTGACTTCTGCAAAACTAAAACCCTTCATACAAATTGCAGACTATTTTCTTATAAAGTTGTTACATAACTGTTTAGAGGACACTCTTTTAAGTTGGTGAGGCAAATGGTCTTTCCTGACGAACCAACGTTTTGTCCTAATCATACGGATAACACGGAATATCGTGGCTAGTGGTCAAAACCCACATTGGACGAAAAATTTCATACGCAGCAGGGGGTTGGTGGTGATGTAGAATTTTTTTTGAATTTTGAATTTAGTGAACTTGGTCTCGTTTGGAAGAGCCTTTCATGGATTGTTTTACGGTATTTTTCGCAAAATATAAATACAATGATATATACTTTTTTACATGGTTCGATAAAGCAAAGAGGACTTAACGATAAGGCAAAACCGCAGTTTCATATATTTCTTTATATCAGAAATGTTAACAAAAATGTGACTAAAACATAGAGACGTAACGCATTAAATGACGTGTCATTTTCCACTGGGCCGATTTTGTAAGCTCTAAGTAAGATTTATAAATGTCTGTAAATTTTAATGCTCAATTTCCTGATTTTCTCCCATGTAATCCCTAATAGATTAAATATATAGAACAATTAATTATCATCACTTTTATTACAATCCATTAAGTCGACACATTTAAAAGTCAAGTAAGCTTTGGAAACATACAAGCAAAAATACCTAATAATAAATAATATTTCAGACGATCTAATGATCAACGACGTCCCAAATGTTCAAAATCACGTCCATCATTTTGAACGTTCAGTCTCAACATTTCTCTGGTTGACAAGACAGCCGCCTCCAATTCTGCTTTAGATATGCTACGAATAGCATCCGTAATTCGCTGAATCATATTCTCTCTGGTCGTAGGTGGCGTGGTAAAAACAAGGTCTTTAAATCTGCCCCAGAGGTAAAAATCAAGACAGGTTAAATGAGGTGACCTGCAACAAACATGTAGAAAATATATTGTTCATTAACTTGCGGATATGACAGTATCTCGTGGGCCATGGAAATAGACTGCCTTATCCAATCCATCTACCAGGAAATGTCCGATCAAGAAATATACGCACATTTATAGTGAAATATGCCGGACAGTCATCATGCAGGAAAAATATTCTTATTCTGGCTTCCAATGCCACATTTTGTTAAAATACTGGTAAATGATTGTCTATAGAATGTAAATATATTTGCCCATAAAGGTGCTTATCAAATACAAATGGACCTAGGATTTCAGTACCTAAAATGCAGGACCAAACAATCAGGCCCCACCTTTCTTGATACTACACCTCCTGCATCCAATGGGGATTACTTGCTGACCAATAATCCAATTGTGCGTATTGATTCCTTCCGTACTATAGAATGTTGCTTCATGCGTCCACAGAATTTGGGAGAGCAGGTTTCTGTCTTCCGCTATCATATTTAATAATCAATGACAGTAGTTCTGTCTTCGACGGTTAATGTTTGGTGTGGCACAACATGATACGGTTGTAACCTAAGACACAGTTCACTTTTAAAATTTCAAAGATAAAAATCATTGTGCTTATGACTACGATAGAACTGAACACTCATACGAGTTTCTAGTTCTAAAATATATACTTATATAATAATACTTTGATGTTCTTTGTTATTTGGGCGAATCAGGAATCAGGGGAGATTTACATTTTAAAATATTGTTTTATACATTCTAATATTCAGAAAAAAAAGTTACAATCTATATAATTATATTTGTGAATTACTCACAATATGGTCTAGATTAATAATACTTATGCTACGTACCTAATATTAAACCACAGATCAGAGATATGTCAATTTGGCATATACCTGAGAATAGAATATAAGGATGGCGCGCCTCAAGTAGTCTTCACTTGACAAATATTAATTTTGTATTAATTTCGTATATTCCTAAATATGTGTTTCTACAATATTCGATGCACAGTAGTTTGAGGAATACCTAGGCGTCCAGAAATTATCCGAACACTCTGCTTGGGATTGAACTCTATGTACTCTGAAACGTTGGTGACATTTTCCTCTGTTCTTTGGGTGTGCGGTCTGTAGTATACGGTACCGAGCACATTTTCCATGATACTGGCTAAACAGGCAAAGATTCTGGCACCATACGGGTGTCTTTTGGGATATTGCAATGCGTATAGCCTTGCAGCTATAGTCGCTTTTTGTGGACACTCAAAATAAATAGCAATTATATCAACCGCTTCTTGAGGCGACAAAGGCTTTTTTAACACAAAAAAAATACCGTAACACTGCGAATATGGCAAAATAATATTTTTACATGAAAATTTTTGAATTGTGGACATGATCACCTTGTAACTTCTGAACGTCACAACGTCTGGGTTAGACATATTTCCAGGGTAGAAAAGAACAGAACAAGGCTATACTCCAGACTGAATTTTTATTAGGTAAAAGCCCTACGCGTTTCGGCCCATAAATCTGGCCATCATCAGGGGCTTCCTGAAACATTAAGGTGGTTGTGTCAGAAACAAAGCCTCTGGTAGGTCGGCAAGTATCACACGATACCCGCTGTTACAGAATTCTAAACAGTCTTACAAGCAAAGTCTAAAAGCACAAACTATAGTCAAAACTAACATTCTGTACAACAAATTATACTAACAAATCAAAGCTAAAAGCTAAAAGTTAAGAAGTTAAAAACATCAAATGTCCAAAGCTCAGTTGAGGCACCTCCAAGCAGCAAAAATAGCAATGCAAAAGCAGTGAAAGTCACCAAAACAGGCAGAAACCCGTGTAAATTAAGATTTAAATTGCAATGACACGCTACAATGTAAGGTCTCTACACAACTAAAAAGCTGCCAAGGCAGGCTGCACAACCAGAGCTGAACTTTCAGAGAAAATACTGAGTTAAACCTATGGTGCCCAATAAAAGTAAAACAAAATGGCCAAAAACACTTACGTTCTGTTTTTTATATAACAGCAACTGGACTTTACAAGAAATCTAACATCGTGGCTATTTTCATCGACTGTCGCTTTTGTTTCCTTGCACTATGTGGGTGAAGGCGGGATTAGAAACATTAAACCTCAAATTACAGCAATGGACAAACGGCGATACAAATAAAATTTCACATTTGAAATGGAGGACGGTTAAAAGCCGAATACACGAATAGAACAGGAGGGGACGAACAAATGCGCTACGACTCTCAGCCAAAAGTGACAAGTGACTGACAAGTGACAGACGAAATGACACCTGACATTTAACTCAGCCGTGCCGAGCAGTACAGAGCACGTAACATTTCCGGGCTCCTTGACTCCACAGAATACTTATGTTTTTCACTGTACTTATGTTTTTCACTAGTCAAGTATATTTCTACAAATTTGTTTCCGAAGCTCACTTGACTTATGAATACATCAACTTAATGAAATGTAATAAAAGTGTTAATAATGAATTCTTCTAATATATTCGAATTATTAGTTAAAATAGGAAAAAATCATACAATTGGGCATTATAATTAGCGGAAATTTCTAAATCTGAGTTAGAGCTTTCAAAATAGGCCCAGTGGAAAATGACGTGTGCTTTAATGCTGTTTTAATCACATTTTTGTAAACGTTTCCGATACAGAGAAAGATACCAGACTGCGGTTTCGCCACATTGTTAAGCCTTCTTTGATTTATATGACTGTGTAAAAAAGGTGTATATTGTTGTATTTCAATTTTTCGAAATAGACCGTAAAACATGGCAACTTCTAGCATACCTCCCTCCAGCGGAGATTGAAAGAAGGGTGTTCCTATAGTTTATATGACTGAAAATAAGGCACGAAAGAGTATTTCAAAAGAGACCGTGTTCACCGTAGTTATAAACTTTTTTTCAAAAGAAAATTCTACATTCCGCATCACTTTATTTGACAAATGACAAAGATGACACTCGACCTTTTTTTGCAGCAAACAGTGAAGATTAAAACATTGATATTTGTCGACATGCCTTACTTGGTACTTTTTTGAGAAAATGTTTTTCCGTTTTCATGTCACAATTATGCGCCCTAGCCGTGATCCTATAAAGTTGCAAATAATTCCTAGGAATTTCCCTTGCCCACTTTTATTACAATTTTTTTTGTCTCAAAACTGTAAGATGATTAGTTTTTGAGATACGGCCGGTTATCTGTCATAATGGAATACCCGATACATTTAAAAGTAGCAATTTATTTACGATATTGTAAGTACACCATTTTTCAGTAGCGTCTGACTACTCTTAACACGATTAGGTGTATGATTTGATAGGGTATCAGGGTTGTTGGCGTTTAAGCGTTTCCTATTTATTTATTTATTTCCTCATGAAAAAAATGCATTTTAAGAGAATTACTACAATCCTTTACAATTTAGTAAAAACTCGTAATACTATTCATTAACTCTGAACAACAATAGCACGTAAGTTTAGAATAATTTGTATGTGCTAAACCTCTTAAGCTACATATTACCCAGAGCTTTCGGTAGCACAATCACCACACCTGTTTCGGGCGATATCTTGCTCGGGGGATTCAACTCTCCAACTTGTTTCCAATTATTGATTATTAGATACATTTTGCAATAGCTCACTATAAAAGTCTCCTCCCCCTCATCACAATAATAAGAGACAATATGCGATATTTTCTATAAAATATTCTAAAACCCTTATCTTACGTACCTATATATACATACAATAACAATAAAGTAATACATACAAACAGAAATATTTACTGAATCAAACATACGCACGCATGCACGCTCAAACACACATACGCACATACACATACAGCTTTATGCACACCACTTATTCAAATATACACTCTCATTATCAACACACCTTTTTCTTTTAGTTTCAATAATTTGTTCAACTATGCCAAAGTTCTTAATTACATATTGTAAAAATTTCCCTCTAAATTTATAATCAACTTTAAGTTTTTTATTTTCGGTGGCATAAGATTATAAACCTTTGGGCCAAGGTTTGTTACACAACGCTTATTTATGTTTTTCCTACATGACACAGCAATCAGAAAATCAGCCTTCCTACCCCTTGTCTGGTAATCATTTGAGAACATTCTGAAGACTTACATTAGTCTGAGTATATTATATGAGTGCCATTATGTACAAGCCAGTGACATTAAGTATATTAGTTGACTGGTTTTACAATAAATTAGTTGAATATGTCATTTCCTTATTTAACATTGTTTTAATTACAATGTTCTGAGTGATGTGTAGAGATTTGAAGTAGGTTTTATATGCCGATTATCAACAAGATATTCCACACCTCAAGATGAACAGAACCAGACTATCATACACCACAAGTAAAATCCACTGATTTAAGATGTCACGCAATATATAGAAAATATGCGTGAATTTTCTAAGACTTTATTAAGGGTTACAAGATGATCACTCAATTTTAAACGTTGATCTACGATGATAAGATACTTTACACTAGTTTCGCACATGATTACTTCATATTTTACCCGAAGGCCAGGAGCACTACGCGGGAGACCCGCCCTCGCTCGTAAAAATGTTATAACATAGAAACTTTGATTTCTTAACGCTTAGAATATCTTGAAATAGATTATAATTACACTCAATAGCTTGCTCCAGGTATTTGCATCGCAAATCATCACTATGGCAACTGTGTAAGCTATAAGCTCGCAGCGGCTCCAAAATATCTCTGGGCTACCATTTTAATAAACCAAAAATAGTACGAGACACAATATATTATCCTGAAGGACCCCATATTTGACTACCTGTGAATTACTTAGAGTATTACCTATTTTTACTACCTGCTGCCTGTCATACAAGTAGTTCCTAAATAATGTCGTTCTTACACCGCTTACACCCATCTAGTCTAGCTGTTCTAGCAATATGTCATGATTTGCGGTATCAAAAGCTTTATGAAAGTCTAACAATACCCCCCTCGTTTTTTTTCAAAATTAGACAAAATCTTCTAGAAAAGTTTGTGCAAGGCTTTTTCAGCATAATTGTTTTCACTAAGTAAAGATTGGAACCTGCGACAAGCATTGATAAGCAGACTTATGGGTAGATATTTGGGAGATCGAGTCGGCTTCCTGTTTTGAATATAGGTAAAATTAGGGATATCTTAAGCTATCCGGGTACCACACCTGTTTCATAAATCCTATTAATTATGTGATCAATTGGCGTAAAAAACCGATGACCAACCTGAAAAAGCTTCCCAGTTGGATCGTCGGTACCCGGTGCAGATCTTGTCTTTTAATTACCGATTATAGCAATAAGTTAATTATCAGAAATAAGAAGCAAGAAAAAGGAGCAAGCATTTAACCTTTAAGTTAGATAATGCAAAGTTTGTGCTCATCACCAGAACCCTTTACACCCATTGATATATAATACCTGTTGTGAAATTCTGTTGTCTGTTTTTTTTATCTCGTACCATTTCAGTGTCACTCATTCTTATGGCATCAATATTTTTCTGATTTGCAAGTTTGTCCATATAAAACAACAATCCAGACCTTCCCTATATATTTTCCTGCATTTACTACCCAATCTCTATAATTTTTTTCTTAGTAATTTTAATTAAATCAGAGAATTCGTTGGTTTTTATAAACCTTGTGTTCTGTTTATAGCTGCGTACTATTTCTGTTTTTAACCCTACGGTGGTGGCGCCTTAGAACTGAACAGTACCGGTGGCGCTGGATCTGTCAGACCCATATTCATTTTTGATTAAAAAAAGCTTATTTTGTTCGTCTATTTGTGCTAATTAACTTAATGAACTAAAGAACAAAAGTTACAACACAATTAACTCGAAATAAGTTGTGGAAAAACAAATAAAAACGTCTAAAATGTAAGTATTGATTTGTTATTCTAAATCAATTTAAATTTCAAACAAAGTAATGTCAGCAAAGTTTTATGAAGTAAAAAGAACACAAAAATATAGTACAGTTATTCTAAATTAATTGTCTGATTATTAACACAAATTTTGCACAAAAATTCAGCATGTGTTAAGCATACAAATTTTTTACATTTTTTACAGAATAATCTACATTTATTATTTTTTTTACAAAAGTAACATTTTTTCTTGAGCCTGGTAGAATGATATTCTCTTCTGCAGTATCTGTCGAGGTTCCAGCCACTCCTTGTCTTCGTTCACGTACAGTACGAGGTCCATTTGTTTCGAGAGAACGACGCTGAATGTGTTCTTCTGTAAGTGCGACTGACAGATTTTTCAAAAATATTCGCCTTGCAATCGTTTGAACATCTACATTGTTGTGAGTACAAATTATCTGGGAGCTAATTCCTGCTATATTTAGCATAGAATAGAAAACCACCATGGGACACCTTCTGGTATTTCTAGCCACATTATAGGAAGCACATATTTTCTCTACGATATCCACGCCTCCTTTGGTCATATTATAAAAAGTATTAATTTCGGATTTGCACTTTTCTCTGGTAGATATATCAATTGTGTCAGAATGATGCATACTGGAAGCTAATATAACATTTTTATACTTCTTTGGAACATACGACACAATGGTGATATTCTCTTGAAATCCAAAGATGTTAGAATATACTGGGCGTTGCCTTGTGTTGATAAATTCTGGTGGAAGCTCTCTCTTGTTTTTCTTTACTGTCCCTGTATAAGTCAAACGATGGTCACTAAGCAAGATGTTTATAAGGGAAAAACTGGTAAACCATCTGTCACAGGTGATATTTCTATTAGTACCGGATATAGGAACTATTAGTCGCTGGACTAGGCTGCATGCGTCATTACTAACGCGATAGGGACCTTCAGGTTGTTGTCCAGCATATATCTCAAGTTTTGACGTATAAAAAATTTTCGCATCCACCAATGCGAATATTTTAATGCGATACTTACTTGGCTTGTTGGGTATATACTGCTTGAAACTACAACGTCCCCTAAACACTTCCAGTTTTTCGTCTATTGTTCAATATTCACCAGATGTGTAAGATGATTTACATTTGTCTACAAATTGTTCAAAAACATCTCTTATCGGGGCTAGTTTGTCGAGTTGTTTTTTTTTCCATCCTCGTTTTGATGTCATCAAACCTGACACACCTAAGTAAAAACCGAAAACGCTTTTGTGTCATGGTGATCCGAAACCTTTCCACTCCAGTTCCGTTTCTATCCCACATTTCGTCTGTGTTTAGTCTACTATCTTTTAAACAGCCTGCCAAGTACAGCAAACCAATTGGGGCTTTCATTTCTACCACATCCGTAAGCCTCGCCCATCTTTCTCTTCTATAGTTGGCAGCTACAGTGGAGATATAACGATTTGTACAGTTAACGATAGTTTGCAATATGTCATTAAGAAAACAGAGTTCCCAACATTCCAAAATCGACTTATCGTTTCTCGCATTTCCTTTCACACCAGATAAATGTATGATTATGTTTTCTTGTCTTGTTCTAACGTTTTTGGGTGGGCAGTGTTTCTTTCCAAATAGTGTTACCATCTTTTCCACGGTTAATGCTAACTCTAGGAATTTTCGTTGGAATAAAATCTTCTGCTTCCATTTCTTCTTCGACATATTCTTCTGCGTCTTGTTCAGATTCGCTGCTCGATTCTCGGTTTTCGACTAATTCTTGTTCGCTTGCATTTTCTTCCTCATCATCGGGAAACTCTTCAGCTTCTGCCTGTTGCCAAAGTCTTGCATGCTCCTCTTCGTAGCTCATAATTACTAAAAAATGTGTAATCTAAATATATAATGACATAGGTTTCCAAAAATCTACTTACCAGCATAAATAATTTAACCACACTAAGTTTTGCACTAACAATTTTTAGAAATCCGCCGGTGGCGCTTGTTCTGACAGGCTATGTAATTAAAAATTACACAAATGAAGACCCGTGCAATCTTTACGACACTGCTCTGCAAACTAGTTAATAGGTGGAGAAGGTACTTGGACGCGCATGATTGTAGGCCCCACCCCTACGGTTTTATAGGCGGGAACAATTGTGTTGGGTCTCTCAGACCAGGCGCCACCACTGTTGGGTTAAGCCAGTAAGTCTTTCATATAAAAACATATTTGTATCAATACGAAATTGTATCTTATATACTAAGTACATCACATCCCCTACATTAAAATACGCAAGCCTTTAAATTACATTCATAAACAAATAATACATGCATTCCACTAACATAGTATTCGCCGATAAATAAAGGTACGAGTAAAGCCTGTTATCATATTATTCAAGCGAAGTGATAATGTCCATTTAGGCTACGTTTAGATAACAGTTCTAACATATCTATAGGTAAACGTCAAGTTTTCTTAGCAAATATTTTCATAATACCACACATAGATTTTACTTTCACTTTACGTGTCACACCATCACTTCCATAAACTTGCTCCGTTGTACGCCCAAGACGCCACATGGAGGTGTACTATTCTTTAGCAGGATAATTGTTTTACCGGAAAGGTCAGGAACCCTCTTGTTCCATTTTGATTTGGTTTAAACTGAGTGAGGTACTTCTGCTGCCACCACATTTCTGCACCATTTATTGAATGAGTTAGCATGCATATAATCTGTTTCCTGTAATGACTTGCTGGTCAGGTTCTGAAATTGGTAAAAAATTTGAAAACTATGCAGGAGTTAAAGCTCGTAGGTGATAAGGACCAGAAAAAATATGATTTAAGGGACCCGAAATTGGATTTCTTTTAATAAATACTAGGAAAGTCAGAAAATGGTCAGAGGTTAGAGGTTCATTTGTAAAAGTATGTGAAAATAAAATCTTGTTGATTTTGCGACAGCCTTCTATATTTCCCCAAATTTTGGTGAATAGTGAGATATAAATGACAAAACATACCAAGCAAAGATTGCTTTAACATAAATTGGTTAGATGTTTGAGTAAATGTGCAAAGGTATACCTCTTCTTTGAAAAAATTGCTTTAATGTAGGAATAAATAAATATGTTGTCAAGTTTGGTAATGCTTTAAGATGAATGGCCATAGTTGACAAGTGAATTAAAATACAAATATAATAGTTAAATGTCTTGGGATATTTTCTTCCTCGTGAACAAATTTGAAACGGTCCGACGAAATCTGTTCCAATATTTGGAAATTGTAGGTTAGGATGAATCCTTGAAGCTGGTGGTTTCTCCATAAGCGAAGTAATAGAACTAATTCAAGTCTTTAAACATTCTGTGCAGTTTTTTGGCTGAACTGCTACTTTGAGTGTCCCAAAAATATTCTCTAATTGTAAGTAGAAGCATGTGGCCAAGCGTCTAAGATTTTTAAATGTTCATTTCGAAATATCAACATGCTCATTTCATTGTTTCCACATAAGATGATTAGAAGTTTTGCATTGCATAATAAACTAGTAAACATAATACCTGCATTGTTGCTCGTAGCTTTCACTGTTTCTTTAAAAAATTATATCTTGACTTTCTGATGAGTTTCCGAAAAGTCAGTTCTAGCCAGTCTGGTGTTACTAGACCAGGGATATTTGTTGACCTAGGTGTTCAGTTTTAATATTACCGGATTTGGTATCAATAAATTATTGTTTTTTTCTCTTTCGCACAGAATATGCCATGCTCTTTTGTAGTTGATAGAGAAAAAATCAATCGACCTAATTACACGTCTGGTTGAATGAGTTCACCTCGAGGCCAGAACATAAAAAAAGAAAGTAAATACATGTCAGCTATGTCTTCAGGACAAGCTCCTTTTTTTCTTTAACGTCGGCCTATTTCCACGACCATGGCCAATCTCCGATGCCGGGGAGCGGTTTCAGCTCACTATACTAGAAATTTTGCCAAACCCCAGGCTTTTTCTAAGGAGAGGTCTTTAATGTGCCCGACAACGCATGGAGACGGGACCGATCGCTATACGCCCTCTCGGATGGGCGGAACATGCAGACATTTAACATGCTCAAATACAGTGCCACAACTTTGGTTGATGTTAATGTACAGTAGGTAGTGAAAAAGTAAAAGGCAAGCACTGGGAATCAAACCTGGTACCCCTCGGTTCAAAGGTACACGTCCCTACCACTGAACCACCGAGGCTCTAAGACGAGCTCTTAAATAATGAAATTTTTGAATGTTTCTTACACAATAATTTTCATAAACTAGTGAAGTAAATATGTTCTTGAATTTAGGTCACCTTTCCAGTCACCGTTATACCATGAGAAATAAATTGCAGAGAGTTAAATATTAAACAAAATGTTCAATGCATTTGAACTAATATTAAAATTAGATCCCACGTCATTAAACTTCTACTTCCTTTAACGTTACCTACAGTTGCCAAAAAATTACTGTTTTTTCCCTACAAAGTTGATAATACCAATAACCCTAGAATACGCAGATTCAAAATTGCTACGCTCATCGTATTTCCATTCAAGACATTGCGCTTCGCAAATACATTTAATTTCAACTTGAAGTATATTGAATGTTTGCTTAATTTTAGTTTAAACTGCGAAGCACCTTTCGCGCAACTCAAATTGCTTGACTATCTATATTTTCTTTATAAATGCTTTAAGTAGACTTCTTTAAATTAGTTAAGTTAGATTTAAAACCGCCAAGTTTTCTATACAAAATAGTAAGTTGTTCAGACATTTTGTAGATCACTATGGTTAGTCAGGTGTTATATGTATCAATAAGAAACAACAAAGTATAGTGCAGATGGTATCGACACACACACGAGCGTTTACATACTGAGGTCGTTTGTAAGTAAAATGCCTGAATAATGCGTAACGAATTTAACAAATTAATATATTTAATAAATCTATTGTAAACCCAATATTGCGTAAAAGAAAACTACAAATAAGTTAAGCAAATATACTAATTAGGAAATGAATGAGTTAGAGGAGAGTTGCACACTTACTTCATGCAGAAACAAAGTTTAATTACGGTGTCTAGATTCGGGGTCGTAGTGAGATGCTATTACCGCCAGCGAGAGTTCAAGTTATACACCAATTATTTTCGATTACATTGATTTTTCTCACAACTACTTATACGTACAGCTAGTAGGACCATGAATGTTGGCGAGAAAGGTGCTGGTATATTCTAAAAGTAGAGTCTATATTTAAAAGTAACAATTTCTTGACAATATTGTAACTACATGTTTACAACGTCATGCCTGACTGCTCTCATTTAACAAGGTTTGGTGTATGAACTGTTAGGGTAGCAAGGTTGTCAACCCTGGACCGTTTCCTATGAACTGAAGCTATATAATGATAAACATGTTTTGTAGCAATATGAAACTGTATCTTATATTCCAAGTACTTAGCAGCATCCACGAAAAGAACACGTGTAAACTGGTGCGATTGAAGAAAAATAATAAGATCGTTTTTCATTGGAGTAAATTTAAATAGCTACGGCTACCTAGATTTACTAAATAATGAGATTGTGCCAGCTCTCCTTTCAAATACAAAGATTTTAGATGCAAGTGATTGGCTAGCTCGTCTGCCAGACCTACCAGCGTTTTTTGTGAGCTCACTTGAAATACCGAGCATATACAAGTCGGCGAAATAATCTATAATAATTAAAAGGACGAATAGCTAAAGCAATTAATCGTATTACACCACAAATGACACAGAATTCACCAAGACATTTTACTGGTCGATTGCGTCAATAGTCAATGCCAAGATGTAAACTGAGCATAATTTGAACAATTTTTTTTAGTCCTGTTGAATTAGGACTAAAAAAATGTATGTATTTTCAAAGCTACTTTAGTTTTATATTAATGGCATATTTCTTCTATCAAAGAGGCAGTTCCAACAGCGAGCTATTAACCCGTTTGGGAAACTTTTGCTTCTTATGGCCTAAGACCACATTACGAAAGCATACTTTAGGAAAATACTTTTATTTTCTAAATCCGTCTCAAATCTACTCATGAATAAGTCCGGAATAAATGGGAGAGGGGGTTGCCTATTGCCAAGCATTGGGTTTGTTAAAAAATTATTGTTAACTTTAAAGATATTATGTTGTATACAAATGTTTGTTAAAGTTAAATATTCTTTCCAAACCTCTCCACTTATGTTGATTTTAGAAAGATTTAAAGAACATCTAGCACTGCTAACATACGCTAGTATAGACAAGTCATGGCGGCACAACATATTTGGGATCGTAATCACCACATAAAGAACATCGGAAGATAATTGAAAATATTAGACAGCCAGCGAAATTAGATGCCCACAGGAGTATTTATATCTATAAGGCCATAAAAAGAAAAATTTTCCTAAACCGTGCCCCGCCATTGATTAATAGCTCGTTGTCTGAACTCCCTCTATGATATAAAATATATTCCAAAACTGGGTAGGTAAAGTTATCACGGAATTTTAAAAAGGACGTCCGGCAGTTAAAATATAAACGCAGGAAATTGCCTGGGATTCTTCTCTCTGTATCGGTATTTTACCTAACAGTAGTATAAATGTGATGTTTAGTAGGTAAGTAATTTAAAATTCTGATGACGTTAGCTTTGAGTTATTGAAATGATCCTCAGGTCTTTGAAAGATGTGTTGTGGTGATTTGGGTTCTACAATTGTAGTTTTCAGTAATCACCACAGGTTCCAATCTTCACTTAGTGAATTCATTTTCTGTTAAACAGAAAGATATGGCCAACTAAGTCTCCTGGGTTGAATTTGTCTGCTTGAAATAGTTTTGAGGTACTTGGTGCTGCTTCCTTGTTCACGAATATCCACAGTGGAGTCAGATTCAGCATTGCGTCTATTGCATCGTGGAAAATGATAGCATATATCCCGTTATGCGAACAAAGCTCAGCCTCTGGAATGTTGGAAGTTTGCTGAGGCTTGTTGCGTTTTGAGCCGCCATACCATATGTTGCGTCTGTGAACTTGAGTTTGACCCCAGTTTGATATGTTCCA
This sequence comes from Tillus elongatus, assembly GCA_964006375.1. Classification (NCBI taxonomy): domain Eukaryota; kingdom Metazoa; phylum Arthropoda; class Insecta; order Coleoptera; family Cleridae; genus Tillus; species Tillus elongatus. The sequence continues at coordinate 36,283,141 of OZ023269.1, forward strand.
TATACCATCCTGGGATTCAACCCACATCTCATGACATTTTTTTTTGTTTACTGAAAGTACAGATTTTGTGGCTCTCGAAAGAGAAAGTACCTGTTCCAATTGAGTTTTTGGTCTAAATAGAGCCCTAAATCGTTAATTTCCTTGTAAAATATTATTTATGTTCCATTCAGAGTGGGAGCTTCCCAATTTAATTAAGTTATAAAATGAGACAAAACCTGTCCCATGAGGCTTAACAGTAAAGCCCCTATGTTTCACACCTGTTCCCTGCGATATTTAGAGCTGTTTGCATTAGACTGGATATTATAGCATCATGCTTGCCCTTCAATGTTATGATAATATCATCTGCGTATCCTTAAACTATGAATCCTGCTCTGCTCAATGTGGTCATAAGTGTATACTGATTTTCATAGATTAGTTTCCGTAGCTTCCTTTTGAGGCGCCTATGTGTAGGGCGCTGCATCCCTCCTCGTCAGTCATTATTTGTAATTTATTTGTGGAAATTAGCTATAATGGTGCCTTGTAGTCCATTTGTCCATTTAAAGTACTTCGCTGTTTGATTTGAACAACTTTCTGTACTCTAAGCAGTTTTGGTATGTTAGTCTGAATGTCACCTCTTCACTTGGCCACATGTCTATTATTTGGGCTTCAGGACCTTCCTTGTTTATTTTTCGCTTACGTTGTGTCCATATGTATTCCACGACTATCCGCATAAAAGGGGTGGACTTGAACCGAGCCCTGTATGCCCAAGTGAGTTCTGATACTGATATTGATACAATAAAATCTGATTGTTGTCCCCAGGAACAGATATATATATATATATATATATATATATATATATATATATATATATATATATATATATATATATATATATATATATATATATATATATACATATATATATATATATATATACAGGCTGTTTCAAAAAACATGCACCATCGCTCGTGGGGCAATTCCTTACTAAAAAATAAGAAAAAAAGTTTCTGTGCACATGGGCCCGGAAACGCATAGTTTCCAATATACAGGGAGTTGACTTTTAATTTTTTTTTTAATTGTTTATAAATAATTTCAAAACCACTGGATTGATTTTAATGAAACTTAGAACTTGAAAGTGTATTATGAAAGTGCATACTTTAAAGTGAAAATCTACTTACAACTGCGTCAGTGGCGTGCGTACGGGGCAACTGTAAAAAGTCATTTGGGGAAAAAATATGTGCGCCACTGTCTTTTTCCAATTTTGATACATCAGTTATGAAGCTTATTACATAAGCCACAAAAGCTGCCTCTTGGTATTTTTTCGTTTAGGGTATCCCTTAGGAGATATGATTAATTTTATAAAAAGGGGCAAAGTACCGATTCGTTGGAGTAATGAAAACAGTAATCGTAAAGTGCCATGAAACTATAATTTTTGACAGTTCTCTAAATTCTACAATTTTGAAGTGCTTTGTAGGCCTCAAAAGAGTTTTCGTGCTATTCTTTAAATTTTGATACGGTGCAGTATTTTCGTTTTTAGTTATTTGTTGATACTGAGCTGCTCATTAATATTATTTCCTCCTCTCAAGATGGTTTTTATTAAGTACACTTCAGCGGATTTGACTGATATGTTGTTAATTTATGGACAAACAAATCAAAATGCTAGACAAGCTGTGCGATTTTATCGGGGAACTTATCCGCAAAGAAGAATTCCTGACAAAAATATTTTCCCACGTATTGTAAGACATTTGAGAGAAACTGGTTCTTTAAAACCTTTAAAAGCTGACTCTGGACGCAGAAGATACCGCCGAACTGTACGAGTTGAAGAGGCAATATTAAATAGAGTTGAACGTGATCCTAGTACAAGTACGAGAATTATTGCCACCGAACTGGGTAATATTTCGGCATCATCAGTTCACAGAACTCTGAAGGATCAAAGTTTATATCCCTATCATTTTACACGTGTCCAGGAACTTCTACCTAGAGACTTTCAACCAAGGGTAATGTTTTGTCAGTGGTTCTTAAACAAACTTAGGCACGACCAACATTTTTCTAAACGTGTACTATTTACTTATGAGGCGTCATTTACGCGAAAAGGTATCGTAAATTTTCACAATTTACATACATGGGCCGATGAAAACCCACACGCTCTAAGAGTTGCAAATTCGCAGTATCAATTTTCCATCAATATTTGGGCTGCTATTATTGAAAATCACATAATTGGTCCTGTTGTTCTACCAAATCGTCTTGACCATGAATCATATTTAAACTTTTTACAAAATGATTTGCCGTTGTTACTACCGCTTTTTATGAGAAATGGTACAATGTGGTTCCAGCATGATGGTGCGCCCGCACATGTTGCAGCAATTGTAAGAACATATTTAGCCAACACATACGGTCACCGATGAATTGGTCGTGGAGGTCCGGTGTCATGGCCACCTCGATCTCCGGACCTGAATCCTCTCGATTTTTATTTGTGGGGTCATTTAAAAGAAATAGTGTATAAAACACTAGTAAATACATGAGAAGAATTGTTGGGAAGAATAGAATATGCATTTGACAGCATTAGAGAAGATAAAAATATTTGCAGAAGAGTAAGAAGATCTTTGCGCAGAAGGTTAAATAATTGTAACGACGCTAATGGTGGTCACTTTCAACATTTTCTTTAGCTTTGTTATTAAAGTCAATTGAGTAATGTACAAAAAACAAGAGTTTGGAAAAATCATGGTGTCTTTACGATTACTTTTTTCATTTTTTATTTTTATTTTTTATTTATCATTTTTTATCAATGTTTGTAATATTCATTTCAATGTTTATCACCAATAAGTTTTACGTAGGTTAGTTATTTGCACGTTTATTGCTGTAATGTTTACTGTATGTTTTGTTTTTCATATTCTTATGGTTGCAGTAAACATATATTATTATTATTATTATTATTATTACGCCGACTAATCGGTACTTTGCCCCTTTTTATAAAATTAATCATATCTCCTAGGGGATACCCTGAACGAAAAAATACCAAGAGGTAGCTTTTGTGGCTTATGTAATAAGCCTTATAACTGATGTATCAAAATTGGAAACTGACAGTGGCGCACATATTTTTCCCCAAATGAATTTTTACAGTTGCCCCGTACGCACGCCACTGACGCAGTTGTAAGCAGATTCTCACTTGAAAATATGCACTTTCATAATACACTTTCAAGTTCCAAGTTTCATTAAAATCAATCCAGTGGTTTTGAAATTATTTATAAAAAATTAAAAAAAATATTAAAATTCAACTCCCTGTATATTGGAAACCATGCGTTTCCGGGCCCATGTGCACAGTAACTTTTTTTCTTATTTTTTAGTAAGGAATTGCCCCACGAGCGATGGTGCATGTTTTTTGAAACAGCCTGTATATATATATATATATATATATATATATATATATATATATATATATATATATATATATATATATATATATATATCTGTGTGTGTGTGTGTGTGTGGTCGCGCGCGCGCGTTCGTGTGTGTGGGTGTTGCGTTTCTTTAACGTCGGTCTACTTCTGCGACTATGGCGAATCCCCCACGCCAGGGAACAGTGTCACCTTACCATTCCGGAAATTTTGCAGAACCCATGCCTTTCTGTAAAGAGTGTAGGGACCTTTAACGTACCCAACATCCCATGGACACGAAACCGACGATTTTACGCCCCCTCCGAAGGGCAGAACGTGCAGGCATCTTGCTCAAATCCAATGCCACAACCTCGGTTGATGTTAATGTTACAGTATGTACTTAAAAAGTGAAAGGAGAACCCTGGGATCAAATCCAGTATACCCTTTGGCTCAGAGGCACACGTTCTTCCCACTGAACGGCCGGGGAGCATGTCTGTTGCCAGTTATGACCATACGACAATTCAGCCCTAGGTAGGTTTTCTCATATCGTAGCTCGGGTTTTTAGGGAGATGAAAGCTGAAACATGGTGACCGATTGCACAAGGGAAAAAATATTGATTACACAAGAGATACATGAAATGAGACAAAATATACCCGGGACTAGTTTAAAAAGTCTGGACGCAGCAAGGGCGTTATTGCAGTGAATCTTCAAAGAAAGGTGGTTAATATCAAATATCTTTTTTTTTACTGAAAGCAGGCATAAAATCTGGTTACTAGTATAACCTATATAGTAGAAACAATTCCAAAATTTGTCGAAATAACTTTATCGTTTTAAAAAGTACATAAGGCTAGATGCATTCTCACAATAATTAGACAACGTGACAACATACTACTTGGTTTCGCAACTAGGTGGCGGCACGCCCACCACTCACTTAGTGTTAAAAAGTATAAAAATGTTCCTAAAATAAACTTTAAATGTTCCTGAAAAAACTGGTCCGATTTTTCTGGCCAACGAACGTCTTCAAGCTGTTTACTCACCTGCCAAGATATACCTATTCAAAAAAATGTTTTACCAAAATCCGAAAACATATTTTTTTACAATAACTTATTAAATATTGATTATTAATTACCAAAATATCCAAAAATCTTAGAAAAGAAAGATTTCTACAGAAACACAAAAAAACTGCAAAAACTGACTGTTTTTGACCAAAAAAAATTGGCAAAACAATACATAAAATTCAAATTATGTACCTAATCTGTAATTAAGATTAAATATATATATATATATATATATATATATATATATATATATATATATATATATATATATATATATATATATATATATATATATATATTACTTTTAACGGTGATTTCAAGAAAGCAAAATAAAGCTAAGCGGAAAAATACTCATATTTTTGTCACAAGCTATCAGAAATAAGCACATTACTTAGGTCTGCTACTTTACAGTTTCATTTGACATTTGTGAACACATTTTATAAATACCTAATATATTATGAAAATGTAAACGTACATAATCATATTAAATTAGGTTATCATTAACGTTTTGCACCAAGGTTGATTTTGATATATTTTTTTCAAAAATTCGCTAAATAATAACATAATCTGATTGAATCATGGTATGCGATTGGAAATGTACTTCAATATTTCCAAAACCAGAGTCTGTATGTATGGGAGTGTTCTACTAAACTTAAAGCAAAGGGAATACCCTCCACTTCTCAAGCAGAAAACATAGGCTCTTCCCTTTGAAAAATTCTGGACGCATAAAGTGCGTTTTGGAAGTGAATTTTAATAGAAATGCTTTATTTTTTAATGGTCACCGGTATAACCTCTATAGTAGAAACAATGTACCATATTTTATTAAAACAGCTTATTGTTTAAAAATGTACAGAAAGTTTCGAAAATAAACCTAAAATGTTTCCGAGAAAACTAGTTTCCTAGCCAACAAACCTTAGGTTAATAGCAAATTGGGTTATTGAAAATTGAAAAATTTAATGAAAATTCGCTACCAAAACGCACTTACTGCGTCTCAATTTTTTTCCTTATAAACATGAATCATATTTCGAAAAAAATGCAAAAATGCAATTAGGCAATTCTAAAAGAAATTGTAGATATCACCAACGATTAATGGGCCACCTGTGATTGTCAATTTTCTTTATAGGATGCAGTTCAAGACATCCAATAAATAACGTATGCAACTTTTTCTCGTATCTTGTATAATACAATTATATTGAGCTTTAGCGTATAAACGCGCCCCCTGTATATATGTAAACAGATAAAACCTGAAACTAAACTCGTATATGGATTCTAGGGGGGCTAGTTTGCGCTGAAATCTTTATAAAATTCAAAAATCACGGTCTCGTTTCTAAGAAATTTTTTCTACGAAAACTAGCTAAAAATTATAGACCGTTAAACCATAAACTTAACTAAAACAACCGCCAAGGTATCAGAGAGAGGGTCTATTTCAAATGAAATATCTGTAAATATATTAGTAAAATGAAAGACAATGGCGGTTGAAGCTGAAATTTTAGGGTTTGCAGAAAACTTTTCTTGCGACATTTTTTTTTACATAATCCGTATTTGTTTCAGGTTCTTTGCCTGAATGTTGCCAATTTTGACGTTTCAACTCGCTACTTTGACGCTTTGAAGAACACCACAGATTTTTTTATTTGAATGCCCATAACTTTTTTGTCTTTAAACTTACAGACCTAAATTTTGGTACGCGGGTCACGCTTTATAGTGCAAATATGCGCACCAAATTTGGTTACCATTAACATATAAAAACTGAAACCGACCCTGTATACTGGTTCAAGGGGGCCTAGTTTACGCTCATTTGAAGAAATGTTGTCATAATTCAAGTCAGGATCTCCTCATTAGTGAATTTTTTTAAAGAAAATTCACTAACAAAAGGATGGTTAAAATAACATACCCTCCTCCTTTCTTTCGGGCTTCCAGCAAGTACCAGAGACGACGTCGTTCTTCATAAGATCGGCAGCCCCCCTCATAACCGAATTTTTGTCACCATGTACAGCTATTTTTTTTCTTCACAATTAAAAATTTTCAATCGATCAGCTGATCACACCGTGTAGAGTATAGCTGTAGCTAAGTTTTTTCTATATGTAATTATGACAGTCCGCTAGAGGCTTACATTTTAAATAAAGAGTCTATTTTTGTTCTTATATCACAATGCTGAAATGCTAAATAATTCCATTAATATCTTTTCATATTAATCTAATATTTGCTGTTGTACAGTTTCTTATCAAGAATCCTTGGCTAAAGTTAACGTGTGTGAAAACATTAAACCCATTCTTAGAATCTGAAGTTTCCGGGAAGGAGGAGTAAGCTTCATTAAAGGGACCATGGCGTTGACAAGGTGAATCATAAATTAAACGACAGACAGATCATTAAAATTACAATGCGTTAACGTAAAGACAGAAATGTAAGACTCGTGACAGACGAGATTTGTGAAGTAAATCCAACAAAAATCACGTAAAAGACAGTTGCTTTAGTTAACTTTTTAAATGTAAAGAAATTCATTTTAGAGTCCGTAAGACGGCCTGCATGAATTAATTCTAAAACAATCTGGCGGTTTCCAAGAACCTGTCTTTACCGAAACTAAGTGTGTCTTACGTTTCGAATCCGAGAGAAGACGGTGAACATTCTCTAGTGATATACTGTTCGTCTTTAATTAGTTTGTCATTCAGCTTTCGAGTGTTTCCAGACATTTGTTTTCTAGAATACCACGTCTAGTTTGCTCGAGATACAACTAATTCTGTTTAAGCCCACATTGGTGCAGCTGCAACATATTTATTGGCAAGTGGGGTGTTGTACACATGTATTAATTTTATATTCCATGCTTCTACAAAACCACCCATCACAAAGCTGTAACTACCGATTCCTTGCTTACAAAACACGCAAGGCTTGCTTGCTATATTTATCACACTAGTAGACATACACTTGGCACAGGAATTATACTCTAAGTCCAAGCAATTACGACGCTTAGTGTTTTAAATTTTTAATTAATCAAAAAATTAAGTTTCTGATTTAACAGGTAGGTACGCTTAAATGTAATAACATTTATACATTTTACTATGTAAATGCCCTTAAGCGGTTACAATAATGTTACCAAACCCACACAGGGTGTTATATAATTGCATGTCATTAATAAAGAGAGTTAATGTGTGCAGGATTAAAAAAAAGGTTTCATATACATAGGTCCGTTTTCGCATTATTTTTTAAACACACGTTTTTTTTTGTTGAAAAAGGTGAAACTTGGTGGGTGTTACATGAAGCTAGCACGAAGAAAACGAATTTTTAAATTTAACCAATCGCACCCCAATAAACACACGTGCGTTTTATAAACGTCTATTTTACGTAAAGACCGTTGAGAAAACGTTATCAGTTATAAAAATTAACGTTGAGTTTTAGGCTAAAAAGGCAACGTTACCATTTCTTCGTTGTAAACACGTTAATTATGAATAGTTTTTAGACGTAATATTGAAACGTTATTTCAACACATTTCGCTTATCAAAAAACTACGTTTAGTTGAGATTTATACGTTGAATATATGTATTTTATTAAACATTTTATAAACGAAAGATATCTTGTGTGGTATAAACGTTATCTGTAAAACAGGTATTTTCCTAATTTTTGTGAAAAAAGAGCGTAAAAATTTTCTCGTTGTAAATACCTTATTGATGAAGAGTTCGCCTACCAAAAACCAACATGAACTTGGGATTTATACATAAAATACACGTATTTTATCAGACATTTTATAAGTGAGAGATATTTATGTGATATAAACGTTATATTTAAAAGAAAATACAAAATTTGTCGGGAAAACCTGGGTAGATTTTCCTAGATAATGAACTTATCCAAGCCATTTGCAAAAGGAATTTATTCACCAAATTTAATCAAAGTCGGCCTATTATTTTTTGAGTTATCGGTGTGATATATATATATATATATATATATATATATATATATATATATATATATATATATATATAAACATATAAAAATTGGAACTGACCCCGGATATGTGTTCTGGGGGGCCTAATTAGCGCTCATTTGAAGAAATTTTTTCAAAATTTAAAAGTGGGGATCCCCTCAAAGAAAATACACTAATTACTTTTAGCATCGCGTATGGCATGCATTTTTAAAAAGGAACACACTATACATATATTATTAGTTTCTTATCTATACTAAATCTTTCTTATTGCGTTTATATACGCTTGGCATAAATGTAAGTATTTCAAGCATCTTATAAGGTATAAAACGTTGAAATTAGTTGTTTGAAATTAGAAGTTTGATCAAAATTAAGCACCCGGTGACGTTTTCATTCTAGTGAAGGCAACAAAACATTATTTGGTTTTCGACAGATGCCGCGTACTTCCGAAATAGTTTTATCACAGCTACGTTAATTAAGTTTTTTTTGTACTAAAATATTGTACGATTCATGCGCCTACGAGACGTAAGTTATTTCTTAATAACTCTTAAGTAAAACTTCTCTTTTATGAAATAATATACAAAGTCTTTTATCTCTGAAACTTTTGTTTTTCTCCAGACGTGAAAAATACATTTACTTTGGAATAATTAAAGAACACAGTGAATCCCAGATTGTCGCTCTAGACATATCCAAAGCATTGGACCAGGTTTGGTACGTAGCGCTGCTTAATAAACTACCGGCCTGTGGCCTAACACCAAAACTCTGCACATGGGCAGCAAATTTCCTCTCAAACCGGAGCATTTATGTTGTCGTGAATGGCCATTTCTCTAAACTGTATCCAATTAATGCAGGAGTTCCTCAAGGTTCAGCTTTAGCCCCTACTTTGTTTCTTCTCCACATTAAAGACCTCCTCTCTAGCACATCCAACCCAGTTCACAGTTACGCGGACGACAGCACCCTCCACTCAAATATACAATATTTTAAGCCTGTCTCTTTAGCCCAATTAGATGAGGATCGCAGACTCATCAGACTCATGAAGGGTTCTATCTCCGTGGACCTCCAAAAAATATTAGACTGGGGAAGTAGAAATCTTGTACAATTCAACCCCACCAAATCACAGTCTTGCTTTCTTTCTCATAAGAGATACACCAGGCCTAGACCCAACACAATAAACAACCAAGTTATTCAAAGTAATGAGTCCTTTTCACTTGTTGCCATTTCTGTGGATCAAAATCTCAATTGGCACCAACATGTCACATCAATTGCAGAAGCGGCTTCTAAGAAATTAGGTTTCCACTTCCGGGCTCGCAAATACTTTTCACCAGCTAATCTCTATACCTTATATACTTCATAAATAAGACCAAACCTCGAATACTGCTCCCACATCTGGGGTGCTGCTGCCGCTTCTACACACACTATCCTGGACTCCATTCAGAAGAGAGATATAGGTCTGATCGGTGACCACCTCAACCAAAGGTTGCCATACCTTTCCCACCGACGTGTCGTTGGTGACCTCTCTCTCTCTCTCTCTCTCTCTCTTTTATAGATATCTGCACGGGCGCTGCTCAGAGGAGCTTTCTTCCATAGTTCATCCTCCTGCTGCCCCCAACAGATCTAATAGGGGAACAGAGCGAATGCACCCTTTTACTGTCAAGGTCACTAGACATGGAACATCTTGTTATGCCCGATCTTTTGTCCCGAGGACTTCCAAGTTGTGGAATTCCTTGCCGGCACATGTTTTTCCTTCTCCCCCGAACCTCCAAACCTTCAAGTCCAGAATTAACAAGTTTCCTCTTTCCTCCTTGTCAACAGCCACGTTACGATAGTATTTAGGCTGTAAGCCCTCGTGGTGTGTTGTTGAAATAATAATAATAAAATACACACAGAATATAATAATAGATCTTTTCTAACCGCCACCTTGGCGGTGATGAAATTATACTAATTTTAGCAAGTCAATGTACAGTCAAATTAGCACAATCTTAAAACCTGCCGTCACCCTGAACTTCTTATTTGAAAACCAATACCAAAATTGTAGTACATTAGTGTGTTGAAGCCATATTAATTGAGCATGCTTTTACTGGGTTCATATTCCATTACTTTTTCAGACATACTGTAAAAGTGACATATACCCAGCCTGTGGAAGTGTATTTAAGTAAGTTGAATGTCCGTGCGCTTCGTCTATCGGAAGGGGCGTAAAGCCATTGTTCCCACTTAACATTCGTCGTTGAAAACCTTAAAGGAAGAGGTTCGGTGTTTGGTGAAATAATGGTGAATAATAATAAAGTGAAACTACTCTCTGGTGCCGGCGATTACGCCACAGTCGCAAAAATAGTTCGACATTGAAGAAGAAAACACACGTACATACACACCTACATAAAGTTCTGATTTCCGGTCAGGCGTGGCTGTTTTGAAGCGTATTACGTCAATTTTTTTTGAGCAGTACCTTTAAAGTGAATTCAGATGTTGCGTGGCTAAAACGTTTGTTGTTCGGAACGTCCTGTGTAGTTAGCAAGTTTGCACTATCCGTTCTTCGGAGGAAAGATAAAGCACTTATTAATATTTGTGCTGTTGGAGAGGCTGCCTATTGGGTTTGAGACTTTAGATTTAAACAAATTATGGATTTTCGATACCAATTGCCGACATATTTTTTTATCTATTTTTTTTTTTACTACGATAACTCATTCTTTCTGCAAAATGTGCGACGGACGAGTGATGTACAATATACACATGGAATTGGCATAATTTTCAGCAATTACTACTTTACTCGACGGATTTAAAAATATGACCGACCAGGTAGTGGAAGTCGAAATTCAACGCATGTAGCTTATTAGAACTTTATGTGAATGTAATATTTCGCTTGCAACTGGAACGGATCTGAAATGTAAAAAGTCTCATGATAACTGTCATTGTAGAATAAACCCCATAGTACAATGATTTGTGTCAGCAAGTAATCATTCATAGAGCAGAACTATATAGCCTTCAGCGCAGTCAGTGCCAGAGTGCCAACGGAATATTATGCAGACAGTGCTCACCTGGAACCACATGCATGAATCATGTTTCTACTACATCACATGTCATTCTGGCATGTTTTATTTTTACTAAGGGCCTCTCATGAATATTCATAAAAGTGCAGTTTTACTATATCATTTGACAATTTCTCGTTAAAACGATATAGCCATTTTGATTTAGTAATCTGGAATGGCGGAGCAGCTTTGGAAACATAAGCAATAAAAACTTTAACGTTAGGTTTGTTGTTTGTCACGAATACTAAGATAATCGCGTTATAGTAAATCCACTTCCCTTAGTCGTTATTCATTTATGAAAACACAAAAAGCTTTTCAAGCTCAGTCATATATGGTAAAACGAAAAACTCACGTCTTGAATAAAGACTCTGTTTTTAGATAAGATAAGTAAATTTATAACATTATTTATTGTTTATTGCAAACATGAATATTTTTTAATGGCAGAATATTTTGAATACACCGGTAGTCAGCGACCGCATACAAATAATTTCCAGGCATGTCTACTGCAACTTCGGATCTACTGCAAAAAGCTTTCCTACACGGTAGGCTATCCTTTAAACATATCTCTTTAACTTAGAGAATAAGCCTATCGTCTCATTCGGAAAAAGTTTGATATGATAGTTTTCATCAGGTGTGGGCGTAAAATGATTTTACATTAGTAAAGCGATTCTTAACAAGTCAAGCTTTCTTTAGGTGGCATTTAAATTCCTGCACACTATCATGATAAAAATACATGGCTAAAACAGCGGTTTCCTTTCAATATCTCCGTAAAGGAAATGTAGTTGGTTTTATGGAGGCTGGCCAGTCTCCTGTTGGGGCATTTTGTGATCACATCAGGGTATTCAATTGCGTAGACCATATTTAGAAAGCAAATTCTATAAGTATTGAGTGAAAGGTGCGGCTCTCGACTGGATATCATCTTACTTGCTTGATGAAAAACAATTTGTAAGCATATTTTATAGCGATAAAGCTGGCATTAAATCTGTGAACTCACGTTCCATTAGTGTTCCTACTAAAGTGCCCCAGGAATAGATTTTGGGCCAAATTCTCTTTATTATTTACACAAATGAACTTCTCTCTATTCATACCAGCCGCATCAAGCGGTGCAAACCCACTCCTATGCTCTCCAGACCGGGATGTTACATAGGGTAACATAAAGATAACATTGCGGCCTTTCATAAGTGCCCTCCAGACCGGGATGTTACATAGGATAACGTAAGGCTAACGTTCCGCATCTCGTGGGTGCATCCTTTCGTTGGTAGGTGGTTGCTTTGAGGTAAAATCATCCTGAATGTATCTTCTTACTACTTCAACCAGTGCTCACCAAAAGGTCTTCCGGACATCTGACCGGATCTGATAAAGGTGACTTGAAATTCACAAAACTTTCTAGTACATAGCCGCTTAGGCCATCAAACTGCTCTGACAACATGAAGTGACACACTTGTCTCATTTTTAATGCATCTGCTCAACGGCAATTGAGGGGATGTAACAAAATATTTCCACAAACGCTTCGTATACAATCTTTGGCTGATCATGTTGCTCTGGCTTATTTTTCCTCAATTCCCAATACATGAAGATTATAGATGTCAATAATCACTTAAGGATATAAAGTTACTGGGTTCACATGAAGTGATACTCCTGTGCCATTTTTAAATGCATGTGTCCAATGGCAGTCTGGGCGGATAAAAAAAATCTGCCCCACCCTCCAAGCCTGACAAATTTTCGAATACCTCACTCGCCCTAACTGAGTCAACGGAAGATCATTTCTTATTATCCGAAATTCCATGTATTCTGTCCCTTAACCAACAGTTGGTTATTACTCTATTTGAGCACTATGGTTGTCAACGGCAATAAACGTCAACTGTCATTCGCGTCAGGGAAAACTCAATGCGACGTTAAGTACGTGAGATGAAAAATTACATCAATCTTTTTTAAACAATATAACGATTTTTTTAACAAAATGACTATGTACATACGCCGATTGAAGGCTGCTGTTCATATGTGTACGTGAATGTATTATGTGCAATGTACCCAGGCCTGATCACAAAGCGCCACAATTGGTGTAATGATGCTCCTCGAGTTTAACTTTAGTTCAGTTATCGGTAAGAGAATAGATTGTCTTGTAGCTGAATGTTGTTTTCTTTGTAGGCTTCTGTTAAAGTGTCAATTTGACACAAAATATATAGACAGTCTGGAAGCAGCAAGTGCGTAATGGTAGTGAATTTTCATAGAAATGATCTGACACGAAACATTTTTTTATAACTTTTTTCCTTTCACCATAGGAATATAAATTTTGGCATGTAATTTCGAGTTAATATCGGAAACTCACGTACTAAATTTGGTTACCATAGCTTTTATATTTTTTTGAGATATTTTTTTTTTTTTCGAAAGGAAACCCAAAAATTTCCCGGAAAACCCAGTTTGATTTTCTTGGCTAACGAACTTATCCAAGCCACTTCCAAAAGAAAGGCACATGCTACACTTTTATCAAAATCGGTCTATTATTCTTTGAGTTATCGGTGTGATACAATCAAAAGTTACGGTCTTTTCCACCTATTAATGCGTCAATCCGAGGACACACTATATATATATATATATATATATATATATATATATATATATATATATATAAACATATAAAAATTAAAACTGACCCGGATATGGGTTTTAGGGGTCCTCGATCGCGCTCATTTGAAAAACATTGTTCAAAATTCAAAAGTGGGGATCCCCTCATTAGTGAATTGTTTCTAAGAAAATTCACAAAAAGCATGGTAATACCAGGAAATTGTTTTTATCTGCCCCAAATAAGTCGAATGCCCTGAAATGAGATTCTTGGAACTAGCAAGTGACGACGGTTACTTCCTCCTAAGTATATATATATATATATATATATATATATATATATATATATATATATATATATATATATATATATATATTGTAAAAGGTAACAGCAGGGTTTCAGCTTGTCCACGACATGGCCATAAGCGATCAAGAGATCGACAATGGCAAATCCGTAGCAAAATAAACAATATCTGTCGTGAAAATGCAGGCATGCATAGTTAATTAAAGGCAAATATTTTTGCGGTTAATATTACAGTACCATTATTTATAAAAATATACGGAACAGTCACCGTTAATTAAAAGTGTTTAATGCATTCAAGTTTATCCCTAATCTCGACAAATAAGGTATTCTCAAAATTAGAATTCTTTGTAAATTAGTTTGGAGACTGGAAGATTATAACTATGCAACATCAAACAACTTTTTATAGTTGGATAACTCATTACTACATAGACAAATTTATATCGTATTTAGCGTATGTAGTAGACTATGTAAATACACGTTAGTATCTGCTATTAAAGCTTCCATCAAAAACATAATTTAATTAGGTATGAAATACCAGCATAAACAATAGCATACTTTGAGGATGGATTAATACCCTAGACGAGCTAAATGTTTATATTAATAGCACAGGCCGAATAGCTCAGTGCTCGAGGTGAAAACCTCTAGACTTGGACTAGAAGGTCGTGGGTTCGAGTCCCGTACTCGGACAATCGGTCTTTTTCACTCGAATATGGAAAGGCCGGCTTCTGATGAGTTACGTGTGGTGGCGTTTGTCTCAAGAGAAGATTTACGGAAGTTGGGAGACAGCAAGTGCATTAGGTCAGTTGAATTTATACTAGTGTTCGTCCAGTGATATAAGGAGGGTAGGAATCTTTAACGTGCCCAACATCGCATGGATACGGGACCGGCGGCTTTACGCTGCGTCCAACGGGCAAAACGTACAGACATTCAACTTGCTTAAACACAATGCCAAAACTTCGGTTGATGTTAACTCATAATAGTATGTACTAAAAAAGTGAAATGGGAACCCTCGCAATCGACTCCAATACCCTTCGGTCCAGAGGCACGTTCTTACCCCTGGACCACCAAGGCTCTATTACATTTTTGAATAGTAAAATGTATTCACTTGCTTGTAATTTTTTTAACGATAATACATCTATACACATTTGTTTGACCATAGAGTAATATGTGTTTGGCATTGACAGATTTGTGAACGTAGACAAAGAATGTTTTATCTTATTTTATCTAGTCTATTTGTAACACGTATTATACATAAGTCTCATCTTTCTGCACTCCTTCCCTATAAGAACTTGGAGTATGCCAAATATTACATTCCCCGATGCGCGCAAGGTGCTTAAAAGGTTAGCTGTTAGTTAAAATGGATTAGATGGCCTCGGAAGCTCAAGTCCATTAGCTACAGATTTTTCTAAGTTTCGAAAATACTATCCCATCGTCCTTCGTTATGATCTGTTATAATAAAACATAGAAAAACATAGAGAGAAGTGTGACTTTTACAGTCAAAACTGGTATTCGATATACATGTTTTCCTACATAATTATGTATGTTATTCTTATACTTTTTTTGTTGTTGTTATTTTGTTAGTTTTTTCTTCTGTTTTCTTTTAAGTTTTATTATTTAAGGAAATAGACTGGGACACTTGCGCCTAGAAACCCGTATGATTACTTATTAGTGCATTATAGCTAAGTTGAAATGGGTAACAAAACTCTGTTTTCTCTATTGCTTTCGTACTGCAGTATGAAATCATTTGATAACCGTAATGGTGACATGTTCTTCATTCTCCAGAACCTGTTTGTTATTGTTTCGACAAAGAGCTGATGGATGTTGTATTTTCAGTATATCCGAAACCGATTTCGAAATATAAATTTCAGTAATGAAGCAAATATGAATAAATAACGGCCAGTCTTTGGAAGTAAGAGATAAGATGATCTAGAGAAAACAAAACAAATTAGCCCTTAATCTGATTTATCCAAAGATGAGATACACAAAAGATAACAAATATGTTTCGATGACTTGAAACCATTTCACAAGATATTTCAAAATTTTTAAATGCCAGTACAAAAGAGAAGGTAGCTTTTAATTTGTGCAACACGCCACGTTAATTTATTATTTAACGCGAAAGAAAAATCACGTTTCTCGACAAAAGCGGGAGCTTATAAATTAGCTTGTACACACTGTAACTCAATCTACATCGGTCAAAATCCTTGAAATTGTAATACCGGATATAAGAAGCGATTAAATAACCACGCTGACAAATCTACATTTGCAAACATATCTTTTATTGATACTCAAGAGAGCCTCGGTGGTTCAGTAGTCAAAACGTGTGCCTCTGAACCGAAGTATTGGGTTCGATCCCAGGATTCTGCTTTCACTTTTTCACAACATTACTGTAACGTAAATATCAATCGAGGTTGTGGCATTGTATATGGGCAAGTTGAATGTTTTAACATTCCGCGCTTCGGAGGAGGCGTAAATATGTCGTTCCCATGGCCATACGATGTTGGTCACGTTAAAGATATCTATCCTCCTTACGTAAAGGTAGAGTTTCGGTAAGATTTCTGGAATAGTGGGGTAAAACTGCTCCCTGGCGTCGGTGATTGGCCAGAGTCGTGGAAATATATCGACGTTTAAGTAACAAAAAACACACACAAAACACATTGATACTCAACGTTGACTCACAGTGAATGACCTCATAGAGCCACTACATTTTTGTGATGACAAGCGCAAACTTGACTTTTCTGAAGCTTTAGGAGTAGAAAAGCGCACACACGACGTTGTCTGAAATAAACAAACTGATGTAATGGATTCTCTTCCCTTGGAGGTTCTTCTTTCTAATTAAATACCTTAAACACAATACGTCTACCTATATTAAAAAAGTTGTAATAAGAGAAAAAATTGATATCTCTCAGTGTTTTCGTTGTATATAGTCTGATTGGTAATGATTGTTTAGTTATTTTTGTAATTGTCGTTAGTTGTTATTGTTATAACTGTACAGTTTCTTAAAATAAACAAATAATTAATTGATTCGAAAAAAAATATATAGATATAGCAAAACTCCTTGGACAGATCGACTATTTTTGGTTTTAATTAAACATGATTCGCGTTTCGTGTTTAATTTTTGACATTCGCGCTCTGCCAACTATGACGTTATAAACCATTTTTCCAATTGAAATAGTCTGTCTAATTTTATATCTTTAGACTTTACATAAAGTGTGTATTTCCAATAGCCAACGCATTTAAAGGTCTAAAAATGGGAACAACGTCGCTACATATATTTTAAAATAATACATGCATTTTCGTTAACCATTAAACTAATTTCAATTTCTTACAACAATAACAAAAATTCGCCTACCAATAACCTTCAGATTTAACTAATTAAATTCCTGAATTGATGGCGTTATTTGGCTTGACAGTTTTACATTATAGGACACAGTGTATAAACTGTAGCCACGCAATACAACATACCATGGTTTACAAACTCGCACGAAAATAAGGAAGTTAGAAGACGCAACGACCTACTAATGCGTTCTCGCCACTTAACATAATCAGCCCGTGGTTGGTTACATGCGCAGCTTAAACGCGGAATCTGCTAAAGTCCTTGTTTGAAAACTAGATGAGGTTGGCAGATTAATAACTAGAGTATCATAATGCCTTTCATGTTTGGGTTAAGCACAAGTTTGCTCGAAATTATGTTAAAATGAAACACCTGATTTTAAATAGTTGTTAATTTTTAAAACGTAACTTTTTTAACGAAAATGTACTAGTATTTACATCTTCACAAACAATAGCTTGCCTTAAAGGCCATTCTAACTATTTTCAAGAGCATTGTAATAGGAACATAAACGACCTAAAAAATAATTAGAATTCGATGTCAGTGTATTAAGGCAAGGTCGCTGACTATGCATTTTAGCGTGCTGTGTTGCTGGAAATGTGCTAAATTTGCAAGTTTGCGAACAGTTTTGTTTGTTTGTATTGGTAATGTCTAAGAGATCTGCACGTTTCTAGGGCAATCTTATTTATTTATCTATCCTAATATTAGAAAACTCAAGCAATATTTCAACAATAATTGTATATATTTATATGTATAATTACATCTGACTTAGAGACGTTTTTTGCATATAGTCTCTTGTTAAGTTTGACTTTTTAGCAATTATTACAATATTGTTTGTACATAAACATATCGTGAATCACTCATTAAAAGTAATGTTAATTCGTAACATGTCGCCCATTTCCTAATATACAGTTTGTCTAAAATCTCCTTAGCTTTGTACCAGCATATGTCTCCCAGTTGGATTCGGTATATAATTTTTGGCATTACAACCCGTGTCCAAGTGGAAAGGTGATGTAAAATAAACATTAGGACTACTGAAAAACGTGTCATATTTTTGGGTGGGCAAACAAGTATATCTATTAAAGGCCTTACAGGACTGATTCCTCAAACAAAACAAAACAAAAACAAATTTAAATTTAATAATTTGACAATAGGGCGATAATGAGATTTTGCATTTGGAATCACAACACTCGATTCATGGAATAAGTTAGCAATTATTTTAGCTTAAGACTCAGACTTAATGCAGACATAATGAGTTTTTCTGTAGTTTTACGATAGCTACACCTATAAATTGAGAGTAGAGCGATCATGACATTCTGCATTTGAAAGCACTCAACTCATGGAATAAGCTTGCAATTTTTATAGCTCAAAACTCAGGTCGACCTAATACGGACATGAGGAATTTTTCTGTAGTTTTACCATAGCTACATTTTTATGTAACCTGTTTTGGCTCCAGAGAATGGTAAGACAAAACAAACCGGTAACAGAGAAAATAGTCTCAACGTCTAGTTTAGACATATTTCCAAGGTAAAAAATAACAGAATAGGGCTATACTCCAGACTTAATTTGTTCAGTGAAATCCCTTTTGGGCCTTTTACTGAATAAATTCAGTTGGAGTATAGCCTTGTTCTGTTTTTTTCACCTTGGAAAGAAAGCTGTAGTAAAGCCAGAGAAAAAGTTTCGGGGTCTATATAATAGATTTCACCAAGTTAGGATAACAAAGACCATATAAATTTTTATGAAATAAAAAAGGAGCCCGAGTATTAGGTAGGTAAAACGGCTGCTTGCTCTACAGAGGATATGTGTTCACATTTCACCGCAGCCGGATTTTTTCAAACTCTATTAATGTTTCGTGCTTCATACTGAAAATAATAACTACGGAGGATTTGGTATTTTATCTGATTAAATTAAGTGCTTGGCGTTTCGCTGTTTTGAGGGGAATTAAGCTATTTGTCACATGTGCAGAAGAGATCCATACTCTGCTTACAAAAGATATTGGTTCTGCAATCTTTCCCTGTTGACGAAGTAAAACTGTTTCGTGGCATTGGTGATTGTCCATAATTCTAAATATTTTATATTCTGATCACGCTGAGTTTAGCAATGAAACGACTGTCTAAAAATATGTTGTGGTGACAATAAGAAACAATTAATCCCAGAACAAATCCAAGTACAACCATTTAAACCAAACTTAATACAATCCATACAAATAGACAAATTATAATACCACAATAATGAAAACAGGAAGCCCATACAATCGACACTGACCGAAAATACAGCCAATCAAACAACTGTAAACCGACCAATAGAAGCTCAACATGCAGGCGTCACATACAACTTTAGACACAAAATACACAGGAACGATCAGAGTCAGTAGCGTGCTGATAATGAACCAGGAAGATTCCAAACTGCAGTCCACGTAAACAAATATAAAATCACAGAAAATACAGCAACCAAATAATGTATATATATATATATATATATATATATATATATATATATATATATATATATTTATGTGTGTGTATAGATTATTGTCAACAAAAAACAAATTACAGCAAAAATTTATAAAAGTCATATACATGAAACTAGTTAAGTTATTTTGAGGATTGAGTATATAAGTTGCCCTATGTCATAATATTTCAAGATGGCAGCTGTTGGGTTTAAAGGAAGCTGAGATATCTGCATACAAAAATTTAAATGAAAATTTGCTATCACAACGTATTTTCTGCATACGGACTTTTTTCTTTATCAACTGTCAGGTTCTTTCAGGACATTGACAGTCAGAATACAGACCTCAATTTCATTAACTGCTTTTTCAGTAACAAAGCTGTGTTTTGTGAAACTGCTGGTGTCAGTAATCTGTGAACCAAAATATTATTTGCTTTACCGGAACGTTTCCGTGGTGTATTAAACTTTATTTAATGGTACACTAAACTTGTTATTAGGCAATCAAATATCTTAAGACAGTAAGCCAGCTAATTTAGAATCCACTGGTCTAGATAATCGTGTCTGTACCTCTTCAGCGGAGACAAATAGTTTACGTTCAGATAAAGTATTTGTTTAGTAGAGTTAACTGTCTTAGAAGTAGCTCTTTTAAAAAAGCCAACAGTTTTTGAAATTTACTTGATGGAGATTATATATTTATAAAAAATATATATGTAACCGGATGTTCACCTATAAGAGCATTGTCAGTAGCCCAGCAGGTAAAATATAGACTTCCTCTGCGAATGGTCTCGGGTTCGTTTCTCATTGGAATTTGCCACCTTATTTATATATATATATATATATATATATATATATATATATATATATATATATATATATATATATATATATATATATAATTTTAATACGCACTAAAAAAAAAGCGAATACTTATAAGTGCTATTTGTTGGAACAATCCAAGGGCATGCACATTTCAAAAATTAAATGGCTCGTAAGGCAGTTGGTCCTTTGCCTTATGCAAAGTTTGACACGCCAAAAAATCCCTTACGTTTTTACGTTACTATTGGTAAGAGGGAGTTTTCAAGTTGATGACGTGTTGGCCATAGTTGCAGGAATACGCCAGTACTAAATTAACAAAACAAACAACATCAGTTTAAATAAAAAACGCTAACTTTATTGTTTTCGAACTTAAAATTTATTGGGAAAGATTCATCTTATTATCCAGGCTAAGAAACTTATCGAAGCTGTTAACAAATTGAATACAAATGGAAATGGAATACCTTGAAATATCATCACAATAGACCGATTTTTTTAAATTGTCGATGATATACTCGAAAGTTGTATTGTCTCTAATGGGAAAACTATTAGGGCTTAATCCAGATGTAGAGACTGTTTCCCCAGCTAGAGAAATGTTTGTTTTCTTATATGCAACGCGCTTCGCCTTTCACGTCATCACAACGCAGGAGAAAATAGTTTTCGTCTACCTAGCGATGTCGTAAAATGCGAAACCAGTTGCAGAGTAAACAGCAAGAAATTGTGTAGCCCCAGGAAAGTGTTTAACACTGTATTCAACATGGAAAGGTTGCACAAACGAAAGGCACAAACAATCAATTAAAATATTATGACATTTAAACATCACTACATTTTTATAATGAATGACGTAAAAATACGCTAATGTCAAGAACTGGACAATAAGGAAACACATTAATCAAACTTAGTTTATATAAAGTTTGTTTAATATTGTCAGAGAGATCTAGGATAAAGTCATCTTCCATATAAAAATAGAAGACGGCCTTAAAACGGAGAAAATAAAGCTAGGCAAATGCGTGCGACAAGGAGGAAAATCTCTGCCAAATTATTTGCCTTAGGCCTGGAGAACATATTTAAGCAACTATCTTGTGAAGGCAAAAGCATAAACGTCGATGGAACACGCCTAACTATTTACGGTTAACTGACAACATACTCTTAATAAGTACAGATGTTCAAGTGCTAGGTAATATGCTTAGCTTTTGTGTTTTTATTTTAAATATATTTGTTCTGCGTATATTCCATTAAATTATTGCCTCAATTTATCCATGAGATTATTGCTAAAATAATGACATTAATTGATATAGCTAGTGGTTTAGTACTTAGGTTTAAAAGCTCTGTACAGCTCCGTAATAGGAATTTTCTTGATGATTGTCCCGCAAAGACGAAACGTAGGATGCAAAAATTAGCAACGCTACGTTAAAGAAAATTAAAAGTTGCTGAGGAGAAGTGTCATCGGTATTGGCTTAGGTCTACCATGAAGGCCAGAAAAAATTATATGTAAAATCGAAAAATCCAGATATTTCAAAATATCTCCAAAAAAACCAAAAAAAAATTCGGAGATGTATAATCGCCTACTTGTTGTGCTTTCGAGTGCGCAACTTTTCTCTCATTTAACTAAGCCTGTATCTGCTACCGTTTTGGA
The DNA here is from genome assembly GCA_964006375.1 of Tillus elongatus. NCBI lineage: Eukaryota > Metazoa > Arthropoda > Insecta > Coleoptera > Cleridae > Tillus > Tillus elongatus. The sequence continues at coordinate 36,305,576 of OZ023269.1, forward strand.
TATCCCCATAGTGGCCCTCCTTATCTTAAACACACTCTATAGTATCAAGTCTATTTTCCATCCGGATAATGCTTTGCTTCAGTCGGGATCATTTCCAAAATGCTTATAATCTGGTAGGCGAATCCCATTAGTTAAACAGAATGAAACAGCTAAAATTGAAAATTATCAGCTTGTTACTTGATCTATTACTTTTTCTAAGTTGCTCCAGTAGAGCTATTTGAAACAATTAGACAATTTTTTGAGCTTTTATAATATATTGTCTAAGAACCAGCATAGGTTTATACAAAAAAATCTCCATATCGATTCCTTTCATTTCGTTTCATAAAGTTGTGGCTGGTTATCTGGAGGATATCTTGTCTTTGGGTATTTTGAGGTCCTCTTAGGCAGCGTGCCTGTAGAGAGGAACTTCCCTCGTTGCACTGATGGTAATAGGTACGTTGTTCACTGTCTTTCCGTCTCAAATAGTTCTCACCTCACTTGCTTTTGGTATAGCTTAGTCAATCATTATTATTGTTGTGAATTTAACCTGAAGCACTTTTATACTTCCTGAATGGGGAACACTCACTCATCCCAAGTACCTCAAATACCAAAGGAACTGAGCTCAGATGGAGCTCTTTCCAAGTTATTGGACTCTGAACGACAACGCGACATATCCTGATTTTCCAGAAATCTCCTCACAGTTTGGGCAGTTTCAAGTATTACCGCTTTCTGCATAACGTTATAAAGCTCTCCAAGGCTCAGTCTGTTACTGTTCTTTCGAAGATTCTTAAAACCACACCAGTTTACACAATGATTATCGGGATCACACGGACATTATCTGCCCTCCACTCTCTCTTTACTTAAATCTCAAGGTATATGTACTTAATGACCTTCTCGTTGTACTTGATCTCCAGATTATTGGTATTCGGAATGGTCACATCAATCAGCGTCACTTCTGTGCAGGACGTATCCACTATTATTACACCTGGCCTGTTGTGGGCAACTGTTGGTTTGTAAGCACGGTCCGATCCCAGTACAACTTGTTTCCTGGGTTCTCTAGAACAGGCTCTGGAGTCTATCGATAGTAGAGCACCTTAAGAAGATTTAAACGTCCCATTTTCAGAGCTAGTGCTCGATGGAGTATTCTCGGAACTGCGCCATGCCTTTGTTTGTATTCTGTCGCAGCAAACGTGTGACATCCTGCGGTCATTTGCTGGATAGTCTCTAATGACTGACACCCAAATCTACGTTTGTCATCTTGCACCGAATTATCTCTAACAATATACCTCAAGTAGTTTATTGTTGGAATTACCTGATCTTGTATGACCAGCAAAAACCCCCATGTATCTGGAAACATCTGTCCGTACACGAACCAGCAGTTTGACGCCGATTTGTCGACATGTGCCTGGGAGGTCTCATTCAGATTTCGCCCATGGAGAGGTTTCTGCATTCAAGATTGCAGCTTGTTCTGATCATTCCGATGGTGACTTTGTGTTTCACTGTCTCTTAATTATAGCGGTATTGAATCATCTGCCTCACATATGGCAGGGTGTAGTTCAAAAGTAAGCGCCTGCTGATGAGAATATGTATGCAGGTTTGATATCTGCTGGTCCAACTGTTAACCAATATCCAACACTATTCTTCCATCTTGGTGTCTAGGCAAGGTTACTCGTTCAATGGCACTAAGGGGGTGATTTTTGGATTTTTTAAGGTGTGTTCGCACCTTCCGTTGTAGATTTCAGATGTTCGTTTTACTCCAGTTCATAATCCCAAATAAATACCTAAATCTAGGAGATGCATGTGTATTTAGAGCACAGGTCAGATTCTTGCTGTTGAGATGTGTTCGCACCACCTGCTTTACTTGTTTCGTTAACTCATTTGTCAGATCGTTCTTCATTACTGAGTGGTTTATTATTCCGGTTTGTTTTATTTCCTAGTATTTATAACACTCTTCTACTACAATCGAGGCAATTTGCTGGTCATTCTGCAATTCATATGCACCTGGTTGTATCTTCCCTCTGGCTAGACATAACGTGCGACATTTGTCAAATCCAAACTCCATGTCAATATATCTGGAAAACCCCTCCAGGATTTTAAGGGGTCGTTCCAGGCGATTCTTTGTGTAGGCCATCAGCTTAAGATCATTTATATACAGCAGATTATTTAGCGCCATTTGCTCCCTGTCATTGCTTTTTATACCGAAGCTATATCTGGTAGAGTGCAGGCGGTTTGAAATTGGACTCAATGCGAGGCAGAACAACAATATAATTATCGAATCGCCTTGAAATTTACTTCTTCTAATTAGAATAATGTTGGTAACGACAGTATTACCTGTCTGTACCCGTAGCTGCATTTTTGTTTTCCGGGTAGACATGTGTGTTCTAGTAACTTCAGGGTATAAGTATCAATCTCATAGATCTTCTGCACACTAATAAGTCATTCGTGTGGAACTGAACCAAATGACTTTTTGTAGGCAGAAAAGAGATTTCATTATCCATTGTAAGCTTGAATGTATACAACCGAATTAATCATTAGCTGTTCTTTTGCTGTTTCCTTTTTCTTTATTATTATTTTAATCATTATCATTAATACTACTATTATTAATATTAGCTTTATTTCTTTTATTCTCACGTAATACACTCGGTTCCTCACGGCAAAAGTATTTTGCACAACGTTTATATTTATCTAACTTGTTACTATTTTGATTATTATTATTACCTATTAACAAAAACTATCTGAAATTATAGGTGTGTCTTAAATTATATGTTTAGTTTTACCGCGCAATTTTAAGTTATGAGAGTTCAGTTGTGGACGTCACAAGGATCTACAGTGTATTGAGCGCATGTCCCATATTTCAAAAATGGGACCTGCAAAAATCAAAACATGGACTCACTATATTAATTCGTCAGCTCCGAAGAGTTTTACTTATGATATTAGTTTTTCGTTTATTCGCTTTTAAGTAGTTGCACCGAGTGCAACAATACTATCATATTCGACCAGGCGTTTTAGCATTACACTGCCGCCTATATTAATGCACATGAATTGTAACTAGTTTACGTTACTTGAAATGTATACTTGAATTAAATGTTTCCAAGTGATTGCATTTTCATGAGACGATAGAGTCAATTTTATTACGTAACCGCGATAACTATAATCGACGAACGAGATATCATTGTAAGGCTAGCTGTATTGTCACCGTAACTGGAAACGCAGACCGGTTTCCCTCTAATTAGAGCTTGTCAGTGCGCTATACTAATCACAGCGAGAGGACACCTGTAAAGTAATGCGGCAACAGTAGCCAAAGCCTCCTAGAGCACTGTGAGATGTACGACAAAGTCGCCATCTCGGTGCGCAACCAGGTAGTATGTTGTCAGGGCAGCTCCAGTTACCACAAAATCTTACAGATAGAGACTGTGTACATAGGCTGAAATAATGATTGACGTTTAAAGTCAGTTTTGGTCTTATATAAAATTAATAATTTTGGCAAAAAGATGGTATGTGGAGATAAAGTGATAGTTAAGATGGTGTATTGAAGTGGTTTAGATCTATCATAAATAAAGGCAATTGGTGAAGCATTAGATTGAAGAAATAAAAGTGAAGTAATTTTTTTACCTGGTTTGTCAAAATTTGAAGTTTGCTGAATTTGATATATAATTGTCACATTGCTTTAGATATAACTTTTAAAATAATGCAAATGTACAGCACAAGTCTCAGATTTATTGTATAGGCATACTGTATATTTTTTATCAATGAATAAATAATAATAATAATAAAAATAACCAACTAACAATTTCATAAATTGTCAGCCTTGGCCCATTGCTTTCGCACCGAGCTGGCGACCTTGTTGTACACCTCACAGTGTTCTAGGAGGTTGGCTACCATAGCCGTATTACTTTATAGGTGTGTTCTCACTGTGATTAGTATAGCGCACAGACGAGCTCTAATTAGAGCGAAACCAGTCTGCGTTTCTAGGTGAGAATATATCTAGTGTTACATACATTGACCCTGTATTAGGTAAGAAATAGGCCAGGGCTGACAATTTACAAAATTGTTAGTTTGGTTGTACACAGTATCTATCTATAACGTTTTGTATTAACTAGAGCTGTCGTGGCAACATACTACCTGGCTCCCCTGTCGTACATCTCACAATGTTCCGGACATCATTAACATGATATTTATATCTTAGAATAGTATATATTCACTCTTTCACATAGAAGATATCTTTATACATGTATTAGAAATATGGCGTGTTATTATTACTTACTCACTTTACGTGTTACGTCAGTAAAGGACAAGTTGCTTAAAAGGCAGTGTATTAAAAAGACTGACACGTAGAAAAATATTCACTAAATTCTTCCATAAACTATATTGGTCGAAGTCTATATCTTCGAGCCATAATTTTCCATCAAGTTAGTTAGCTTCCCACGTCCGATATGTCCGGTTTAATACTAAAGTTCATCTTGCATAGTGATCGTCAGCAACTTTAATATTGAGGGTGTAGACCCTGAATCACGGTAATGTTTGCTGTATCCCTTTATAAAAGAAGAGGACACATCAGTAAGTTTGTATTGGCCAGAGAAACCCTGTCTCAAGTTTATCGATTGAGATTTAGACGTGTTTAAACGCGTCATCTCTCATGGGGATCGTCAGGTTTGGTTCCTCTTTAACCTCTTTTTTTGCGATCTCTTTTATAACAGTAATCTGTTTTTTATATCTTGGACATCAAGTGAACCCACAAATTTTTACCAAAACTTTTTCATATAGTTTGACGTCTTGAGAAATACAATTATTCTTTTCTGGTTTCCACAAATCCAGAAAATATATTATTCATTTCACGCTTTTACGTCCAACAAAAGAAAATTATTATGAAAGTTAAAAAACTATATGTTTGTAAATATGTAAACCAACACATTATTTTTCATAATTATCCAAGTTAACAAAACTTATTACACAAAAAAGACACACCACTATTTCACAAGTTTTTAACTTGTAATAAATATACTAGGTGAAGAATGGAAACTGTAATGAGCACCGATAAGTAGACTCCTTTGCAGCACTCTATTCATAACAGCGCCTTTTGTAAGAGCTAACGTTAGTTCCACTAATTATGTTAGCATCATCGGAAGATGAACAAGTTAAAAGATTTTTGTCAAAAATGTTATCTATACTTGATGCCAGGCAAACAACCACACCCTATTTATCTAATAGATCAATTTAGATACGTAGAAGTATGCTACTTATGTTTTTTTTAACAGTCATGAACTATAGCTCTAGATAAGAAACAATAAAAATAAAAGCTAAGCTATACGATTGTTACTTACACAAATTCAAATCAGTTTGATTGGTTAATTCGCAGCATTATTAAAAGGTTTTCACTCATACACACACTTCCATGCACACACACACACACACACACACACATCCATATATAGATAATATTTTTTATTCCATCATAGTGTATAAAAACATCTTCTGGAAGTCTATTTCCTAATCTTCTCCGTTGTAGTCTTGCGTCTAGTTTGTAGTGTACTACTCCAGGACATTATGTTATGTTGTTACGGAAGTTCACTACACTCGTTTTTATGTCACTCATCACTGGCATGTTTAATTTACGATGTATTTCTCTGTTTGTAATGAACCACAGTACATCGTTAATAATTCGTAACACTTTATTCTAAACGGTTTGTGCCATATTTATTGTTGAATATCATGCTGTTCCCTTAGTATCCTTAAGAGAGGGTCTTCAAACTTTCACCTTTATGCTTACCGGAAGTCCCTCTACTATAAAACTTCCTCCTCTGAGTTTAAACGCAGTGTCGGCACTTTCTGCTTGAGGGAGAATTGGTACAACGACGAACTGTATAGAGGTGTGTCTAATTGTTGCGATTACCTAACACTTTTAACCAGGTTAAAATTTTCTTTATCTACTTGGTGATAATTATCACTAATATGTTGGACAAAAGTAAGTGTGGGATAATCGCGACAATAAGATGCATATTAAATTACACACACGCACACACACACACACACACACACACACACACACACATATATATATATATATATATATATATATATATATATATATATATATATATATATATATATAAAAAGGTAAGATGCTTACTGGCAATTAGGCCATTGCTGACACTTTTTGCTCATTTAAACTAACCTACCCTCCACCTTGAGCTCGATCTCAACGACGACAGTGATTGAAAAATCATGCGCCGCCGGCGAGTCTCGAACCGTCGTCCCCCGAGTCCGTATTGGAAAGTCTGAATCGACTTTCCCGCACGGCCACGGAGGCGCTATATATATATATATATATATATATATATATATATATATATATATATATATATATATATATATTTATATATGTATATATATATTTAAATATATGTATATATATATATATATATATATATATATATATATATATATATATATATTTATATATAATAAAAGGTAGTAACTTTTGAGTTGGAACATAATTTTCTGAGAATAAGACCTGCTTGAATAGAGAATACTTTGTCAAAATTTTAATTTTCTAACATCAAGTATGTCTTGGAAATTTACAATAAACTAATTTTTAAGCCCAGTAAAGTGCCTTTTCTCTAGGAATAGAAAATTGTTATATCCGAAGCCTACATTGATATTTCGCATAATTTTCATTTCATGCATCCTCCTTATTGAAGATATTTGAAAAAATTTGTTCAAAATAATAAATTGAACACGAACGCTTTCTTTATATCCCTCCATTAGACATTTAGATAAGTAAAGAAATGAGATAATTAAAATAGAAAAATACAAACATCAAAAAATAAAATTTCTCTCAATACTAACATTAACTAAAATATTCATTTAAATATATTTAAGTCCGCCGCGTTGATTCGCACAGCCTCCAATTGTTTTCCGATATTCAGTGAAAGCTGATAATCTCCTCAGTGACAGTAGAATTTGTTGCATCTCTAATTCTACCTTTCAATACTTCTACGTCATTTGGAAGCCCACGTGAACATACTAATTGTTTTATCTGGCCCAAAAAAAACATGATTGTTATGTCCTGAGATCTGGACGGCTATAAAATGGGACCAGCATTGGCTATCCATTTTCTTGAAAATTATCATTCGTCCATACAGATACCAGAATTGTTGAGTGGGCAGGGAAACCGTCGTGTTGAAAATATGAAAAAAAAATCTTGGTTGTTACGGTAGTTCGTCCACAAACTGTTTTAAAATATTTAAATAAGAATGTTGGGTAAGTTTTTACTCAATAAAATCCAGGATAATTACATAGGAAACATTAACGTTTACTACCGCCGAGAATTTACATAATTTGGACTATTTTCAGACCAGTATCGACAAGTGTGTTTTATAGGTACACCGTCAGTTGTAAAAGTCGATTGATCTGAAAACTAATATTTTTATAGAAATTTCGATCCTGTAGAAATTTCTCACCTAAAGTGAGGCAAAATTCCAACTTTAGGATTTATCCCCTTCCTCTAACGTGTGACGAAATATAACTTTATATCGCTTTACCTTCTTTGCTTCATTAATGCATTGCAAATGTGATTTACTAATGGGAGTCTCCTAGTACCGCTTTCTTAGTGATAGATTGGGCTTTTCGCGTAATGAATGCATTGCTACTACAGTACCCATATCATCTCAATCAAGGTTCTTCTTTTTTGGTATATTACGTACTATTTAACCAGTCTGGGTACTGCAGATTGGACAACAACTGTATTTGGAAGCTTCATAGAAAATAGACTTATAACCTCTGCAATAGATAATCCACCAGTTCTATAACACTGAATTTGGTAGATCCATTCCGGTATAGTAAGCATAACTTTTTTTATATTTCACACTTAAGTTTGGATCAGTTTTAGAGCACAGCTACGACAATAATTACACTTTAATATTTTTGACAACTGTAAAAATATTATTTGATTCGCTTTTCTTTCATAGCATACTATTTGCTATCAGATTTGCCAAATATCAAAGTGTGCCTAGGATTTTAAAATTTCTTCTCTTTTCTAAATAACATTTTTTGTATCTCCTGGAGAAAAAGCACTTTAGTAGTGTAAAAAATTAGTTTTTTTTGTAAATTCACAAGACATACTTTGTTCTTGAAAATTAAAATTATGAGACAACTTATTATTTACATATCGTCACAGCGTGTGGAAAAAAGTATCAAAACATATAGAAAACATGACTTGGGAACACATTTCTTTTTGTCTGTCGGTCTGTATGTCTGTCTGTTTGTAGCCACGATAACTGTAGAACGAATTGTGATATCGTCTTCAAATTTGGTATACAGTTAGAATTCGACAAACGAACGGTTCAGCTTGTTTTTGGGTAAAACCTCTTTAGCGAGGGGGGGGGGGGGTTAGTGAGAATTAACATTTTTTCGCTAAAACTTGAGTAATATAACGTTTTAGGGTTTATTTATTAGAAAACTTTTAATTTCATCAAACATTTGGTATTCTGTCTTGAAATTAAATTAGGGGTTGAATGTTTGGGGGTGGAATATTGTTGACAAAAAATTCAAAATTTTATTTGTTGATAAAACGACGTAAAAAGTCTCAAATATAGAAAACTTGATTTTGGAACGAGAAATTTTTTGTCTGTCGGTTGGTCTGTCAATGTCGGCAAGTAGGTCTGTATGTTAATAGGTGCAATAACTTTCAAACGAATTTAGATATCATCTTCAAATTTAGTATCGAGTTGGCACCCGACAAAGGAACGCTTCGAATTGTTTTTGGGTACAATCGCTTCATGAGATAGCGGCCAAACTTAATTTGGAGAAAATTGACATTTTTGCAATAAAACTCTAGTAACATAACGTATAAAAAATTTATGGGTGCATGAATACAAATATTTTCTTTGTGGACAAGTCATGGGCACTAAATTTATTCCATGAGGATGCCTTTATTAAGAGAATAAATAATTACAGCTATGTAGAAGTTATGATTCACTTTGCAGCACTATTTTTTATCCAAGCAGGCCTTGTTCTCAGGAAATGAAGTTTCAATCCAAAAAATTACAGTATTTTTCACCTAGTGCGTCGATCCGGGGACACACTATATATATATATATATATATATATATATATATATATATATATATATATATATATATATATATATATATTGTAGAATATTGTTTGCTTACCATTTGAACCGAAGTCACACGGCTATCATTTTCTACAAAAAAAATACAATGAGAAATTTGCTGGGTAACTCGAAAGATAGATAAGACAAAAAATTATCGAGAATGTGTGAAATATGAATTGTGAACTAAAATATGTTGGGCGAACGAAAAGGTCTATTGAAACTCAAGAAAACTTAACACAAGTAAGATATTGCACTATTGACCAATCATGTATTGCTCAACATATTTGGGATAATAATCACCGTGATAAAGAAAATGTCAACCCAATGAAATATGTCAGGGAATCATGACAATTAGACGCATATGCGAGTGTATATATATATATATATATATATATATATATATATTTGTTTAACCAATTTTGAATGAGTGAGTGAAGATTGGAACCTGTTATGAGCACTGATAAGTACAATTTGGAGAACCCAATTCATCACAATACAGTTCTTAGACCTGACGATCGACGATATCCCAGTGATGACGCTAACTTTGTAAGCGAAACTATCTTCAGGTCTAAAAGCTATATTGTGATGAATCGGATTCCCCAAATTGTGTTTAACAAATTTTGCATGACTAAAACAAGTCATGTTCAGTTTATTGTTTGAATTGCTATTCTCCTAATCGGTTTTCTTTCTTAGGAGGAATGCTAAATAATGACACGCGGTCAACTAAACAGTGGGGCGTTTTTCTGTACACCTTTCTAGACTACGCTGTTCACGATTTGTTGTCAACTAACATGTAAATAGAAGTTCTAGTTCTTATTCGCTTAGTTTATTTTTCTTTGATGACGCTTACTTTGTAAGCGAAACCATCATCAAGTCTGAAATATGTGTTGTGACGTTGTGAATGCTCCAAAGGTGCTTATCAGTGTCCATCACAAGTTCCAATGTTCACACAGTAAAAGCGAAAGGGGCTAGCTTACAATGAATTTTACACTAAGTCTTGCTAAATGTTATGAAGAAAAATAGAACGCGAATCGAAGCATGCATAAGAACTGATGGAGGATTGGCAGGTCTGAGTATTTTGTCCTTTTATTCTGTATTTATTAACTAAGCAATTTTGAACTTTGTAAGTAATTTTTCAATTCAAATTTAAATATTTGGTGATTTTGACTAAACGTTGGATTAAAGCTTTAGGTGCAATTGTGGACAATATTTTACTAAAATCTTATGATAAAGAAATGCCTACAAGGCTTTATTTTTAATTTTTGTCGATTCATTTTGGAATCGCAACTGGCTTTGGATTTGAAATATGTCACTGACTTTGCTACAATAATTTGGGGTAATTAGGTTTAAATCAGACAAAGAATAATTAAAATAATAGCATGTTTAAAGTTATTTAATGGAGCTGTGGATAGCCATACTTAACAAATACTCGACAAAAAGCTAGGCCTTAAAAACAGCCTAGAAAAGACATAAGTGAAAGTGGAGAATTAACGTCTACGTCTGTCTCTTGTTCTTTTATTTTAACGTTTAACTTCGCAGCTGTGAAAGACTGGATAATAGCTATAAACAAATGAGATTTTAGATGCTATTTTACAGCAATTACATGGAATCTAAATATCACCGTTAGACGAAACAGCGTGTTCTAAACGTCGAAGCAGCAGCATAACAACTGTCTGTAAAGCAGTGAATTTTCAGTAATCTCTGGATTCCCTTCTACTGCGACATTCTATACTTTGCATTTCGATTGTATGTTCAAATTTACTCACTTGGAGGATTTAGTTTTCATGATCCATGAAAGAACAATCAAACCTGATCTTAACACTCGAGTTAAGATGTGTTTTTATGGTCCCAGTTATACAATATAAATGTAAATAAAGAACCGTACTCTGGAATTTTTAGAGCCAATAAAGTAGCACACGCGCTGCTTGTTATTTTGAAATATTTATGGAAACATGCAGATACTGTAGGTGTTTTAGAGCGTAATTCTTATAGCCAAATTAAGATACAAACTACTGTTTTTCAGATCGTAATATTTAGAAAATAGATACGCAAAATCTTATAAATTGGGAACTGGCAAATAGGTTACTATTCTTTTTAGTTTTTGAAAATCGTAATTTTTTTGTTAGTAGTTTCAGTAAGAGTGTCGTCCAGAAAACTATGTCTTATCTTTTACGAGATACTTAACAAAAAACATCAAGCAGCGGGTGCGTTATAGTAGCAACTTCTGGTACTTGGTTTTTAAAACCGTAATTTTTTTCCTTAGTAATTTTACTAAAAGTATCGTCCTAAACACTATGTCTTATTTTAGGTAATAATAAAAAACATGAAGCAGCAAGTGCGTTATGGTAACAAGTTTTCCCAAAATCAAATTAAATTTGGAATTGTGATTTAAGCACAATATTTAAAAATCTCACACGCGTGTATGTGTGTGTTCTTTAACGTCGGCCTATTTCCGCGACTATGGCCAATCACCGACGCCAGGAAGCAGTTTCACCTCACTATCCTGGAAATTTTGCATTTCTGTAAAGGAGTACCCTGGGATCGCACACAGGTTAAGAGGCACACGTTCTTACGACTGAACTGCCGAGGCTCTTAAAAATCTTAGCTTTAATTTAAATTAAATATTTAAAGATGTTGATCTGGAATAGTTTTAACCCATAGATATTTTTACTGTTAGACTATATAGTAGTTTCTTATTTGTCTTCAAATAATAAAACCTTTACTATCATAACATGTTCAAAACAAATAAAAACTTACGTCCTAAACCTGTCAATGCCTAATTTACTTTCCTGAACGTCACGACTGGGTTGCTACAGATAATACTAAATTGCTACTTACAACGCAATTTGTGTTTGTTTGCTTTTAAATGAATTTTCGTAGAAAAAATTCACTAATGGGGAGATCCCGACTTTTGATTTTTGAAATGCAAATGAGCTCAAACTAGTACCCCTAGAACTCATATCTTGGGTCAGTTTCAATTATATATATATATATATATATATATATATATATATATATATATATATATATATATATATATATATATATATATATATATATATATATATATATATATATATATATAGTATCACACCAACCCAAAAAATAACGGGACCATTTTGATAAAATTTGGCATGTACCTTTCCCTTGTAAATGGCTTGGATAGGTTCGTTAGTCAGGAAAATGAGACGAGGTTTTCCTGGAAAATTTTGAGTTTTCAGTTGAAAAAAATTTTTATCTAAAAAAATAAAAAAGCTATCATAACCAAATTTGGTGCATAGGTTTGCGATATAAAAAGTAAACTACACACCAAAATTTAGATTTATATGTTACAAGAAAAAAAAGTTATAATAAAATATTTTGTGCCAGATCAATTCTATGAAAACTCACTTGCTGCGTCCAGGCTTTTTTACGTTCCCAATTATTGAAAGTTCTAGAATGAACGACAAAGTTGGTCATGCAGTACACAGCAGTGCCTTCAAAACAACCTGTATGGTAAAACTTTCTGACCATTCAACAAATTTCACAGCGGAAGTAGCTGCTATTAGAAAAGCCTTGGAAATAGTAAAATAAAATAGCCCCACAAGTCGCATTATAATATCGAACAACTTGTCAGCCTTAAAAGCAGGGTTCTTTCTTGTATCCGTAAAAAGTGTGCTGGGTGGGGGATCATATTATGTAATTTTTTTAATGACAACATATGCTATCTTAAGTATCTTTTACTTTCTGAAAACATAGCAGTTTGTTACAAATTAGGTGTCACATTAGAAAATTTACAACAAGAATTAAACAAAGTGAGGAAAACATTAAGAAGGCAGAAATATACTTCCTAAGAAAAATAAAATAAAAAAGAAACTAAGTCCTCAAAACAGTAAGATAACCGAGTACGACAGGCAAATAACAAAAAATAGTAATTTATGGTGAACCGATAATAGAAAAGTAAGTAAATACTCTATAACTCATCATTACAGCCGTTGTTTCGCAAAAAAAACATTTAAAAAAATACCTCGTGGTTTGCCGTTCCCCTTGAAGGATCTTGAACAGCACATAGTGTTAGCAGGCGGTCACCTATCCAAGTGCGGACCGTGCCTTGCGTTGTTCAACTTCAATGACAATCGCATTGATATGCTTAACCCAGTGCGGTCATTTCCTTGCCATGAACCTATAAAAAAGTTACAAATTCACACTAATAATTTAGTAGAATTTGCTAGTCTCGAAGATATTTCGTATGCTGAGTGTAAGAAATGAATTTAGCAGTAATAGAAACGACAGAAATTCTGATAATGGTCAGTTATGAAGACCGAAGAAGCATGATACTTTTCCAAAGACCCTCATTCAAATACGGTTAGCTATAGAGCCCGAATAACCGCGAGACTTTTCCACTCACGCGCATTCAAATAGATTACCAGGTTGTAAATACACCGCAACACAAACTGTCCAGAGATTTGAAGACACCAGAATTATGAAAAATTTCTTCAAGGCGATCTTAAACGGCAAGTAGTTGCTATAGGGCATTAACCATTTTGCTGGACTTTGCCAAAAACCTATAGAATCTTATTAGTTAGCTTGCTGCAGATCACCCTATTTATAAAAATTTAGAGAAAAAAAAACATTGAAGGGGAAGTAAAGTCCATATAAAAGCCATCTAATTCTGGAATAGTCTGAACATAATTAAGGAAGCGGCGTTAAATTTACAGAGAAGGTATGCAAAAATAAACTGTGACCAAGTTTTAATCGATAACATTGCATATATAAAATATGGGTAAGGATAGAGATACTTTTCAAATATTGCTAACTTTTTTAGCAGGAGATTCGCTTCAATAAATTTTAGCAAAACATCACTTTTGTATTTTAAGCGCAGAACTGGTCAGGATGATTTGGGCACAATTATGGTTAAATATTAGAAACAGACGCTAGAGATAAATCCAGTGAATAAAGCGAAACCTTTGGGAATTATTGTTGATCATAATCTTAGGTGAAACGAACCTAGATACCTAATGAAAAAAGTAAAATCCTTGATATCTGCGCCTTTCTACGAAATACTAAGCAAGCAATTTCTAATAACTATGCCCTGGTTCAATGCTTTCTAACCTAAAGCATCATAATGTAAGGATCCGTTACAGACAATTTTTATAAAAAATAAAATATGTGCAAAAATAGCCCATTAGAGTCATTTTGGGAAAGGACAGTATACACCCTACTGATGCTTTCTTTCCTGACTCTGGTCCCTCTGACTGTAGACAGCTAATCCTTCAGCACCTTGCTTTACACTCGTTAAAGAAAAAGTGTTATGTAAAACCCATTGAACACCAGTATGCGAAACGAAATGTAGGTAACGCAGCAGTTGAATTAATGAGAGAACAAAAGGCCAAATAGGTTATTCATACCTGGTCCCCAAAGTTTATTATCAAATCCCCGATTTTTTTAGAAGAGTTGAGGAAAGTCAAATAATTCCTTAAGGTAACGTTTAAAAATAGATCAGGGAGTTGTTTAGATTGAAGTTTCATCAAATAGTATATATTCTTTATATAATAAAGGATACAAGTTAGTGTTTTTGATGCGCATAAGAATAGCTTGCGATTATAGCAGGCTGTGAGCCGTGTACCTTGTCATATCATAATATTGTCTCTGCAATAATTCAATGTTTGCGGAGTGTGGCATATTCGGTGTCTTTTTCATGTGAGTATGCATGACGTTTTTTCAGTTTGCTGCTTCTCCTGTATTTAGGGTTGTAACCGCTTGTTTAAAGTTCTATTGTCGACCTAGATGTTAAACTGGCTTCACTTGAACTATACAGTGTGTCCCAAACTGGATGGGAATGTATTGTTATCTCCGTTATTATTAGAGATAGGGAGACGGTAAAATTAGCAATCTTTTGTAGAATTTAATGCTCATTCCAAATGTGACTTGCATTTTTCCCTGCCTCTTTTCGTTATTTTGAAAAAAACAAAATTTGTTGATATGTTTTTTCTTCAATATCTAAGTAGGCGTTGATCTGACATGTCTAAGACTTGCACATTATGAGCACATTTTTTACAGAGTAATCTTTTTGTGCTATTCTCAACTTTGGATTGTCATTTGTTTGTGAGCTACATGTATCAACGTTTGTTTTTATTATGGCAGCCATATTTGATTGTTTGCTCAAAGCTTTCCAATGGTGTACAACATGCTTGATAAATCTTGTAATTGCACTGACAATTTTGAGAAAAACTGTTTTGAGGATAGTAGACTATGAAATCCATAACCAGAAAACAAATGACAAAAAAAGTGTTCAAAAAGCAGTAGGTCATGGAGTCTAACAATATACTTCTACATTAAACATAATTTTCCGTAATGATTCACGATAAAAAAATAGGAACTTTGAGCACACCCCATGAATCGGCCCATTATTACAAATGATATTTTACATTACAACATTATCCAAAAAAGTTATATCTGAGGATATGTGACTTATATACCAAATTCAGAAAACTTCAAATTTTGACAAACCAGGTAAAAATTATCCTCACTTTCATTTGTTAAATATAATGCTTTACACATTGCCTTCATTTATAATAGATCTGAACCAGTTTAATAATTAAATGATCTCAACCGTAACTCTGTTTTCACATACCATATTTGTTCCAAAATTATTAATTTTATATAAGACCAAAACTGATATTAAACGGCGATATATATATATATATATATATATATATATATATATATATATATATATATATATATATATATATATATATATATATATATATATATATATATACAGAGTTAGCAAAATCTATGGAGTATGGAACCCCTGGTTTTTTTTAATGGAACATACTATATTTGACCTCATTTTTGGATTTTTTATATAATTTTATTCTAATTTTGTGAAAAACATCCTATGTCTAAAACTCACTTGTTACCGAGTTATCGACATTATTCCAAGGTATTTAGAGTTGCTGAGAGACAATATTGTTCCGGATATAGGTGCCCTATTTCCTGGTCTGAATCATTCTATGCTCGTTTCTTAAGACATCTGGTTTCAGCAGGATGGCGCTCTCCCTTATTTTACTCAAGCCGTTTGTATATACCTAGGTACAGTATTCCCGCAGAGATGGATGGGAGGTCGAGGCACGGTAGAATGCCCACCCAGGTCACCAGACTTAACCACGCTAGACTATTTTTATGGGGATATCTTAAAAGTAAAGTGTATCAGGATACGCCAGTCACTTTGTAATGTCTGAAGACCCGCATATCAGAAGAGATAAGTCGAATGCCACCAATTTATTTACACGATTCGATTACATATTTTATTAAAAGACCTCAGTTTTGTCAAGTTGTGAACGACCAATATCTTGAAGATTTACGCTAAGGTTTTTAACTTTAGTTGTTCATATTGCACTTTACTTAAAATGTAGACTTATTGTTGTTTTAAATGTTGACATTTTCTTTAAAACACCTTGATTTTGGCTATTTAGTTACTTCCATATTTACTACACACCTTAACTATAAATATCGATAACTCGGTAACGAGTGAGTTTAGACATAGGATATTTCACACAAAATTAGATCAAAATCATCCGGAAAATCTAAAAACGAGATCAAGCACAATATATATATATATATATATATATATATATATATATATATATATATATATATATATATATATATATATATATATATATATAAACATGTATACGTGTATACCAAGGGCCATAATTTGTGACTTGAAGAACATTTTTGTACTTGTTTCACTATCGATTTCCCTCTAGGCTTCATTCCGGGACACAATAACCTAATAACGATATTTGATGAAAAACACGGGCCCTGTTGATAGATTATATTGAATTATCATGATAATGATTAATATATTTTTTGATTTAAGATGCCTATATTTAGAGACAGCACGCGTAAGGCTTACTTCATTTGCATTAGGATGTCGGTGAACACAGTAAGTACACTTGGAGAACCGAAATCACCACAACACATTTAAAAAAAGCCTGGACGCAGCATGGGCGTTATGGTAGTGAATTTTAATAGAAATGATCTGGCAAAAAATATTTTATTATAACTTTTTTTCTTGTAACATAGAAATCTAAATTTTGTTGTATAGTTTACTTTTTATATCGTAAACCTACCTACCAAATGTGCTTATCATGGCGTTTTTACTTTTTGAGATAAAATTTTTTTTCGAATAAAAACTCAAAATTTTTTTGGAAAACTTCGTCCGATTTTCCTGATTAACAAACTTATCCAAGCCTGGGAAAATATATTTCGAAATATAGTTACAACGAGAAATGTATGAACGTTTCATCACCGCCGATTGCGAGTCACCTGGTCGATTGCTTTGTTAAATAAATTCCCACGCTTCAACACGTCCTAAAAATAACATAATAATACAGATATTTCTGCCAAAGGAAACTATGTTAATATAGTTGTAGATGAACCTTCCCAAAATTATTTGAGATTGGCACCTTTTAGATAAGTTAGTAGCGAGAGGGCAAAGACGTCGTCCGGCGATAAAAATACAATACACTGCAAAATTTGCATACGATTAGTTTTCCATCTCAGTTCGGTCTCTTTACTTAAGATTCGGTATATAAGTTGATGTTAGTTTTTAAAGTAGTTAGAATTTGTGATCCTCTGATGACTTGGTTAGTGAAACGATCGTCAGGTCTTTTTTAAAATGTGTTGTGGTGATTTGGGTTCTCCAAGTGTACTTATCAGTACTCATCGCAGGTTCCAATCTTCACTTAGTCTATGAACACAGTTAAATGCATTCAGTTTTTAAGAGACAGTTTAAGATAATGCCATAAAAGGAAGCAACTGCATTACTTACAACACGATCCCCGTATAAGTACTACACCTCTTGTCCACATGAACATTCCTTTCTCTAGCATAAGTTTCTCTGTGTAATTGTCGAACTTAATAAACCAGTGTAAAAAGGGAAAATAAATTTGGCGCTCTTCCCATCCGCATAATAAACCCTTACAATTTGCTGCTGCAAGTAGTTCATATGAATGCATTTGGTGTTCTGATTCTGTCTGTACATCACGCTAGCAAGTTTTGTCAGCCTGTCAGAGATAATTCATTCTCACGCGTCTGGCGCAAATTTAACAGTGACTTAAATACACCCGCAATCACTCTTCCAATCATAATTAACCATTTTCCTTTCCTGTGGTGCATCTGACACAAAACGGACACGAAAGTTTCGAATCGCTCACGAGGTTTCAGTTTGATTTCAGGTACATGACTCCTGCTTGATACCAGCCTACAAGTGATAATCATACACTAATGATATTGCATGAAGCTGACTCTTCTTTTTTGGTCTCTCAAGAACGAATACTTTCGAAGTTAGACACGCAATCTGACCAAATCTCTGAAAAGGTGTAATAAATAAATGACTCAGAACATACAAATTATTAATCAACTGTTACAAAATAAGTGGGGAAAGTATAAAAAAATCAGTCACTTGAGGTTTGGAGATAATTCTATAAACTTATTTGGTATAAAATGAAATGCGCTGGTTAGACATTTTTCTAGTTATTAACGTATTTCAATTCTGACAATTTAGATTCATATTA
This sequence comes from Tillus elongatus, assembly GCA_964006375.1. NCBI lineage: Eukaryota > Metazoa > Arthropoda > Insecta > Coleoptera > Cleridae > Tillus > Tillus elongatus. The sequence goes on from OZ023269.1 coordinate 36,324,239, forward strand.
AAGTTAGAAATTACATTGTTAGAACATTTTTATTTAAAAAAATTCACTAATAGAGAGGTATCGATGGTGAAAATTTTTTCAAATGACCGCGAACTAGGACCCCTAGAACCCATATATATATATATATATATATATATATATATATATATATATATATATATATATATATATATATATATATATATATATATATATATATATATCCTTAGAGTGATGGACAAAGGTTGGTAAAGGCAATATGTAAGGACACTCTAAGGCCTCAATCTGCCTACTCCTTAGAGTGGTGGACAATGGTGGGTAAAGGAAATATGTAAGGACACTCTAAGGCCTCAATCTGCCTACTCCTTAGAGTGGTGGACAAAGGTAGGTAAAGGAAATATGTAAGGACACTCTACCACCCAACCTCCTTTTATCCATCGCTCTAAGGAGTAGGCATATTGAGGCCTTAGAGTGTCCTTACATATTTCCTTTACCTACCTTTGTCCACCACTCCAAGGAGTAGGCAGATTGGGGCCTTAGATTGTCCTAACATATTTCCTTTACCCACCTTTGTACACCACTCTAAGGAGTAGGCAGATTGAGGCCTTAGAGTGTCCTTACATATTTCCTTTACCCACATTTATCCACCGCTCTAAGGAGTAGGCAGATTGAGGCCTTAGAGTGTCCTTACATATTTCCTTTACCCACCATTGTCCACCACCCTAAGGAGTAGGCAGATTGAGGCCTTAGAGTGTCTTTACATATTTCCTTTACCCAACTTTGTCCACCACTCTGAGGAGTAGGCAGATTGAGGCCTTAGAGTGTCCTTACATATTTACTTTACCAACCTTTGTCCATCTGTCCATCACTCTAAGGAGTAGACAGATTGAGGCCTTAGAGTGTCCTTACATATTTCCTTTACCTCTTGAAAATGGCTCCAAAACAGAAGCCGAAACGTCGAGTTTCCATAAATTCTGGACGCGGTTCAACCCGAGAACCAAGCATGTCTCACATTAAAGACCGCGGAAATCTTTCTGAACAACGGTTAATTATTTTTTGAGTTATCGATTGGACACACACACACACACACACACACAAATACATACATATATATATATATATATATATATATATATATATATATATATATATATATATATATATATATATATATATATATATATATATATATATATATATATATATTTGTGTGTGTGTGTCCAATCAATAACTCAAAAACTAATTAACCGATTTCGATAAAACTCGGCAACTGCCTTTATTTTATTAATGTCTTGGATGAGTTCGTTAGCCAGGCTAATCGGACAAGGTTTTCCGGGAAAATTTTGAGTTTTCTTTCGAAAAAAAATTTTCTCCGAAAATTTCAAAGCTATTTTAATGAAATTTGGTGGATATCGTGCCTTGCAAAAGGCCTTACTACATACCAAAATTCAATTTTCTAAGTTTATAGAAAATTGAGTTTTTTAAATGTTGAGTTTTTTTTCGAAAAAAAAATTTTTTCTCCGAAAATTACAAATCTATTTTAATGACATTTGACGGACATGTTGCCTTGGAAACGTCCTTATTACCAACCAAAATTCAACTTTCTAAGTTAATTGAAAATTGCGTATCCAAGTTTGAAACATTTAATAAAAATTCCCTACCATAACGCACTTGCTGCGTACAAAATTTTTTTAAAATTCACTAATAGGGAGATCCTGACTTTTGAATTTTGAAAAAAATTTTGCAAATGAGCGCGAATTAGGACCCCTGGAACCCATATCCGGGGTCAGTTTCAATTTATATATATATATATATATATATATATATATATATATATATATATATATATATATATATATATATATATATATATATATATATATATATTTATCACACCGATAACTCAAAAAATAATGGGCCGATTTTGATAAAATTTGGCACATACCTTCCTTTTGTAAATGGGTTAGATAAATTTGTTAGTCAGGAAAATCGGACGAGGCTTTCCGGGAAAATTTTGAGTTTTCATTCGAAATTTATATCTCCGGAATGAACAAAGTAAGGGCCAAAAAACCAAATTTGGTACGTGGGTTTACATCATCATAGGTAAGTTACCCACCAAAACTTAGCTCTGTAGATTAAAGGACAAAAAAGTTACAAGCATTTCAAGAAAAATAAATTTGGGTTTTCCTCAAAACGTCAAAGTCGCGATTTCAGACGTCAAAATTGTAATATCAGCTATGGAAAGATAATGTCTCAAGAAGAATGCCTGAACTCTTAATTTCAATCATCATTGTCGTTCATTTTAGTAAAATATTCCCAGAATATTAATTTAAAATACACCCTTTTTCTGCTGCTTTGGCAGTAGTGTTGGCTATAGAGTTTATCGTTTAATGGTATATCATTTTTGTCAAATCTTCGTAAAAAATCATTAAAGCTCAATATATCCGTTATTATGCAAGTTACGAAAAAAAAGGTATACATTAATTATAGGGTGTCTTAAGCTACATCTTAAAAAATATTTCCACAATTACAGGTGGCCCATAAGTCGTTGGTGATTCAAATTTTTTTTAATCGAACACGCCCTATCTTATTGCATTTTTGCATTTTCCATCGAAATATAATACATCTTTGTAAGAAAAGAAATTCGGGATGTAGCAAGTGCGTAATGGTAGCGAATTTTTAAATCGAACACGACCTATGTTATTGCATTTTCCATCGAAATATAATACATCTTTGTAAGAAAAGAAATTTGGGACGTAGCAAGTGCGTTATGGTAGCGAATTTTCATTAAATGCTTCAAATTGGATAGCTCAATTTGCTATTAACCCATAAGGTTGACCAGGAAAACAGTTTTTTCGGAACAATTTAAGTTTACTTTCGGAAATTTTTGTATATTTTCAAACAATATAGTTATTTCGATGAAACATGGCATATTGTTTCTATTATATAGATTAATGCCTGCTTTCTCAAAAAAACATGTTAGCTATTAAAATCATTTTTATGAAAATTCACTACCATAACCACTTGCTGCGTCCAGAAGTTTTATTTATTTATTATTAGGTTATTTAAAAATAAAACAGAACAAGAATCCATTCAATAATTATAAGTAACGAGATATTAAAAAACAAAGAAAGAATATTATGTATATGATAATAAAAGCTAAAAATTAGATTAGGTAAATACAAATAGAATAACAGGGAACATTATAAGTGTTTTATATGACATCCCCGCTGTTGACTACATTTGTGTATTCTTAGCTTAGACTGACTTACAGATGCTCTTGGTATTTCATCAGGATCTAATGTGTTGAAAGCCGTCCATGCTCGATTGAATATATTCTATATGACATCCCCGCTGTTGATTACATTTGTGTATTCTTAGTTTAGACTGACTTACAGATGCTCTTCGTATTTCATCAGGATCTAATGTTTTAAAAGCCCTCCATGCTCGATTGAATAAATCTTGCCTACTTTCCACGGGTCTGGAGTAAACCTTGTCCTTTATATGTCCCAACAGGTAGAAGTCTAAAAGGGTGACACCTAGTGACCGTAGAGGGCACCTGCAAGGTCCACTTGGACCGATCCAGTTGTTTACAAACATATGTGTCAGTTCTTGACGAACTACTCCAGCAGAGGGGGCAGGCGCACCATCTAGCTGATACTAACAATCATTACGTAAATTTCCTTGTGGCTATTGATCAAATTTACTATTGTACGCCTCAAGATATCTAAATACTTCTGGGAAGTGAGGTTTTCATTGTAAATTCCATAATGCAGAATAAATCAAAACTAAATCGTTCTTGGAAATTCCTTTGCCTAGTTACATGCGGATTTTCTCTAGCCCAATAATGATTATTTCGACGATTTACTATTCCTTCCCTAGCGAATTTAGACTCGTCACCCCAAACTATTTTGGACAGAAAATCCGCGCCATGTAGAAGTTTTGATTGGATATCTTGGCAATATGAAACCTGATAAGTTCATTTCCCATATGAAGAGCATGTACCGTAATATCCGAATAAAAATGCATTTCATGTTATTTCGGGATTCGTTGAATTAACATTCTTGAAATGATTCAATCTTGAGTAGCAGCCGATACAGATCTATGTGGATAAGCTTGAAAATCACCGAAAAAAATTACCTGATTTAGCTCATCACCTGTAGGAGACTTTGTAGAGTTGACCTTACGTTCCTTGATACTGCCAGTTTCCAAAAAAGAGATCCCAGTCTTCGAAATTTACTTATGTTCATTACTGGTAAATTCGGATACCTTTGGTTAAATATCCTACAGGTACTGGGCACAATTTTGCCATATTCACCATGAATATAAAATAAATTTAGAATATCACCAATGAAATCTTCACTATTTTTCATTTTGTAGCAATTAGGTAATGCACCTTATACAAATAGCAATATGACTAATAGCAATGCTTAATGTGTACCACTACGATTGTTTACGCACTTTTGACAAATAGTGACAACAGATTTTTTATATTTTTAAAATATCTGTCAAACTCATGGCCCATTCTGCATGCGGATTCCTATTTATTATTTGTGATATATTTTTCAATGTATGCTTCTGAAAAACTAATACTTCTAACGTTCCACTCACATTCAAACCTAACCTAACCTAACCTTACCTTTTTTTTTTCTTTCTAAAAGCATATAAACTGACATTGTCTTATAGTCATCTTGTTGAATCATCTCAATATTGGCATTATAGAATTTAGTTGTGAAACCTTCTTTTTCTGTGTAATTTAAAGAAACGTCAATAACAGGAAAACTATTGCAGATGGGTGAAGGGTATGCCATATGCAGTCGACGTAGAAGTAAATTTTCTATCCAAATATCTAAAAATATACAGTGTGTTCTATTTGAAAAAAATGAGTTTTTGATATTTGAAGTTTTTCTGTTTCGCCATTGAATTTTAAACATACTGTATAAACGAGATCAATTATCCTTATACATTCTACAAGCCTAGTATCTGTGCTAGCAACTCACAAAATTGTGTTGAAAAAATTTCTTCAAAAGAGCGCGATCTAAGACACCTAGAACCTATATCCGGGGTCAGTTTCAATTTTTATACAGGGTCGCTGATAAGTCTGGAAACGGTCGATTATCCGGGAAAATATACAAGGTGTCGAAAAAAGTTTTATACAAAAGTTTTTGGGTTCTTTAATGTCTACTAGGCGGTGATAATTTTATTTATACAGGGTTGGTCATACAGGCGTGGCACACCAATATTATTTTTTTTTAATGGAACACCCTATATATTATTCGATATTTCAATCCTTCCCTTAATTTTGAGCAACATTTATGAGAAGCATAATGTACCTAAACTCAATCGTTTCCGGGTAAAAAAATAAATAAAAATAAACGCTACTGTTTTTAAAATCTATTGGATGAAGAACAAAAATAAATGAAAAGTAGAATATCTCTTGAAAACAATCTGTGAGTGTAAAAAGAACCGGTTGCGATGTTTTTAACATTGTTTGGAATCCCAAGATAAGATAAGATGCCCATAAGAAACGCAGTATTATTCTTTTGTTTTAAAATGTTTCCAGGACAACGAATGTCAAACATTCATTCAGTGTCAACAGTTTTGAAACATTAGTAATTTAGTGTCAACAGTTTTTGTGCAAAATGGCAAGTTTAAGTGAAACCGAACGTATCGAAATTTTAATGATGATAGGGTACGGTGGTAGAACACGAAGTTTTGCTCAAGTGGTGATTATATTCAATGAGTTGCATCCTGAGCGGGAATCGATCTCCAAATCCACAGTTTCGAAAACTTTGCATCGTTTTCACGAAACTGGCGGTATCAAGGATAAACCTAGAACTGGAAGGCCAGTAACCGTTACAAATGAAGAAAATTCTTTGAATGTAATATTGGATGTGGTGGAAAATCCGAAAACTTCGGCACAGCAATTGGCTTTAAATCACAATATGAGTCGATATTCAATTCAAAAGATTACGAAGCGGGAAAAGTTCCGTCCATATAAAATTCATTTATTGTAAGAACTGAGTGAAGACGATTTTGATCGCAGAATCGAGTTCTGTGAACTTATTATGGAGAAGTTACGCCAAAATTTTAACTTTGCCAACCACATTTTGTTTTCCGACGAATCTACATTTTGTTTGAATGGACAAGTCAACCGACACAACTGTAGGTACTGGTCAGACGAAAACCCACATTGGATGGAACAAATTCACACCCAAAGACCGCAAAAAGTAAATGTTTGGTGTGCTATTATTGGTGGACATATCATAGGACCTTATTTTATACACGGTAATTTGAACTCTGCTCGATATTTGACACTTTTGCAAGAATCAATTGTTCCAGACGTTAGTCGATTATTTCCGAACAATAACGACCCAAATCTACCAGCGGAAGAAATATGGTTTCAGCAGGATGGGGCACCCCCTCATTTTGGAATTGAGGTACGGGAATATCTGAATCAAACCTTTCCTGGCAGATGGATAGGGCGCAGGGTAACTATTGAATGGCCAGCTAGGTCTCCCGACATGACGCCGCTTGACTTTTTTTTGTGGGGTCATGTAAAAAATTTAATTTACCAAAATAGACCGCAGAATATTGAAGAGTTGCAAGCAAGGATTGTGCATGAAATTAATAACATTCCTCAAAACGCTCTTGTAAATGCAGTGCAATGTTTTGTTAAGCGAATTCATTATTGTCAGGAGGTCAATGGAGAACACTTTGAACATCTTATAAAATAGGATTTCAAACAATGTTAAAAACATCGCAACCGGTTCTTTTCACACTCACAGATTGTTTTCAAGAGATATTCTACTTTTCATTTATTTTTGTTCTTCATCCAATAGATTTTAAAAACAATAGCGTTTATTTTTATTTATTTTTTTACCCGGAAACGATTGAGTTTATGTACATCATGCTTCTGATAAATGTTGCTCAAAATTAAGAGAAGGATTGAAATATCGAATAATATATAGGGTGTTCCATTAAAAAAAAATTAATATTGGTGTGCCACGCCTGTATGACCAACCCTGTATAAATGAAATTATCACCGCCTAGTAGACATTGAAGAACCCAAAAACTTTTGTATAAAACTTTTTTCGACACCTTGTATATTTTCCCGGATAATCGACCGTTTCCAGACTTATCAGCGACCCTGTATGTTTATATATATATATATATATATATATATATATATATATATATATATATATATATATATATATATATATATATATATATATATGTACGTGTGTATGTATCACACCGATAACTTGAAAAAATAATGTACCGATTTTGTAAATATTTACCGTGTGCCTTCCTTTTGTAAGTGGCTTGGACAAGTTCGTTAGCCAGGCAAATCGGTCCAGGGTTTCTGGAAAAATGTTGGGTTTTCTTTCTGAAAAAAAAAAATTATCTCAAAAAATATAAAAGGTATGTAAACAAATTTGGTACGTAAGTTAACGGTATTAAAGGGAAACTGTATACCCAAATTTATATTTCTATCCTAAAATAAACAAAACTAAAAAAAATATTTAATATCTGATCATTTCTATGAGAATTCTCTACCATAACGCACTTGCTGCGTCCGGACGTTTTTGATTTAAATTTTATGTGGAGAATTTTGTTTGTGGTCGTCTTATGAAGTCCCGATTACATATATGTTACCAATTTAACTGCAATTTAGCACAGAAAATATTTTGGGCACTGGGGCATTGGGGTAACCCAAAATCACTTTTTGATTGCCTACAAGATAATTTGAGAAAAGAATTTGATATAAACATTAACCCTAATAAGCTTTTTAAGGGAGATACGGGGTGTTTAAGTTAAAAAAATAACTCTTTCAAAAAACTAGTAATATTTCGATAACCGCTCAAGATGGCATAAAACTACAGGAAACCAAACATGTTTATAAGAGATTGTTCTTTGAGAAAGGGGTATTATAAAAGGTCAGTGGTGTACGTGAAAGAAGTTATATTATTTCAAATAGTCTACAGAACCCGGAAAAGTAACACCCAGTATATCATTTGGAACAAGAATACCACCGAAAAATAACCTAAGTCTACATACATCGTGTACGGAATTCATGCAAATATCTCACTCCGTTCCAAAGATATTGTAAAAGATTTTTCAAAAATATTAAAGTTCAACACCCTGTATCTTCGTTAGGAAGCAAATTAGAGGTTATGTTTACATTAACTTTTTGTCTTAGAATGATATGTTCTATTGACTGTTAAAGTTCTGCTACTATAAACTGGGACAATCTATATATATATATATATATATATATATATATATATATATATATATATATATATATATATATATATATATATATATATATATATATATATATATATATATATATTTGTGTGTGTGTTTGTGTTTTGAGGTCCTCTACACGCACACATTCTATGTCCATTGCGTTCTGAATCACCCTGTATATATATATTATTTTGCAAAAACTAAAATATTTTGCGAATTTTTGCTAAACCTAATTATTTCAACATGACTACAATGTATAATCAATATGTGTTATTAGAACACATTTATATGACCAAAGTTGTACAAAGCGGAACTTCATTTAGTTCTGATAGCCTTGTTTAAAAAGTCATGTATTCAAGATTCGGCTACCTCAAATGGAATCATTCATTTTGATATTACTTAGCTCAAAAATGTCAATGTAAGTGATACGAGTTATCTAATTATACACCCACTTCATGCTTGTCGATATTCGTGTAAAACTGCTGTCAAGTTAGCGCGTTATACTTCCATTTAGTTGATTTGCTAATTAACTTTCAAAGTCGCGTGACTGTATTTAACTCAGTTGCATTTTAATACGTAACAATATGTGTTAGCTAAATAGATATGTGGCATAACAACAAGATTAAATTGTAAAGTGCCATATGTAAAATCAATTCCCTCGCAATATCCCTAATGTAGGTTGACACAAGTTCAGAGATAAGGTGCAGATAGCACGCTAAAAGTCTTATTAGTCAGGGTGAGATTGTAGCTAATTTCGTAGTAGAAGGTTGACATCTTCGACTGATATATTCCTCTGGTGAATGTCAAAGCTCACCCGAGTCACTAGCACCGTAGATCCCAGCCACTGGAAAGCTGGCTTCCCTCTTATAGATGCTGGCCCAAATTTGAGATGTATCAGGGAAGTAAGAGAGGCGGATGGCATTCCTGGTCCGACATTGATAAACGAGTTGCTGCCCATCTTGTTTGCAGCCCTACCTGGTATAACTCAGGACTCAGGGATGACCCTATACGCCCAGCGCTCCTGCTCTTGCTCTTCCGCCACGTCTACCGAGGAGCTGGAGGAATTCAACGTCGAATAACTCCGTGAAGGGTGTTTATTTACGACCATCTCATGCGTTATTGGAATACAAAACTGCGTGTGGCCACATTCACGTTTTGGTACCTTACGATGAGCAAACGCCTACTGGGAAATGTCCCTAGATAAATTTTATTCTCTTATATTCCTTCCTATATTTTACACACTTATATCATATTGTAAACTTAACGAGTTTTCGAGGACATTTATTTCTCCCTGTTGCATTAGATCACTCTGATTGACTCACTGAATTGTAACTGGGGTGACGTATTCAATTATATCAAATTCTTCGCCATAATGGTTGTTTTCCTCCTACATCACAACTTTTATTTCACTAATATTTTGCACCAATTCACCAGGTTCCGTCAATAACGTAAATTTAATGGATATAATCTAACAAGAGCAAGAATAAGACAGCCTTATAGCAGAGTTTTAGTTTTCAATTAAAATTTCAATTGAATAGCGTCTTATCGTGTCGTATTATTATTTTTGAAAAAATTAATTAATTAATTTATTCAAATAAGCGCGAACTGAGCCCCCTTGAACTAATATCTGGGGTCAGGTTTAATTTTTATATGTTTTTATATAGTATGGTATTAGTATAGTATAGTGCGTATAGTATGTTTATCGATTTAAATTTTTAAAAAAAGTGTAGGGATTTAAAAAAAAAGAAGGGATTTTCATCTTAAAACGACAAAGTCGCTATTTGAACCGTCAAAATTGGCAAGACTTAGACAAAGAACCTGAAACGAATACGGGTTATGCAGAAAAAATGTAGGAAGAAGAATGTTGTACAAACCCTTAAGTTTGAGCTTCAACCACAACTCTCCTTAATTTTACTAAAATGTTTCCAAAAAATTCTAATTAATTTCAAATAGACCCTTTCTTGGATGCTTTGGCAGTAGTTTTAGTTATAGCCTTTATGGTTTAATGGTCTATAATTTTTAGCGAATTTTCGCACGGTAAAACTCAATATATTCGTTATTTTACGAGATACGAGAAAAAGTTGTATACGTTAAATATAGGGTGTATTAAGCTGCACCTTATGAAGTTATTTTCATAATCACAGGATGGCCCATAAGTCGTTCGTGATACAAATTTTCTGTTTTCTTTATCGAACACGCCTTATATTATTGCATTTTTCCATTTTACATCGAAATATAATGCATGTTTGTAAGGAAATAAAATCGGAGGCTACAAGTGCGTTATGCGAATTTTCAATAAATGCTTCAAATCCCAATAGTTTAATTTGCTATTTAATCTCAGGTTCGTTGTACAGGAAACAAGTTTTTTCTGGGAAATTTAAAGTCTATTTTCGTAAAATTTTTGTCCCTTTTTAAAGAATAAGGTTATTTTGATTAAATATGGTACGTTGTTTCTACTATATAGGTTATACTGGTAACTAAATTTGATGCCTTTAAAAACAGCCATATTTGCTATTCAAAACATGTTTATGAAAATTCACTACCATAACGCACTTGCGGTGTCCAGACTTTTATTAATAATAATCCAGTAAGTAAAGATTGAAATTTGTGACGAGCACTGATAAGTACAATTTGGAGAACCCAATTTATCACAATACTTTTTTCAGACCTGACAAGTGTTTTGCTAACAAAGTTAGCGTCATTAAAGGAATGAATAAACTTTACTCAACGATCGTCACGTCTGAAAAATATATTATGATGAATTTAGTTCTTTATATTGTACTTAATAATAGTATTTACTCGCCGATTCAGTTACGAAGACCAGCAGATACAGTAAACTGAAGGAAATTAAAAGGATACTTAAAATAACGTTAAAAGTCGAAAAAGTAAACACGTAATTATAAGCAAAACAAAAATATCAACGCCAGTCGCATTACAGTGAAAATACTCCTGTAGATTTTAGAGAGTTAGTTTTAATAAAAGCAATGTTTCTAAGAAAAATTTACAACTCGTGACAAAGCCACAGTTGCTCAGTGGTAAGAACGTGTGCCTCTGAACCGAAGGATCCTGGGTTCGATCCCAGGGTTATACTTTCACTTTTTCAGTAGATACTGTACAATTAACATCAACCGCGGTTGTGGCATTTTATTTGAGCAAGTTGAATGTCTGCACGTTACGCCCTTCGGATGGGGCGTAAAGCCGTCGGTCCAGTGTCGATGCGATGTTGGGCACGTTAAATGTTTCTACCCTCCTTACATAAAGGCAGCAGTTGGTCAAGATTTCCAGTGAGGTGAAACTGCTCCCTGGCGTCGGTGATTGACCGTAGTAGCGGAAATCGACAGACGTTAAAGAAACAAAACACACACACAACTGTAATGGTATACATTTCACTACAAAAACTTGGCAAATGTTTATATAATGTTGCCGCCAAAATAGCGGGAAGCAAGTGCATATGATCCATTGAATGCTTGTTATTGCAGCTACAAACTTTTCATTGTGACTTATCCGCGTGGACATTGTTTTTGAACGGCATAAAAAAGACCCACCCTTTTTGTCTTGTACACTATTGGTGTTTAATTGAATATAACAAAAAATATTTTCTACCTATAAATTTTCCACCTTTTGAATCCCTTGGAAGTTGAGTGATGAGAAATGCGAAATAAGGTTTTTTATTATATGTATTGTCGAGTGTTACTTATAAGTTTAAAGTAAAGGCGACAAAAGAAATACTTCAGTCCATTAAAACCTTACATGCTTTCTACCCACTTATTGCTTGAATTTTGGAAAATCGTAGAAAAATAAATTCTGCCTAAAAATATTTTTCCAAAAAAAATTTACGCCTCATTTTGCCTTTTTTAGAAATTTATGATCTCTTATTTCAATTATAAGTTAGAATTGAAACACCACTTTATATTTTACCTGTTATTATTTGTCATTAACTATTTCATTACATGTCCACTGGTTATCAAAAGACTTTGTGTATAATTTCAGTAGCTGTATATTTCGATAACCATTAAGCCTATAAATCCCTAAACATTTAGCTCTTTTAATATTAAAATGTCTGTGCGCCCCATTGGCCAGTTGTTTATCAACCCACTTAGTCGACCTAACTGGATACTAACCGGCGTCCTAGGGCTAGTCCCTTTTGGCGCCCACTTCCTTTAAATAAATCACAGGGTTCAGTTTTCAACTATCGAAATTGAAATTTTCGGATACTTATAAATAAACACATCTCCAAAAGTATTGACCCCACTGAGTATTTAAAAAAAAAATAAGTTTTCAAAATGTGGTGTATATTTGTTTTCGTAGTTTTAATAGCAAAATGCGTGATTCACAAACTTTAAAATTTGCTTTGCAAATAATACAGAATAAAACAAAAAACGAAAATGTGAAAAAAGTATAGGTAAAAAATTTACAACAAAAAATGTTGACGAAAAAAAAAACATGACTAATATTCTGCATAATTTTCTCTTCGTTTAGTCAATTAACCAATATATCTCGCCACCCCACAAATAAGGTTGTCGACAAAACCATCAGAGATATTGCCTCACTGTCCTTGAACAGCTGCCGTGGGGTCCTAAAGGGCTACATTAAGGTTTCTTCGATTGAATATTGTTCTGCCGAGATGATCCCATACACCGTCAATGAGATTCATGTCTGGTAAGTTTTCTGGCTAGTTAAATCTTTCGAGATTTCGTTCCTGCAGCATTTTTTCTACACATTGCGTGTTCTGAGATTATAGTCCTAAAAATGTCCTCCAAATTCTTTGCGCAAAGTCTAATAGTTTTTTCAGCGTATATGATACCTGTCATTGTTCACTAAATAAAAATAAGTTGGATACGGCGACCAGACATTATACCACACAAAACATCACTGAGAGGGATAACGAACAACTTCTCTGGCAAAAGTAAGTAGCTCCTGTCTACCTGGATAACTCCAGACCCTTTCACGCCGACTATTATTATCACTCGTATGCCAAATCCTGACTGGTCCGAACAAAACACCTTGGCTATTGTGGTAAAATCCAATTTCTGTTCTCTTGAGAGCATTGACGACGTGTAGCTCTATGGCAAAGTAAACGTCCAGGCAATCTCAAAGTTCTCCTTGCCCTTTAATTTGAGGAATATACATTCTTATGGTACTCGCCGAAACGACTGTCCAGTACGTTTGCAAGAAATGACTGCGAAGGGCTGCTACCGTCATCCTTCCGTTCTTTTCGGAAAATTAGACATATAATAATCTTTCGTCTCTAATGCCAAACTGGATCGATCAATGACCGGCTTCTGTGCAACGCTGTCAGTTTCTTGGAAAATGACCACTATTCTCCTCACCAAAATTCGTGGAATATTCAGACAACGCGCAATCTAGTGATTTAACTAATCTTTAGGGATGCAAGGTTATTTTTACCTGGTCAAACTGATTTGGTTGATACTTGAATACCCGATGTTAGTTTAAAACTGATTTCTTTTAAAAATATCTGCATATTTGAACGAAAATATTTTTTGCTACGATACTGTTTTTGATTCTGATACATTTTATACATAAAAACGATTACCTTACGTTAAACAAGTTAAAAATAACGAGGGGTGGGACGAAATTTCTAAGATGAGATTACATAATTATAATATAGTTATTAAACATATAATTATACGCCTTTTCTTATTTTAACTACGATTTTTTTTATTATTATGGTGTTTTAATTTTTGTATAAATAACTTAGGATTAATGCTTCTCTTTATAATCTATAGTTCTCTTACAACTGATAACCTGTGCATTCCTAGAGTTGGCTTATTTGTATAAATGCCAAATCTGAGTTTGGATGGATTTTTGTGTAGGTAATTCTTTGTTTTACTTTCCATTCCATCAGCAGAATTTCTACCAGATGACCTTGTAGACTTGTATGTGAATTTTTACATATTCCAGGTGTTTGAACAGTAATACTTCTAGTATTCATAACTAAGTTTAATATTTTATAGGATTTAGAAAATTTAGAAAGATTAGAAAAATTGGGCACTTGGTATTTCTAAAGATGACCTATAACCTAAACATATCAGAATAGAATGTATAAATGTGGTCTTTATAAAACATCCAGTGGTTAAGGAATTCTTTTTCGTCATCCTCGTTTTAACTATACAGCGTTTATTTTTTGTTACAAGAGAAGCCTTATTTGTAAATACAGATTCCTCACGTTATGGTAATATTGTATATTTAATGTTAAATATAGTTGAATCAAAAATATAAATGATGATCTGACTGATTTCAATTATAAACCTTTGTATCAAAAACGGACGTAAAATGTTGGCCTTTGAAACACATAAATTTATTCGCATTTTTAGTGTTTTAATTTGTGTAGTATCAATTTTGTTTGATAGTCAGATATAATTTAGTTATTCAAACAAAGCTTTCACATAATAAACATCATTACAGTTGCTTTGTTGTTACCTTTCAAAGGCAATATTGAAAAAGCCTGGACGCAGCAAGTGCGTTATGGTAGTTAATTTGCATAGAAATGATCTGGCACAAAATATTGTATTATAACTTTTTTTTCTTGTAACATAGAAATCCAAATTTTGGTGTATAGTTTACTTTTTATATCATAAACCTATCTAACAATTTTGGTTTCCATAACTTTTTAATTTTTTGAGATCAAAATTTTTTTCGAATGAAAAATCAAAATTTTCCCGGAAAGCCAGGTCCGATTTTTCTGATTAACGAACTTATCCAAGCCATTAACAAAGGAAAGGTACATGCCAAATTCTATCAAAATCAGCTCATTATTTTTTGAGAACAAAATTTTTTTCGAATGAAAACTCAAAATTTTTTTGGAAAACCTCGTCCGATTTTCCGGTATAACGAACTTATCGAAGCCATTTACAAAAGGAAGGTCCAGGCCTAATTTTATCAAATCGGCTCATTATTTTTTAAGATAAAAATTTTTTTAGAATTATAACTCAAAATTTTCCCAGAAAACCTCGTCCGATATTATTTTTTGAGTTATCGGTGTGATATATATATATATATATATATATATATATATATATATATATATATATATATATATATATAAACATACAAAAAATGAAACTGACCCCGGATATGGGTTCTAGGGGCCCTAGTTCGCGCTCATTTGCAAAATTTTTTTCAAAATTCAAAAGTCGGGATCTCCCCATTAGTGAAATTTTTCTACGGAAATTCACTAAAACACAGTCTTTTTGTGAAATGACGGGGTGGCTATCGCTATGTACAATGAGGATATTATTGATTGTATTTTAAGAGAATTACTCAACATGTGACCTTTGCATGCGATTTATTGAACATCCGCATGCAAGATAGTTATTTTAATTTTTAGATGTTTAATTTTCTTAATGCTCCTTTTATAATAATACATTGAACCGGATTTTTCATCTTATATCAAGTAGTTTTGCTTGAGTAAAGAACCAACTCGAAAAATTGTCTTGGCTAGATTTACCAGTTATTTTTCGCCAAGCTATTATAACACAGCAACATAGATCAGTTTGTGCATAAAGAAAAATTTCTAACACAAAAGTTAAATTTTTTAGATTAATAGATTTGTAAGGCAAGAATTTTAACATGTCGCTTTATTTCAATCTACTTTTGCTAATACAATGAATTTAAAAACACCTTGGAATGATTGACAACGCAAATATATGGGACAAGTTGAATTATTTTACTTATTTTACTATTATATCATAAAATCTACCATACTCCTTGGCATTATTATGCTTCTTGCCAGAACGCTAGTTCATCAAAATGATTATCAGAATAGGAAAAAATTAAAATTTTGGTCTGGCTAGGCTTAAAAACCCCATTCAGATTTCCTTGCAGTCTCTAAAGCAGAAAATTTTCGAAGAGAACACTATGAAAAGCCTGCACGCAGCAAGTGCATTATGGTAGTAAATTTTCATAGAAATGATCTGGCACAAAATATTTTATTACAACTTTTTTTTCTTGTAACATAGAAATCTAAATTTTGGTGCATAGTTTACTTTTTATATCGTAAACCTACCTACCAAATTTGGTAATTATAGATTTTTTAATTTTTTAAGATAAAATTTTTTTTCAAATGAAAACTCAAAATTTTCCCGGAAAATCTCGTCCGATTTTTCTGATTAACCAACTTGTCAAAGGTATTTACAAAAGGCAGGTACTTGCCAAATTTTATCAAAATCTGCCCATTATTCTTTGAGATAGAAATTTTTTTCGAATGAAAACTCAAAATTTTCCCGGAAAACCTCGTCCGATTTTCCTGACTAACAAACTTGTCAAAGCCATTTACAAAAGGAAGGTACATGCCACTTTTTGAGATAAGACTTTTTTTCGAATGAAAACTCAAAATTTTCCCGGAAAACCTCGTCCGATTTACCTGACTAACAAAATTATCCAAGCCATTTACAAAATAAAGGTACATGCCAAATTTTATCAAAATCGGCCCATTATTTTTTGAGTTATCGGTGTGATACATACATATATATATATATATATATATATATATATATATATATATATATATATATATATATATATATATATATATATATATATATATAAATATAAAAATTGAAACTGACCCCGGATATGGCTTCTAGGGGTCCTAGTTCGCGCTCATTTGCAGAATTTTTTGAAAATTCAAAAGTCGGGGTCTCCCCATTAGTGAATTTTTTCTACGAAAATTCACTAATAAATGAAGTTTTATATGAATATGCGTAAATGGTGATTATATCAGAACATACCAAAAATCTGGACGCAGCAAGTGCGTTATGGTAGTGTATTTTCATAAAAGTATTTTTAATGGCAAATATGTCTTTTTTAAAAAGAAGGCATGGAATTTGGTATAGCCTACGTATACTAGAAGCAATGTACCTTATTTCGTCATAACTTTATTGTTTGAAAAAGTACAATAATTTTCCAAAAATAAACTTCAAATGTTCCCGAAGAAACTGGTCCGATTTTCCTGGGCAACGAACCTCTTTAAGCTTTTTACGCAGCTGCTAAAATATAATTATCCACAAAAAATTACAAAAAAAAAGAAAAAAATTGCATTAAAATTTTCAAAGAATTTCTTCACGAAAATTGGTTAACGTAATGTTACACGAAAATTGTGTTTTTCAACGAAATTTTGCTTGACAATTATTTTTCACGAATATATATATATATATATATATATATATATATATATATATATATATATATATATATATATATATATATATATATATATATATATATATATATATATATATATATATATATATATATACATATTTATAAATTTGTTCTAGGGGGTCAAGTTCGCGATCATTTGAAGACGTGTTTTCCAAATGGAAAAGTCGCAATCTCCTTATATCAGTAAATTTTTTGAAGAAAATTCAAAACGCAATACTAAAATGACTATGCAAACAAAAGAAAAATCACAAAGATAAAATATTATGTTTAGTGAAAATTCACCAACATCCCAACGGGACATTCAATTACTCCATTATATTTGTAGTTACTTTTTTAGGAATTGAAAAACTGAAGTTTAATATTCAGTATAAACGTATGAACGCATCCATATAATGCTCGACCATAGAATAATGTGTTTTACATTGCCATATTCACATATGCAACCTAAAACCTGGCACTGGAAATCCTACTGTCTTATTAAAACAAATCATCGTTTAATCTATTTGTAATACATATACATACATTTTATTTTTCTGCCCTCCTTCTTTATATGAACTTTAACTATGCCAAATCTCACACAGCGCCGTGCACGTAATGTGCTTAAAAAGGGGTACAAGGTTTTTTATTTATTATAATCATATAATTGAACTACTACTGCCAAACCACCAGAGAAAGGGTCTATTTGAAATTCATTTTATGTAAACATTTAAGTAAAATGAGCGACACTGACGGGTGAAGCTAAAACCTTAGGCTTTATAGAACACAGTTTTTACGATATTTCTTGTGAATAAGCCGTACTAGTTTCAGTTTCTTTATGTAGGACATGTCACTCTTGACGTTTGTAAATCGCGACTTTTAAGAAGAAAAACTATAATACTTATAACTTTTTTTCTTTTAACAAATTTTATCAAAATCGGCCTGTTGCTTTTTGAGTTATCGGTGTGATCGGTGTGACACATAAATATATATATATATATATATATATATATATATATATATATATATATATATATATATATATATATATATATATATATATATGAGTTTGCGCTCATTTGAAGAAAAATTTTTCAAAATTCGGAAGTGGCGATCTCGTCATTAGTTAATTTTTTTAAAGAAAATTCATTAAAAGGGTGCAGGGTACAAGCTGTAATTGATTGAAACCAGCACAGGTTGAAAGATTGTTAACATTTTGTATTGTACTTTTTCTGAAATAGATATTTTTAAAACAAAACATTTTTTTGTATTTAAAATGCCTGATTTCTATAGGAACAAGTAAAAGTATAAATTTACACTATTTTAAGGTATTATACAACTTCAAACTGGTGGAAATGTAATTTTTGCACATGTGATGATAATTTTATCACCCACTGTTGTTTGCACGCGTGTAGATAAGTATTGAAAATATCTTACAGTTGTCATATCGTCGCTAGCTAATTTTTCATAGGTAAATTTTCTTAAAACAGGACAAACTAACACCGTTACCGAATACTTAATTTCAGAAATTGCAATTACTTAGTATTAACTGACATTCAGTATGCGTAATTAGCGACACAAATAACAAATAACTAGGTTTAACAGAACCATTATGTGGAAAATTTGTAATGAAACCTAACAGCAGTTTAGCTGGCAGGTCAATCACTGTCGGTTCAGAGTAGGTGTCACATTTAGCCACAGATTTTAAATGGAATTATTCTGACGTATATATACACTGTTTGCTAATTGTATTCAATTCTGGGAAATAGTCAACTGGTAATGATGCTGGTGAATTTAAACATTACGTTTGTGATATGCATACACGAACATTCACGTGCGTTTTTTAATGGCACCCATGTGTATCTCGGCTCCCAATTAATTTATTTCTTTTCTATATATATATATATATATATATATATATATATATATATATATATATATATATATATATATATATATATATATATATATATATACACACATACGCTTAATTGTATTTTACCAATGTGGGGAATAAACTAAGAATAATACGGAAGTCGATAATAGGTCCAGCAAGGCAATTCGATCAACGCGTTATGGTTATATTTAGGGCATTTTCATTTAACGGACAATCATTGGTAATATAAATTCTATCAGTCTTTCATTGAAATATATCTCCATGGCGACGTGAAATGTAAGAAAGCGCGGTTGTCGTGACAACGATGCAAGTAAAACGATCCAGCGGGAACTTTAAAGACGAGAGGTTTAAAATTTTTAAATTGACATAATTCTGAAGTAGATATAAGCACAGAAGAAATTTAAAACACATTAGAAAGTGTTCCTAAATAGGAAATCAAAAACAGTTTGTTCATAAAAATAAAGTATTACGCAATCACAAATAAAAGTTTCATGTTATTTTTAAAAACTAACAAACTTTAAATTGTTTTTCTTTCATTAACTTAATAAAAATATATATTTGAAACGAAAAAGATTCAGCTAAAGGAATCTGTAAGAGGGTAATAGGCAGGTTGTTGCTAGCTAACAAACAAACAACAGTGAAATTTGTGTAAAAGAATTTTCTTTTGAACCTTAAAATAAAATGTAATCGCTATAGAGAGGGAGATTACATAGCTATGGCAAAGAAAAATAAGAAACAACAGGTAAGTATTTATTGTCAGTAACATAAACGAACAGAATTGTACATTATAGGAACATTGACTACAGTTTCATTGACTAAGTAAACAGTGATAGTTTAAGCATACTCAGTGGAAGTTTAAGATTTAGTGGAATATTATAACGAGTGGTCCAAAATGAAAATAGTTTATGAACTTAAATTATTAAAAATATACAAATATATAACCATATAAATCATAATATAAAATACGTTAATAATAACAATTTACACTAATTTCAAACAAAACAGAGGCGCCTAACATAGTAATCATAAATATAGACTATATATATATATATATATATATATATATATATATATATATATATATATATATATATATATATATATATATATATATAGTTGGCGCATTGAAAACGAAACAGACAGATTTGCGTCCAGGGAAATTTTAATATTGAGGGGGACATGTTTTGACATAAAACTCAACTTTGTCACATCAACCACTTAAGGGTGGTGATAACAACCTAATATTTTAAATAGGGAACATAGGTCGAGTGTTAGATCATTTAAAAGCTCTTTCTTTTCTGAATTCAGCACACTCATTTTTTTGGAAGTTTTATCAACTCGTTTAAAAATTATTCACAGTTGAAGATGGAAAAACGCATTTCACTCATTCCGATAAGAAATGTGCTGATAGTCAATGTTTTGTTGGTTTGTAAAAAAGAATTTGACTATCATAACATTTCTTATCGGAATGAGAGAAATGCGGTTTATTATTTCAGTTTATAGGTCGGTTTGATACTTGATAGTACTACCGAAAATTAATTTCACAATGGTGTATTCTGTAGAAGAAATAGTTAAAATAATTACTATTTTTTTCAAAAACAATGACTGCAAACCGTGCGGCAAATTTGTTTAATGAACGACATCCGTACAGACATGTTAACAGAAAATACATTTTGGAGTTAGTTGCAAAGTTTCGACAAAGTGGTTCAGTAGCCAACAAAAAACGGGATCCTGAACGTGAATTTGCGGTTAGAAATGAGATTATTGAGATTGAAGTTTTAGGACAAATTGCTGCAGACCCAAGTTTGAGCACGAGAAAATTGGCCACTGTTTCAAACATCAAAAAAAGAACTATTCAGCGAATATTGAAGTATCATAAATTTCACCCGTATAAAATTCATCTTGTACAACAACTGAATGAAGATGATTTTGAACAGCGGCTGGAGTTTTGTGAAGTTATGACTGCATGAATAGCTGATAACGGGAACTTTCTGTTCAATATCTGTTTTTCAGACGAGTGTACGTTTTTATTAAACTTCAATCGTCATAATTGTCGTTATTGGGCAGATAATAATCCAAGAAATTTTCACGAAGTCCACACTCAAACTCTACAGAAATTGAATGTCTGGACTGCCATTTTTGAAGACCGTTTAATCGAACCAATTTTTATTGATGGCAATTTGAGTGGCGAATCGTATTTGGAGTTACTAGAATATATCTTTTACCCTCTACTAATTGGCATTGTTAAAAATGATGATCGCTATCAAGAAAATCAATTAATGTTTCAACAAGATGGAGCTCCTCAGCATTTTTCACTAACGTGTTAGGGAGTTTTTGAACAGATTGTTTCCAGAGCGATGGATTGAACGTAGAGGTGCTATTGAGTGGCCCCCTAGATCACCGGATTTAACTCCTTTAGACTTATTTCTACGGGGCCATTTAAAGAGTAGGATTTTCTCAACAGAACTGGAGTCTCTGGAAGAATTACTACGACGCATTGTTGGAGAATGCGGTTTAATAACTCCACAAATGCTCTAGAATGTCAGACCTCGTTTTGAACAAAATTTATACTTTTGTATGGAAGCTGGTGGTCAACAATTTGAACAGTAGCTTAACCGAATAAACATTTTTTAACGTTTGGTTTTGTTTTTTACTTTTTTTTTAACGAATAATTGACTAACTAGTGCATTTCTTATCACAATGAATGAGAATTCTTCCAACTGTGAATAATTTTCAAACCAATTAATAAAACTTCAAAAAAAATAGTGTGCTGAATTCACAAAAGGAATTAACACTCGACCCATATTCCCAATTTAAAATATAAAAGTTGTTATCACCACTCTTAGGGTGTTGATGTGACAAAGTTGAGTTTTATGACAAAACATATCCCCCTCAATATTAAAATTGACATGTTTCAGCGTTTCTTAAAAAAAATTCTCTGGACGCAAATCGGTCTGTTTAGTTTTCAATGCGCCACCATATATATATATATATATATATATATATATATATATATATATATATATATATATATATATATATATATATATATATATATATATATATATAGCTTTTTCGTAAATGTCTGGTATGGTGTTTTTGACAATAAACTTTCTTCTTGAATTTTTTACAGAACCAACTACCCCAAACATTAAATAATCACCAGCAGATTTAACATGATTTAAGCATGATGGCACGCTATCACATTGTTCTCAGTGAATAATAGCTTACTTGATAGTTTGTAAATTGATGGATAGGTCGTCACGGACCACAAGGATAGATTCGAAGATCTCTCTATGTGATTGCCTATTTAATTTTTAAAACGCATGCTAAATGCAAGTTTATAAAATGGAAATAATAAGTAGAAATCAAGGTAATGACTGAATAATCGGATGCGGCTACCAAATTAGAAATCAACCAGCTATGATTTACCGGGCCATATGTGATCTGCATATACCGACCGAAAAATGTATTCTCAGAAGAAAATACGACTTTAATTTTGTTACAATAGAACCCGGACTCCTCTCTCAAGGATGTATGCTAACTGACCCAACATAAGCTTTAGTTTTATATTCTATACCTTATGGGTTCATAGAAAATTAATAGGGTATGTTGTAAAGGACACCTATAATTTTATTAAAAGAAAATATGAACACAGATGTAGGTACTGTATTTGTGTCATAAAGTTTAGAATGCAGTTTGTACGTTCTCACTTCTCTGAGTTTTATGACTACATCTAATTAAGCCAATGGCTAAAAGCTTCTCTAGTAGGTTGAATAACGGTTACCCCCTGATAGTAAACAAATAAAGCCACTCTATTCTTGATGCGTATAATTATTTAGATCCTCGACAGCTTTAACGTGCAAAGAAAGGCTACATACTCTCGCTGCTTTCAAACCGCATCATTATTGCAGTCAGCGTCTTTGTCATTGTTAGTTGGCGTCATTAAAAATGACTAATTACTCATCGCCGAGAAAGTCTACGTGTAAGTCTATGCAACATAAAGCACAGCGTCAGTTACAGTAAATTATGGATGGCGGCGCATAAAGTCTGTTTACTTTTTTCACAGTTTGGTTTATTTCGTCACTTGCTTAGAGATATTTTCACGGCTATAAATTCTTTATGGAATGGCGCTTTGTTCTGTTAAATATATTGTTGGTAAGTGAATAACGCTCTTTATCATATAAAATTATTATTACTCGTTTATTATATCTGCAACATTCATTTGACAAATACACAACTAAATTCCATATTAGTAAATTTCCGTAATAACAATATTGAGGAGAACTCTATTTTTGAATTATCAATAAGTTCCTTCAAACGAGCGCAAACTAGGCCCCTTAGAACCAATATCCGGCGGCAGTTTTAATTTTAGCAAATTTTTAGTAAAACGAAAACCTGACCAATGGGGTGGAGGGGGTGGGGTGGAGGCATATATCTGGGTATATCTGTGTTGCGAGTGGCTTGGATCAGCTTGTTCGCCAGAAAATTCGAAGCAGTTTTTCTGGGAAACTTTTGAGTTTTCTTTCGTAAATATTTTGTATCTCCGAAAATAACAAAGCTATGACAACCAAATTTGGCGCGAACGTTTCGAGTATTAATATTACCCTACACGCCAAAACTCAGATGTCTAAATTAAAAGAAAAAAAAAGGTATAGGCATTTAAAGAAAAAAAATCGGTGCCACTAGTGATCAAAGGAGAGCACAGGAATAAAATATTTTGTGTGGTTAACAAAACCAATTGAATATTACATACAAAGGTTAAGTTTTCTTGGCGCAAAAAGGTCAAGTAGCAGAAAAAATATTTTGAACATGTTATATTATTGTTTCTTTTTAAAACGTCAAAGCCGCGATTTTAAACGTCAAAATTTGTAATTTTCAGACAAATAATCTGACGGAAATACGGATTATGCAGAAGAAATGTCGTAATAAGTGTGTTTTACAAAACCTAAGCTTCAGCTCCAACCATCAGTGTCCTTAATTTTACTAAAATATTTTCGGAAAATACATTTCAAATAGACCCTCTTTCTGATGCTTTGGGAGTAGTTTTAGCTATAGAGTTTATGGTTTAATAGTCTATAATTTGTTCAAATTTTCAGTCGTTGGCAATACAGAATTTCTTTTTTCATATAACACCATGTTATTGCATTTTTGCATTTTACATCGAATTATAATGCATGGCTGTAACGAAAAAATTCATATCGTTTATTGTTTTTGAGTTATTTCAATTGTTTTGCAACTTTTCATGTGTTTGGCACATATCACAAACACATGTCACAAATTGTGATGTGGCGTTTTTACCAATAGATAGCGGAGCCCCATGGAAATGATGCTTTCAGAGAGCTTTTTGTTTGTATTACTCATTGGAAAAAATCGAACTGCCGTACACAGGCGCTCTCAAATAGTTGCTGAATTTGACAAACTTTACGCAGAAATTTTTTAGGGTTTCCGAGGAAATAATTTTTTGTAAGATTTTTGTGTGTGATCTTAGCACCAGGAAAACTCGTAATTATGGTTGATTAAAAGAGAAATAATAATAACGTAGAACGTAGATTTTTCGCTATAAGGTTTTAAAAATTTTGACTGTAAGTGCGTATTTTTTAATATGTTCAGCAGCTAAGCTCTTTTATAATAAAGCGTGAATAATTACTTTAGAGAAAGACTTGGATAGTTTTTTACACATGTTACACAACGATTATAGCATTGGGCTTTAACCAGCGCGCTCCCTTTCACATTTTTCGTCTATCTGCTTGCTCGAGTAGTCGATCAGAGAGGTAGTATCCTACTGATCCCCTCTTATAAAAGCACGGAAAGGCGATGGGGAGCAATATCTGCCGAGCTAATCCCCCACGTTAGATTTTAGTGGCCAAAATGAAGGGCATCTAAATGTGAGACTCGGAAAATCTCTTTTACATAAAAGAATGTTTGAAGTGGACCTTTCACTTCAAGACTCCCGTATTGAGGGTAGATAACTTAGCAACAGTCGCTGCTTCCAGGAAATCATTTCACCTGTCAGGTTGGTGTGCTCTGAATGTCCCTAGAGGCAACGCTCTTAATCTTATTATGTATATTTCGTACGAAATTGAAGGGGAAATTATTAATATAAAGATCTACCTTAACAAACAGGAGATTGAGATTTGTCTCTAGCGAAATAAGTATATTATGAATAAAGTTTTATTATTGCATTATAATGTAATTTGCTTTAAGAAATTTCCCTCTTAGGTATTTTGCATAGTGAAGATCTTTAAACATTTAAAATATACTAGGTATTTTTAAGAAAATTCACTAATGAGATCACTTGAATTTTGAAAAAAATTTCTTAAAATGAGCGCGAACTAGGACCCCTAGAACACATAAACACATATTCGGGGTCAGTTTCAATTTGTATAGGTTTATATATATATATATATATATATATATATATATATATATATATATATATATATATATATATATATATACACTTGAACTTGAGCAAATTATTAAATAACAAACATAAAAAAAAACGATTTGAAAATTTGACGGAGGTGTATAAGAGTCACACTGACATATGCAAATATTGTAATTTTTTGTGCTTTGTTTTTATCTAGGAAATATAAATAGGGGTAGTGATTTATAAAATTATAATTTTTCTTTAAGTTTATTAAATTGTCGTTAAAATAATTTCAAAGTCTTCTAAACACATTTTTTTATTATTGAAAGTTTCACAGTTTAAAATAGAAACATTACTAAAACTTATATTATGGCCAGTATCAAGATTATGTTCAGTCAAAGCACAAGTTCTTTTTTGTATACGTATATTACTTTTGTGGTATGGTAATCTATCTTTGTGGACCCTGCTTATTTGGCCAATGTATGTTAAATTACAATTACTACGTGTAATACGATACACCAATCCAGATACTTTGGAAAAACCATCACTACTTTTGAGTTTACTGAAAATGTTATCAATTGTTGTTGAATATCGAAACGTAATTTTAAAAATGATTTCATCTTTAAATATAAGCTCTAATCTATTTGAAATATTCTTAATGTAAGGCATCGGCAGGTAAAAAAAAGTTAGACGTTTCTGAACTCGAAATTGTATGGATGTTATGTCTGTCAGATAAATTTGATAGTGTTTGTACAGAGTGTATTGCATTGTGATGTTGATTATTTGAAGAATTGTAAAATAGTTTATTAGGTAATTTGAGAGGATACGAGTTGTTTACAAAAATATTATAGTTTTCTTAAATATTTATATCTTTAATATTCTGTTTTTTAAACCTAACACAATTTTAATTTTAATTTTAAATAAATGATATGCTTTCGGCCATATAGAATATCCTATTTATCAAAATTCAGACCTCTAAGTTGAAACACAAAAAAGTTATAAGCCTCTGATTGATAATTCTGGTAGTTGTACGAATGCGCTTTGTGAATAAAAATTTGGCACGAAATGACTAACAAGCTCCTAGATATATATCTAAGCAGTCATTTTCCTTGAATTTGTTGAAATATTAGCAAAAAATCCATTTTACATAAAAATTGTTTGTTATAAATAATAAAGACGTTAGAAAATTAACATACTGGGGCATATAGTTGTCGGTACATACATCTGACATGTCATTTTAATTCTAGTTAGTAGTGGCTTGTCTTTTTTTTAAATGTTTTTCGAGCCTCTTATTTTATTTTATCGCTATCTGATCAGGTTTTGTAATTCCGATGAATTTTTTAGCGAGTTTGGGTATAAAGAATTGAATAAAAAAAGATGAAAACTTTAAAGACTTAATTCAATTTGAATAGCACATCTGGTTATCTGTTATTGCCCTAACTTAGTGAAACCGTTCCATACTTAATACACCCGTAGACATTTCCCGTGGCTTCATAAGCTCTTCTTTTTTTTGCAACCGATTTCAGTTTTTGGTGAATTATCCTAATCCACTAATGAGGAGAACAAGACTTTTGAATTATAAAAATTTCTTTAAATGAGCGCGAACTAGGCCCCTAAATCACACATCCCGGGCCACTTTCCATTTATACACATACACACACAAACATGTTTTTACAATTACAGGTGGCCCGTAAGTTGTTAGTGATGCCAATTTCCTTTTTTTAATCGAACACACCTTATATATGGCATTTTTGCATTTTCCATCGAAATATAATGCATCTTTGTAAGAAAAGAAACTTGGGACGCTGCAACTGCGTTATGGTAGCGAATTTTCATTAAGTGTTTCAAAGAGAAATAAGTCAATTTGCTATTAACCTAATGAGAGCCTCGGTGGTTCAGTGGTAAGAACGTGTGCCTCTGAACCGAA
Organism: Tillus elongatus; assembly: GCA_964006375.1. Taxonomy (NCBI): domain Eukaryota; kingdom Metazoa; phylum Arthropoda; class Insecta; order Coleoptera; family Cleridae; genus Tillus; species Tillus elongatus. The sequence continues at coordinate 36,351,833 of OZ023269.1, forward strand.
GGGTAACTGGTTAGATCCCAGGGTACTCGTTTCACTTTTTCAGTACATACGGTACAATTAACATCAACCGAGGTTGTGGCATTGTATTTGAGGAAATTGAATATCTGCACGTTCCGCCCTTGGCGTAAAGCCGTCGGACTCGTGTCAATTCGATGTTGGGCACGTTAAAGCTCCCTACCCTCCTTACAGAAAGGCAGGGGTTTGGCAAAATTTCTAGGATAGTGAGGTGAAACTGCTCGCTGGCGTCGGTGATTGGCCTTAGTAGCGGAAATAGGCCGACGCTAAGTAAATAAAAAACGCAAACACACACATATTAACCTAATATTTTTTGGCCAGGAACCAGTTTTTTCGGAAACATTTTAAGTTTGTTTTCTGATTTTTTTTTTACATTTTAAAGTTATTTTAATGAAATATGGTACATCTTCTATATAGGGTATATAGGTAACCAAAGTTCATGCCTGCTTTCTTTTAAAAAAAAGACATATTTGCTATTGCCAAAGAAGAGAATTCACTACCATAACGCACTCGCTCCGACCAGACTTTTTAAACTAAAATATGCTACTTTCACGAAGCTGCTTCATCAGCCTGTTTTTTAGTGAATTTTCTTAGTATAAATTCACTAATGGATCCTGGCCTATGAATTTTGAAAAAATGTCTTCAAATGAGGGCAAACTGGGACCCCTAGAACCCATATCCGGGGTCAGTTTCAATTTTTACATGTTTATATATATATATATATATATATATATATATATATATATATATATATATATATATATATATATATATATATATATATATATATATTCGGGTAAAATTTTTGGGTTCCTTTCGGAAAAAAATTATGTCTCAAAAAATAGAAAAACTATGGTAACCAAATTTGGTATGTAAGTTAAGTATATTAAAGAAAAACTATATGCTAAAATTTATATGTCTATGTTACAAGAAAAAAATATATTTGGTGGTAGATCATTTCTATGAAAATTCACCACCATAACGTACTTGTTGCGTCCAGACTTTATTGCGGAAAGGGACTTTTTTAATGTCAAATATTATTTTTATGTCAGCTAAAAAATTAATCGTTTGTGTGTAAAAACAAAATGCCTTTTGACTTTATGATGAACTAAAACATCAGTGTGATTTAAAGTTTGCTGAAATATTTAATACGTGATCCCAGAAATGTCGACTTTACTACTTTTGCTAATAAGATGACAGCATTTCTATTTTATTTTCCATCGGATCGAACTTAAGATCCTACGTTTAAGGAATATAGATGACATCTCTGCTATTACCGTAATGCACCTCGGATAGTAGAATATAAATAATGACGCTAATATCTCTTAAGTTTAGAAATGATTTTTGACGTTAGGTAAAAATCAATATTATATGAATGATTCAGTAAATGCATTTTTACCATTGAAACGAGCGCTGCATCCGAATTCGTCATTTTAAGCCGATTCGGAAAAGTTTTAGAATGATTTATTAACATTATTACAGCAGCCGTTCCTTTTCCCTTTCGGAAGTTCGCCTTCTAATTTCTCAACAAAGATTTGAATGTCGCAGCAAACGTAGAGTAAATATGTCAGCATGTATGGGAGTTCAGGAGTCGTATTATTCATGAGGATTTTAAGGCGACCTCGCAGACCCTGTCGAATTTTATGACTCTTTTTTTATTGGTGGCACGTATGATGAAAAAATATTTTCTTGAGAATTTTATAGCCTAAAACGTTGCAGTTTTAGTTTAAATTAAACAACTCGAGTGGATAACATACTGAGGTTTTCCAGGTTCTAAGTTGGCAAGGCTGGATTACAACCATATAAATATTATGCGACTCGGCACTTTAAAGAAATTATATATATATATATATATATATATATATATATATATATATATATATATATATATACATATATATATATATATATATATATATATATATATATATATATATATATATATATATATATATATATATATATATATATATATATATATAGATTAGGTGGGATAACTACACATGCATTCTGAATTTGAAGGCTATGGTGAGCACTAATAAGTAGCACTTGGTGAATTTACATCAAGCGCACTTTGCGGTTAAGGGGACTTTGTCAATAATAGTAAATTAAATAAAAGTGTCCAGTTTTTATTCGGCCTTGCCGAATGCTGACGGTTTTCAAGAAAACGTTTTCAGAAAAAATTACACATAGTGTTTTTAAATGGCTGTCGTTGTAATAGGGATCAATACAGTTTTGACCATTTTGAATTAGCTAACTTAAGTGTAAAATGATTAGATACAAATCCGGGGCAGACTAACCAGAAATCCGACATGGAAACTGGAGAGAAAAAACAATGAAATAGTAAAAGCATTGAAACTAGCTGGATTTATCAGTCCCGAACAGGCTAGGAAGCTTTTTATATATGTTTCTATTGCTCCCAGATTGTATGGACTACCGAAAGTTAATAAAGAGGGTATACCACATCATCCAATCGTTTCTACAATTTTATGACCCACTTCCAAACTTAGTAGTTTCATAGTATCCATTTTAAGTGTGTCCCTCATGGATTATAATGAATTTGCAGTAAAAAACTGAAAAATTTTCGCCGAACAGATTAACGGTTTTCAATTAAATGAGGGATATATGGTGGTCTCCTTGGATGTGGTCTCCTTGTTCACGAATGTCACGCTACAGCTTACACTTGAGATTATTGACTGGGAACTCATTGAACCAAACACAGATATTCCCAAAGAAACTTTAATTCAAATACTAGAATTTCTTTTTTACTCAAACTACTTCCTGTTTAACGGTGCTTATTTTAGACAGTCCTTTGGATGTTGAATGGGTAGTCACCTCAGCCCTGTGTTAGCAAATATAGTTATGTCATCATTGTTGAAGTTTACAATACCACGTCTGTCTTTTAAATTGCCTTTTATCTATCAATATATGGATGATTTGATCCTTGCCATCCCTGTTACTACCGAGGAAGAGGTACTACAAATTTCTAATGATTTTGATGATCATATTAAATTTACTGTCGAGAAGGAGACGGATAGAAGTGTTCCTTTCCTTGATATTAGGGTTTATAGGAGTACTGACAATACGATTAAGTTGGATTGGTATAACAAGCCTTCCAGTTCCAGAAGATACGTAAATTATGCATCATATCATGATGAAAAAATTAAGTTGAATGTTATATTAGGCATGGAGAGGCGGATCTTGGATATTGCCCAACCATCTTTTCAACATGGAGCCTTATGTCGGTTTGCCGATATGATGGTGAAGAATGGTTACAAAAGAAGCTACATGATGAAACTATTTTTGAGCCTTCCATCCGAACGTGCACCTGACCGAGCAGTTGAAATACTTTCTTCACCCTTACATCCTTACATCCCCGACCCACGGTTAAATATAAAGTTTGCGGTGTTGCCTTACATCGGCGGACTGACACACAGACTTGTGAGGCTTTCCAAAGATTTTACAGACATTAAAGTGGCTAAATATAATGTTTTAACCAACAAAAACTTTTTAACTAACAACAAGGACAAAATACCGGTGTATAAAAAACGTGATGTGATGTATAAGTTGGACTGTGAAAATTGTTCTCTTTCTTATGTAGGTCAGACTTCACATTCTGTTGGTAGGAGGATTAGTCAGCATAAGAGTGATTCCAGACTTAGACCTGACAGATGTCCATTGGCATCATGTCTCAAAATTGGGTCATAACACAGATTTTGAGAATGTCAAAATTTTGGATAGAGAAACCAACTTGAAAAACGTTCCCTGCTGGAAATGTGTCACATTCTTGAAAATGACACTATGAACTCCAAATCAGATATTTAAAATTTGAGTAACATATATAGTTATATAATACTATTTGATAGGTATGATGGCGCCCCTATGTTGGCCGGTTCTATAATGTAGAATAAGAAAATAAATTATAATTTTATCAATAGAGTAACAATAGTCTATGATCAATTATGGTTTCTGGGTTTGTAGTTGTCACTGGTGACAATGGTCGGTGTCTATCGTGAAAGAGCGGGGTTAGATGTCCAAATTTTTATATGTGAATTTTTGAAAGCTTTTTTCAATATTTTAATTTTTCTAACTCTTTTTTATGCTTTTTCATGACTGGCTTTAGATGTTTTAACGTGTAAATGTTCGCGTAAAGCTACATGTAGTTTTTTTAAATTGTAGTTACAATTCCTGTTTTTTGCATGTTTTTGGGGCAGAAGTCTCTGTTTGATGTTTCTTGCTTTGCTTTGCGATTGGTTACAGTGCTGTAAGTATTCATTACTACATAGTCTAGAAGTTATGTTAACATTTATTCATTATTTCAGTACTCCTGATGATGCTTGGGACTCAGGCGAAATATATCGAGTACTTAGTACAGAGTGAATTTCATTAAAATATAGCACTCAATTTTTGGTCGTAACCGCCATTAAAAAGTATACAAATATTAGCACGCTAAGGTGTAACGACTGTTATTCCTCCATTTACTATATATATATATATATATATATATATATATATATATATATATATATATATATATATATATATATATATATATATATATATATATATATATATATATATATATATATATATATATATATATATATATATATATATATATATATATATATATATATATATATATATATATATATATCGCAGATAACTCAAAAAATAATAGGCCGATTTTGATCCAATTTGGTGGGTACCTTTATTTTGGAAGTGGCTTGGATAGGTTCGTTAGTTAGAAAAAGCGACACAATTTTGTTTTGTTTCGTAAACTATGTACCACAACCTGGATTTCTATGTCAAATGAGAAAAAAAGCTATAAGCAGTTCTATATATTATAGTTTTTTTTTCTGAAAATGTCAAGTAGCTATATTTGAAACGTCAATACTAATGAGTTTCTACAAAGGTTCTGAGCATATATGGAAAATATTAATTAAAATGTCTTTAGCAAAGTCCTGTATTTCTGTTTCAGGTGTTGACTTGATAAAACTTTTTCCAAAAATCCATTTGAAATAGACGTTATTTGTTATGCTAAAGCATAAGTTTACATATAAACTTAAAACACGTTCATTATAACGTGCTTATGTTATGTTCCTACGGCTCAGTTTTCCAGGGGATGGCCGACGCTTAGTCCATTTATATTAACTTGGACGCTGGTTCAACCCAGGTGTGTGAATTATCTTTTTTTTTGTTTTTTATTCTTTTTTTTTAACGTTATATGATCATATTTAATGGCAATAAATCTTTGGCCAATTAAAAATCATTAATGAGATGGGAATTCTTAAAACTGATTCAAATGTTAATAGCAGATTATGTTGTTTTCGTTGCTTTAACTTGGTTAAGCCATTTCATACTGAAGGCATAGACTTTTCATGTGGCTTCACAACTGCCTCCTTTCTTTTCTCTAACCGGCTTCGCTTTTTAGTGAATTTTCTTAGAAAAAATTCACTAATGGGGAGATCCGGCGTTAGCCAGAAAAATCGAACCAGGTTTTCCGGGAAGATATTGGGTTTCCTTTCGAAAAAAATTGTTATCTCAAAAAGTAGAAGAGCTATGATAACCAAATTTGGCACATAAGTTTACGATGTTAAAGGGAAACTAGATATAAAAATTTATATATATATATATATATATATATATATATATATATATATATATATATATATATATATATATATATATATATGTTAAAAGAAACAAAAGTTATAAAAAAATATGTGTTGCCTGATCATTTATATGAACATTCACTACCATAAAGCACTTGCTGCCTCCAGACTTTTACAGGATCGTCAGGCAAAAGAATATTTGCTCTGTGGACTCGCAAAAGAAGTCCCACGTCTGTATCTAGATCAGATTGTATAAATTTTAATTTAACTCGTTAGCGAATTTTCATGTACAAAATGTTATTTAAATAGCAAATTTTCTTAAACTTTTCAACGATTTTCCTTGAAAGAAAAATTCGTTTGAAATTTTTGTGCGAAAGAGATTTAGGCGAAGTTTTGATGATTTTTGTTGCGATATTCGCGGAAAATAATGTTTTAATATTTATAAATATAGATCACTTTTTCGACGCGATTGTTCTAAAAGACAAAATCCCATTATTTACCTTAATCTATGAAACAATTACCAAAATAAATATAATATTTCCATACTATACCAATTTATCATCTCGTTTCATACTTAAAGTATACATTGTAAAAGTTTGATAATCATACGCAAATATATATTGATGGTTCCAAATCGTTATCTGAGACAGGCTGTGCTTCTTATGTCCAAGACGTTATACACCAAAACTTAATTAAATCAGATAACGTCTATTTGCACAGCAGAGCCAGTTACCTTGTACGAAGAACTTCAAGGGTAAATTGACAAAATTAAGTATACGCTAATTTGATCAGATTTTAAATCACTTTTGCGGCCAGTTAAAGATTACACCAAGCATGGAAAAAATCTAGTAATATGTAGCATCGTGAATTTGTATCAGCTGGTATGTGATAGTGGTAATAAAGTCATATTTATGTGGATAAAGGGGTACACTGGACTAATAGGTAACGAAACAGCCGACTACCTAACTAAAGAGTCTATAGAAAGTCCAAACAAAATAGTAAACTGGATTACTGCGGACGATCTAAATCAAAAAATGAAATCTGAAATCAGGCAAACGTGCGAAAGTGAATGGTAGGAGTTTGTTAGCAAAACAACTAGTCGATTTGCCCGTATTCATCCAACGTTGCCTAAAATACTTCCACATATTGATGAATTTAATGTGTCAACATTCTGTACTGTTAGAATTACTAGAATTAATCTTAATCACGGCTGCACATTATCTAGATAAAATAGACATTGGTGACAATTCGTAGCGTACATATGACAACAGTTACCTGGCAACTCTAGAACACCTTATGTTTTAGTGCAGTCTGTATAACCTATATAATCTGTAGGCAACTATGGAAAGAACTTAAAGATGCAGGAATCGAGTTTTCTGTGAACTTAGCAACACTTATTTGCACAAATAGCCTCAAGATCTATAATATTCTAATAAAATATATTCGGCAAACAAAAATCAATATTTGTTTAAGTATAAGCCTTAGTTAAAAGTAATTTTCGTTTTCCGACTGTCTCACATATTGCTTATTATCCCATGTCATTAGCTGTCCAGTCTTGTTCGTTAAAAAATGCCCTGCAGGATACCTGGGCGGGAAGAGAGTATCCTTTGTTACAATCCCTAGAAAAAAAACAAGTACAGGGAAATGTTCTATTTTAAAAACGATTTTCGCTCTAACCCTCTTTAGTGTTGTAAATGTTTATATCCATGCCACAATGAAATAAATATGTTTGAATGAGAATCATTGGTAATAATCATGTATAAATAAATATAAAATATTCACTGCAGAGTTTTGTGGCCAATAAATGAAATATTCAAAGCCAATTCCTTACACATACATGCATAATATTTTAGTAATAAATGTTCGAGTAAAAAAATTGTTTTGGGAGATTTTGACAAACATATTTCATTAAATTTTTTACGTAAAATATTTTAATAACATTTTTTTAGTACTATTTTTTAGAAAATTATCATGGAACATTTTGTATGAAATTGCATAGAAAATATTCGCTTATGACGAGATCACGACTTTGAGTCATTTGAAAAATTTCTCCAACTTTTAATCATAAAACAGTGAACTATATATAATTCACTCTCATAAAATAATAATAATAATGATAATTTCTACACACACACACACACAAATATATATATATATATATATATATATATATATATATATATATATATATATATATATATATATACATATATACTAGCTCGAGCACCGAGCTTATGAGGAAAAAAGTGGAAGCGTTCATAGTTTTTGAGTTATTTCAATTTTTTGCAATTCCAGCACATATTAAAAATTATACGGCGTTTTTATAAATAGTTTAGAGTCCCAAAAAATAACGCGTTCAGAGAGTTTTTTTTTATATTGTCTGTCGAAAAAATCGAGTTGCCGTATACAGGACGCTCTCTAATGGTTACCAAATTTGAAAAAATTCAACGTGGCCTAACTCAATTTTTTCAAGTCTGTATTTCATAAGTGAAAGGTATGCCCTATGCTTCAAGTTTCTTATACAGACTTTAGTTTCGAATATATTTACATTTATAATCGCATACCATGAATCATGTGAGGATCACTTCCAAGTTTTCTTTTAGTTTATTGCAAAATTATATCTTGGCAGGTTCGATAGCCAGGAAAATCGGACCAGGTTTTGTACTTTTCCAACCAATAAAGTTATTTTAATGAAACATGGTAGATTATTTCTACCGTATAGATTATACTGGTAACCAAATTTGATGCCTGATTTCATTACCAAAGGACATATTTGCCAATAAAAACATTTTTATGAAAATGCACTACCGTAACGCACTTGCTGCATCTAGACTTTTATATTGTGATAACTCATAGTCCCTCAGTGTGTTTTTTTTTGTTCCCTCAAGGCTCGTCCGCAGCCTTGCCGCCCCGATAACCTTTGGTTGATTGTGCATACCCTTAGTCTTACTCCACCCATTCCAAAATCACAGTGCCTTGAACTAGTCTGCACAGCGATTGGTAGGGTGAAGTTTTATATTGCTCTGTCTCCGGTCTAGACAAGAAACCTATTATGTTTCTGAGCTGTCCTCTGCTAAGATTTAGCAGCTCCACAGCTCTCTTGGAACTGGGTCCGCCAATTATTGACTTCCCAGGTCTGAGCCCTGGACAGTCCGCCCAGTACACCTTGTCGTGGTTTCTGACCCAGGACTTAATGGTCCCCCTGGCAGTGCTCTTTGACACGCCCAGAGCCGGTTCTGGTCCCATAAATGGTTATGCTGACCCTCTCTTTGCGAGGCTGTCGGCTTCTTCATTGCCTTTGACCCCCGAGAGACCCGGCACCCAGATAAGGGTCACCTCACTCTGCCCATCCAGGTCGCTCGTCTCGTCTCGGCACTCACTCACCAGCCAGGAATTTACCCGTGGGCTACTTAGTGCCTTAAGGGCTGTCTGTGGCTATGAGGATCCGCTTGTTGGTGTAACCCCTCCTCTTGTTCTCCCGCACACAGTGCAGGATGGCGTACATCTCGGCCTGGAACACCGTTGCATGGGCTCCGAGGGAAATACTATGACTTACCCTCGGTCCTTCCGAGTAAACACCTGCCCCCGTTATACGCTTCCCGCCAGATCAACCAGACGAGCGCGTCCCGGGGTATACCCGGCGGCTCCTCCCGCCATGCCTGGCGGTCGGGGATTTCCACTGTAAAGTTGTTTTCCCTGCACATTCGCAAGCTCGCGAAGTCTGACCTCATTTCAAGCATCAGATCCTTCACGATCTCCTGAATTTTGCAGTGCCCCCTGAAGCCTGAGTTGATCTTCAGTCTACCATTGCAGGCTAGTCTGTATAGTCCTAGCTTGGCCTTCCCCATAATAACTAAGTGTAGGGGGGGATCCAGCAACACCTCCATAGCGGCTGTTGGAGTTGGAGACATGGCCCCTGTGATGCCTAGGCAAGCCATCCTTTGGATCTTGCCTAGTTTTTGTTTGGCACTGGATTGTGTCAGCTTAGGCCACCAGACCAGTGCCGCATATGTTAAAGATGGTCTGACCATCCTTGTGTACAGCCAGTGGGCCATACTAGGTCTTAGTCCCCACGTTTTTCCATATAGCCGCCTAGTGATGGTTAAGGTCATAACTGCCTTACGCAGTATTTTTCCAATGTGACCATTCCAGGTTGGCTTAGTGTCCAATACGACCCCAAGATATTTTACCTCCCTGGACATTGGAACGCTCCTACCGTATAGAGTGAGAGTTCTGTGGCTGTTGCACTTCCTCCTCCTCGTAAACGGCACGACGGTTGCTTTCTCGGGGCTCACCTAGAGCCCTTGATCAACCGTCCACCCTTCCACCACTTTCAGTGCCGTCTGCATGCGCTCCCACACTGCCTGTGTGACCTTTCCTCGGACTATGATGACAATGTCATCCGCATAGCCCTGTATCTCATACCCACCTCCCGAGAGCCTCCCCAGCAGGCCTTCCAGGACTAGGCACCAGAGCAAGGGAGACAGAACGCTCCCCTGCGGACACCCCGCCGCGACCCCCGCCAGCAGAGTCCCTCCCGTTTTCTCCGAAAATTACAAAGCTATTTCAATGAAATTTGGTGTGCCTACTGCTTTAGGAAAGACCTAACTACGTATCAAAATTAAGCTTTCTAGGCTTACAGAAAATTCATCTATTAAAATTTGAAGCATTTATTTTTAATATCACCGCGTTTCATTGACAATGGCAAACCTGGCTCGGTGTATGAGATCAAGTATGTCTGAGTGGTTGCCTGGTAACGAATCATTTGATATTATTGCGCAGGCCTGTTACACGCTGTACTGACGTTTATCGTATGGTATATGGTATTAGATTGTTTATCACAAATTATTGGTGTTATTTGGGAATTTTTATATACAAGTGCAAATTATTCCTTTACGATTTTATTAATGTTAGTAGGTGGACTAAATAGTGTTTGTTATGTTTTGTCAACACATATAAAGGATCGATGAAGTCTTAAAAAAGGGCTGATATGCAACAGGTTAGTTATTTTCTCTCTGATGGTTTGGCGGTAGTTTTAGTTAAGTTTATGGTTTAATGGTCCATAATTTTACGCTAATTTTCGTGCAAAAAATTCGTCAATGAGGAGACTGCGTCTTTAGAATCTTAAAAAGATTTCTTCAAATGAGCGCAAACTAGGCCCCCTAAAATCCATATCCGGATTTACGTTCAGTTTTTATCTGTTTACATATATACAGAGTGAAAGACTAGATGCATTCTCGCAACAATTAGAACCGTAGACCGGTTTCTCTCTCATTAGAGCTCTTCAGTACGGCATACTAATTGTAGCAAAAATGCACCAAAAATAACACGGCTATCGTATAGCCAGTCTTAAAACACTAAGTGGGTGGTGAACGTGTCGCCACCTAGTTCGGAACCAAGTACTATGTTGTCACGCCCGCTCCAAATAACACAGAGTATTAAAAATAGAGACGGTATACAACTAACTAACAATTTAAAAAATTGTTAGCCCTGGCCCATTTCTACCCCAATATAGGGACAAAGTATGTAAGACTAGATGCATTCTCGCAACAATTAGAACCGTAGACCGGTTTCGCTCTCATTAGAGCTCTTCAGTACGGCATACTAATTGTAGCAAAAATGCACCAAAAATAACACGGCTATCGTATAGCCAGTCTTAAAACACTAAGTGAGTGGTGAACGTGTCGCCACCTAGTTCGGAACCAAGTACTATGTTGTCACGCCCGCTCCAAATAACACATAGTATTAAAAATAGAGACGGTATACAACTAACTAACAATTTAAAAAATTGTTAGCGCTGGCCCATTTCTACCCCAATATAGGGACAAAGTATGTAAGACTAGATGCATTCTCGCAATAATTAGAACCGTTATTTGGAGCGGGCGTGACAACATAGTACTTGGTTCCGAACTAGGTGGCGACACGTTCACCACTCACTTAGTGTTTTAAGACTGGCTATACGATAGCCGTGTTATTTTTGGTGCATTTTTGCTACAATTAGTATGCCGTACTGAAGAGCTCTAATGAGAGCGAAACCGGTCTACGGTTCTAATTGTTGCGAGAATGCATCTAGTCTTACATACTTTGTCCCTATATTGGGGTAGAAATGGGCCAGGGCTAACAATTTTTTAAATTGTTAGTTAGTTGTATACCGTCTCTATTTTTAATACTCTGTGTTATTTGGAGCGGGAGTGACAACATAGTACTTGGTTCCGAACTAGGTGGCGACACGTTCACCACTCACTTAGTATACAGAGTGATGCATTTCTACGGTAAAGCTGAATATAATTATTATTATACCAGAGACGAGAAAAAATTCTATAAGTTAATTATATGGTGTCTTGAACTGCATTTTATATAATTATTTTCACAATCATAGGCTGGCCCATAAGTCGTTGGTGATCCCTACAATTATTTTCGAACACCCTTATTTTATTGCATTTTTTATCGAAATACCTTTGTAAGAAAAAAAAATCAAGACGCAGTAAGTGCCTTCTGGTAGCAAATTTTACTAAATGGTTAAAATTTCAATAACTCAATTTGCTATTAACCTAAGGTTTGTTGGCTAGGAAACAACATTCAAAGTTTTTTGTCGGAAATTTTTTGTACATTTTCAAACAATAAGTTATTTTAATAAAATATGGCACATTGTTTCTATTATATAGGTTATACTGGTAACCAAATTGATGACTGCTTGCATTAAAAAGACATATTTGCTATTCAAAGCATTTTTATAAACTTCCATAACGCACTTGCGGCGTCCCGACTTTTTTTACGTTTCGAAGATTTTTCGTATCAGAAGCATGTTTATGGAAATACGCCACTATAGTGCACCTGCTGCGTCCAGTCCTTGACTGAATTAAAAAAATTATACTCATGTTTTTCAAGCTTTAATTGAACTTTGTGGTATCGGCTTTCTTATTGTTTGCTTTACATTATTTCCAAGTGAGTGCAAATGTAGCTCATATCTTGCAATCAGGTAGAGAATTATGTGCCACTGCATATTAAAATCTATGATAAATCCTAGGATAGTTTATGTGGCATCCTCGCAAGGGCCTAATTTATATGTGTCATAAATAGGCGATAAAACGGGGGAAATTGAATGTCTTAGCGTTCGAAATCCGTGGCTAGTAATTGGTGTAATCTCATGTAATCCCAGCTTGGGGTGACACAGATAGTCAGCTAAAACGAGGTAATCATATGCAATATATTACAATTTTCAATGGACAATGGGTCCTGGATGTAAGGTAAGCCATGCGTTGGGACCACCATCGCTAGAACAACTTCTGCACCGAGCATTAATCACTGGCAGGAAAGGCTTGCGGCGTTCTGAGGCACCTTCAGTCGCCTCCATGGAGCTCCAGTGAGGCACTGTGGCAACAGGGTCGCACTAACACTCCCTTATATGAAGCTTGCAATTTAGGGACAAGGAAAGCGCACTAATTGAACGTATCAAAATGTCGAAGCACGGAGAATAGTTAGAGGGATGCACGGGACTTTGATTTGTAATTGGAATTGAACGTGTGGTTGCATCAGTTTAGAGAGATCTAGTTTTATATAGATCATAAAATATCACTAGTGTTTTCGTCTCACGTAAACCTGCTTTTTCTGGTAATAGTAGAGTTTTATGGTTGAAAAGGCAAATAAAAGCAAATTATATGCTATTTGGCTACCTCTCTAATTATACACATTAGTCTAACAAAAGGCTTGCGGTGGGTTGACTTCCCTTTATATTGTTCTATTATCTCTTATATAAAATTTTATGTTCACATTAAATAATACCAACTGTTTTTTATTTTTGTAATATAACTTTACACGAAAGATGTTTTAGTATGGAATGCTTATGAAAACTTACAGTTAAAGTTGGCCGTTATAACAAATTAATACGACGTTATCATTTTCACATAATAATTACTAATAGACGAAACTTACCGGTTTAACATTTTTGTGATACAAAAGTTATTATTACTAAACAGAAAGCAGCACACTAGACTAAAATTCTCGACGCAGCAAATGCCCAATGGTATCAAATTTTTATTAAAATATTAGTTATTAGTTAAAAACTACACCTCTTTATTATTTCTCTTTTAAAACCTGCATTCGTTTTAGGGTATTTGTTAAAAGATAACCTATTTTGTCATTTCCAATCGTCACTTTGAGGCTTCTAGAAGATAAAAGTATAAAATTTTTACAAACATTTTTTTGTGGATATAACATTGTGAGACGTACGACATGGTAGCCAACTCAGTGCAGAACCAGGTAGTGTGGACAAAATACTACATAATTAGACACGCAGGCTGGTTTAATTAGTGCTTATAAGTGCGCTATACTAATTACAGCGAGAACACACATATAAAGTGATACGGCTATGGTACCGTATAGGAGAGCTCCCGCTGTAATTTGTATAGTGCACTGACGAGCCCTAATTACAGCGAAACCGGTTTAAGTTTGTAACTATGGTGAGAATACATCTAGCCTTACAATTATTGGATGCTTTTTAATATTTTTGCGCAAAAGAAACTTGATCTTCAACCATCATTGCCCTTCATTTTGCTAAAACGTTTCCAGAAAATTCATTTCAATCAAACCTTTTCTCTGATGCTTTAGCAGTAGTTTTAGTTATAGAGTTTGTGGTTAAATATTCTATAATTTTTACTTTTCGTAGAAGAAATTCGCTAGTGAGGAGACGACGACTTTTCAATTTTAAAAATATTTTTTCAAATGAGCGCCAACTAGGTCCCTTTAAACCTATACCCGGGGTTAGTTTTAGTTTATGATGCTATAAATCAATGTATAATAAAATTTAAGGCTCTTTTTTATTAGCATTATGCATGCCTATCTTTAATCGTTTTTGAGTTATTGGCATTTTAAAAAGAAATATTATGATTATTTCTTCAGGGGTGGTAGGCTTTGAAAACTATCGATTCAATTTGATTTTTATTCAAAAATGGACTTAAAATAAGAGATATTAATAACAAAATGGCAACAAATTTACCGATTAACAAAATAATTATTTCAATACAAATGCTCAATGTGTGCATCGTGTTTATAGAAACAGTGTATGTGCAACAGACTGCGTTGCTCTCCGAATTTCAGACGACCCCAGATGATCACAAGCTCCAACTATCCTTCTTATCAAGTCATCGAAATTTAAAATCCGATTTGTGTACACTGATTCTTCAACCAAACCTCTATAAATAACAATCTAAAGACGTATGTTCCGAAGATGAGGTAGACGAAATTGACGGGGCACTATTCCTCCACCAACGATCGTCAGAGTACCGCAAATTTGGCATCTACGGCTGTAGTTGACTGTAGCGGAGCTCTGTCCATTTGACACCAACGGCAGATAGAAAACATTCCACCTCCTTTACAATATGAAAATTTTCTTTAGCCCAAAAATACCGATTTCCTCGATTAATTATCCCTCGTTAACAAAATTTTGTTTTGTCTGTCCACATAAGTTTTTGTAAAAAAATACGATCTTAATGAGTTCTTACCAACGGTCTTGGGAAAACTTGATCCTGCGTACGTAGTCTTCGGGGTGTAGTTTCTGTAGCCTTCTAAATTTATAGGGATGTAACTTATGACGAAAAATTCTCTGAAACGATGAATACGAAATTTCAAAATCAGCAGATGCTGCTCTGATTGAAGCACGTGCATATGCTTGAAAATATCCCAAGGCGTTGATTGAAACATCTTCATTTCTTGTTATAGGTTTAGTGCTCACAACAGGCTTAGCTACATTCCCATAATAAAAAAAAAGATTTTTAAATCTAAGAAATGTTTCCTTTGTTATTTGCGGTAGATCTGGATAATTAAAGTTGAACGTGGGATATGTTAGGTCAACTGTTCTGTAATTTTCCCCATAAATTACAAACACATGAAAGTCAACACCGTTTGGATAATGTTCCACGATGAAAAGTGCACGAATTTATTGAAACAGTAAGATAATAATGACAGAACAGTGACTAGGTTTGACATATGACATTTTTTTAAGCCTCCTCACCTTAAGAAAAAAATAATAACATTTCTTTAAAAATGCCAATAACAAAAAAACCACTGCTGATAGGCATGCATAATGTTAATGAAAACGGTCCTTAAATTTATTTATACATTGACTTCTGACGTTAGAAATGGTAGGTGTTATTTGAAAAATGGAAGGTTTTGACATTTTTTGATTGTCAAATTTGAAATATCGCAGAAGGCACAGGAAACACGGCAAAGGTGCCTATAATGATGCAAAATGTTTGCCAATCCTTTAAAAATTGAATTTAAAAAAAAACATATATTTATTTCCAATGGTTCAGGTCTAATGAATTTCTTAATAGACCCCTGCAGCCCCGAATTTTTGCGCAAAATGTGACATACGTCAAAACTATTACAGATATATGTTGACAACTTAGACATTCAGAACGAAGAATTTAATGCAGAATCCAAGTATATAATGAAAATGGGGTATGTACGTTAGAAAAAGTCGAGACGCAGCAAGTGCGTTATGGTAGTGAATTTTCATATAAATGATCTGCCACCAAATTTGTTATTATAACTTTTTTCTTGTAACATATAAATCTAACTTTTGGTGTATAGTTTACTTTTTAAAACATAAACCTATTACCTACCAATTTTGGTTATCAAAGCTTTTTTATTTTTTGAGATAGATATTTTTTTCGAAAGAAAACTAAAAATTTCCTGGAATACCTTGTCCGATTTTCCTGGCTCACGAACTTATCCAAGCCACTTACAAAATGAAGGTACATGCCAAATTTAATCAAAATCGGCCTATTATTTTTTTAGGTATCTGTGTGATACACCCACACACACACACACACACACACACACACACACACAAATATATATATATATATATATATATATATATATATATATATATATATATATATATATATATATATATATATATATATATATATATATATATATATATATATATAAATAAATTAAAACTGACCCCTGGTATGGGTTCTAGGGGTCCTAGTTCGCGCTCATTTGCAAAAATTTTTTCAACATTCAAAAGTCGGGATCTCCACATTAGTGAATTCTCTCTACGAAAATTCACTAAAAACAAAGACAGAACTGATTTCCGGTGTATCCGGAAGTACCGCCAGTTTGGAAATATTTTATTTAGACAGCAGTCGATTGTGGCTGGATACTAACAATCGGGCATACAGGGCGTACTCAAATAGTGACTCAATGAATAAAAATCAAACTGTCGTAACTAAATTATTTTAAATAGAGCAGCCTATATTTTGTATTTCGAAAGGGAAGAGCATAATAATAGATGTTTAATAAGTTATTTGAAAAAAAAATCGGATTTTTATGAAAGAAATGTTTGTAAATTTTCATGCAAAAACTTTTTTTCGGAGTTTTGTCGAAACGCTTATTTGATAAAATATGGTACATTGTTTTTACTATATAGGGTATACTGGTAACCAAATTTTATGTCTACTTTTATTAAAAAAGTCATATCTGCTGTTAAAAACATTTTTATGAAAATGCATAACGCACTTGCTGCGTCCAGACTTTCTTAATTATCCCAGTACAGAGACTCAAGTCACACAGCAGGTAAAATACGTCACTGTGCCGGACGTGTGTGTACGTGTCTATTTCAAATAACGTCTATAATATTATCTTTCACAGATACTTATTTGTGTGAATAGGCCTTAAGGGCAATGTAGCCTTGTCTTCCCAAACATTACTCGCTCTGTCATTGTTGCTGTTTGAAAAAAGTTGAGGTGTTTTGGTTTTTTATTGTCATTCGCATACGAATGTGGTAACAGAACATGATTTTTTCCAGTCGGCCACACATAAGAGTATGTAATATGCTGCTTAACTCCTGTGGCTAAATATAAACTCGAATATTAAACGTAGTATGGCCACTGCTATGGCTTTAAATGATAATGGCAGATGGGTTAGATTGTTATAATTCGATTTCAATATCTCAATTCACTTCCTTAAACATCAGTAAAAATTGCTCTACAGGTCTTAGTAGAATCTATTTTATGTATTGAGTTAAAGATATGCATGTATTAAAGGCCATTTTGGTGAGTATAGGTAGACAATGTAATCACTTGAAGGACAACCTTGTCCATATTCTCTAGGCTCTCCTGGAGATTAATCCTATAGCAAGAACCGGTAAGTGGTCTGAAATAATGTCGGACGTGGTTTAACCAGATGACAAGATCCTCCATCAATTTCAATTAATTTTTGAAATTCTGTGATCTTAATATTGCTGAAGCAGTATATATGCTAACAGTTAATATATTTTCGCCTTCATTGTGTTCTTCTTTTCTCATTTGTAAAAGGCAGTTTTAGTTTACATATACTCGTAATCTGCGCTATTTGATGTATCTCCAGTGTGCTAGAAAAATATGCGTGCTGAAAGAAATTGAGAAGAGGAAAGCAAAATCTATTAGACGTAGCCTGTGATATACCTTTTTGACAACTTTATTTGAAGGACAATTGCTTGAAGAGACCGTAAGACGTAGGCCAAGAGGAGTACTTATAAAACAACACACACAATTGATAAATTGCAGAAGCTACAGCGAATTAGAAGGAGCTACTGGATACAAAGAGTCACAGAGCGACATCGCCTTTTGACTTATGATGATAACTTTTTTGTTACACTATAAAAATACGGTTGGTAAATACTGACGTCAACTTCATCTTTTCCTTAGCTGATATCCAACAAACTCCGAGGAATTAGATATGCACATCTTAAAAAGTATTTAATGCACAACACTTGATTTAGGTCATGTTGGATGTAGGATGTTATATATTTGGATTTTAGTAAGGCTTTTGGCTGAGTGCTACTTAAGAGATTGTTGCTGAAGGATTTTGTGGTCGGAGGGCATCTTCTGGCGTGAATTGAGAAATATTTGTCTGGATAAAAATACAGAGTGAGAGTGGGTGAAAAATATTCGGGTTTCCAAACAGAGTTCCACAGGTATCGGTGTTGGGTTCATAAGTTTTGTTATCTATATCGCTGATCTTTCGTCTCTATTATAGTTAACTTGCCCCCTCTATGAAAATTATTCCGTTTTGTTGCGAGACCATGATGCATTACATCAAGATCTCAGAACAATATGTAAATAGAATAAAGATTGGCTCCTTGTCCTAAATATAGGCAAGCGTTTGGTGCTTTAATTTGGACAAAACTACCTTAGTTCAGCTACTTGATGAATTGAGGTGTCTTATCGGCTATTTGTGAGCAGATTGATTTAAGGATTACAATTACCCGTGACCTAACTTGTCCTACATATTACGGAAAATGCAGCAACGCTAAAAGGTTTGTGTTTTCCTTTCCTTCTGTTGATACGGCGCGCTGCTTATATAAGACCCATATGAGACCAACGAGTGACTTTGGATCTGCTGTTTAGTGTCCGGTGCTTACCCGGGAGAGAATTTTGATTGAATCTGTGCAAGGCTCTGCTATTAGAATTCCTTATGGGTCTCACCGAACATCTTATGGGGAATAATAGCGACCTTTAGTTTACCTATAATAAATTTACGATTAGTGCATGGTGATTTAATAACAACATGTAGAATCTTACATGGAACATTTTCTGTTGACTTAAATAATATATATGTAATAAATACTAACAATCTTCATCGTGGACATAATTTTAAAATTGCTCACCAAATGTACCATACAGCGGATAGACAAAACTGTTTGAGTAATCCTGTTTTCAGTAATTGGAGCTCATTGCCTTAGAGTGTTGTAGATTCCGCTAGAACCAACCATTTTAAAAAATAGTTTGGATAACGTTTACTTCACACGTTAAATCTTGACTAACTCTTTTCTTTTCTTTTCCACCTTATGCCTTGCTTAAATCTTATTTTCTTCTTGTCATAAAGCAACGAACATACATTATTTCGCGGTATTATACGCTGATGTTACAGATAGGCAGTTATTTTTTATGTAAAATTGTTACCCTTTTTACTTTTATTCATAAGTTTCGAATGTCCACTATTCCTTGTTTTAAATAAATAAATAAACAATGGTCACGGTTCTTAGTAAAGCTGGGTTTATCATAAAATATAATGTGTGTGTGTGTGTGTTACACATTGAAAAGAATAAAACTGCTTATTTTTTTCTTTTGCCGGTTTACTGCAAAGTAAAGGAGGCAAACTTAATTTGTCTCTGCAAATTTGGCGCCAGTCCAGATATCCTGTACAAATAATCAAGGGATGTAATCCATTTAAAACCAATTATTTATTGAATTGCTGGTAGACTGGATGACTTCCCTGTATCCCAAATTATACCCAAATTTACACTTTGAAGGTCCCGAGATATTTTTACAAAGCTTTCACTTCTACGAAACTGATCGCAAGTTATAAATGGCTTGTTAATTTGTTCGTTTGTCTATATAGCTGCGGTTTAATTGAACTGGTTTGTTTCCCTAATTAATTAAAACGGATTACGTACATGATCCAATAATATCACCTTAGGCGATTTAATTTCGTTTGTTTTTCAGTATAGACGGGAAACGGCACATACTGTTGATAATTGATTTTAAAAAGCTCAAGTGCTTAAGGGCTATTTCTTTGTAGAGATGCATTTAAGCAATCATACCGACGAGCTTAATGCCATTCTTTCAAAGAGTGGAATATCCGAAAGTCCAATGTTTCTGACACAAACGCAGTTAATTTGAGATGACAAAAGCTTATACGACACGTGATCTAGCTCTAATCTGTACAAGTTTTCCAGACAATAGAGACCTATAAAATGATGTGATACTTATTATATGCGCTGTATTCATACAGTATCACGTTAACGAGTTAGTATTAGTATTAGCACTAGTTTGTTAGTATATTAATTAGACATCGTGTCTTACATATAAATTTATGTTTATACATGTATTAAACATCATCTTAATGTAATTTTTGCAACAAATAGTTGCCAAAATTTTTATTAAGCTGTGACTTACTTAACTTTGTCCAAGTCCAGGAAAAAAAAAAGCCAATTATTTTGTATATTTTGTATTTGTTTTCTGTTACCAATTAGTAAATAGAACACCTGCATATTCTAATACTTTCGAACTTTATATAATATGTGGGTTTCAAAAATCTAACACAGTTTTTAACATCTAAGTTTGATAACTCAGCAACTGCAGGCACTTGAATGTGATAAATGCTGTATAGGTATGTAATTTTCCTTTCCCACAACAGAATCAACAAATTTACTGCAACCGATAGCGTTAGGGCTTATCTCAATAAATGTTAGGTCTGTGCTGAAATTAAGGTTTTCGTATATGCGAGTATATATATATATATATATATATATATATATATATATATATATATATATATATATATATATATATATATATATATATATATATATATATATATATATATATATATATATATATATATATATATATACTTATATATTAATAATTCAAATTATATTTTTGCACAAAGCCATGCAAGCTGTTGGGACACATTTTTTAAGATACTCAACTTAAATCTGAACTGTAAACACAACCTACTACGAATTCACAGACAGGTACAATTATCATTATTTTGCTTAGGGTTAGAGATATTCCATTACTCATGGAAAAGCAGCCGCTATGAATGCTTTTTTTTCATTTTCAATGAAACTGGTAGTGTTATTAAAATCCATCAAAATGATCAACCTCATCGAGTAGACCCACATCCTGAGGAGAACGATATATTGGCGGCAAATCGGGCAAATCCATGTATGAGTTTCAAAATATATCGTCTCAACTAAGTATTAGCAAGGATAAAATGAGAAGATGTTTTGTTCGTCACAAGTTTAAGCCCTATAAACCAAAAGTCTTACACATTTTTTTTCTCCTCCCTTAGGGCTCGTCCGCGATTTCGCCGCCCCGAAAGCACTGCAGCCTTTGGTTTATCGTGCATCCTACACACATTGAAAAAAGGTGATGATAATAAAAGATTGGACTATTGTTATTGTACCCAAGGTACCTTTTTAAATGACATTTTCCGAAGAAGATTAGGTTTACTGATAAGGTTAAATTCACCAGGAATGGGATTGTATCTTCTCAAAACTGTGGAAAATGGTCCAGAAATAATCCTCACTGGACTATAAACTGTAAAGATAAATATTTGCAGAAAGTCAAGGTCTGGTGTGGTATTTTAGGAGACCGAATAACCTGTTTTCTTTAATCAACCATCGAATGGTGATCGTTTACTTAATTTATTATAAATTATAAAATAAACTTATAATAATCTGGTGTATAACCAATGTAATGAAATTCAAAATAAACGGTTAATAATTTTGTGTAAAAGCAAAATAATGAAAAAATTGAAAATGCGAGTTTTGTCATAAAACTCGGTATGTGGAGTAAGAATACTATTCTAAACACCATTTTCAAAAAAATATTCTATATCTCTAACGCGAAGCAAAACATGGAGAATTGACTCTGTTTGTAAATTCGTATTAGGCTGTGTTTACAGTTCAGATTTCAGTTGAGTAACGTAAAAAAAAGTGACCCATCAACCTGCATGGCTGTGCAGAAATTCAAGTCTGTATTTCTAAAATAGTGAAAATATAGGGGTGTCGTCTGCATCTTAAATGCGACACACTATATATATATATATATATATATATATATATATATATATATATATATATATATATATATATATATATATATATATATATATATATATATATATATATATATATATTCATATATAGTCACATGTGTCTACGAGAATTCAGTTTATGAACTTTGTTACTTCTATGCTCAGAAGCCGGTTGTAAAGTGTATTGGTAAGAGCGAACACTTTGGTGTTATATTTCTGGATTTTCTATGGACAGTACAAACGGGCGAACTGCACATCGAATGAATTATTTGAGTATTGAGTTAGTGTTGGTGCATAATAAGTGAACATAGAGTATTAAGCGAATCAGTGTAGTGTGAATTAGTAGAGGCGAAAATAAACTATAGACATTTAGTAATAGAGATAAATCTTTTAGTTGGTGTGTTTATGGTTGGAAAATAGTTGGTTATAATAAATAATCAGTTTGATAGCTGTGTTTTGCTGGTCAACAAATCCAAAACCCCGAAGAACGTAACAACTGGGGTCAGAAGTGGGATTTTCAAGCTGCTAGCGGGCCTATTTTCCAGAATATTCGTTGGACAGCGTGGAAATTTCTATAATCTCTGAAAGATCAGTGTCAGCAGTAATTCGTAATTGGGTGTTTGAAACAGAGAAACTGTCCCAGCTTTAAGTACGTCTATGCCCAAGACACATAGCTCCACAGCCAGTATGGACAAGCAGCTATTAGAACTGATTGAATAAATGAAAGAAAAAGCCAGAAAAGAGATGAAGAAGCCAGAAAAATAGATGAAGAAATCCGAAAAAGACATGAAGAAGTGAAAGAAGAGCTGAGAAAAAGAGATGAAGTAATGAAAGAAGACCTGAAAAGAGGAAACGAAGAAACGAGAGAAACTGAGAAAAATGGACGAATAAGCAAAGGAAGGAATGAGAAGAAGAGATGAAGAAACAAAGAAAATACTGCAAGAACAAGCCAGCAGAATTGAAAATATTACTTCATGTGTGGATGAACGTACGAAGCAGGTAAAATACAGCATCTTCCGACAACTAGAAAGTGGAGTACGGGGTATAAGCGACGATGTACATGATAAGCTGGCGAGTGTGCAAGAGGTACAGTTGGAGGTACAAGAGAAAATGCAATCACTAGAAACGAAGTATGATACCCTAGTCAAAGGAAACACCAGACTCGAAGATAGCCACGTGGTAAGAATTAAGGTCCCCACATTTGATGGCTCAGTCTCATGGAATATTTATCTAGGCCAGTTCAAAGCCGCTGCTACAGCTAATTGTAGCTGTCAGAAGAGGTGCCTTAGATGTCCTTCTAAGAATTCCCAGGGAATAACAGTTTTGACAGCATTCCGTATTATCTAGAAATCAGACTCGGAGACCAGCATATACAATAGTTGTATCAAACTCGGCTCAAAAGCCGCTGTCAGAAATCAGGCGAAAGTCTGCAGCAATTCGAAGCCGACGTTGCCAGACTAACACGATCAGCCTACCCCCACAGTCCCGGTAAAATTTTTGACTCAGCTGTCACTATAAACGTTCATTGACGGCATCAGGGATACTGACAATCAACAGGCGCTGTGGATGGCGAGAGATAAAAATTTGAACGATGCATTGGCATATTCGCTAGAATTTGAAACTGCCAAGCAAGCTTCTGAAGGTAGTGTGAGAGTTCGCAGCCTCCTTGTCTAGGAGAAGGAAATAAAACTGAGTCATCCAAGGTCATGCAGCAACTAGAGAAGATATTAGAACAGACGAAGCCCACGCCTCATAAGGAGGCAACGCAAGCTCGTCGTGCAAATTCCATACGCTGTTGGAACTGTGACAAGGTGGGGCACATAACAAGTGAATGCCCGGATCCCAGATCATCATCAACTAAGGTACATAAAACTAAATGCAGCTAGATTTATGGGGCGAAAGCTGTCTGCCCACCACAGTGTCCCAAAAACGACAACTACTTCACTGGTCAACGATTCTGGCAACACACTCGTCGTAGACGGATACATCAGCGACAAGAATGCTCAAATGATTGTAGACACTGGCGTATCCAGAACGATTAACCGTCATGGTGTGGTATCAAGATGGCGGGTAAAAGAGTCAGAAAGAGTCTACAAAGTGACTGCAGATCGTGGCAAGCGGATTAATGTATTTGGGGAAACTGACGTCAAGCTACAAATTGGAGTTTGTTAGATCAAACAGAGAGTTCCTTTTTCTGCTATATATGACCCTAGTATACTTAATTTAGATGTTCTGCAAAGTCACTGTGTCAAGCTAGATCTCGAGAACAATTCGGTAACCTTGCAATTCTAAAAGTCACGGCCAAACATGCCATTGTGAGAGCCCAGAGTAAGAGTATTGTCCCAGCAAAGATTAGCTGGAGATATTTGGGGACAAGTGGTGGGCCTTGTAGAACCAGAAGACAATGATCCTTTTAAGAAAACTCTACTAGTCGGTAAAACTTTTGTTCAAGCAAAAGAACTGGCAGCTGGCAGAATAGCCAACCTTAAAGGATTTGATGAAAAGATTCCCAAAGGCTCCGAAATTGAAATATGCTTGCCGGTAACCATCATACGGCATTGCCACGACCAAGAAAAACCAGCTTCGTCCGTCCCGGATGAACCACTTCAGAAGCAGGCAGTGGCCTAGTATGCGATTGCGTTGAGATTGGGACATCTGCATCAATCAAGCAACCACCAAGAAGGGTACCATTGCCAAAACAGCACGAAGTTGACACCGTGCTAAGGGAAATGAAGCATGCACGAGTTATAGAACCATCGCAAAGCGCCTGGGCCTCTCCAGTAGTGTTAGTTAAAAAGAAAGGTGGCTCCATGAGGTTTTGTGTAGATTACCGCCTGTTAAATGATGTCACTAACAAATATAGCTATCCACTTCCCAGAATTGACGTTACACTTGATACACTGGGAGGCGCAAGATGGTTTTAGATATTGAACTTGAAAAGCGGCTACTGGAAAGTCGAGAATGAGCCCAAAGACAAAGAAAAGACCGCGATTACTTTTAGTAGTGGATTGTGGTAGCTCAATGTCATGACATTTGGATTGTCTAATGCTCTAGCCACGTTTGAACGTCTAATGGAGGTCTAAAGAGGTCTACATTGTAAGACATGCCTCATGTACCTAGATGTCGTTATTATCTTGGGAAATTCGTTCGAAGATCACATGAAGAATGTCGAACAAGTGTTTCAGAAACTACAGGAAGCCAATTTGAAATTAAATCCGAAGAAATGCTGCCTCTTTCAAAAAGCAGTCTAGTGTTTAGGCCACACTATCACCCCAGATGAAGTCAAAACCGACCCAGAGAAGACAGACTCTGTATTATAAACTGGGACATCCCCACCAATGTATATAAACTACGAAGTTTTCTGGGCCTCAGCACATATTACCGCCGTTTTGTAAGGAGATTTTCATGCATCTCGAAATCCTTCCATAAACTGACGGATTAAAAAACACCCTTCATTTGGACCAATGGTTGTAAAAGAGCATTTGAGACACTAAAACAAACTCTGCTCATTTTCATCTGCATTGGCATTGGAGGTGTTCTTCCCCAGGAACAGAGAAACCAACAGAAGGTTGTAGCGTATTTTAGCAAAGCCCTGTCCAAAGCAGAAAAGAACTATTGCGTTACGAGAAAATAACTTCCAGCCATTATCAAGACGTTGGAGCATTTTTACAGATATCTATATGGTCAAGAATTTCTCCCGAGAACCGACCACGCTTCCCTACGCTGGCTTCTTCAATTTAAATATCTAGAGGGACAGATGGCAAAGTGGCTTGAACGCCTTTAAGAATACTATTTTACCATCCAACACCGTCCTGGACGACAGCACGGTAATGCTGATGCCCTATCTAGGAATCCCTGCCCACCAAAATGCAAGGATTGTATCTCTGCCAAAAACAAAGAAGGGTTGAATCTGGAAGTCTGCAGGAGAAGAACGGTGAAACCAGTTAACCGATGGGACCTGCAGAGGTTAATGGAAGACCAAAAAGTCAAGTCAGTCTACAGAGCCTTTCCACGAAAGACCCGTTTGGTCCGAAGTCAGTGGTAAAAGCGTTGCCACCAAAAGTAGCTGCGCTCAGTGGAACTCTATTGAAATCAATGGTGAAATCAGAGGATGGAACCCGCATATTGAAGCAAATAGTCCTTCCGGGGCCAAGAGTTAGAGAGGTTATAGAGGAGATTCATGGCTTGGCAGATGGAGGCCACTTGTGGGTGGAAAAATTTTGGAGAAGGCCAGAGAAGGTTTTCATTAGTTAGGATGTAGAGCTGATGTAAAATAATGGTGCAAAACCTGCCAAGAGTGTGCTTCCAGAAAGGGGCCTCAATCAAAAACCAGGGGGCAAATGAAGCAGTACAACGTGGGAGCCCCACTCGAAAGAATTTCAATCGACATAGCTGGTCCTTTCTCTAGAACAGACGCAGGAAATCGCTATATACTTGTAGCTATGGATTACTGTAGCAAGTAGCCAGAAGTGTTTGCGGTCGCGAGTCAAGAGGCCACCACCGTTGTGAAAGTATTGGTGAATGAGTTTTTCTGCAGATTTGGCACACCGCTTGAGCTCTATTCTGAGAAAGGACGCAACTTCGAGTCGTCTGTATTTGAGAAGGTTTGTGAGCTGATGAGAATTAGAAAAACGAGAACTACACACGTGCAGCCTCAATTTGACGGAATGTTGGTAAGATTCAATGCTAAATTGGAGTCCTATTTAGGAATATTTCCCAATGAACACCAAACCGATTGGGATAGGCACATATTTCTGCTGGCATACCGCTCAGCCGTACATAAAACTACCGGATATACCCCAGCCAGCGTGGTTTTTAAGCGACAGTTAAGACTTTGTCCTGATCTCATATTTGGAAAACCCACAGATGGTTCACGTTCAACTAATGAATGCACCAAAGATTTTGAAAGAAGAATAGAAGCCATCCACTCTGCTGTGTCAGAATGCATATGCCAGTACAAAGCGACCGCATGAAGACCCGTTATGACGTGCGAGCTAAGTCAGAAGGTTTAAAAAAAGGAGATCCGGTGTGGTTCTACAAACCAGTACGACGCAAGGGACGGTTGTCGAAACTACATAAATTATGGGACGGTCTGTATAAGGTGATCAAAAGGATTAATGACCTTGTCTATCGCATTCAGAGGAGACCGAAGAGCAAGATAAGGTGGTCCTTATGCACAGACTTACGTCATACCAAGGAATGTCAGAATTCGACATAGAAGGTCGAATGTAAGAGGTAGGCCGTGTCACATCCGTCTATGGGAATTCAGTTTATGAATTTTGTTACTTCTATGGTCAGAGGCCGGTTGTAAAGTGTGTTGGTAACAGCAAACATTCTGGAATTATATTTCTAGAAGGAACTAGAAGTCACAGATTTAGAACAGTGCAGAATGTCTAGAATCACCATGGGCAGTATAAATGGGTGAGCCGCACACGGAGTGAGTCAGTTAAGGATTGAGTTAGTGTTGGTGCAGAATATGTGATCATAGAATATTAAGCGAATCAGTTAGTGTGAATTAGTAGAGGCGAAAATAAAATATAGACATTTAGTAATAAAGATAAATCTTTTAGTTGGTTTATTTATGGTTAGAAAATAGTTGGTTATAATAGAGATTAGCAGTTTAAAAACTTTGTCTTGTTAGTCAACAAATCCAGAACCCCGAAGAACGTAACACACACACACACACACACACACACACATATATATATATATATATATATATATATATATATATATATATATATATATATATATATATATATATATATATATATATATTGCAAATACACAAATCAATAATGCATTGTTACTGTCATATGAAGAATGAATATGCTAAAGCACTGTCAAATTTGTACATAAATATCACTAAATTTAATAAACATAAAGTAAAAACAACATATTATGCGGGTAAGTCTTCGCAGGTGCTTGCCATAAAATGTCAACAATAGTTTGACATACATGCTTTTTGGACCGAATAAGAAAATAACTTACTTTGTCAGGGATCATTTAACAAGCCTTGTTTAAAAACATATATTAAACGTTCAAAAACACATAATAAACAAAATGAAGACATCGAAGAAGTCACAGTTTTGGCTAATGTGGAAGCTTAGCCTACAAACTTCTATAGTCATTGAAAGGAACGTAGGGATTCCAAAAGCTAAAGTTCAAAAAATTGTAAAAATCACAAATACCACCCATCTAAATTTAGTCTTGTCCAGCAACTACACACTAAGGATGCTCAACGTCTGGTAGTCTTTTCCAGTTGGTATAGGAAAAGATATCATATGGTTAGAGATTTTGCAATGAATGTTATATGGTCAGATGAAGCTCATTTATGTAATTCTGGTATACTTAATAAGCACAATAGGAGATGCTGGTCCCAGGAAAACTAACACCAAATGTTACCCAGAGGACAGTGGGACAGCTTTGGTCTATATGTATCTTGCTTCTTATTAGGAACAGAGATACAATTTTATATATTTGAAGACAACTTACTAGCCAATGGCTAAGTTGAAATTTTAGAGACAGCTATACCTGAATTGCTCTATGGTGTTCCTTGAGCGCATATAAACAGAATTCGTTTTCAACAGGACGGGGCTCCTGCACACAATTTTCAAATAGCGATGTTATGGATGAAGAATAATTTTCCAAATCAATGCGTCGGACCGAACGGATCTATAAGATGACCCCCTAGGTACCCAGACTTGTCTATATTGTATTTATTTTTATGGTGATAGCTGGAGATACATTATAATAGTATTTGAGATTTAGGAAACTCAAAAAAGAAAGTTTTTGCTACTTAAAAAATCATTTGCTTAATTCCTTAAAAGGAATAAGAAAAGTATGCGAGGCATGCATACCACAAAATGAAAATAATTTTGAACAGTTCTTTTGATTTACTAGATTACTTTAGTGCCTTTGTTACGATTTTCAAAGTTGGTTTTTGCTGGTAGCCTTTTTGGATAATAATTATTTATAAATGGTGATTCATTCTGTCACATTAATCTAGGTGGGTAGCAATGTTTTGTGTAAACTAGCAATTGATAAATAGCTGTTATTAAATAATTTTCTCGATTTATTGTTAGCATATAGAAATAAATAAACCGCAACATTTTTTTTTGATGGCCTACCGCAAAGTTTTTATTGCGAATTATGAAAATTAGAATTTTTTTTCGTCGTTTATAAAAATAGACCAAAATAGACCCATATTGTTATACATTTTTGAGAAGCTTTTGAAAATGCAAATTAATTTATTGACAAATATTAAACATACAGTCTGTCCCATTAAAAAAACCAAACATTGGTCAATATTTGAGAAACAGTAATATTTAGAAAAACATACGAACTACGCCACTCGATTTGACGTAAAGGGTTCTGAAAGGATTCGTTTTACTTTTTTGCCAATGTGTCAGACAAATTAAACTCAAGGGGCACCTAAAAATGCAATATTTTAAACATCGCCCTGGAGCCCGGATACTACGGCGGCTATGACACTTTTGTTTGCGGTAGTAGCTCAGATTCGTGAAAACCGCAAGGGTCTATCATTACTAGTAACCGAGATACCCAGCAATTGCAATCAAAATGGAACACCTGTACCTACACACACACACACACACACACACACACACACACACACACACACACACACACACACACACACCATTACACACACAGTGAGTGCCAGTCTAACATAATTGTGTTTAGTGAAAAATTAATTAAAAATACATATAAACTTGAGCGTTTCTTATGTCTAGCAGAAAACACTTTTCAGCTTGAAATTTTATCAAATAGTAATGGCGATAAATTTTTTTAATGGAAATCCTAATGGTCTTAAGAAAAAATGTTATCCTGCCTTTTTGGATGTTGTTGTTTTTATGTTCAGAACGTTCTAAAAGATATCTCAGTATACAAATTTTTATAGGGTTAAGTGGAAGAAAATTGTAAAATTAACTTCGCCCTAATAAAGACCTTTTATTATTATTATTACATGCGACTTGAAAAAAATCCGCTAATACAATATACCTATTTTGACAAAGTCAAATAGGTACGAAAGCCATAACTTATACTACTTAAACTTCATTAAACCTATTTATTCAAAGACAAATATAATCAGGAATCTGTAAGCAAATTCTTGCACTGTTTCAATAATTCTCACTTCCTTGATAACTCCTGCGAGTCTACTTCGAAATATTACACTTTAGTCTCGAAGGAGTTGACTTGCGAATAATTGCAGCTCTGGTCTTAAATTGTATCCTCTATAACAAAAGCAAACAGAACAACTTCAATAAATTTTAAATCCAAATAGATTTTGTGCACTCCAGCAAACTAGTTCTGCAACAATAAGAGAATAACTGGACTTTATCTGGGGTAAATTGGTGCAACTGTGTAACCCGTGGATTAACTTAATATTTATACCTCTTTAACGAAGTCTGAAAGATAGTACAGATATTGCGATCTTACATTTACTCCGTGATGCAATTTTATCGAAATTATTGTGTCCCCAAAATCATTCAATTCTTTATGTAAAGGCTTCAGGTTAAATATAAACATCAGATATTATGATTTTAACTGTTTCTTCGTAAATTGTTTACTTATTCTAATTTCATGGTCAAAAGATAACAAGTTAATTTTTTTTAAATATTTTTTTATTTATTTTTTATGCATTTATTTGCGTGCGAAATGATACAACGTGCCTTACAAGAAAGC
Organism: Tillus elongatus; assembly: GCA_964006375.1. Lineage (NCBI taxonomy): Eukaryota > Metazoa > Arthropoda > Insecta > Coleoptera > Cleridae > Tillus > Tillus elongatus. The sequence continues at coordinate 36,382,768 of OZ023269.1, forward strand.
TATGCTACTAGATTGTATGTCCCCTGTGGGTCCGGGGATTAACTAAAAGAATAGGCCCATGGTAACTCCCTGCCTCTCGTACGAGGCGACTAATCGCAGTCAAGCAGGTGGTAGTGGAATTTTCCTTTACGTGATAGTAAAGGATTTCACCACATGCATCAATCAGTCCCAACGGACGTTTTAGGTTCTGGTGTATGTGTCGGTTTCCTTTATAAGCAAAAATGATGATGGATTCTCCTTGTACAATATATTCCGGAGGTAAAATACCCCTCCATTTGGATCTCCGGGTGAGGGGTGTACAGGAGGCGCCAGCATCAAGATTTAACATATCCTTTTCGAATATATGTGGCCTAAATTCTAACCTAAACTCCGTCTACCATTTCTTCCAGGCTAATAGGCCCCAACTCATCTTTCTCACCGAAACCCAAATCAGTGCCAAAACAGCCACTAATCACCTTAATTGTCCGGGGTATGAGCTCCTTACTTTCTTTAGATTGCATGGAGGCGTGTGCGCATACGTCCGTAGCAATCTACCCTGCACCAGACTCGCCAATTTAGAAGCGGGAAGAAAAGACATACTATAAATAAAACTCTCTCTAAGGGCTGCAACTAACTTTGTCTGTTGCATTTACCAGTCACCTTCTGACAACAACTTTGTCCAGCTCTTTGACTGCCTTTCTGAAAAAACCGACCATCTGATTTCTGAATGTACTTCCCCCGAGGTCACGATTCTTGGTGACTTCAATGTCTATAATACAGAATGGCTAGGATCTTAAAAACCCGATCCACAAGGGAGAGCAGTGGAGGCCTTTGCAGTCAGAAATTCTTTAGCCAATATGGTTCAGTAACCTACTTACTTTCTTCGCATCCCAACACGCAGCTCAAATTCCTTGGATCTCCTTCTTACTACAAAACCTGAATGCTATAAGATATCAGTCACCCCCCCCCCCCCACCCCCTTGGTCGCTCAGACTACGGCATGGCCACTGCTTCCTGCGCAATGCAACCCGAGGTCACAGAGTCGTCACGTATCGTTTGGCACTACAACTCAGCGAACCGGGACGAAATGCGGGATTACTGTTCCTAAATTCCATGGGCGTCTGTTCGCGTCTCTCATCCTGACCCCTCTGATATCTCACAAAACGTCACCGAAATTATCCACGATGACATGAAATTATTTATTCCACGTACACAGAAAACCTTTTCAGCCACTCAAAAGCACTGGTTCTTTAAATGCTGTGACCACGCCAGACTTGGAAGAGTCACAAAACGCTTCCACACAATCCCAGTCAACGACGCAAGAAACCCCTATGACCGCATTCTTTCTGAGGCAAAAAACTCGTTTAATAACCACACCAAAACAAAGCCAGCCCTCTTAAGTTTCAATGGCAGCAAGCCCTTCTGGACTCTTGCTAAATCTATTGGGAATAATTTCTGCAAGAGCACGTTCACACTCTTGTCTCAGGGGATGAAATTGTTTCTACCGCCCTGGGCAGGGCGGAACTTCTTGCCTCGTTGTTCGCCGGCAATTCCACTCGCAACCCACCTCCAAATGTTCAACCACCAACATTCCCCAATGTCGCGCATAAAATGACGGATATCATTTTCAAAACGATAAAGGTACGAAATATGCTCTCTTCTCTTAATACCAGGAAAGCCTCTGGCCGTGACGAGATCGCAGCAATTGTTCTCGAAAAATGCGCACCAGAACGTTTTCCTGTCCTGACTTGTATGTTTCAGACATCTTACAATAGAGGCACGTCCTCAACAAAAATTCCAAAACGCTTCCTAGCAACTACAGGCCTATTTCTCTCCTTTCAGTCGTCTCTAAAGTGATGGAAAAGTATATAAACACCGAATTACTAAAATTTCTTGAAAAACACAGTCTAATCCACGACATGCAGTATGGATTCCATCAGCGCAGATCAACTGCTGACCTCCTTTCCTTTGTCACCCATTCTTGGAACAAGTCTATGTAACTACACGGTGCATCCCAGATTGTCGCTCTAGACATATCCAAAGCATTCGACCAGGTCTGGCACGCAGCGCTGCCTAATAAACTTGCGGCCTATGGCCTACCACCAAAACACTGTACCTGGAGAGCAAATTTCCTCTCCAACCGGAGCATTTCTGTTGTCGTGGATGGCCATTCCTCTAATCTGTATCCAATTAATGCAGGAGTTCTCAAGGTTCACATTTAGCCCCTACTTTGTTTCTTCTCCACATCAATGACCTCCTTTCTAGCACATCCAACCCAGTTTACAGTTACGCGGACGACAGCACTAAAATATACAATATTCTAAACATGTCTGTTTAGCCCAATTAGATGAGGATCGCAGACTAATGGAGGCTTCTGTCTCCGTGGATCTGCAAAAAATATTATACTGGGGAAGTATACATATTGTACAATTCAACCCCACCAAATCTAAGTCTTGCTTTCCTTCTCATAAGAGATACACCAGCCCAAGACCCATCACAATGAACAACCAAGTTATTCAAAGTAATGAGTCCTTTTCACCTGTTGGCATTTCTAATCTCTATACCTTATATACTTCACCAATAAGGCCACACCTCGAATACTGCTCCCACATCTGCGGTGCCTCGATATCCTGGACTCAATTCAGAAGAGAGCTATACGTCTCATCGGTGACACTACCCTCACCCAAAGGCTGCCATCCCTTGCCCACCGATGTGCCGTTGGTGACCTCTCTCTCTCTTTCATAGATATCTGCAGGGGCACTGTTCAGAGGAGCTTTCTTCCATAGTTCTTCCACCTACTGCCCCCAACAGATCTACCAGCGGAACATATATATATATATATATATATATATATATATATATATATATATATATATATATATATATATATATATATATATATATATATATATATATATATATATATATATATATATATATATATATATATATATATATATATATATATATATTATAATGATGTAGAAAATGTGCTATAAATACACAGGGTGTCAGTTTTAGAAATATCTACTTTTTTATCTAATATTGCAAATCTGCGAGACCAGTCGATTGAATTATCGAGGGGAAAATTTTATAAAAATTTTCAAAAAAATTATATATTCTGGGTGTCTCTTTTAAATGAAACTCTCTCTTTCTATATATATATATATATATATATATATATATATATATATATATATATATATATATATATATATATATATATATATATATTTATATATGTATAAATGGTTCATAAACAGATCCCTGTGGGACACCACATCTAATAACCTGACTATCATTTAAGACGCCGCCAACACTTGTACGCTGTTTCCTGTTATGCAAATAGCTTTCCATTAAGGTTAAAAGATGCCACCTGAAACCCAGCGATTTAAACCTTTGACAAAGAGCCTCATGTCCGTGAACCTTTTTAGCAGATAAGCGTTTATTCGAGAGTGGTAGTAGATAATGTATCAGTTACCATAGGCCAATATATCTATTGGATATTGTAGCAAAAATGATATAAACAGTTATCGCCATTCGAATCAAAGCTTATCTCTCAAAGAGCAATATAAAGGTAAAGGTAAGATGCTTACAGGCAATTAGGCAATTGCTGACCCTTTTTGCTCATCTAAACTAACCTACCCTCCACCTTGAGCTCGATCTCAACGACGACAGTGATTTTGAAAAATCATCCGCCGCCGGTGAGTCTCGAACCGTCGACCCCCGTGTCCGTATTGGAAAGTCTGAATCGACTTTCCCGCACGGCCACGGAGGCGCTTAAAGAGCATTCGAATCAAAGCTTATCTCTCAAAGAGCAATATAAAGGTAAAGGTAAGATGCTTACTGGCAATTAGGCAATTGCTGACCCTTTTTGCTCATCTAAACTAACCTACCCTCCACCTTGAGCTCGATCTCAACGACGATAGTGATTTTGAAAAATCATCCGCTGCCGGTGAGTCTCGAACCGTCGACCCCCGTGTCCGTATTGGAAAGTCTGAATCGACTTTCCCGCACGGCCACGGAGGCGCTTAAAGAGCAATATACTCTCTGGATTTAATTTGACTTTAGAGAAGGAAGGTTAACCCAGGATGTTATGTCAAAGCTAGTGGAATATTTTTGTGAATCCGCTGATACGTCTGAGCTGACCTGGTGGTCGTGGCTAATATATCTAGAGCAAACGTGAGGTTCTTTGTCAAACGTTTGAATCGGTGGGTTTCAGGTGACTTCCTTTGACCTTAGTGAAAATCTATTTGTATAACAGACAACAATGTACAAGTATTGGCGGCGTCTTTAGTGATAGCCAGGTTATTAGATGTGGTGTCCCACAGGGATCTCTTTTTGAACCATTTTTATTCAACATATATAATATGTGATTTGTGTGACGGGTTGAAACACTGTATAGATCATTATCTTTGCTGATGATGCGGCCATATTCTTTACTGCAAAAACTGGGGTGATATGAGAATTGAGACTGACTTTGGGATAATGAGTGTGTAGAATATTTCAACAGTAAAAATATCAGTCAACTATAAAAAGATTAAATAAATACAGTTATCGAGTTATAGAACTGAAGAGACTGGCCCGCTTGTCCATCAGGATTTTGCTGTTTGTGGAGTCAATACCATCTCGGTATTACTGTGGACATACCTGTACTGGGATACACATACTGCAGATTTGATAAACATATTAAGAGGGCTCATTGGTAAAATGTGACTGTTCAAAAAATTACTCAACACACAGTCCTTTAGAAGAATGTTGTCTGCTCTGGTGATGTCTACTTCCATATACAAAGCTATTAATTAGGTTCAATATAAAAGACAGAGGTTGGACATTGTGACTGGAAACTGAGAAAAACCGCTGAATGATCCCAAAAACCACAAAAATAAATAAAGAGAGTTATGCGCTAAATAGGTATTTCCAATTTAGCGACAGGTACTGATGAAGACAACTTCATTGTCGAAACACGTATCTGGCACATAACACTCTGTTATGGTTTTTGTGGTTTTGGGGGTGATTCCGCTTTTTGTTTTTGTTCAGTAGGTGAATGGTGGAATAAAAAGGCAAACAATTTGAAAAAATTGATGTGTGTGTGTGTGTGTGTGTTTGAGAGAGGGGGTGAGAGAGAGAGACAGCGGGAGAAAGAGAGGAGAAGAGAGGATAGAGGTTATGCGGGTGTATAGGATTGTGAAAGTGTGTAGGTAGCTCTCTGTGTGTAGGTGTATATGGTAGTAATTTCCTTTTGTTGCTATGTGCAACCATCTATAAGGTAGGCAAGTCTAAACTAAAGTTTACCGACACACTATCTCTGACATTATTGGTTACCTTATTATTTGCTGATTGTGTAAGAATGGGGCAAACGGAAAGCTGTGTAAAAATTGTTAATGTTAATATTGATATTTGTTTGTAAAAATCAGATTATATCTTATCAGCAAATAAATTATTATATTAAGTTCATAAACTGTATCCATCTATCTGTCTACGAAATAGTTAAAACGTAATGTGAGTAGAATTTCTATTACAAAATAACAAATAATTTTCAAGGTATTTCGTGTTTAAGATAGAATGCTTTTACTATTTTTAAACATCTGTGAATCTGCGCTAAACTACAACAATATTTAAATTGACAAATTGATTTAGTTATTTCGTATCTGATGTCTGCCCCAACAAAACAAGGTAAAATAAAAATTAAAAGTACGTAAGATCTCTGATTTTCTTTAGGTGAAACATTTTACATCCATTAAGATCTAAGAAAACTGAGAAATACTTTAGAGACTTCTCTGTGATATTAAATATGTAGGATTTGAGTTTTAATTACAGCTTCCTTTTCGTTGCTGCTGACACTTGAAAGTATATAACTGGGTATAAAAGAAAACTTAACGACCTTATAAAATGAGCTACACTAATTTTTATACCGTGTTAAATAATGCCCATTTATTTTACTTATGAAAGTGTTGGCTCATTTTTAACGCTTTCATTACTTTCGCGTTGCTGGGTAACATTCATAATGAATATCTTCCAAAGTCTTACTAAGTGTGATTAATATGTGTATTTATTTCAAACATTCATCATTATTTTTTGTTTGCTTATGAAAATTGTTAACAAAAGGCTAGTGACCCGTTGCCGTTTTGCGCAGGAGTAATTTTGTATATCAACCACCACATGTTTTAATTGAATTCTTTTTAATTACACCAGTTTTAAATGGGTTTTTGGGGTCACTGGTGTTTTGAAGAATAGCAATATTTATAATTTTTTTTAACCAAAGTCTAGTGAGTATTCAATTAATTTTGCCGATACCAGATGACAATGCGTTATACTTTATTTAAGAAAACAAAGATGAAGGAAACTTTAACAAGTTCATTTTACTTCATACCATGTAGCTTTAAAACTTTAAGCCTGTACTTATAGTTATTTACATTCTGTAAAGCTATGGCCGTTCGCAACTCAGCGAAGGTTATTATCGACAAATCTAAATAATTTTTATCGTTATAACAGTAACATTTAAAACTCTAAATGTCTATGGACAATAAAATTGACTTAGGCTTGCGACGTCATTGCTAACATAAACGTAAATAAATCCAGTGTACTTTATGACCAGCTCGTTTACTCAGCAGCTTCTTCAGATGCAGACCGGTGAAGGCGTGGAGATACCAATCATTGGCACTTAAAATCATCTTATACTACCTATTGTTACCTTTTACTTACAAATAAATTATCCTACTGTACCGTAACTTTCTACTCACGGCATTATATGGTCTCTAAGTATGAATACATGGTGAAATCACAGAGTAACGAGTGTCGCACATGACAAATTTTGCGTTTTAAAATTTATTTTTGGTAACTAAAATTTGAATTTTTATATTTTCATGTATATATATATATATATATATATATATATATATATATATATATATATATATATATATATATATATATATATATATATATATATATATTAGTGCATTAACTGCAAAACTATATGACATATTTTGATGAAATGGGGCATGTGCCTTTTTTGCAATAACTTGGACAAGTTTGTTAGCCACCCTAACCGTAGTAACCTTTCCGGAATAATTCAAGTATATCTTTAAAAGAGTTTTTATGTCTTAAAAAATTATACTATTTTACTAAAATATAATACATAAATTGCTTTTATAGAGGCATATTCAATTTCAGGTTTCTAGCTTTATGAAAAATTGAGTTATATGCTTAAAAATATCTTTGCCCCTCCAAGGCTCCAAAAAGCACAAAACTAACTTTGTTGTGATTAACACAATATATTTAGTTTGATTGGCAGATACATATTCTTTAAGTTGAGTGATCGAAAAATACCGAAACAATAAAATTAATTTTTCTTACAAAAAAAAAACTCAAGAGGCTACGTACATTGGGTATTGTTACTCCATCGTCTGCTTGTTATATACAGAATGCACGAATAGTATTGCACCAAACGGGAGTATGCACATAGGTTTTGTAATTTGGATTTTATATTTGGTGGGGTTAAATTATACATAAATACCTATATTTTGATATAACTTGTTTTGTTTTGTGCGACTGCTGTTTGTCAGAGGCAGCGATATTTAATATTTAAAATGGCAACCTAGGTTTAATTTGGAGTCATTTGGCAGGTAACTGATTTAGAAATACAATACGGTATAGAGTAAGGTTGTTTATTCTAAAAAAGCGGAGAAATCTAAAAAAAAGTAAACTAAAAGTGAATAGTGAATATAATAGATTTTCATTTCGTATAAATTGACAAGCACACATCAAAATTTGTTGTCAAATATTATATTTGTATTTTCTGGCTAACAAAATTATAAATGGAGAAGTTTTATATATTTAAAATAGAGAGTGAATAATGTGGATATGGCAGAAATATTGGTGGAAAGGATAACTGTGTTTTTCTAATTAATTTCCTTAAGAAAATTTTAATGTGACAGTTTCAAATACTTTTGTCGTTATTACCTATTGGACATTTATATTGAAATTGTATTAATCACATGCACAAGCAAAGCTTCTATGTATAATACATTGTATGATTCCTTTGCCAAATAAAAATTACTATTACTATTATCATAAATTTCACTTATCTAATTGAAGAAAACCACAATACCTGATCAAATTGTTGTCCACTCACTTATTGACAATTGTGTGTTTGCTTTAGCGTCGGCCTATTTTAGCGACTATGGCTATTCGCCGACGCCAGCGAGGAGTTTCACTTCACTGTCTTGGAAATTTTGTCAAACCCCTGCCTTTTCGTAGGGAGGGTAGAAATATTTAACGTGCATAATATCGCATGGACACAAGGACCGACATCTTTACGCCACCTCCGAAGGGCAGAACGTGCAGACATTCAACTCGCTCAAATACAATGCCAGAACCTCGGCTGATGTTGATTAATTACAGTATGTACTAAAAAAGTGAAAAGGGAACCCTGGGAATCGAACCCGGTACACTTCGGTTCAGAGGTACACGTTCTTACCCTGGACCACCAAGGCTCTCTTACTGACAATATCTAAGCCAAAACGCTCAATGCGTTCTGCAAATATGCCAGAGAAATTTTTGAGATCGCAGTTACAATTCGACCTTGTAATTTGTTTATTGCTGCTGACTTATGATACACAACACCTTTCAAATATCCCCAAAAGAAAAAGTCTGGACGCAACAAGTACATTATGGTAGTGGATTTTCATAGAAGTGATCTGACACCAAATATTTTTTTATAACTTTTTTACTTGTAACATGCCAAATTTGGTTACCATATATTTTCTATTTTTTAATATAAACATTTTTTCTGAAAGAAAACCAAAAATTTTCCCGGTAAACCTGGTTACATTTTCCTGGCTAACGAACATATCCAAGCCATTTACAAAGGGAAGGCACGTGCCAGATTTTATCAAAATCGGACTATTGTTTTTTGAGTTATCGGTGTGATACATATATGATACATACATACATATATATATATATATATATATATATATATATATATATATATATATATATATATATATATATATATATATATATATATATATATATATATATATATATATATATATATATATATATATATATATATATATATATATATATATATGGGTTCTAGGGGTCCTAGTTCGTGCTCATTTGAAGAAATTTTTCAAAATTCAAAAGACGAGATTTTCCCATTTGTGATTTTTTGCTAGGAAAAGTCTCTAAAATTATGTCATGCCTAGAAGCTTAGGAGGCCATTCATTTACACCCTTTCGTCCAGTCCATTGTCCTGGAAAATTGTGATCTAAGAATACACAAACTTGCTGACCGAAATGAAGTGGAGCACCATCATGTTGATACCAGACATCTTGGTGCACGGCTTGCGGTTTTTAGTGAATTTACTTTTAAAAAAAAGATCACTAATAAGGAGATCCCGACTTTTGTATTTTGGAAAAATTTCTTCAAATGAACGCTAGCTAGGCCCCCTAGAACCCATATGAAGGGTCAGTTTCAACTTTTATATGGAAATAACAAAAAAGGACAACTAAATTTGGTACGCGTGTTTGCATTACTAGGAGTAAGCCACGTACCAAAATTTAGATCAGTAAGTTTAAAGATAAAAAAAGTTATGGGCAGTTAAAAAAATAATTGGAGTTTTCCTTGAAATGTCAAAGTCGCGATTTGAAACGTCAAAATTCGTAACGTTTAGGCAACGAACCTGGAACAAATACCGAATATGTAAAGAAAATGTCACAAGAAGAGTGTTCTGTAAACCCTTAAGTTTTAGATTCAACCGTCATTGTTCTTCGTTTTACCAAAATGTTTACAGAAAATTCATTTCAAATAAACCCTTTCTCTGGTGCTTTGGCTGTAGGTTTAGTAAGTTTATAGCTTAACGGTCTATAATTTTTAGCTAATTGTCATAGAACAAATTCTAGGCTCCTAGAATCCATAGCCGGGTTTAGTTTCAGTTTTTATCTGTTTACATATATACAGGGTGACGCATTTCTACGGCAAAGCTCAATATAATTGTTGTTATACAAGATACGAGAAAAAGTTGTATATGTTAATTACAAGTTGTCTTGAGATGCATGTTACAAAATTATTTTGACAATCACAAGGTGGCCCATAAGTCGTTGGTAATACCTACATTTTTTTTTCGAACACTCTTATATTATTGCATTTTGGCATTTTTTTACAAGATATGATGCGTTTGTAAGAACACAAATCGAGACGCAGTAAGTGCATTTTGGTAGAAAATGTTTATGAAATGCTTCAAATTTCAATAACTCAATTTTCTATTAACCTAAGATTTGTTGGCTAGAAAACCAATTATCTCAAAATATTTTGAATTTGTTTTCGGAAAATGTTTGTACATTTTCAAGCAATAAGTTATTTTGATAAAATATGGTACATTGTTTCTATTATATAAGGTATACCGATAAACAGATTAATGCTTGCTTGCGTTAGAGAGACATATTTGCTATTAGAAATATTTTTATGAAAAATCACTCCCATAGCGCACCTGCTGCGTCCAGACTTTTAAGATTTGGTTTTTTCTCTTTTTTTTGTACAGTTTGATTTTCTAATAGTCCCGAGTAATACACAGATGTTATAACACTCTTTATAAAAAAGGACCGATGGGTCTACGTCCAATATTACACACCCAAGAGTAAGTTTTTCAGGAGGTTGAAATGGGGATTGGTAGGGTGCAAGTATATACAGTGATGCCTGTTTACAGAATGACTAAATGTAAATGAGGCTTCGTCCACAAAAACAATGTTTCTTACAAACTTCGATCAGGTTTGGTTTTTTCCGTCATAATTTCTGCTATTTCGATAAAAGAACTGTACTTATTATAGGTATATAAGTATTGCAATTAAATAATCTTGACTTGAAATTTAAATGCATATGTACCTTATTGCCAAATATCATTAGTGCTACTTATTTTAAATTGTTGGTGCATTACATCTTTTACTTTAACATAATGTTTTACCATAATCGGACGTAAAGAAAAATGTCCGAACTCTTTATGATTTAACCAGCGGTGTCATAAATTTGTTACTGCAATTTATATTTTCAACATTCTGCAGCATTGAGTCATGGATGTTCAGAGATGAAGGATTATATGTTTGCTCTGACCTAATTCAATATTTATTTCTCTGCAATTTTATGAGATGTCGTTTATTATTTACATCCCATGTCTGCAGTTTAAGCGATGATGCAGCTTGCGCTTACACATTATATCTTATACTTCCGCAAATATTGTTTACTTGTATACTAGATGACACAAAAACAAATCACTTTTTAGATATGTGTTTGGTACTTGATAATATTGCCCTCGCACTCTAAAACAGTTTCTAATTGTGGTTTGCTTATTTGCTTTAAGTAATAGGAAACTAAACTTTTAGGTCAAAGGTAACAACAGCAAGATTATTTACATAATCGTTGAACATATCTGATTTGTGAGCCAAATTATAGGGGCATGCCTCTGCTGCAGAGTGTCACTTTTACAACTTTTCACCCTTAATATTCCTGCCTTGGCATGTAATGTTTAAATCACGCTAAAGAGATCAATTATATTATTGAGTAAGAAAGTTTTAAGGGGTACATACGCAACCCATATGTCAAAAGTGGGCGTTGCCAATATAACCTTAACAGGGACGGAGGGTCGAGTATCGCCGCACATGAATGCTCGCTGAATTACCTTTGCAAACGTAATTTTTTCTTGGATATGTAGTTTCTGAAAAATGGCCCCTTGCCCGTAGGTGTACCAGAAAATACCTATGTTCACTAGGAGCGATAAAAATTTATGCCGTGTGATCTAAAGCGCTAAGTAATGAGTGACCCGAGGTTGTGGTAATTGCGTAAAAATCTATATTATGAAAATGCGGAGATCAATAACAACAAGATTAAAAGGACATAGCTTATATCATATTCAATAAAACATGAAAATTTAGCGTCGCCAAACATATGATTGACTCGGGATATAAGGTAGGCAATAGTGACCTTATGTTATTGAAAGTAACCACGGATTATTGCAAGTTAGATGCGTTCGAAAGTTCATAAATCCTGAAAGTGAATCCACAAAACTTAATGAACCCAGACATGGGTTGAGTCAATTCAACATTTTTTGAAATAGTACGAAATAATCCATGGTTGCTTTCATGGTCGACACAAGAACCGGTTAGGCGTATCCACTGATACAACAATAGTCCTTGGATTACGTCACCTGGTGTTACGTCATCCGGTTTTGCATTATTCAGCACTGGGGCTTCCGAAATTGCATCATTATTGCAAGTTACATGCGTTGGAAAGTTCAGAAATCCTGAAAGTAAATCTACAAAACTTAATGAACCCAGACATGGATCCAGTCAATTCAACACTTTTTGAAATAGCACGAAATAATCCATGGTTGTTTTCAGGATCGACACAATAACCGGTTCGGCGTATCCACTGATACAACAAGAGTCCTTGGATTACCTCACGTGGTGTTACGTCATCCGGTGTTGCATTATTTAGTACTGGGGCTTCCGATATTGCATCTTGCAGCGTTGCACCATCCGGCATTGCATCACCTGTATTGTATTATCCGGTCTTGTATAATTTGGTATTGCATGACTGGTAATATATTATTTTTGTGTAGATCGTTTAAGGATATAAGTAGCATTATTTTACCATTGAGACAGCCACTGATAAAGAGAACTTTGCTGTCGAAATACGTATCTAGCGCATAACTCGCTGTTATTATTTTGTGTTTTTTGGTGCGATCCTGCTTTTTGTTTCAAAGAGTGAAATGTTTACAATACAGATTAAATCGAGATTATTTTCTCACCTTTTGAATAATACGGCTCGTGCACTATATTTTATTATTTTTATCACCACACTGTTACTTAATTTACGCACCTGTTAGCTGCTTTTTTATTTCGCTTGAAACTAAACTACCAGTAGAATGGTAGTGGCATTAAGAAATAGTAAATTGGACTGGACGGAAGTGTCCAAATGAATGCCCTCCTAGGCTTCTAGACATGACTTCCATTTATTTTTTTCTTTTGGGGATATTTGAAAGGTGTTTTCTATCGTAATAGGCCAACAGCATTAAACAAATTAGAAGGTCGAATTAGAATTGCGATCGCAAAACTTTTCCGGCCTATTCGCAGAATGCATTGAGCGCTTTGCCTTAGATATTGTCAATAAAATAGCCTCGATGGTCCAGGGGTAAGAACGTGTGCCTGTGAACACAAGGGTACTGGGTTCGTTCCCAGAGTTCCCCTTTAAAGTTTTCAGTACATACTGTAAAATTGACATCAACCGAGGTTGTATTATTTTATTTGAGCAAGTTAAATGTCTGCACCTTCCATCCTTCAGAGGGTGCGTAAAGTCATCGGTCCCGTATCCATGCAATGTTGGGCACGTTAAAGGTCCCAAGCCTTCTTCCAGAAAGGCAGGAGTTGGGCAAAACTTCCAGGATAGTGAGGTGAAACTTCTCCCTAGCATCGGTGATTGGCCATAGTCGCGGAAATATACCGATATTAAAGAAACAAACACACACACACATAACCTTATTAATTTATTCACGCCCCTGTTAGATGTATTTATATTTTCCGTCAAGCTAAACTACGAGCAGCATGGCAGTGCAATTAAGAAAATGTATTAAATGAGTTACTCAAAATATTTTTCATCATGTTCTACGTCATAATAAAATAAAATAAAGTATTTTTTTCAACGTTTCGCTATTACCCAGAACTATTCCTTATAGGGGTGATCTGCGCGCTGCTTTTCGCCTTTAAAGTTCACTTATACCACATTTTGTAAATAACAGAATATTTAAGAAGCTTAAGTTTGGCGCGACCATGTGTAATTGACAAAAGTTTACATTGTTCATTTTTGGTTGCACAGTTTTACCTCACAGATAACACATTACATAAAATTAACACCTTAACCTGAAATGGGCATTATTCGTGTAACCAGCGTTTAAATATAAATCAGTTCATTCAGTCGTCCTTCCCGACTTCTGAATTTTGAAAACATTTCTTCAAATGAGCCTGAACTAGGCCCCCTAGAACCCATACCCAGGGTCAGTTTCAATTTATATATATATATATATATATATATATATATATATATATATATATATATATATATATATATATATGCGTGTGTGTGTGTGAGTGTTTGTGTGTATCACACCCATAACTCAAAATATAATGTGCCGATTTTCTGAGTACCTTCCTTTTGCAAGTGGCTTGGATAAGTTCGTTATCCAGGAAAATTGGCCCAGGTTTTCCCGGAAAATTTTGTGTTTTCTTTCGAAGACAATTATATCTCCGGAAATAACAAAGTAAGGACAACCAAATTTGGCACGCGGGTTTGTATCATAACAAGTGAAATATATATTATAAAAGTGAATCATGTCCCAAAATTTAGGCCTGTAAGTTTAAAGAGTGTTGGAGTTTTCCTAAAAACGACAAGGTTGCGATTTGAAACCTCACAATTGGCAACATTTAGGAAAAGAACCTGAAAAGAATATGGATTATGTAAAGAAAAATTCTCAGGAAGAGTGTTCTGCACACCCTTAAGTTTCAGCCTCAACCGTCATTGTCCTTTATTTTACTAAAATATTTCCAGAAATTTCATTTCAAATAGACTCTTTCTCTGATGCTTTGGCGATAGGTTTAGTTAAGTTTATTGTTTAACGGTCTACAATTTTGAGCTAATTTTCGTAGAAAAAAATCGTTAATGAGGAGACCGCTAGTTTTGAATTCCAAAAGATTTCTTCAAGTGAGCACTAGTACGCCTAGAATCCATATTCGGATTTAGTTTCAGTTTTAATCTGTTTACATATATACAGGGTGAGGCATTTCTAGGTTAAAGCTAAATATAATTGTTATTATACAAGATACGAGAAAAAGTTGTATCCGTTAATTATAGGGTGTGTTGAGCTGCATATTACAAAATCATTTTGACAGTCACAGGCTAGCCCATAAGTCGTTGGTGATCTCTACATTTTTTTCGAACATCTTTATACCATTGCATTTTAAGTTTATTTTCGGAAAATGGTTGTACGTTTTCAAAAATAAGTTAGTTGAATAAAATATGGTACATTCTTTCTACTATATAAGTTATACCGCTAACCAGATTGATGTCTGCTTGCATATTTGCTATTAAAAACACGTTTATGAAAATTCACTTCCATAACGCACTTGCTGCGTCCAGACTTTTTGTAATTCTGTATTATTTATCTGGCAGCTATCCGACTATGTGTCATCATTTTTGTTGCTTTAATATTTCGATTTATTTTATTTGATTGTAAAAAGCAATCAGTTAATTTTGGAAGATGTTATTGAGAGATATAAAAACTTTGAGAAATTGAGTATGGCTTACGGATTCTAGATTCAATAATGGATCAAGTAAAATTTAGAAATCGTGTATATCGAAGTTTCTTTTCCCGGTGGCATTTATTAAAGTTTGGATATATTATTCTGGAGCAATCCAACAAATTTGGAATCTGGAACAACACACGTGTACAACTTATCTGTTAATGTTGCACTTTATAATCCGGTTCCATAAATACTACTGATACTACCCTTTTCCAACTGTGAATTTATTTTCATAATTCATGACAATATAATAGATTATATTATACTCTGGCAAACTGGGCATTTGGCATGTGTTATTGCAACGACGCTCATATAAATCTATTAAGCACTTTGTCCTACTTTATATCTATTATTAAAGTCTACAGCCAAGGCAGGGCGCTTTTTTGTGTAGCTTGCACCTTTCATAGGAGGTACAGAATTGTGTTCCCTACTGGGATTTTTGCCCATGGGGCAAGTCCACAATAAATATCTCATCTGCTGGAGCTTTTCATATTGCTACCTAAAGAGCTGTTTATACACCCTTGTTGCTCACGCTTAATATGGTCAACTGTCCTCCAGCATTTCCCGCTTCTTCTTTTGGAGGTATACGGTGCACATATTGAACAAAGGTATCTGATTTTCCTCGGGTGCGCTACCACGTTCGTTTTTTCATGGATGGGGCAAAAGGACAGCTATTGTTACATGAAGCATACGCCACCACCAAGTTTTATAGCATATGCGCCCAATTTATCGACATGAATCTTAGGTTATTTCGAAAGAATTCCCTCAAGTCCCTTTGTGATGGATTCTGGAGGAGACTTTAGTCTTTCCAAATTTGATGGCAACTGGAAAGCCGCCTTAAATACACTATCCTGCAGATGTGCCCTCATGCCTTGTGTAGTGGATATTTCTTCTATTTTGCGGCTTTCACTTCCTTTTACACTAAGCGGTGTGGATACCTCCCGAAGTAGTCCCCAAAGGGTTTCTTATCTGTCTCTTTGTCCATCACCTGGTTTTTTTCCTTAGATACTTTTTTTCTTAGATTTCTTTTGGCATTTTTTGAGGCTTGTGATACTAAACTTACCTGTTTCAAATCAGATCAGGTTGTCCCGTATTATATCCTTTCAAGCTCCTATGTAGTCCTAACCTGCTTGGATCCTCTTCTGTAGTTTCTTTTTTTGAGGCTCCCTGATAATCCGACGCTGCGCACTTCTCCGTTAGTAATTTTTTTGTTATATTTTATAGAAAATCGCCACTGGCGCCACCATTTTTTGTGTGCCCGGGTATTCAGCTTGAGCAATGCCTTGCTCTCCAGACTATTGTGCTTTGCTAGGACAAAACTTGCTTACGCGGCTTTCTGTAGGTGCTGTTGGAATCTTCAGTTTTCCGTCAGTCTACTTGTCTAGACTTATAAACTCTTTAGTTTTATGTATCCTTGTGTTACTCACTACTAAGGTAAAAGGGTCCACTTAAAAAGGTATGTAGTTCTTCTATTCAATAAGAGAAAAGAACGGATCAGTTAACCAAGTGTTGTTAAGTGGCTATAGCGCATTTTTATATGGATAACAAAATATTTTTAGGTGTATTTAAGTTGAATATGCCCAAAGAGAATAACTTAGGCATACCTTAGTGGTCATCTTGTAGATTAACCAATGCTGCGTGCAGTTTCTGATATATCTTTATATAACAATAAGTAATTTTTAAAGGTTACGAAAGCAGAGAGACCGTCGTTGCTAATACTGATCAGGTGCTATTAAACCCATACAGCAATGGTTTGAATTGCTTCATTTGTATAAATGTTTGTGAATCTTGAATCTTTATCCTCTTATTTACAGGCTAGTATGTTGTCTATACTCCTCTTTTGGTTAGACTATGATATGTGGCATTACCAACACATTAATAGGGTAGTGGTTTTTTCTAAACCAACTTAGGCGACTTCGAGTTTAGGCATATACTAAAACAAAAAACTTAAGGTTTGGTTAATTTATAATGGACGCATATATTAGCGTAGATTGACCTTTTCCGCATTGTATTGGCTATTAGAAAACATGGACAAAAATCCAAAAGCACATTAATTTTGATTTATGTTGTATAATTTAACAATTTATTTGTACTACCCCATACTAATTGCATATTTCTGTTGCAGGTATGTTTGGAATGATGGTGTTTGTATACGTGTCTTGTTGGTGAGTAGCGTTAAAGATGAAATTCGGCAAAAGTTAAATATAATTTTCCGAACGTAATTACGATACATATTTTTTTTAAAGTTAAGTTTGCCAAATATACGGTATCCAAAAACCTTAAACTAATAACTCCAATGTTGTTAGCAATAAAAATATTTTTTCTGTGTAGGTTTATCAACAGAGGAAGTCTGCTTTTATACTCACCTAGTTTTTTTGCCAACCATAAAGGGTGCAAACGCAACTGTTTTAAACTATAACATGTAAAGTTCTTAAGAAAGACCATATTTTGCCAAAAATTTGAAGTGTTTGTGGTCATGGTTAGTAAAGTTACAGCAGTTTAAGGAACCACTAAATTTACAGTAAAACTTAAACTACTAGTTACTTAATTGCTTATTAGGCAATAAACCTTAACTGCATATTTTTACCCTATAAGGCATTTAAAATAGCCACTGACTGGCGATCGCTTGGTAATAGTAAATCCTGGATTCATCCGCATGCTTTATTGTGTAAAATTATAGGGGTTCCACTAGCACAAACGTTTCCTATTCTTTGATGCAGATCATTAACATCAGTGGGTTTGGTGAGACACCTTTGCTGTTTTATGTAACATTCAAACCAAAAAACTTAAAGGGGCAAGATCTGAAGATCAGGGTGGGAGCTATTCAGTGGGCCCTCGTCTTCCAATTCAGATACAAGAAATACTGGTAAATGATAATCTGGAAGCGCGCTATCTTGCTCAAAAGTAGCAACTCCTGCAACCACAATAGCAACTGCGGCGATCATTTGTCGCTGAAGAAGTTTGGGATGAGACGGTCCGTCAAGATTACCATCGCTAAGAAGAGGTCCAATTGTGTGATTATTCATAATACGACTCTACTCCAACTTTGCAGAACGCTGTGTATGAAAATTCCCATATACCCAGTACCGACTATTATGTCTGTTGCAACAACCATTTGGATAAAAACTTGACTCATCTCTAGAACAAATTCTATTTAAATAATCTGGTATCGCGCTAACAGTGTTCCTTTAACGTTTTATGAAACGTTTTTGCTTGACCTAGCATTTCCTTTAGACACAAATCTTCCCTTGGAATTTGCTTTTTTGTGTTTTTTCCCTGCTTGTTCGCGGGTCTTTTAGCGTTCTTTGAAAACATTGCTAAACCAGACTCTGGGTCTATAACGACAATGTCTGTTACCTTTTAGCCACTTATAAATATGGCAGATTTTATTTCGTTAGTAGATTTGTAGAATTTTATGTACTAACGGTTATAATACCAGCACGTGTTGACTCAGTCAAACCGACTTAGTAAGAAGCGGCAATGGCTCTTTAGTTAGTTATAGTTTGTAAGTTGCCATTAGACATTCCAATAGTTCCTTGCGCCGTGGACAATGTAACTCAGAAAATTATACATACGAGGGCTGAAAAAAATGAGGGAATAAATATAATACGTGACTGCATCAGTAACTCACACAATTATCTGTTAAAGGTAATAACGAAAGTCAGTCACACAGCAATGTTCAACAAGCTAGGATTGTTAGAACTTCTGAATATTCTAATACAACGATCCCCCTCCACAAATTGTGCTATACTCGAATATCGCATGTATTGCTATCTACGGTCATCATTTATGTGCTTGACCATAATAGGAAACAGCATCTTTGTCGTTGCCTTCTTGATTTAGCCTCCGAGTCTTGATTTATCACATCTAGATTTATCAAGAAATTAAATTAAAAAACAATTCACATTAATACGTCCATCAATGGCATTGCTCAAACCAGAATTAATGTAACGGAAGCAGCAAACATAATAATTAAGTCAAGAATGTCTAATTATACGACTCAAATGAATTGCCTTATTGTCGAAAGGATCATGGATAAGATACTCTCGACGCATGTAGACACGAGAAAGGTAAATTTACTTACCAGTCTCTATGTCTTGCAGATCCGAAATTTTATTTACCTGGAGACATTGATTTGCTTATCGGCGCCAAATTGTTATATTCTCTGTTAGTAAGGGGTAGAATCAATTCACGACCCATTGTTCAACTGACACGTTTTGGATGAGTCATCTCAAGTCCGGTGTCATATTAAAAATCAAGACTCTCCAGACAGTCATCATGCTTTCTTTCCTGGCTTCCAATGCATTTACCAGACATAAGCCGATTCTGGGAACTTGAGGAAGTCTCGCATAAAACAGAGTTGCCAGATCTTACTCGCCTAAATCCGTCCGTTCAGTTTAGCAATAGTTATTTGTTCGCTGACGGTCCATTTACAGTTGCTTTACCGCTGAAAGAAAACTATATCCACATTGGGGACTATCGCACTGTAGCTTGAAAACAATTTGATTGGCTTGAACGAAAATTATCAGCTCAACCAGAGCTTCGTGCTAAATGCGTAGAATTTATACGGAAATATATTAAATTGGGTCACATGAGCTTCATTGACAAGTCAAGTGACAAAACAGCTACTGTATATAAAGGATAGTGAAACACGTATTCGCGTCGTCTTTGATGGTGGCGGCCTCTTTAACAGGGGATTAGCTTTAAACAATGTTCTGACGATTGGTCCTAATATACAGTCAGACATATTCTTAATCTTAACACGTTTTAGACTTCACACGATTGCCATTTCGGTCGGTATCGAAAAATGTGTCTGCAAATTCGAGTCAAGACAATAGTAAGCATTTTACAGAAAATATGTTAGCATGAAACTCCAAATCAAAGGTTAAATGGCAACCTTTGCATTTTTAGTTTTTATTTTGAAGGCTGTACATTTGAGCTGGTTGGTGATCTGACAACCAAGAATATTTTCGACAGTTTTAAATCAATTTTCATCCAGATCCGAACTTCTAAGTATTTTTTTGTTCAGGCAATTGTTGTTACAAACTTCGTAGGCACATCATGCGAACAAAAATTAATTTTGGAAGAAATTAAAAATATCAGAATCGACCTAAATATTTGCGGCCAATCACAATATAAATTGCAATGAATTCACATTCATGGAGTTATACACCATCCTAGTATAGGTGGAGGCTTGCATGAATTCCCGTCCTCTTACCAAAGTGTCAAATGTTCCTAATGGCCTAACACCTCTAACCCTTGGCCACTTCCTCATAGATGGCTCACTAAAAGCACCCACTGAGAGACTAGTTGTGGATCAAAATCCAAACAGGCTACCTCTTTTCACACAAGTGCAGCAGACGGCCCAGCAGTTTTGGAAGCGATGGTCCCACAAGTACATCAGCAGTCTTCAGCAACGAGGAAAGTGGAAAACCGGTTCTCACTGTGGCATTTGTTGCGGGGATTTAGTGTTAATACGCGACACCAATAATTTAGCTCAATATGTGTGGAAACTTGGCAGTGTTATCGAACTTGACCCAGTTGGCGATGGTGTATATAGAGTCGCCACGCTTAAAACAAACATGAGAACAATAATTCGGCGTGCAGTGAATCGTCTGGCAATATTGCCATGCAATGACAGAAACATTTTATAGACATTTTTTTATTAGCCTATTTGTGTAATTCGTATGTATTTGTATGTGTAATTTTAAAGTTTGTTTATATTTAGGTTAGATTTTTGAAGTTACTACTTCAAGGCGGCCGGTATGTTTAGTTTTGCCGCGCAATTTTAAGTAGTAGCAGTGCAGTCTTGTGTGTCACAAGAGTCTGACACGGTATGAAGTGCATTCTGACAGGTGGTGCCGTCCGTTTTCCCAGGCCACCTTGGATTATAGGTATACTTTAACTTTTTTGACTGAGTTGATGTTACCGTATTTTTTATATTTTTGCTTTTTCTTACAAATTTGAATGGGGAATAAACAAGTTGATGTTTTCTTCTGCGAATTACTAAATATGCCATGTTAAATAATTAGGGACCTTAAAGAAGAATGTAGTATTTTTGTTATGTTACCTAAGCAACTGAGAATGCGATTGGTGGACCAGCTGAACTATGAAGTGGCTCGTAAAACAACATATTTTTTAAACAGGAATGGTTTTAACAGGCACAATATAAATTCTCTGATTAATCTCCGTCAATATAATTTCCTCGTTGTTACTTGAAATGAATGTAATGGGGGCAAGGGCAATTGTGGCCGACTTCAGAGAAACTGTCTATGTCAAGTAGAATCCGCAAGCCCGCAAAGAGCAATATAGTCGTTAGGCAAAATATGTCATAAATAAGCGTAATAGACATCAAAGGACAATAATGGGTTGGAAAATGTTTGACATCTTAATTAAATCAGGAGAGATTTTACAATAATTTAAGACAAACATGAATGTGGCTATTAATATATATATATATATATATATATATATATATATATATATATATATATATATATATATATATATATATATATATATATATATATATATATATAAGAATGTTAAACATTCTTCTCAAAGTGGTGGCTTTGGGCCCTCAACCTAGTATTCCCGACTTACAAAAAAAATTGACAAAACAAAAGGATATGGCATATAGAATGTACCAAAAATACCCGGATGAGCTATTGTATGATTAACTTAAGCAATTAGGAAAGAAGCGAGTATACTTTTCGGTTAACACGATAAATTTTCGCTGAGTAAAGATTGGAATCTTGGAATCTACGATGAGCACTGATAAGTGCACTTAGAGAACCCAAATCACCACAACACATTTTAAAAACCTGAAGATCGTTTCATCAACCAAGTTAGCGTCATCAGAGGATGACGCTAACTTGGTTAGTAAAACGATAATTTTTGAAAAGTTTATCGTAAGTAAACTTGGCGAACTCAAATCACCACAACACATTTTAAAAACCTGACGATCCTTTCACTAACCAAGTTAGCGTCATCAGACCATGACACTAACTTGGTTAGTAAAACGATCGTCAGGTTTTCGAAATGTGTTGTGGTGATTTGAGTTCTCCAAGTGTACTTACGATAAACTTTTCAAAAACGTTTTACTTGACTTACAAAATACAACTAAACATTTGTAATATATGTTACAAAATAATGAAAAAAAGTCTGGACGCAGCAAGTGCATTATGGTAGTTAATTTTCATAAAAAGGTTTTTAATGGCAAATATGTATTTTTTTACTGAGAGCATGCATAAAATTTGGTATGACCTATATAGTAGAAACAATACCATAATTCACCAAAATAACTTCATTGTTCGAAAATGTACAAAAATGTCCGTAAAATAAACTTAGATGTTGCTGAAAAAACTGGTCCGATTTTCCTAGCCAACGAACCTTTTTAAGCTATTTACCCAGCTGCCAAGATTTAATTATTTAAAAAAAGCTCTCAGACAAAACTCGCAAAAAAATTTACATGAAAATTTACAAACAATTTTTTCACGAATATCCTAATTTTTTTTACGATAACTTATTAAACATTTATTATGAAATTCAACGAAAATCTAACAAACAACGACTTCTATAGAACTCCAAAAAAATTCCGTGAATGCTAACTGTTTTTTTCCAAAAATTTGCTACAAAAATACATAAAATTCAACTTTTATACCTAATATGTAATTAGGACTGAAAAAAGGAAATGTATTTTTTTGCGTTTTACGGAAATTTGAACCAGTAAAAGTACAGAAAAATATACCTAAGCAGAAAAATACCGAAATTTTTATATCACAAGCTGTGAAAAAAAAACCATTCCTTAGGTCTGCTCCTTTAAAGTTTCATTTGACACTTGTGAATACAACTTATCAACTACTTAGATATTATGAACATGTAAACATAGATAATCTTATTTAATAAATTATTTCTTACCGTTTTGTACCAAAGCTGATTCAAATACTTTATTATTTTTCTTCTAAATCTTCTAATAATTCGGTAAATAATCACATAATCTGAATGATCCATGGTATGCGATTGTAAATGTACCTAAATATTTACAAAACTAGAGTCTGTAGGTATAGGGAGTGCTTTTCTAAACTTAAAGCAAAAGGCATGCTATTCACTTCTGAAACCAAAAATTAAGGCGGTTCCGTTTGAACAAATTGAATAAATATATATATATATATATATATATATATATATATATATATATATATATATATATATATATATATATATATATATATATATATATATATATATATATATATATATATATATAGTGTGAAACACACTTATGGAATAAAATTCATTATTCAGCAAAAAATAGTTTTTGTGGAAAACGCTGAGACACGTAAAGTTTAATTTGTCGAACATTATCTTATAATCATAGTTAAAAAAATTAAACTCCCACCATTTTACCCCCACCACTGTATCCTTTTTTTAAATAGCAACACCACATTTTTTTATCAGAATTCGATGGATCACATTTTTCTGAATGCGGAGATACCCTATATGTATGATCTAATATTACAGTTTTCAATATAGGGTAACAATTTAATACCGGAATATTAAAACTAAAGAGTTTACCCGGAAATTCAAATTTCGAAAATAAACTTAATAAAAACGTTCCTTTCTTATAATAAATGTTCCAAATGTTCTCCATTCACATGCACACAACGAAGTAATCTGCTCTGGAATTCCTCCCTAATTCTATTCAACACGTCAGGCGTTACGTTCCTAATTTCTGTTGTTATTTTCATTTTCAAATCATCTTAATCAGCAGGTTGCGTTCTATACACTCTGTTTTTAAGATATCCTCATAAAAAGAAATCAAGAGGTGTAAGATCTGGTGATCTAGCGGGCCATTCTACGAAACCTCTTCGTCCAATCCACCTTTGTGAAAAGGCTTCGTGTAAATAATCCCGTACTTGAAGAGCAAAGTGGGACAGTGCACCGTCTTGTTGAGACCATATCCTTTCATGGGAAATTTGAGGTTCCATTACATTTGGATGCAATTCTGCTAACATTGAGACAAACTGTTCTCTTAGCATTTTTAAATATCTTGGACCGTTTAGATTTTCTATAAAAACAGGTCCAACTACGTGATCACCAATGATACCAGCCCAAACGTTCAACTTCTGAGGACGCTAAGTGTTTGTTTGTCGCGTTCAGTGAGGGTTTTCGGCAGCCCTGTATCTGCAATTTTGTCTCTTTATATAGCTACTCAAAAGATATGTTGCTTCATCAGAAAACAGAACGTCAGCAGAAGAAATAACATTTCTACATAACATGTCCAGCAGTTTTTCACAAAATTGCAGTCTCCTATCAGAATCACCGTTAGTCAACTATTGAACGTGTTGTAGTTTATAGGGATGCATTTTTAGTGAATTTTTATTTTAAAAAAATCACTAATAGAGAGGTATCGCTGATGAGACTGCGAATTTTTTTCCAAATGAGCGCGAACTAGGACCCCTAGAACCCATATCCGGGGTCAGTTTTAATTTTTATATGTATATATATATATATATATATATATATATATATATATATATATATATATATATATATATATATATCTATCCAACCGCTAACTCAAAAAATAACTAACCGGTTTCGATGAAACTTGGCAAGTGCCTTTCTTTTATTATTGGCTTAAATAAGTTCGTTAGCAAAGAAAATCGAACAAGGTTTTCTGGGAAAAATTTGAGTTTTCTTTCGAAAAAAAAAATTTTATCCGAAAATTAGAAATCTATTTTAATGAAATTTGGTACACATATAGCCTCGGGGAAGACCTTACTACAATTTTGTAAGTTTATAGGAAATTGAGTTATTTAAACTTTGAGTTTTCTTTCGAAAAAAGCTTTTTATCCAAAAATTACGAGGCTATTTTAATGAAATTTGGTGGATATGTTGCCTTGAGAAAGACTTTGCCACACACCAAAATTCAACTGTCTAAATTTATATAAAATTGAGGTATTCAATTTGAAATATTTAATAAAAATTCACTACCATAACGCACTTGCTGCGTCTCGAACTTTTTTCGTTTTTGAGACACCTTAAAACTGTTGATTGACTAAAATCATTTTCACGTGCATTTTGACGGATAGAAGTTGTTGGTTCTTCTTGAAAAGCCTATAAAATATTGAATTTTACATCTTCTTCAACAAATTTGGATCTCCTAGGCAGTGGTTTAACGTGTCCATAATCACGAAACTGTGAATGTATCTTAGACACAGTTCCCTGGGTTAGTGGGGACAAATCTGGGTGTTTTTCATTAGATATATATATATATATATATATATATATATATATATATATATATATATATATATATATATATAGTACAAAGAATTGATTGTTGATTTTTAAACAGCGTTACAAACAGAGTTCTAAGCCAAACTTATGAAAATAACTTGCGTATGTTCGATGAGACATAAATATGTATGTCACTAGCTTACAGTTTGGTTTAGCAGCCTATTTGCATTTGTGGTAATAACATACTGTTTTCAATTAATTTATGGACATTTTTGTAAGAGGTAAATGCTTCCTGGCAGGTTGACTAAATAAATGAACAAAACTAGACAACTGACCATCACTTTAAGCCGACTCGTTTTCCGTTTGACAATACAGACGCAATGAAACAGCTGAAAAAAGTGTTTCCACTTCAGTGCAAGTGTTCTAAAGCATTTTGTAACGTTGTCAAACATTAAAACGGTATTTGAAACAATGTATTCTAATTAGTATCACACGGGCTAACTCAAACAAGTAGTGCGTGAATTTTTGACATGAAGTTGCTTGCTGAAACTAGACGTTGGAAGTTATTCATGTATGATGGCTCGTCTAACTTACTTCCTGTAACTAGTGTGTGTTAAATATGTTGTAACGGAAATTGCGGAAATACAATGTGCTACAGATATGAAACTAGATATAGGTATGACTTTGAATATATGAAATAAAGTGGCGCAAGTGTCGCTCTGGTATTCTAACCTTTATTGCAGGATTGGTTTAGTAATGTGAAATTGACCCAAACTCCAGCTGCAAGATTGTAACAAAGTTGTTGAAAATGTAAACCCAACGGCTGTTTAATAACGGAAGAGATCAGATGCAGCAAGTGAATTATGGTAGCAAGTTTTTATAAAACATTTCTTAACTTTAATATGTTGATTTCCCATTGAGCTAGACTCTTTAATTTAGGCACGTAGTACAGCCTCTAAAAATCAACATGCATTCCAAATTTCACTAAACAAAAGTATTTTTCTTTAACCAGCCAATTTATTGTACTCTTGTATCTCTTTGTGTTGTCAAGCAGCGTCGGTGTTCAAGCGATAAGAACATGTGTCTCTGGAGTCAAAAGTTCTGGGTTGGATTCGCGATAAAACCGTCATTTTTTCCAGTACATGATATAAAATTAACATGATTAACCGAGGTTGCAGAGTTGCTTTGTGAACAAGTTAAATGTCTCTACGCACTGGGGAAGGGGCGTAAAGCCGTTAGTCACATATACCATGCGATGTTGGGCATGTTATTTTTTTTTACCTCCTTACATGAGGGTAAGGTGTTCGGAACGCTTTTCAGAATTATAAGGTAAAACTGCTTCCTGACATCGGTGATTGGCTACACTCGCAAAAATAGAAACAGGTGCGAAATCGGGGGTTAATATGTAACCTCCTTCATACAAAAATTAGAACCGTGGTATCTTGTGATCGACCTCAGGTGGATATAGATCTGCTCAATAGTGAGGTCACGATTGCCTATAACACCCACCCTAAAATATCTATCTATCAGATTATTATATTTATTAAGATTAGCAATACTTTTAGGAGGTTGACAGATCTGGATATAGTTTGACACTCACGTTCTATTTTATTTGTTTCGCACTGTCTAGTGTCCTATATTTTTGGGCGCCTCAGACTAGTGCCAGGTTATATAGAAATTTAGATATCTAGATAATCGTTAGTTAGGATTAATTGTTTGCGCTGACGCCAAAAGAAAGGAGATATTAGGGAGGAAGTTCTCTTCAATCAAACAGATATGTTGATGTAACAAAGTATTAAATTTATTCATATAAATTAAATATGGAATAGCAAACAAAATTAAATAAACATGGTTGTTAAATCTAAAATAAACATTAATTCAACACAAATAAAAATCAAATAAACAGCAAGAACTTCAAGAAAAAGAAATTATCATTTCACAAACATATGATAAAATAATAAGATCAAAGTGGTTGTAGGTTACTAAGATGTTAATATTAACTATTTGAGGTATATTAAAAATCAAATGCTGTATTTTACAGCTCAAAAGTAAACACAAATTATTAGTTAAATCACTTGTCGTTTGTCAATTGTTCGGTTAATTTTTCAATTGATGAACTGACCAGTTCTTTGAGATATCAAAAGGAATGTACAGGTTAGATATCTTACAGATCAAATTTGCTAATTACAATTTCAAGAACTATGTGTTTAAATTCACAAAATTGACAAAATTCCACAGATTAAACAGGAAATTTCAGTTATCCTTGCAGCATCTCCCTGACACTGTTTAAGTTCAAATTTGATTACGTTATTTTGAAAGTTCAAGTTATAAGGCTTCAGATATTAGATTTCTGCATAAATATTCTGCTGGTTCAGAGAAAAGATTTATATAGACTCACCAAGTCTTCCTGCATTAAATTACCTGATGACCCTATGAAGATGCTTTCCAAGTGGGATCAACTATGAGTGCCTGACACAGGTTCACAGACTCCAATAAGAGAGGAGAAGCTGGAGAAAACGAGTGGTACTTCCCATTAGCGGTTATTGGGCCGGTGGATTTATTGCTCCAATACTAGGAGACCATTTGACAACTATGTCGATGTTCTAAATTCGCTTGACGGAAACTTTGCAAATCGCAATTAAAACGTGAATTGGCTCAAGTTAAATTCACTGCCAACTGACTCAAACTTCGCTAACATTCAGGAACTCTTTCTGATTAACGTAAGAAATGTATCAGGTCGGAAACAAATAACCACAACTTAACTCGAGTTTTTATGCTAAACACAACGTTTATTTAAACTCGAAAACCGCTTTAAATGACTTTAAACAATCACTGATAATTATTATTAGGTAGTGTAGATAACAAAAAAGATTTTATCACCCCTTTTTAAGATAATTTTTAGCCACCGCAACTAAAGGGTGTTTACTCGATAAGTGCCAGGCTGTGACTCTCCATGAGCTAACGTCTGTTTCCGTTGAGATTCAAGTTCTTGTCTCCTCACCACATACGTTCCTCGCCTATAGTTCAGGGTTTCAAGGCCAATTTTATGACAGAAATTGCAGATATGGTCTCGACTTACCTTTAGCATTGAAAATAGACTCGTACCCTCAAGGTTCTTTTAATAAGATGAACAAATAATTTGTTCTAGAACATTCTCAACGGATATTTTGTTTACTTAAACGCCCTTCTAGGAAAAAGCGACACATCATTTATTAACAAAGCCATATTGCGTCTTTAGATGTTTGAATTTTTAACGTGCTTTCCTAGCATGCAGTAAGAGGGTTTACGGTACTTGAAGATTCGGCGACTTTTCATCAAAATAACTTTGAAATCAAAACTTGAGTATTTAATATAGGTCGGTTTTTTTGTATTATTAAGATACTTGGGGGCTTTCTAAGTGTTTTTGAACCAGTAATGATTCCAGATAAAAAGTGAATCGTTACAAATATTGTGTTGTCAATAAGCCTACAAAAACCACTTACTTCCGAAGGAAAAAACCGAAATTATTCGATTGTGTTTTTTTTCAAGTTATTTAAGAAAGCCAAAAAACAGAAGGCACTTTTTTATTGTCACCTTTTATGCTCTGCAGGATAGAGTTTACACAATTCCAATACATCGCTTGTTTCAAAGAAACCATCATTAACTTAATTTTTTTATATGACCCGCAAAAAGGTACACACAAATTTCATTTTTAGGGAGAATCAATTCCAGCCTCCTGAATTTTGCATTTGTGAGGACCAATAAATCGGATATCAAATAGCTTCAAAGCAAGATCAAGTTTGATAAAATCGATTAACGTGTTAAGCAGTTATCGACATTTTTCTGCAATACGAGTCAACCCTTCCCCCACACCTTATTTTAAGAGGTGGGTCAAAATGCCAAATATTTGATTTTTAGAGTTTTAATAGGAGAGTTGAAAACCGTTATACGTGACTTACCTTCATTATTGATTTTTTGGAAAAATCGAATTTCTCTATTCCGAATTATAAATACGCCATCTAGAGGTAAAATTGGAAAGTGGAAAATAATTTAGGTACACTTCTAGGGGTCCTTTTTATCATAAATTGTCCCCGAAAGCTCTAGAACAAATAGTTTTCGAGATACGGCCCCTAGCCGACCTTAGCGGGGCACCCCGTATATATACAGGTGTGCCATTTAAAACTCCATACGCCATTTTCTTCAAAACTATATGAGATTGTTGAAAATTGTTTAATCTGTTGGACTAAGTACGCAAGGGGCTTAAACTTTGATGAAAAAAATTATTTTTACTATCACACATGTAGATGGCGCTGCTGAGCTAAGAAACTCTTCGGTTCTCAGATCATTGACGTAAGCCGCTGTCTTGTAGTAACATTTGCGTTGAACGCCCCTGGCTTACTATAGTTTCAATATAGGCAACGTATGTACTAATCATCTTGTGTCTTTCTAATGAAGGTTTAATTGGTCTTCAGGCAAACGGAAGTCAAAGACCATGATTTTCCTTGTTCACGAAATCAGGGCCTTTACGATATCATTGGTATTCTGGATAATATGGCTTGGAGGTTGTAGAGTAGGGATATAGTTTTGGCACTTTCGAAGTATATTTTGTGTCATGAATGAATATGATTTGCTGACTAGGGGTCAGATGTTACAACTACAAGATTATGTTCGTATTTTATTGTGGAAACGTTTGCTTTTTTGTCCAATAAGTTCCTATGTAAGTTCAGTAGCAGTAAATGCTAGTTAATGGAAAAGATATATGTGAGCAATTCTTTAGAATACTGCTAGGTAGCGAAGATATTGTCAGCGTACTCCAACAAGCCGATAGGTTTTAATTTCGAGGTACTAACAGATTTTGCATCCGAGTTTTCCCAAAAATTTTAGCCAAAGCAACAGAAATTGTTTGAAGTACCAATAATTTGTTTGCGAAATTTGCTTTGGAAAAGGAAGTAATTATCACAAATGCAATTTTTTGGAAGGGCTTTGGTTTCAGAAAGACATATATTAAAGATAAGGGAAAGAGTGTCTAATGATGTCGTTTTAGCAACACAAGGAATCATCAAACTTTTAGCCAAAAAAATTGGCAGAAAACCCATATCCCTTGTCGAAGGCTGCAATTATTTCATTGATATTCTTCAAAACAGCAGCGTTTTTGAACAGACTTTGAATAAAAACTCTGATTAGGACAGCGATTATATTTTGATAGTAGAAAATACACTGAGCCACAGCTCTTAACGTCGCCCTTCTTTGTATAGTAATATTAACATTTACTATCGGATTCAAAATGGGTAAACATACCAGTTTCTACGTCTACGGGCACACGCCTTCATTTAAGGGTTTGTAATATAAAATATAAAGATAGAATAAAAGCTACACGTTACAAGACCTAATAATTAGTTTAAAATTATATTTTGATGTAGAATTAGTTATCAGCGATATCATGCTTAATTTTATTTATACCAAATATTGGCTTAAAGAGGATGTACGCGTCATATATATATTTTATACACTGGAGCTCCGGTAGATAATTACTGCCCGATTTAATCTACGAAAGATAATTTAGAATCAAGCAATCTTAGAACGGGCAAATTTCAATTTCACCGGGTTCGTGACAATGACACACTGGCCCTACTGTTAGCTGGTAGCAAGTGCAAATCAACATCCTCTTCACTAATATGCCCTAGGCAGTGCTTGTCCACATCGCAGTAAGCAGTAATTCCTTGGCCAGGAAAGGAAACTGCCCTAACTTTACAGTTGCTCTGTCACGTTTGGTCCATCTGTCCATGACGTTTTCTCTAGTTCTCTCTTTCTCGGACATACAACGTCCACAAAATAACTACTATTTCCAGAATACTGAAATACCGTTTCAACTATGCACGTATTCGCAACTTTAGCTAAATTGCAGCTAATCGGACTTCTATCATAAACAAAATTACACTTAAATTCCCATCTATATATCTATTTAAAGTTCCTAATTGCGTTTATGTGATTATTAGACAGATGCACATATTGTTGCTCATTTTAGTGAATTTTTATTTTAAAAAAAATCACTAATAGAGAGGTATCGATGGTGAAACTTTGCAAATTTTTTTTCAAATGAGCGCGAACTAGGACCCCTATAACCCATATCCGGGGTCAGTTTCAATTTTTATATGTTTATATATATATATATATATATATATATATATATATATATATATATATATATATATATATATATATATATATATATATATATATATATATATCCATGTCAAAAAATAATTAACCGATTTCGATGAAACTCGGCAAGTGCCTTTCTTTTATTAATGGCTTGAATCAGTTCGTTAGCCAGGAAAATCGGACGAGGTTTTCCGGGAAAATTTTTAATTTTCTTAAAAAAAAATTCTCCGAAAATTACAAAATGTACCATGTTCCAAAATTAATGATTACACTGAAACTTAATAATTATTGTAGAAAACCATTCAGCGGCTTGGGACCTTATACATTATTTTCTATAAAAGGTTTGTTCGAATTATAATAGCGATTTTTTAAAATTAAATATTCGACATTAGGGAGGTAGCTGTCGTAAGAATTACATTTTAGTAAATTTTCGTAGAAAAAAATCACTAATGGGGAGATCCGGACTTTTGAATTTTGAAAAAATGTTTGCAAGTGTAGAAAATATATTAAAGGCAAAGAGCGTTCACCAGGTACGATCCAACGTCAGCGTCGACGCACACAGAATCAAGGACGACGAGTACTGCAGCGCCGAGCTAGAACCGAAAACCGCCCTTCAGTAGTAGCAGTAGTTGAGTTGGAGTAGTCAAGTAGCTGTCGAGCCAGCAGTACGTAACGGTATGCAAATGTAGGGTAGCTAAAGAACTTTCAGTACTAACGTCACGCGACCGCGATCTTTTTATATGTTATTATTCGTATTAATCCTTAAAGAATGCAATATTAATTTCTACTGTACATTTTAATCGATAATAAAGTATTAAGTTTATCTCACTTCTTTTAACGCCCCAAAACGAAATAGTAATCTGTATATGGTGCCGAGATTATTAACAGCAAGTGAACGCGAACTAGGACCCCTAGATTCCATATCCGGGGTGAGTTTCAATTTTTATATGTTTATATATATATATATATATATATATATATATATATATATATATATATATATATATATATATATATATATATATATATATATCTGTGTGTGTGTGTGTGCGTGCGTGCGTGCCTGCGTGTGTGTGTGTGTCACACCGATAACTCAAAAAATAATGGGCCGATTTTGATAAAATTTGGCAAGTACCTTTCTTTTGTAAATAGCTTGGACAAGTTCGTTATTTAGGAAAATTGGACGAGATTTTCCGGGAAAATTTTGGGTTTTCACGTGAAATAAATTTTTAACTCCAAAAATAAAAAAGCTATGATAACTAAATTTGGTAGGTAGGTTTACGATATAATAGGGTAAATTACAAACCAAAATTTAGCCTTCTATGTTACAGGAAAAAAAAGTTATAATAAAATATTTTGTGCCAGATCATCTCTATGAAAATTCGCTACCATAACGCGTCCAGGATTTTTTGATAATCACTTAATTTAATAAAAATGCCTTTAGCAAAATAAATATATGCAATGGGCTTTTTTTTCAATTCTTGTACCACAATAATTGTTGCATTTATGTCCAGTAGAGAACGTTCTTAGCCCAAAAATGACAAAATAAAAACCGAGGCTGCAAGTGTGTGTTAGTGTGTACGTATGTACGTGTTTATGTAGGTATAAATAACGGTTCTCACACTAACTTTTGAAAGCTGGTGACTTGGTTTTTGGCCTATACAAGTTTTCTCAGCGTAAGTGAAGGTGTTTAGAAAACCAGCTAGATCAAAATAACGTTACATGCTGTTTATTTTAAATAAAAACAAAATTGCTTTTCTTTTAGTTGAGCAAATTAGTTTATGAAATGGTCTTTGTGGTGTGCTTGAAAAACCTATTGTATAACCTGTTTCGATTGTTTTTTAAATCAACTTACTTGGGGATGACGGTTATTCTTAAAATTTACCGCTGTTATTATTTGGTAAAATGTGAAGATAAAAATACTCGTAGAGAAACTCAAGTTAAATTTAAAGTCTATTTATTTCTTCGCTCAACTCAAGCATTTCAACATGTCAGCCAATATGTTTATATCCCAAATTATTTTGTTATTAATCCTAGTTTCAGAAAATCTTGAGGTTAATAACCTCAGTTTGAATACATACAATCCTTGTAACCATTAAATATAGTGGTTAAGAAACCAGCCGGATCGGATCATAATTGATAATAAAATCGCGGCTGTAAGTCCAGCTACAAAATATATACCAGCAGCTATAGCTGGCTAAATATCTACAACCCACTGTGTTAGTTAGATCATCGAAAAACAGCCCGATATCTAACTAGCAGTCTATAGATATTTTGTTTTCCAATTATTACATTTTACTAATATTATGTACAGAGTAATTTATACAAAATTTCAAACATCTTCTTATAATTCTTCTTTGTAATTTTTTTATTGGAAGAAAACTATCTTTTAAATTCATTTTATTGCATAAAGTAAATTAAATATTGCAACAGCAAATTTAATGTGTGTTTTTTTTTGGGTACCTATTATTTTATTAGTTTTCGATTGTGACTTGCTTCAGAGGAGGGAATTCGTATAAGGAAGTTAGATCGAGTCGCATCTTTTTAAAGTTTTTCTGAATCTCTATTCAAGGCTACAGTTTTAAAACCTGCTGAATAAATATTTAGATTTTTATTCAAAGGTTAAGCTCTAATTTTAAAATAAACCAATTAGTTTTTTATATTTGCTTGCAAAACTTCAAAATAACACCAATTTAGTAAACAATGATATTGAAACCATCCGTATTGCAGTTTAAAGTAAAATAGTATATGATAAAAAATTGTCAATAACCTATCTACACATCATCATTATTTTTATTCCTTTCTACCAACAGGTACATCTTGTCAACGAAAACATAACTAGATTCAAAAACTCTTTCCAATATTCAGTGGTCACCAAATATATTTTTGCAAACTAATTTATGGCTAAAACAAATACTACAATTTTATATTTTTGTTTTGAAGTTGGGAAAGCAAATATCTAAAAAACTAATTGGTAGATTTTAAGATTGCAGCTTTGAATAGAGAACTAAAAGACCTTTCCAAAAATCTGTACACTCGACCTACCTTCCCTTTTCAAATTAAGGAAGTGAAAGTCACCCCCGCTACGGGTTGAATGCTACAAATGCTGTTAAGGTTAAAAAAATATCCTCCCCGCAAGCAAGATCTACGTGTTCAAAGGTTTTTCCAAAAACTCTCTCGACCCTCAGATGAAACTTGTTCTTACTTCTGTTAACTCAACCGTTCTTCAGGTATTTTAGGTTAAGTGCAGCATTGCTTACAATATAAAAAGCTCCAAACTCACCAAGTGAAGACTGGAACCTGTGATGAGCACTGAAAAGCACACTTGGGGAACTCCAATCACCAGAATACATTAAAAAAATCTGACGATCGTTTCACCAACCAAGTTTGCGTCATCAGAGGATGAATAATTCTAAATACCTTATTTCCACAACTCTATTTATATTCTTCTGCAAGTAATCGGTCACTAACGATTTATGGAGGTTCAATGACACAAAAATTTACATATTTCCTTTGGTGGAAATATCTGAATTTTTGTATTATCTTCTGCCGGTATTTTTTTGTAAAGTAATCAGGAGACTACCCGTAGGCGGCGGAGCGAAGTTCATACACTTTTTTTTATTATTATTTTATTTAGCAATATATATATATATATATATATATATATATATATATATATATATATATATATATATATATATATATATATATATATATATATATACTTTCGAAAGCGTTTAACTGTCCTGGTTGTCTAACTTTTTTATTAATTTTAGATTCTCCTCATTAACGTGGTGCTTATTATCCCAAATATATCGGGCAACGAAAGATCAATATATAAATAAATGTTCTTTGAATATAATTTTAAAATAAATTTTTTTTGTTTGTCCAACGTACGTTTTGGGTTACCTAGCAAGTTTTTGTAAGTATTTGTTTGGAAATGTTATTTGCAAATGGGCTTTTAAAAAAATGCTATCTAGACCCCTCGTGATTCGAGGTTCAGATGGTGAGCACACAAAAGTTCTTTTCGACCTTCTCTCTTCTAAAAGTCATTAGTTCCACTAACATTTTATTTATTTTCTGTTTGTTAACTTATTTCTTCACTAGGCAAGTCGTGTATCTGTTATATTCGGCCACGTTTTTAATATACTTTAATTCTTTAACCTATTTACTAAAAAACTCAGACTGGCCATTTTTGTGCGTACGTATGTTGTGAGTCATTCGGAATGTAGGCTTCTATGGGTAGATTTGAAACACATCTTGAAAGTGAAAGTGAGTATTTTCCTAGAGTGTGCTTTCGTTACGTGAATGAAATTTTCGCAGTGTCTAACACAATCATTTGCAGAATAGAAGATTTTATGGCCAAATTAAACAACAAATTTTATTTTTTAAAATTTAGCCACGATTTAGAAATTAATAATAAATTACTCTTTCCAGATGTACTAGTTATCGAAAATAAAGACACTTTAAAATTCGAATTCCATAGTAAGGAAACCACCACGCTAAGTTTTATTTCAAATGAATCATCTGATGACGCTAACTTGGTTAGTGAAACAATCGTCAGGTTTTTTTATAGTCACGTTTTTTAAAAATGTGTTGTGATTTGCGCTCTCCAAGTGGGCTTACCTCTTTTAATACAACTACTGAACACTAGGTTCTTTGAATTATTTTACATAATTAAATAAATAATAGTAAATCACTGAAGTCAGGTTAGTGTACAACTTCCGGTTGTGCCGGAAATTACTAATTTTTTAAAATTTCAATAGGATAGCATGTATTTTGTTTTACAGTCGGAAGGATCATACATTTTTAAACAATTTTTTAAATACAACCATATGTCTGAAATTGAAATTTTATGGAGATAATATAAAATTACTCTATGCATGATGAAAGGTAAGTTCACGTTAGAGACTATTAGAAGGCGGTGAGAAGTGACGTTTCCATTTTATTAACTTTTCTAGATATAAATTCAATAGACAGTAGATTTTAAAATGTAGTAAATTGTTATCTTTTGACGCAGTCACTTTAATAAAAAATTCAAACAAATAATGAAAACAATAAAAGCAGATTTTAAAAATATTTGTAGGTTTATGCGCAAATTTAAGGAATCGGCAGTTTTAATAAACAAAAAGTTCGAGGAAGAAGCGAAAAAAAAACTGAATCAAAGACAGCACATAATATTATACAGATTGTTAATAATGATCCTCACACATCCCCAAAAAGTTTACATCATGTGTTGTCAAAGGATTTTGAAGAAAAGATCTATGTTCTTTATAAAGTTAATCTTCTCAATCATTTAGGATCTGGCGATGAGCAGCGCAAGCTTGATTTCGTAGTTCAGTTGTCAGTGCTTTATGAGGAGAATAATAACTTATTCAATAACAATGCTGGTTTGATAATAATTCCAGATGGATGCGTTTTTGGAGCTAAGGTTTGGTATGGAATTTTGAATGGCCACATAGTGTGTTCATATATTTATAAAATCACTTTGACTGGTGAACGTTATTTAAATTTTATATGAAATGAACTTGCAGCTTCAATGAATTCCTTAGCATATAGGGAAAATAACGTATAACTTTAACAGGATGGGGCACCTCCACATAATACAACCAGCGTGCAAAACTATTTATACAAAAGATTTTCTTCAAAGCGGTTGAGTACTATTGAAATTATCAGGTCTCCTGATTTAACCACAACAAAATTTCGCGGTTTTCTGCTATAAAATATATGCAGGGGCGGTGGCCATTAAACAAAATATTTTACTAAATATTTAGCAATCGTTAGCGATCAAACAGAATGGCATTGTGTATTAACGCAGATGGCAGAATTTTGAGCATTTATTTGAATACATTCTTTTCGCTGCCTAGATGTTTATAGA
Source organism: Tillus elongatus (assembly GCA_964006375.1). Classification (NCBI taxonomy): domain Eukaryota; kingdom Metazoa; phylum Arthropoda; class Insecta; order Coleoptera; family Cleridae; genus Tillus; species Tillus elongatus. Next base: position 36,420,366 of record OZ023269.1, read on the forward strand.
ATTTGTTTTTATTGTTTTTAGTTATATGTTTGAATTTTTTAGTCAAGGAATTGCGTTGAAAATAAAAGTGTATAAATGTTTGAAACCTACTATCTATTGAATTTATATCTATAAGAGTGTATATAATACAAACATCATCTCCCACAGCCTCCTAATAGTCCCTAATGTGAACTTTTTATCATACATACAGTATAGGGTTATGTGTATATAATTTAAATTATAAATATACGGTTGTATTTAAAAAATTTCTTAAAACGTATGATCTTCCCGACTGTAAAACAAAATACAGTCTGTTTTATTTGAATTTATTTCTTTTTGTAATCTCCGGCGAAACCAGAAGTTGTACACTGTACAATGTACTGTAACCTGACTACAGGGTTCAATAGTATCCATTTTTTTATGTGAAATATTGCAAATAATCTAAAGTACAGGACTAGTTTTAAAACATTTTCGCAGGTTTTTATCTTGTAACCTCAAATATAAATATAAAAATGGTTGATTTTATGAAATTTATGACTAGAAGGAAATTTATTTGGAATTCAACTCGGAATTCAATTATCTATGAAACGCAACTCAGTTTAAAGATCTGAGGATCCAAAGGTTTTTTGCAAAGCAGCGCCATCTTCATGTGTGAATATAAAAATATATTTTCCTTAGAGTTCAAGCTTTTCGCATCCTTAATATAATGCCTCAAACAATTTTCAAAAATCTCATTTACTTTTGAAGAAAATGGCATATGCAGTTTTAAATGGCACATCTTGTATATATGAACATATATAAACACATAAAAATCAAAACTGACCCCGAATATTCTAGGGGCCCTAGTTCTGGTTCATTTGAAAAAATAATTTCACAATTCAAATTCACGATCTCCACAAAAGCGAATTTTTTTTCTATGAAAATTAGATAATAAGTACCACTAGAGAAATTCTAAAAATATTGGCAGCGTTATAATACGGATATGAGAGTAAAGCTCAAAATACGTTCAGGTCTGTTAGCAATTAAAGCAGCTGTGCATGAGAGCTTGAAGAGTGAGTTTGAAAGCTGTTCAAGAATGTGTTGATGAGATAGCAGCTAGTCGGGCTCGTCAACCATACTGGCCGATTGTTGTGGCTAGAATAACTTTAATTCGTAGTTCGTACTCGCTGACCGACAGAGCAGCAGACCTAAAAGAACGGCTAGTTGCTAGCTTCTAGCGGCAATCTGCCCCTGTAATTGACAACGTCGTCATGGCTGTAAAATTAATAGCACGCTAACTTGTTGCAGATTTATATCTTTGTAAGTGTTATTTTGTTAATATTGTGTAACTACGCCGTAGAAGATGACTTTAACTAGATGGTCGCTATTTAAACATTTTTGAGTAGAAACTATATTATTAGCTTAGTGGCCCACAACATAATATATGAAAAGCGAAGAAGCTCGTCGTTGCCACAACTATAGTTTAATGAGCAGGTGAAGATTGAAACCTGTGATGAGCACTGACAACCAAAACTGGAGAACCCACATCACCACAATCCACACAAAGATGCACTCTTACGACCTGCACAAAAGGGACATACTTATGTAACATAGAACATAAATAAACCCAAAAGAAATTCAATATAGACACATATACACAGATACACATTATAAATCTTTAAAATAAATATAGAGACAGTAGGTACACAAATATTTCCTGAGGAATGAACATACGACATACATAAGTAAGATACGAACAGAGAAACACACCTACGTACTAAGCAGTTCCACGCCTAAAATAAAACATAATAAAATGTATAGAGGACTATATATATATATATATATATATATATATATATATATATATATATATATATATATATATATATATATATATATATATAAGGTTACATAGGGAACATATGGAAAATAGGGCTCAAAAATTTCAACAGAATAATTTTGAAGTGCGTTTAAAAATACAAAAGAAGGGAAAAAAACTTTTGATATAGGCAACTAACCAGCGAATGCTATGATAAGTATCACGCAAAAAATTAAGGTAAAACTTTTGTAACTAATCTTGAAATGTAGTAAATGCAGACAGCTACGCATGCAGAAAATTATGACTATTACATCACAAAAGAAGTGCACAGAGTCTTCTGTGGAACTCATTTTCAGTTACCTCGATGAAGATCCGTTCAGATTTAGATAGACGTTAATTAAGGGAATGTCGCTGGAACCCAAAAACAATAGGGGAGGGGGCTTTAGCAGAAGCAGGGCAAAATTTGACATGCATATTTTTAGGTAAGTACACTTCAATAACCCAAATCACCACAACGCATTTAAAAAAAGTCTAGAGGCAGCAAGTGCGTTATGGAACTGAATTTTCATTAAAATGTTTTTGTTAATGTGTGTCTGGTTTGTGAATTGTAGTTATTGCGGTTACGTATTCAAGTGGGGTCTATCTGTTATGAAAATTAAATCACTTGGAAACGCCTAACTCAGGTATGTATTTAAAGTAATATAAACTATATAATATTTATGTACATTAATGTAGACGACTTGGAAACGAATAAACGAATAACGAATAACGAATACGCATATGAAGAGAAGCTCTTCGAAGCTGACGAATGAATGGGCTTAACATACCTAGCCTATGGCATTCGCGTTGCGAGAGAACGCGGGTCGTATCCAATTATTGCACTCGGTGCAAACGATTGGGAAACGAATAAACGATTAGCAAATATAAAGTAATGCTCTTCGAAGCTGACGAACGAATGGGCTGAGTGCTGGTCTTGATTTTTGTAGGTCCCATTTTCGAAAGTTAGGACATACGCGCAATACACTGTCTCTATGTCAAGAAATTTGTGACATCTAGGACTGCACTCTTATAACTTAAAGGTAAAACTCAAGGGTTTTTAATAGCAAATATGTCTTTCTAATGTAAGCAGGCATCAATTTGGTTACCGGTGTAACCTATATAGTAGATACAATGTACCACATTTTATCAAAGTAACTTATTGCCTGAAAATCTACAAGAATTTTCCGAAAATAAACTTAAAATGTTTCCGAGAAAACTGGTTTCCTAGCCAACCAACCTTAGGTTAATAACAAATTAAGTTATTAAAATTTGAAGCATTTAATGAAAATTCGCGAACCACGGTGGTTCAGGGGTAAGAACGTGTGCCTCTCAACCAAAGGGTACTGGGTTCGATCCCAGGGTACTCCTTTCACTTTTTCAGTACAAACTGTAAAATTAACATCAACCGACGTTCTGGCATTGTATTTAAGCAAGTTGAATGTCTACACGTTCCGCCCTTCGGTTGTGGCGTAAAGCCGTCGGTCCCGTGTCCATGCGATGTTGGGTACGTTAAAGATCCCTACCCTCCTTACAGAAAGACAGGGGTTCGGCAAAATATCCAGGATAGTGAGGTGAAACTGCTCCCTGGCGTCGGTGATTGGCCATAGTCGCGGAAATAGGCCGACGTTAAAGAAACAAAACACACACACACAATGAAAATTCGCGCTACCAAAACGCGCTCACTGCGTCTAGATTTCTTCTTACCAACATGCATCATATTTCGATAAAAATGCACAAATGCAATAATATAGGGGATGTTCGGAAAAAAATGTATGTAACACCAACGACTTATTGGCCACCTGTGATTGTCAAAATAATATTAAGAGATGCAGCGTAAGACACCGTATAATTAACGCATACAATTCTTTGTCGTATCTTGTAACAACAATTATATAGAGCGTTACCATAGAAATGTGTATATATGTAAACAGATAAAAACTGAAACTATACCCAGATATGGATTCTTGGGGGCCTAGTTTGCACTCTTTTGAAGAAATATTTTTAAAATTCAAAAGTGGCGATCTCATCATTAACGAATTTTTTCTACGAACATTAGCTAAAAATAATAGATCGTTAAACCATAAACGTTAAACTAACTACTGCCAAAGCATCAGAGACAGGGCCTATTTGAAATGAATGTTCTGGACAAATTTTAGTAAAATGAAGGACAATGATGATTGAAGCTGAAACTTAACACTTGTGATATTTTCTTTACATCACCTGTATTTGTTTCAGGTTATTTGCCTAAATGTTTCCAATTTTGACGTTTCAAGTCGCGGCTTTGAAGTTTTGACGAAAACCCCATTTTTTTAAATGCTTATACCTATGTTGTCTTTAAATTTGCAGACCTAGGTTTATAATTTTTTGCCGAAAGAAAACACAAAGTTTCCGGGAAAACCGTAATATATATATATATATATATATATATATATATATATATATATATATATATATATATATATATATATATATATATATATATATATTTCAATCTTCACTTAAGTGTATTCTCAGATATAATAATTTTCGGGGAAGAACATTTGAAGAAAATACAGTTGAGGGAAAAGAGGCAGTGGAAGAGAAAAATTTATAAAGAACCCTGCCCCATTTATAGGGTGAGAAAATACAGCAATAGGAAAAAAACTACTGGAAACAGCGAGTCATGGTTACGAAGACCATTTGACATCACCTTTAGGCTGTGCTGATGCGATAAAGAACTTCTAAACAACAATAGGATTGGTTCGAATTTAAAAAAATTAAAGTAGAGAAAGTCAAAGTAATAAGCAAACATGATATAACATATCCGAACTACAACAAATAATTGGGGAAAATAATAATTACGGAATTAAATATAATCTACGATCTGTCGACTCTATGCCTGTCAAACTATGTTACTTTAATTTTTTTCTAACAATATTTTAAAATGGCGCAATATATTAATCCTTGTAGCAGCATTTTAGCCAAAGAAGCCATATACTTAGAAGCACTTTACATAGTTCAACTTATCCTTGTAATTGTTGTTTTATAGAATCGTCACATAAAGTTAAACACAATTTACAAAACAGGAAACCTTCTAAGTTACGAAATGTAACTAAATGTTAGCAATTCTTCTAGAAGTTTACACTCTAGTCCGGCCAGACTTTCAGCTTGAACTGGGTATATTGTAGTGTCAAGAACAGCTTTAGTCTTAAATATTATAACAAACAATTCTCACTAGATTTTAGCATATAATACTTTAGACAGTTTTAGTTTCCGTTTAAGAAATCGCACCACAACAATCTAGACTAACTAAAATTTCAGACACATGCCAATTTAGGATAACGAACGTTGGAAGACAGAAGAAACTGTGATCGTGTTTAGTAGTGACGTGGAACAAAGGGAAGCGCTGAATTCTAAATAAACATTAAGAAGGGATGATTACGGTTTCATCGAAAGACCTAACGAAAATCAGAGAATTCGTTGCCACGGTGGATTTATCTGCTTTGTTCGTAAATTGGCTAATTTGAAATGGAACAAACAATATACGAAACGAATTCTGTATTGGCTCGCAAATTTTTACCCTTCGCCTTTAATACCATTACGATAAAAATTTGGTAGGCTTATTTTTTCTCCTAAATTAACAATAACCTAAAAATTTACACAATTACTTAAAATTATTTCGTGTCATAAACAATTTTGAAAACCTAGATCGACTTTGAAAATTTGTTTGGAAATTATTGACTTTAATAATATGACACTGACATATTGGTGCTTATGCGGTTTCTTTTGAATATAGACCACGCTTCATATTACTTCTGTGTTAGTTATTAATGTTTTAAACTCTTTTTTACAAAAAATAATGAACTTATAAAATGTTGCTTTAGACTTTGCAGAGTACTGAGTACTTATTTGGAGTATTTAAGCTATTGTAACTAGAATGGAGTTAAGTCTATCTCATGCGGCTCTTATCTTGTGATTGTGATAACTTAAAAACGCGGTTTTATTTTAAATGGCTGTCTATTTGTAATAAGTGGATAAAGGAAAAAAATTTAAAAAACAATTCAGTTTTTTTAGCCAATCACAAGCCATATTTCTCATACATGTCGATTTAGGAAATCAATAACAAAGATGATTTTTTTAATATGAATAAAAACGCACAGAAAAACATTTTATGTATTCTGATCTAGCTGAATTTCTCAACGTTTTATCTTACACTCAAATAGACTCTAATGGTTTTCCCAAATGTAAGTGTAATTGTAAATATCAAGTCGTGTCTGAACGGCAAAAGTTTGAAGGTCTGTAGTTGACACATGGCCACTAAAAGCAGGTGGTTTTTGAAAATCGGCGAGACGCATTTGTACAACGCTTTAAAGTTGTTAAAATTCACTTAAAATGTGGTGAATGTTTATCAGAAATGGTTCAGAGACTTCGTACTCGATTTGACCATAATGAAACACCAAATCACAGTGCGATTGTGGAAATAATTGTAAAAATTGAGCAAACTAGCTCTGCATAAGAAGTTAGGTCGTTTTCGTATTGCAACTGATAATTTGCACGCAGTTAAAGAGTGTCGCTTATGATCCAGGCATGTCGATACCAAGGCGCTCTCAACAATTCAGTGGTTTAAAAGCAGTCTGCATGAAGTTTTATATCTTGATATTCTTTACCACTTGTATAAAATACAGCTACCATAAAAATTAAAATCAACAGACCGCGCACAAACGGTCTTCGAGATGCAAGCATCTGACGATCATTTTTGCAACAAAATTATGATGACCGGCAGGGCCCACTTTCAGATCAATCGATTTGTTAGCAATCCGAACTGCCGCATTTGGGCTTAGAAAATCCAAGACCAATACAGAGCCACCATAGCACCCCAACCCGAGACAGTTTTGTGCCCTTGTGGGCTGATGTTGTAAATGAGCCATAGCTCTACAAAAATAAGCAGAAACAAGCGGTTACTCGACTTTTTATGGTCCAATTGAAAGCAATGGAGTTGAAAGACCTTTATTTTTAACAAGACGGCGCCACATGTCACACATCTGGTAACACATTTAGCCTATCACATGGGAATTTTCCAAGCTGTATTATCTACGTATGATTTGACGCCGTTGGTGGTCTTCGTGTGGAGATAAAATGTGCAACAAATCATTAAAAATTTTGCCACAAGGATGATCTTTTGTGAGGAGGGTGAAGGCAAATACTTAAATAATATTTTATACCTCGCCTCTATGTGTGTACCTTGAATTAAAAGTAATATAGCACTTTTCAAAATAATTTGAATTTCCACTAACCTTAAAATGACATACTTTTAAGAAACCAAAATATACCAAAAAGTAGCTTAGGCTTTCCGACACTTATAATATTTCAAATACATTTTCTGCAAATACTTTAATACAGTTAAGAAAAATAACCGTTCAAATAGAATGTTGACATCTTGTTTAACACATCTTGAACTATATGTTGTCCATGACCCGCATTCGCTTTATAATTTTGTTCCAAAATCACCAATTTTAGCGTTTAAAATCACCATTTTAACGTTTATAGAAAAAAAATCATCAACCTTTGGTTGCTATTTCTGGGCCATTTTTCGTCAAAGAAATAAAGTAATATTTAATATGTTTTCTTAAGTACATATAACATTTTGGTCTTGTTCGCTCCTTTCGCCTCCAATTCGAAGAATTTTTACAATGGTTGGAGACTTTTCACTACTTTAACTTAGAGATCTGAATTTTCCGTTGTGTATTCGTTTTTTACAAGTAGGCTTCTTACTAAATTTGGTTATAATAACTTTATTATTTTCGAAGGTACAAAAGGTTTCTGAGACAAAACCTCTCTTACAAACTGACCTGAGAGCCTCGGCGGTGCAGGCGTAAGAACGTGTGCCTCTTAACCGAACGGTACTGGGTTCGATTCCCAGGCTTTCCCCTTCACTTTTCAGTACATACTAAACTAACATCAACCGAGGTTGTGGCATTGTATTTGAGCAGGTTGAATGTCAGCACCTTCCTCCATTCAGACGGGGCGTAAAGCCGTCGGTCCCGGGTCTATGCAATGGTGCATTGGTGGCGTTAAAGATTGCGACTCTCTTTATAGAAATGCAGGGGTTCGGCAAAATACATTAAGATGAAACTGCTTCCTGGCGTCCGTTACTGGCCAGAGTCGCGGAAATGGAGCGACGTTCAAGTAACAAAAAAAAAACTGACCTGATATTCCCCGCTAAAAAAGCTATCTAAGGCATTTATACAAAAACACATTTGTTATCTTTCGTTAGATCAGTAATGTCTGTTTTAGTAGATTAGACAAAAATCACATACTTGGAAACCTTAAGAGACGCCCAAAGACCAACCACTAAAACGCAACAAGGAACAGACTTTTCTCAACAGTGCAAAACTTTCCTACCATATATTAAGGTATCAGCGATAAAATCAGAGAAACTTTTGAATCCAAAGTCCATAGTTTTTGCGGAGTTCGTTGTATCGGCTCTTCCCGAACTCATATGGAAAAATTAATAGGCGTATCCACAATAGGATCTATGAACACCCTTGCAGGTATAAAATCTGATCCCTAATGAGCACTGGCCGTGCATTATATTAATACAGGACACACAGTAGTAACCTGAAAACCTGGTTCATCTTCACTGGAAATAAACAAGGTAGCCAATAAATCAATAGGCAGATTTATTGCCATGCTACCTGACTCAACAAGTAGTTTTATTCTGCTGACAAACAAATATTTTTCGCACTTATGACAGTCGATCTTTTCAGAATATATATATATATATATATATATATATATATATATATATATATATATATATATATATATATATATATATATATATATATATATATATATTCTCTTGAAAATGGTTCCTAAATAGCAGCCAAAACATCGAATTTTACCAAATTCTTGACGCAGTTTTACCCGAGAACCAAATATATCTCGTACTTATGACAGTAGAGGTTTTCAGAATATCTCGGGTTAAACTGCGTCAAGAATTTGGTAAAATTTGACGTTTTGGCTGCTATTTTGGAACCATTTTCAAAAGGCTATATATATATATATATATATATATATATATATATATATATATATATATATATACAGGTGTCCATTATAAAAAGTTTCACCAGTGTTTTCCTGAGAACTGCTGAGAAATTCGAATAACCCTAGAACACCTTAATTTTCTTTGCAATGGGGGCATTTTCTTAAGCCCTACAGAGTTTGTAGCATTTAATGTTTGGCAGGGGTGACTTTTACCCCTTTTATTTAAATAGAAAATGTAGGTCAAGTGGTACCTTTTTGCAAATCTCTTTTGACTACCTATTCAAAGCTGCAAATTTAAAAACTACGGATTAGGCTTTTCTTAGATATTTGCTTTCAAAACTTCAATATAAAAAATCTAAAATAGTAGTATTTATTTCGTTGGTCGAAAAAAGTAAAGATGATATTTATCCGTAGGCAGGTTTTTGATAATTTTTGTCATGATTTTTATTTCAATCTTAATTCCAATTTGGATTATTTCAATAAAATATTTTACCAAATTTGTTTTATTTTCAAGTTTTGGAAGCAAATATCAAAAAACTTATCTGTGGATTGTAAAATCTTTCAGCTTATGGTTTGAAAGTACAATCTAAACAAATCGAAAGATTTTGGAATTTCAGCTTTGAGTAACTAAATAGGTGCTTTCCAAAAAGGAGCCATTTCACTTGGCTTCCCTATTCAAATCAACTGAGCGAAAATTGCCCCCGCTAGAGGCTGAATGGTGCAAGTTCTATTAGGATACGAAATAGAGCCCTCCATCCCTCTGGGAAACTCGACGTGTTTTAGGCTTCTTCAAAATTCTCAGCAGTTCTTGGGAAACTTCTGGTACAACGTTTATTAATGGACACCTGTATACAATTGTACACCAATAAAAATTAAAAATGACACTTCATATGGGTTCTGAGGTTTTAATTCCTGCTTACTTGAAAAATATTTTTAAGAGTCTCAAAGTCGTTATCTCGCCAAAAGCGATTTTTTTCTACCAAAGTTCCCTAAAATGGGACACGCTAAGGCCTTGTACTTGCGAAATAAAGCTGGTTTACTGGATATCATTTGAGTGGCGTTCAAATGCGAGTGTTTCTAGTAACCTTTGAAATCGCTGAATATAATCTACTATTCGTGATTTCTGATAACCTCAATTTTCATAAAAGCTTCACGTAAGCACTTTCAAAGTTTTTCGTTGTTATAACTAATATGAAATGTGCCAGACTCATAAAAAATATTGACTCTTCGTAAATAAAAGCAATTACGTATGTTCTGAACGAAATATGACTACGTCTATAGGTTTATTTTGAATTTTCCGAGAACAATAGATTAGGAGGCAAAGAATAGCCCAACACAAATTATTTACTCTCATATGTCTGTCAGGCTTTAAGGAGATTTCTTAAGACAATTTCAACGAGCCAAAAAACAGTAATGATGTTGGAGCAGTGCCAACTTGCTGTAAAATGTGTACATACTATATAGCTGCTACCTAACACAGCATTTCAAAGTCCATTATAGTTTCCCATATTTTTCATAATTAATACTTTGGTAATAGTTCACACTCTACATACATATTAATGAATACCTTATGGCCATCATACTTTATAAATTAGGCAAACTTATAATGGCGTGTAATAAACGGTACGAGAATAGCGTAGACTGTAATAAAGAAACTATGCCAATGAATAATGAGGCGGTGATTTAAAGCTAACACCTTTCTAAAACAAATTAGGAAAAGCAATTTGAAAAAATACTTACTGCAGTTAGAGTCGGTATAAAAAAGAACATTAATAAAGATGAGCAAATAATTGAGAAACGAAGAATCGCGATGCCAATAAATATTTTAAATTAAACCTGAGAAAGAGATTGACAGGTGGTATAAAAAAGTAAATACAGCTGTGGATGAAAAAAGTAAGGCTATTGATGTGAAACATTTTAGCTTCAATGTTCTGATTATTTCATAACTCTGCAGATTAAATTGTTGGTCAGTATTGTACATTGTTATTATTATACAGGCTGGCGCACTGAAAACGAAACAGACCGATTTGCGTCCAGATAATTTTTTTTAAGAAACGCTAATACACGTCAATTTTAATATTGAGGGGGACATGTTTTGACATAAAACTCAACTTTGTCACATCAACCCCTTAACGGTGGTAATAACAACCTTTATATTTTAAATAGGGAACATGGATCGAGTGTTACATCATTTGAAAGCTCTTTCTTTTCTGAATTCAGCACAATAAATTTTTTGAAAGTTTTATTAACTCGTTAAAAAAATATTAACAGTTGGAGTTGCAAGAACGTATTTCATTCATTGTGATAAGAAATGCACTAATGAGTTAATTTTTTATTAAATAAGACTAAAAACCAAAACCAAATGTTCAAAAATGTTTACTCAGTTAAGTAAGTGTTCAAATTGTGGACCACCAGCTTCCATACAAAAGTACAAATTATGTTCACAACGAGGTACGACATTCTGGAGCATCTGTGGAGTTATTAAACGGCATTCTTCAAAAATGCGTGGTCGTAATTCTTCCAGAAACTTCGGTTCTGTTGAGAAAATTCTACTCTTTAAATAGCCCCATAGAAAGAAGTCTAAAGGAGTTAAATCCGGTGATCTAGGGGGGCACTCAATAGCAGCTCTACGCCCATTGCTGTGGCAACTCTCTGTTCAAAAACTCCCTAACACGTTCTGAAAAATGCGGAGGAGCTCCATCTTGTTGAAACACTAATTGATTTTCTTGGTAGCGGTCATCATTTTCAACAATGTCAATTAGTAGAGGGTAAACGATATCTTTTAGTAACTCCAAATACGTTTCGCCACTCAAATTACCATGAAGAAAATTGGTCCGATTAAACGGTCTCCAAAAATGCCAGTCCAGACATTCAATTTCTGTGGAGTTTGAGTGTGGACTTCGTGAAAATTTCTTGGTTTCTATCTGCCCAATAACGACAATTATGACGATTGACTGTAGAGTTTAATAAAAATGTACACTCGTCTGAAAAACAGATATTGAACAGAAAGTTTCCGTTATCAGCTATTCGTGCAGTCATAACGTCACAAAACTCCAGCCGCCGATCAAAATCATCTTCATTAATTATTGTACAAGATAAATTTTAGACCGGTGAAATTTATGATGCTTCAATATTCGCTGAATAGTTCTTATTTTGATGTTTGAAACAGTGGCCAATTCTCTCGTGCTCAAAGTTGGGCCTGCAGCAATTTGTCCTAAAACTTCAATCTCAGTAGTCTCATTTCTAAACAGAAATTCACGTTCAGGATCCCATTATTTGTTGGCTGCTGAACCACTTTGCCAAAACTTTGCAACCAACTCCAAAATGTATTCTCTGTTAACATGTCTGTTCGGATGTCGTTCATTAAACAAATTTGCGGTACGGTTGGCACAGTCACCTTTTTTGAAAAAAAAAGAGTAATTATTTCAACTCTTTCTTCTACAGAATACAACATTGTGAAATTAATTTTCCGTAGTACTGTCAAGTATAAAACCGACCGATAAACTGAAATAATAAACCGCATTTCTCTCATTCCGATAAGAAATGTTCTTATAGTCAATTTTTGTTTACAAACCAACAAAACATTGACTATCAGCACATTTCTTATCGGAATGAGTGAAATGCGTTTTTGAATCTTTAACTGTGAATAATTTTTAAAAGAGTTCATACAACTTCTAAAGTATTCAGAAAAGAAGAGCTTTCAAATGATGTAACACTTGATACATGTTCCCTATTTAAAATATAATGGTTGTTATCACCACTATTAAGAGGTTGATGTGACAAAGTTGAGTTTTATGTAAAAACATGTCCCCCTCAATATTAAAATTGATGTGTTTCAGCGTTTCTTCAAAAAATATTCTCTGGACGCAAATCGATCTGTTTTGTTTTTAATGCGCCACCCTATATATTGTTGTTATTATAATTAGAAATTATATTAATTTTATAGTTGGCCATTTGAATTGTAGATCTTTGGCTTCTCGAGTGTGGACTTAAGTCAGATTATTCAGAATTAATGCTTGGACGTGGTAGCTGTCTCAGAAATGTGGCTGTCTGATCAGCTTCCTTTAGGGATATTTGCTATTTTTCAACATATATATGTTTTAGGAATAGACGTTTTTTGTCAAGGGGTGACGGTGTTGGTATCTACGTGAAAACTGATATTGCGGTTACAATATTATCTGATGAGTTTTAATCCATGTCTGAATCATTGGAACTACTTTGCATTCATTCTAGCAGGACAGCCGCGATATGTGGGATATATGGGACGTCGAGAGGCAACCTTTCTGCGTATGTCGATCAACTTGACATTGTGTTGTCTGTTTGTTTACCTATAACAGACGAGGTTTTTTTTGTGAGATAAATATAGATTTATGTAGCTTCAATCACTGGAACTACTTTGCATTCATTCTAGCAATATAGCCGCGGTATACGGGATATATAGGCCGCTGAAAGGCAACCCTTCTGCGTATGTCGATCAACTTGACATTGTGTTGTCTGTTTGTTTACTTATAACGGACGAGCTTTTTTTGGTGAAATAAATATAGATTTATGTAACTTAAATAATCTTGTCACGGATCTTTGAGATGTGTACAGCCTCACACAGTTTACTCAAAGACCTGCTGCTATCCCTTCCAATCTTTTGGATCCTAATTATATTTCCACCGACGACTTGGCCATTTGGTCTGGGGTTGTTAATGTTGATTAAATTTTTGATCACGTATTGAGTTATTGTTGCTTGATATAGCAAGACCCAAAAATCTGCTGGTAGATTTGCCAATTTCAGAAACTTTAGAGATTTTGACCACAAAGAATTTGATGTATATTTTTGCGGTTTACCTTGGGATTCTGTTTTGATTATTTCAGGTTTAGACAATACAATACTTTTCTTATCATACTGTATTTACTACGCCTTTAATACACGGGTACCCAAAAGGACTATTGGGGTTACTAGGCTAAAATGCTTTTCGCCGACTGATAACATTTAGACTTTAATAAAGGAGAGAAATTAGGCTTTCCTCAAAGGATTCGAATCACGTGCCTTCCTACAATTGACCAGATCTTTACCTCTATTATTTCGGCAAAAATATACATCCACTTAGACAACAACAAATTATTAGACGAAGTGCAAAAGAGCTGTCGAAAGAAACCGAGGGGGTGAAAAAAATAATTAATAGTTTATGCTGTGGTTACTAATAATGCCGGAGAGAAAAAAAGGCCGATTTAAAGGCGCATATAGATTACCAAAAGGCATTTGATAGTGTACTCACTTCTTGGCTGGTGGAGGTGCTGGAATTATATGGGATACAGGAACATATTGTAGGGTTTCTTAAACATGTGATGAATATGTGGACAACCGAGTTATTTATAAGTGGCTCACGAAAACACATACAGACATGAAACATTAACATCAAGTGAGGAATCTTCCAGGGTGATGCGCTTAGTCCGCTTTGGTTCTGCTTTGCCCTTAAATCCTTGACATCTAGCTTAAACAGTCATAGGAAAGGGCACCAGATTAACTCAACTGATGTCGAGTTAAGTCATCTATGGTACATGGATGACCTAAAACTGTACGCAGGTCGAAAAGAACACCTTCATAAACTGTTGGAATGCATAAGCAAATTTAGGAGAGATATAGGCCGGCAGTTCGGGCTGGATAAGCGCAGGACCAACAGCATAATAGGGGAAAATGGTGTAAACAACAGGGGCACCAAGTACATACAAGAAATAGGAGAATCTGAGCAATACAAATACCTTGGCTATTAACATACAAGGGGTATTAATGAAAAAACATCAAAGCAAAGGTTAACCGACACTTACGTTCACCATTTAAACAGCATCCTAAAGTCGGAACTATATGCTCAGAACTCCGCCATAGCTGTAAACATATATGCAACACCAGTCTTAACTTACAGTTTTGGTTTTATAAACTGGGCGAACACGGACCTGGAGGGAATCGTTATCAGGACTAGGTTGGAGTTTAAAAAATATCGCGCAGATCATCGACGCAGCGCTCTGGTTAGTTTCACTTACCAGGAAACTAGGGGGCAAGAGGTACACCAATTGTTGTCAACAAATACTATACCCAAGTGTAAAACTTGAGGAAATTTTTCTGCGGCGACTAGCAGTCTACGCAGAACTATAGTGAAAATGAACACCAAAGATACGCCGCTGTACTTGACAGATACAAACTATGACACCCTAAGCAAGGTCTCCACAACAGAAGAACTGAAACACCAGTGGAGGATTAAACCTCTCCATGACCGCTATATAAGCAGCCTAGAAAAATAATATGGACGCCCAAGCTTCTCAAATGTGGCTTCGCTATGGCAACCTGTTTATCGAGACAGAAGGTTTTGTGGCTACGACTCAGGATCAAGTCATCTATGTAACTGAATCAGCAAGAAAAAAAGCATCCGATTTTGACAGTAAACGGATAAATGTCGTTGAAAATTGTTGGATTTGGATGGTTTAAAAAGTGGGAGAGGCGGACGTGACGGACGCAGGCATTTAAGGGTCAACGGGAGCTATAGAGTGGGGAGAATAGACACGGGGGCCCGAAGAAATCCGCTTTTTTTGAACGTCTCCCGGAGTGAACGGAAAGCTGCAGAAGAAAAGGGTCCCTCCGGAACGTAATGGGGCGAATTTTTTGTAGGTAAATTTTTTTTGACGATGTTAGAATGAACAACATTGGCGAAACAAGAGCAAAATCTGGATTTTCGATGTGAAGGATATCAAATATTGGAACGGATATAAAGACCTTTAAATTATTGCACCTATAGGTCTAGGACAATGTAAGTGTTTCTTGGAGTATTCTTTTCGGCGTCGTGTTTCAAAAATTTTATGGAGTACACTAGATCAACTACGCGTTGGAGATCGCGATGAAAGGTATATACTTTTACATCTTTCAAATCATAATGACATAAATAATACCTTGTTTTCCAGATACCAGATGCTCGATCTGTGATACTATGATTTAGTTTTATGATACTCCTAAGCTCATAAGTAGATAATTTTTTAGGTTTAAATTGGTGATCCTAAAGCGGGTACATGATGTTTTGTTTCGTGCTGGCTGTGGTATTGACGAATTTTGTTTTTACATGTTGCGTTTGTGTAGTCTTTTCATAGATAATTATATAACACACCTAGTGAATTGTTGTTTCGACAGGAATTTATCACAGTGTGTTTGGGAAACAGCCCCCGCAAAGACTTTAGCAGAGACAAAAAGAATATGTTTTGGCAAATCCTCAAATACATCGAAGGTGTCAGTCAGGCATCAAAACCAGGTGGGTTTCTCAGCGGGTACAGTACTGCTTGTATTTTGACACATGTGTTGGATGTCACGTAGTGAGACATATCGATAACAAGGAAGTAGTTGCCCTAATTTTATTAGGTTACTTCAAGGCTCTCACAGTATTAATCAGGAGCTTATATGCTTTAATATCAGATATTTTGGTTTTTTTATGTCATCTATATGTTCGATAAGCTGCTAAAAAGTGGGAGATATCAAGGCGTTATTGTGGACAATATTATATCATATCCTCAGCTTGTTTCTGTATATGTACCTCAAAGATCGATGGTCAACCCTCTTTTGTTTATCATTTATTATCTTACAGCTTGCGTGCTATTCATAACTGCTTTATTCGACATTATGCTGATGACACACGGTTATATTTAGCCTTCAAACCCTCTGAAGACTACATTGCTAAATATCTTATTAATGCAAATCTTAAGAAAATAAACGTTCTTTTATCTCAGCACAATCTCAAATTAAATGGTAGTAGGTCACTGTGAATTAGCCTTCGTGGACCATTGGTTGGTAGACCTAATTGTGACCGTCAGTTTATGCTGGATGTCATCAAGCTACCTATTGTGAAAACGACAAGGCACTATATCATGTATATATATATATATATATATATATATATATATATATATATATATATACATAGAGAGAGAGAGAGAGAGACAAACTAAAGAGATCACCTTAATTATATTTTGAAATATATCCTCCCTTGCTGCACCCCAATCGGTCTTTATTAAGCAATCATATATAGGTTATCATGACGGAGTTTTTGCTGTTGTGGCATTTTTGTTACTGTGACATTGAAAATGGCAATTTCTTGAGACTTAAGGATCAGTACACTGTGCAAAAGATGCAAACTCCTTGCTGTAGACTCCTTTACAGATTGCGTTAATATGATCACATAGTGTCAAGGAAAAAGGAGTTGAGGTGGCTCAGAATGGTCGGCCGAAGATAGTTGCATCTTGCTCCCTTCAGTCATCTGGCTATTGTTAGTTTAACTCTCCAACTTACCCTAAATATGAGTTAGTAAGAAGGGCTCTCAGCACGGTGTTAACATAAGAGATGCAGACACAGGCACTCGCCGTCTTTGTTTTAAGAGATGTTTCACTAAGAGCGCAGTAAAATTGTACAATTCGTTTGGAACTCGGAGGAAAACCTTTAGTTCTAGAAAGTTAAGACCTCAATAGGAAGTCCATTTATTTGAATTCTAAGGTAACTGCGACTCATTCCTTGGGTTGGCTGATTGGATTTTGTTTTTTCTTTGTCTTGTGTCTGTGTTGTTTGTTGGGCTGCTCGTTGGCCAAGATTATTTTATACATTTGCAGGCTGGGTGCAGATAACTTGTTTTTAATGCATTTATATTTTATTTGAAAGGTTAACTTAAGCTGTCGACACCAGGGTTAACTGTAAGAGAAGTAATCAGGTAAAGCCCGCCCTGCGGCAGACAGTTACCTTTTGCCCCTTTTTCATAATATATTGTATCATACACACAACTTCTTTATGTGGATTTACACCTTTGTATCTAATTAATTTACTGCGACTTATTAAATGAGGATGCCGATTATTAAAAAATATGCGCTGGGATGGGTTGGACACATAGAACGAACGGATAATAATAAAATGACAAGTATAATTTTTATAGAGCATGTAATGGTAAGAGAGGTAATAGAAGACCAAGGAAAAGTATCGCGTAATGAAAAACTATGGACGCAGCAAGTGCGTTATGGTAGTGAATTTTCATAAAAATGATTTATTGCAAATATGTTTGTTTTCTTTTTAAGAAAGCAGGCATCAATTTTGGTTACCAGTATAACCTATATAGTAAAAACAATGTGCCATGTTTCATAAAAATAACTTTATTGTGTGAAAATGTACAAAAATTTCCAAAAGTAAACTTAAAGTGTTCCCGGAAAAACTCGTTTCTTGGTCAACCTTATAGGATAATACCAAATTGGGCTCTTCAAATATGAAGCATTTGATCAAAATTCGCTACCATAACGCACTTGCTGCATCCAGAATTTCTTTTCCTACAAACATGCATTATATTTCGATGGAAAATGTAATAACATAAGGCGTGTTTGATAAAAAAAAAAGGAAATTTGTATCACCAACGACTTATGGGCCACCCTGTGATTGTAGAAATATTTTTTAAGATATAGCTCGAGACACCCTATAATTAATATATACATTTTTTTTTCATATCTTGTATAATAACGGATATATTGAGCATTATTGATTTTTTACGAAAATTTGACAAAAAGTATATACCATTAAACGATAAACTCTATAGCTAAGGCTACTTCCAAGCATCAGAGCAAGGGTCTATTGGAAATGAATTTTCTGGAAACATTTTAGTAAAATGAAGGACAATGACGGTTGAAACTGAGACTTCAGGGTTTGTAAAACATCCTTCTTGAGACATTTGATTTTCATAATCCGTATTAGATTCAAGTTATTTGCCTAAATGTTGCCGATTTTGACGTTTTAAATCGCAACGTTGACGTTTTGAGGAAAACCCCAATTTATTTTTCTTTAAATGCCTATAACTTTTTTGTCTTTTCACCTACATAGCTAGATTTTGGTAGGTAACTTACCTATAAGGATATAAACCTGCGTACCAAATTTCGTTGCCCTTACTTTGTTAATTCCAGAGATATAATTTTTTTTCGAAAGAAAACACAGAATTTTCCGGGAAAATCTGGGCAGATTTTCCTGGCTAACGAACATATCCAAGCCATTTGCAAAAGGATTTTACGCACCAAATTTAATCAAAATCGGAATATTTATATATATATATATATATATATATATATATATATATATATATATATATATATATATATATATATATATATATATATATATATAAACATAAAAAAATTGAAACTGACCACGGATATGTGTTCTGGGGGGCCTAATTAGCGCTCATTTGAATATTTTTTTTTTAAATTCAAAAGTCGGGATCTCCTCATTAGTGAATTTTTTTAAAGAAAATTCACTAAAAACTTTAATGTGGAGATAGGACAATATAACAGAAGCCAAAATAGCATATAAGTGTAGAAGAGATGTGAGAAATATTGTTAGTAAGGAGGCTTTATGGTTTGCCTACTCTTTTATGGGAATGGCGTGACGGGTAGTAGTACTAATATATATATATATATATATATATATATATATATATATATATATATATATATATATATATATATATATATATATATACATATATATATATATATATATATATATATATATATATATATATATATATATATATATATATATATATATATATATATATATATATATATATATATATATACATACATATAAACATATTTTTCTATCTTTGTCTCCCCATTCTTAAAGTTTTGGTATCAAAAGAAAAGTAGCATACAGATGGGATCCAAACCAAGAAGACGGAAAAAATGTGCGCAGCCATGAAAGAAGACAACATACACACACAAGTTTTGGTAAAAATTTTAAAACTAAAAACATAAACAAGCTTTCCAGAATAGTGAATAATATATGTTGCTTACATAGAAGTACATAATAGATTATGTCCTTGTATTCTATTTTAAGATATAAAATTTTAAAAGCAAATTAGAAGTTCTGAAAAGTTCTATTTTCAGTTTTATAAACTTTGTTCACATTTCTATACTTGTAAAGGATCTTAAACCTATATTATTCTTGAGTTACGTGTGCGTTATATACGGATCAGAGAAAAGTAGATCAGGAAAGTTTGAAAAACTGCTGTTTTCTTCCTAAGTTTGGTACTGACTAAAAAAGAAAACTAACTAACGTGCAATAATACCAACATTATTTACCGGGAACGTTAAACTCTGATAAAGAGGGCCTACACCATATAGCGGGAAAGCACAATGCTATAAATCAGAGAAAATAAAATATTTATTATTGACGCGAGCATTCGATCCATAAATGTAAAATATTGTAGATTTAGATTTATAGGTGCGAGCTTTTTAGGCATACGCATGCAGAAAATTCAGCAGACGAAATTTAGCAGCCAGGATTCCTACAGTGAAAATTTCAAATTTACGTTCCTACTTTATATGAGTGATTGTGTGCCTGGGCGTGCATTATTGCGACTACAAATTGTTTTTTTTTCTTCTGGATACAATTTTGCATTGCGTAGGAAGTAATAATTATTACGTAAGCTGTCTTTCATGCTAAAGCTATCGTGTTCACAACTCAACTAGCCTTGTAGCAATATAAAAAGGCTGGACGCAGCAAGTTCGTTATGGTAGTGAATTTTCATAGAAATGATCTGGCACAAAATATTTTATTATAACTTTTTTTTCTTGTAACAAAGAAGTTTGGTTATCATAGCTTATTTATTTTTTGAGATATAATTTTTTTTTGAATTAAAACTCAAAATTTTCCCGGAAAACCTCGTCCGATTTTCCTGCCTAACAAACTTATTCAAGCCATTTACAAAAGGAAGGCACATGCCAAATTTTATCAAGATTGGCCCATAATTTTTTGAGTTATCGGTGTGATACATATATATATATATATATATATATATATATATATATATATATATATATATATATATATATATATATATATATATATATATATATATATATATATATGATAATATAAAAATTGAAACTGACCCCGGATATGGGTTCTAGGGGTCCTTGTTCGCGCTCATTTGCAAACATTTTTTCAAAATTGAAGTCGGGATCTCCTCTCTAGTTAATTTTTTCTAAAAAAGTTCTCTAGTAAGGTAAAAATATACTTTTTCCAAAGTAAAGGCGACTGTAGGCGATTTCGAGTTATTTCACTAAACTTACTTAACCAGTAATATTTTAGCTGTTAAATAAGTTTTGTTAATATTAAAAAAATTAACGTTTTTATAGTTACTTAAAACTGTTTCTTTACTATTCTAGCAATTTTTGCTGAATCGTAGGTAAACGTTGCCCAATTTGACGGTCACTGAATACAAAACAAACATTTTTGGGTGTAAGCATTGTTATCGTATTTATAAGCTATTTAGGCCCTTTGACAAAAAAAACTATAAACTTTCTAAGTAATTTTTCTGGTGCTTTTTGACCTTCTTGTGCCAAGAAAACTTAATCCTTAATAGATTTTGTTAGAGATCTGAATTTTGGCGTGCAGGAATAACTTTATTAGTATAAAGTTAGAACCTCGGTGGTTCAGGGGTAAGAACTTGTGCCTCTGAACCGAAGGGTACTGGTATCAATCCCTCCTTTCACTTTTACGGTACAAACTGTAACATTAACATCAACCGAGGTTCTGGCATTGTATTTGAGTAAGTTGAATGTCTGCACGTTCCGCCCTTCAGAGGGGGTGTAAAGGTCCCGTGTCCATGCGATGTTGGGCACGTTAAAGATCCCTATCTTCCTTACAGAAAGGCAGGGGTTCGGCAAAATTTCCAGGATAGCGTGGTTGTGGCGACCGATTGCGGAGCATGATGATTCACCAACAGGGAGCGTGGACGGAGGACGAAGAACGAACGTTGGGGAGATGGATTCATTGTTGAATGTAACGCGGTCTAGTTAAGATATAGAATAATTCACTGTGATATCAAGATATATTTATACATTAATAAAATTATTTGTGACTATAGAACATTGTGTATGTTATTGTGAATGCTAATCCACCACAAGTGGCGACGAGGATTCTTTGAACCTGTTATATACGTCTAATTATAAAGGTAAGAATTCTTAACTGTACAGACTGCAAAAAGATAATAATTTAATTATGAGATGTTTTTTTGCCACACTAAACATGTGGCTACATCTCTGAATATTAACTTGGATTCCGATGCCTACAAGATGCATGTGTATATGTGTGTATATATGTGTATATATATGTGGATATATATGTGTATTATTGTGGGTATCGAGGTAGGGCTGTGAGCACCAAAAGGAGGGCTGTGAGCACCAAAAGGAGGGCTGTGAGCGCCAAAAGTAGGGCTGTGAGCACCAAAGAAAGAAAAAAGTAGGGCTGTGAGCACCAAAGAGTAGCGCTGAGAGCACCAAAAGGAGGGCTGTGAGCACCAAAAAAAAAGGGGGTAGGGCTGTGAGCACCAAAGAAAGAGAAAAAAAATTAAACAGAGCATGGCTGTGAGCCAAATATGTGTGTGTATGTGTGTGTGTACATATATGTGTATATATGTTTATATAAAAGACTCCCAGTTATGAGAACCAACGAGTATGAAACATGAGTTTGCTTTTGTTTGCAATAAGAATGCACACGTGAATAAAAATATATATATTTAGAAATGTTCTTATATTTTAGTGAAATATTTACTACATATTCCTACAATAAATCGAGATAAGATCAATGCGACTTGATAAAGATGTTTTATTAAAATGAGTCAATTTGTGAATTTATTGGAGATTATAGTGTAAACAAAATCAGGTGAATGAAATCACTTAAAAATACATTTAATTGTATTTATGTATGTATATAGTAACAATATTGGCAAGTTTGAACTAAATATCAACCATTACACAACACTGTATTTTATTTTGTGTGGCGATACCTATTTAACCGAAAGTTTTTGCAAACTGTTGACGTATGTTAAACGGAGAAAATTCTTGTTTTGAGTAATGTTTATCTTAACTTTATGTTAGGTTTTATGTAACCCATAAGGTGTTCGATTTAGGCATCTAAGTACGCCTCCGTGGCCGTGCGGGAAAGTCGATTCAGACTTTCCAATACGGACTCGGGGGACGACGGTTCGAGACTCACCGGCGCCGGATGATTTTTCAAAATCACTGTCGTCGTTGAGATCGAGCTCAAGGTGGAGGGTAGGTTAGTTTAGATGAGCAAAAAGGGTCAGCAATGGCCTAATTGCCAGTAAGCATCTTACCTTTACCTTTTTGGGCATCTTAGTATTACATAATATGGCATAAAAAATTGGTACAGTAAAAACCGTACTTTGGATTGATAGTATAGTATAGTATAGTATAGTATATTTTGTCTACAATGGTACAATGTGTCGTAAAAATAAGCTCTTGCTTGTATATGCAATAAACACAATTTTGTTACAGATATGCCTAATTAATTGCCAAGAGTTCTCTGGAACTATCATTATCAATTTTCTTAAAATTTCAGCTTCCTAAGAATATCCCCTTTTCATATTATAATTTTTTCTCTAGTGCGCATGGAGATTAATATAACAAACTTTTGATTCTTTATCCTTTGTTAATCTTCTTCTTTCATAGTAAGTTATGACAGAGACAGGAATCAGACCATTTTTAGGCGATACCATCGACAAGGCTTTACTTAGAGCGGAGTGGGAGAAATGGCTCAGAGCGCTAGATCTATACCTAGCCTCAGAAGATATCGCCGATGTCGTAAAGAAGAGAAACAAACTTTTGCACATGGGCGGTCCACAGTTACAAGAGTTAGCTTACAGTTTACTGGGAGCTATTGGATCAGTCAATACGGGAGGAAATAACGACGTTTTTAAAACACTAGTGGATAATTTATCAGACTACTTTTCTCCCAAACAAATTTCTACATTTGAGCGCCATGTATTCCGAACTATCAAGAAACACGAAAATGGAAACTTTAACAAATTCTTGTTGAAGATAAGGCAACAGGCGAAGCGTTGTTTTTTCGGTAGTACTGTTATGGAAGCTAGTGAAATAAAGATGAAAATTAAAATTATTGATAGTTGAGCTTCACCATATTTAAAAAGTAAACTTTTGGAAAAGGAACGCACTCTCAACGAAATTATTGAGCTTTGTCAGGTGGCCAAAGTACCTCATCTTTAACAGTAAACAAAATTGGAACAAAGCACAACAGACCGGTCTACCCAAGTTCGAGGTGCGGGAAAATTAACGTTATAATAATATAAAATTATGCCCGGCCCAGGACGTCAAATGTCGAAAGTGTGGCTTCCAAGGTAATTTTACTAGATGTTGTAGAACGCGCGACACATGTGTTAAGGAGGTTCTAAATGTCCTTGAGGAAAATAATGTTGCACTAAACAAAACAAAGTGCCGAATAAAGGTGCAAGAAGTTTTTTGGTCACAAGATAACTAACAGAGGTATAGACGCGGAAGAGAGGAAAGTAAAAGCCATTTGATGCAGGAACCGAAAGACACATTTTCTCAGTGATAGAAAGAAGCACACATAAAGCGTTGAAGATATCACAAGTTTGGGGAAAGGAGAATAGATAAAGAAATAACAAAAGCAATAAACAAACTTAATAACAACTCTTGGCCCACTGCAGATAAAACATATACTTCCCGTTCAAATCAGAGCTATCTTCTATGGATTCAGTCGTGTTGAGAAGTAATCGTCTCGTGATGCCCAATCGTTAATAAACCAGGTCTTGGAACTAGCGCATGAAGGGCACCCGGGGGAAACAGTCATGAAAAGGCGTCTACGTGCAAAGGTTTGGTGGCTGTTGATAGATCGACATACGGAACAATTCGTAGAAAATGCCGAGACTCTCTCTTGGAATCACAGCTTAACAAACCACCTCCGATATCACACCACGAGTTTCCAGAAGAGCCTTGGCAATGTCTGGCCATATAGCTGATGGGGCCTCTGCCAAACGGAGATATGGTACTGGTTATAATCGATTATTATTCCAGATACCAAGAGATCAAATTTCTAAAATCCACAACTTCATCCATAATCATCGACCATTTAACAGATATGTTTTCAAAACTGGGTTTCCCAAGGCGCATCAGAGCAGATAACGAGAGACAATTTGTGCGTCAAAATTTGTAAATTTTTATCACAGCATTGAGTTAATAAGAACTCCACCATGTTGGCCCGAAGCTAATGGCAACGTCGAAAATGCAAATAAGTCAATACTAAAGATACTTCAAATTGCGCATGCTAATAAAAGACTATCGAACAGAAATAAGAAACTTCATTTTGATGTACAATGTCCCCATCAGAGCTACTATTATGTAGAAATATTCGTGACAAATTTCCTTCTATATCCGACCTTGTAAAGAGCGAGGGCAATCAAGAAGCCAAAGACAATGATATGAATATGAAGCAAAAAGAAATGGAGAGAGAAGATAAGGTTAGAAGGTCCAAAAGAGTGCGATATACAGCCGGGGGATAAAGTAATAGTACAGAACATGGCGATGGCAAATGGACTAAAGGGTAGATTTTGCGACGAAAAGTATGAAGTGGTAGAAAATAGAGGGAGTGAAGTTACACTAAGGAAAGATGGGAGGACATTTAAACGCCACACGGCACATGTAAGAAGGGTACCTGGAGAATCGCCAGAATGTTTTAAATATTTAACTTTTGTCCCAACCAGCTCTTCAACTGATCACGCCGCCTCCAACCATTCCACACCAACCGGTCGCTCCGTTATCGAGCACGAGGACGACATCACACCTACAAGGATACCACCACTGAAGCTGAAGAAAAATGAGGGATTGTGGCGACCGATTGCGGAGCATGATGATTCACCAACAGGGAGCGTGGACGGAGGACGAAGAACGAACGTTGGGGAGATGGATTCATTGTTGAATGTAACGCGGTCTAGTTAAGATATAGAATAATTCACTGTGATATCAAGATATATTTATACATTAATAAAATTATTTGTGACTATAGAACATTGTGTATGTTATTGTGAATGCTAAGGCACCACAGTGGTGAAACTGCTACCTGGCGTCGGTGATTGGCCATAGTCGCGGAAATAGGCCGACGTCAAAGAAACAAGACAAACACACACACACATTAGTATAAAGTTAGATACCAAATTTGGTTGTCATAGGCTTGTTGTTTCGGAGATACAAGTTTCAGAAACAAAATTAAAAATTTATTTGGAAAAAACTAAGCAAATTACCAAAGGAAGGTACTTCCCAAATTTCTTTAAAATCGGTCTATTAGTTTTTGAGTTATCGGTGCGTCATATATATATATATATATATATATATATATATATATATATATATATATATATATATATATATATATATATATATATATATATACATACATACATACATACATTTCTACGAAAAATTCGCTAAAAATATTGCAATCAGACATTTGACGCCAATTTAATTTATCTTCTACTGAAGCCAATTTTGTTGACGAAACGACTGTAGTAAACTAGATTTTTCCAAAGCTTTCTTAAAGCCAATTTGCATATTAAATACCAAATAGTCTCTAGCAGCTCTGGTGGCGCAGAGTATTAGCCTATTCAACTGGGAACATCCGTTTAAAACCCTAAAGACCTATTTTACTTATTTCTGAAAGAATATAATTGTATCCACTTATTGGTAAACGTACGGTATGTATTACAGCTGTATATTGATTTGCACTATTTACCCATCGTATGTGGTATGAAGTCGGTTGTGTGTACCGTGTGATGTTTTGTGCCTTAAACAGCCCCATCATATATTCAACCTAGGTGGTGCAGGGGTAAGAACGTCTGCCGCTGGACCCAAGGGTCCTGAGTTCACTTTCCAGTAGAAGCATCAAATTATTTTTTAGTACATCTAAAAATTGGAACGTTCTGCCCTTCTGATGGGGAGTTAGGCTGTCGGTCTCGTGTACCATGCATTATTGTTGGCTACGTTAAAGATCCCTACTCTCCTAACATAAGAGAAGGGGTTCGGTAAAGTTTTCAGAATAGTAAAATGAACTTGCTCCCTGGCGTCGGTGATTTGCCATAGTCGCGGAAATAGACTGACGTTAAAGGTAAAACATCAATTTGATCAGCTATTGTTCTTTGATAGCATTTTAACCTAAAATTTGATTTTGTAGTAATGTAATTATCGTTTAACTAATACATAAGAAAATTATTGCTAAAAATGTTAATTTCTATAAAATACTTAACTGAGTTGATTTCAGAAAAATATTATTGGTAAAAATGTTTTATAGTAAATTCGTACCTATATCAACGATGACCAATTCTTATCTCAGTTGCCTAACTTCACAAAAAAATTATTATCAATTCGTTTATCTCAGTTTCCTTTAAAAACATTCACATCCTGCAAACAAGCTATAGTACTATAGTATTAAATTATCATTCTTGATTTAATTCGGGTCTGTACAAGTAAGCCTACGTTGACTTTTCGCGACCGGTAGTTTTCAAACAAGTGAAGTAGTATGACTTGGTGTTTTTCCTCTAGCCACAGATGTGTAAATTTTAAGTGTTCGGTAGTGCGGCTTTTTATTTCTATTTCTTTAAATAAAGTGAAGTGTAATATTTAAAAAATGTTGTTCCTAATTCGTTACAAGAAAGTGGGTGTTTGTGTTACGTGTCCTTTGTGAATAGTGTTTCTAGTTCTGGTTGTGGTATGGTTTCTTTAGCTGAGCGGCAAACACTGGACTTCAAGGAAAAGTGTAAGTCTAAATTTATCTATATTGAATATTTTTATTAATTTGAATAAATTTTCGGGCAAAGTAGGGTACCTCGAATCCATATGTGGAGGTCAGTCAAGTTTTATACGTTAAAACTGAAAAAGCTTACACATTTAAAAAAAGTTGTTACCACCGCATGCAACAGGAGGTGAAAAGAACATCTGTAACGAAATCTTTTAAATATTACATACGAACATTATTTTTCATGGCGAATATGTAATTTTCACTACCATAACCTACTTGCTGCGTCTAGACTTATTTAATATTTCCCTCTTTTAAATCTTACTAAACTGCATCGCATCATTTCTTGGCTGTCAATTTTAGTGAATTGTGAAAAAATCACTATTGGGGAGATTCCGACTTTTAAATAAATAAAAAAATGAGGTCACCTAGAACCCATATCCGGGGTCAGTTTCAATTTATATATATATATATATATATATATATATATATATATATATATATATATATATATATATATATATATATATATATATATATATATATATGTATCACACCGATAACTCATAAAATAACAAGCCGATTTTGATAAAATTTCACACGTGCCTTCCTTTTGTAAATGGCTTGGATAAGTTCGTTAGTCACGAAAATCAGACGAGGTTTTCTGGGAAAATTTTGAATTATGATATAAAAAGTAAACAATATGCCAAAATTTAGATTTCTATGTTAGAAGAAAAAAGTTATAAAAATCTTTGGTGCCAGATCATTTCTATGAAAATTCACTACCATAACGCATTTGCTGCGTTTCCTCTTTAACTTCCTGGATCTGGAAAAATACATTTCTTCACCGTTATGTCTCACCTTACATTCCTCAGATAATTTAACCACTGTAGACGGCTAATCGTGGCATTGGGTGTGCTCCAAGCATTTTATAAATTCATACATTTGTACACGTTGCTGGCCTTCAAAAATTCTGTGTAGTGTTTTACTTTGCATAACGAGTTTGCCGTTTAGTATATTGTTTATTGTTCTTGCTTAGCAGCCATAATATGTCAAAATTGATCTTAATGATAGGTAAACTTTGTGTGCCGCAAGGTGTTTTTAAGCTGATAAGACTATAAGGTACCCCTGCATACCTGTTGGTTCGTGTTATTCTCAGAATCATTTTCATGTATGTGTTACATCTGTTGAAAAAAGCGTATACAAGATTTTTTTAAATCTTAATCTATCTAACCATTCTTAGCGTCATCTTTAGCTTGCTAAGTTTAGTTTTATATCTGAGGAAGATAAAAGGCTCAAGGAATTTACAGAATAAATTAAAATAAGTGCAATAATCTTTTATTGCATAAAGTACACAGATGGCATTGCTCTGGTAGGAGAAATGGAAAAGAATTACGAAGGAAGCTAAATGTGACATATGGTGTGTTAAATTAATTAAACTTAAAATAAATATCAGGAAATCAAAATATATAAAATTAAGTAAGGATAGGACTGCGGAAGTGGATATGCAGCTAAACAGGCAAAAACAGGTAGAAATGTTCACGTGCCTTGGCAGTATTATAACGTCTGATGGTTTGTGTAGCAAATACGTGAAAATAAGGATCGAGCTGTGTAAGCGAGTATTCCATGCATTGTACTCTTCTTACTAACAAATATTTTAGCTTGGACCTGAGAAAGGAGTTATTCAAGGCCAACGTATGAAGTGTTATAATGTATGGGCAGAAAATTAGACTTTGACTCAGTGGGACATCAAGAAAAGATGGGGCTTTTGAAACGTAGACATTAGAAAATTATAAGAGAAAGGTACGCCGATAAAATTACGAATAAAAATGTGCCAGAGAAATGCTTGCCAAAAGGAATAGAGAAGAGGAAGGCAAATTTTGTTGAATATATTCTAGCAACATTATTTAGAGGGCACATATTATGGGAACAGAGGACAGGTACACCAAGAGCAAACCTTCTGGAAAATTAGACTAAATTTATGAATTGCTGAAGCTACAATACAATGAAGGAAGCTGCGCGACATTGCCTTTCTACGATTTTGAAGAAACTATATTGTAGCGAAACATTTGTCATGTAATATTGATAGCGTAAATGTAAATTTAGTGCTAAGGTAAAAAATATATTTTTTTTGTAGACATAAAGACATAAAGCAAACTATATGGACCACGATTGGTTCTATCTATATCTTAGTTATCTTCCTAACAAATCGAAAATTCATTAGCTCTACTACAAAAAAAAAGTACAACCTAAATGTTATTATTAAAAATAATCGTCATTATGCTAAAATACAATTTTGAGGTTTATACATATGCGCCATAAAAAAATTATGTTTGTATGTACCTAATATTTATAGGATTTTGTTTAACACTCAAAAATTTTGTTTTTCTTTTCTCCTCTGACCTGCAGTGGTACGATTTTTTTCTTCAATAAATGCCTATAACTTTTTTGGTTGTAAGGTAGAAAAATTGAGTGACTCCACATATGCGAAAACTAGGAGCCTTAGTTTGCGCAAAAACTGACTAAAACCATATTTATATTTTATAAAACTAAAAACCTTTAGGCGAATAATGGTTGTTAAAAGTGTGTGTTTCTCTTAAAGTAATAGTAACGGTTTTAAATAGATATAGTAATGGTTGGAACTGAAGATAGAGTGAGTAAATAGTGGAATAAAAATCAAAGCTTTTATCATGGCAAAATTTAATTTGTCAATTTCCTGGACGTTTTGCTAATACCCAAGTTTAAAACTTCTTTGTTAAATGATGCACTGTAAAATTAATATCAATAAACTAATACCTGGAGAACTCGGGATACAGGTTGTACTGGGATCGAACCGTACTCACAGACCAACGAGTTGCCCACAGCAGGCCAGATATAATAATAGTGGATAAGTCCTGCAACGAAGTGATGTCGCCATTCCAAATGATAATAATCTAGAGATAAAGTACAACGAGAAGATCATTAAGTACAGAGACCTCGATATACAAGTAGAGAGGCAGTGGAGGGCAGATAGTGTCCGAGTGCTTCCAATCTTCATGTCGTCAACTGGTGTGGTTCCTAAGAATCTTCGAGACAACATTAAGAGACTGGGCCTTGGAAAACATCTTTATAAGGTTATGCAAAAGGCGATAATATTCGCAACTGCCCACGCCGTGCAGAGTTTCTGGGAAATAAGGATGTGTCGCCCGATAACTTGGAAAAGGCTCCATCTGAGCTCAGTCCATTTGGTATCTGAGATACCTGGGATGAGTGAATGTTTCCCTTTGAGGGAGTGTGAAAGCCCTTCAGGCTAAAGTCTATAATAATAATAATAATAATAATAATAATAATAATAATAATAATAATAATAATAATAATAATAATAAGAAAAAGAAGAAGAATAGGAATAATAATAATAATAATAATAATAATAATAATAATAATAATAATAATAATAATAATAATGCCATATTATATAAAAACAAACTCAAAGGCGTACTGTGAGTAAAGCTTGCTTCCTGTGACAGTCTTTGAAGGATCATTAATCTTACAGAGCTCTTCACGACTGAAAGTTGTCATCTACAGTAAAAATTCTGAAATATACTATCACTCTATACTGCTCTATCACTCTAAATCGGACCGAGGCATACAGCTTCATCTCTGTTCGATGTGATTAGCACACGTGTTTGGTAAATGTGAAGCTAAAAATATATTTGAGATTTAATTTGTATATACAAAATATGTGATCAATTTTTGGGCAAAAGAAGTAACAATTATGTTTTTCTACTTATGACTTGACTCATAAAACTACTCTACGAACTTAGCTTGAAAACTCCTAACATTTAAAAAAATCAGATTTTGCTTACATTTTCAATGTAATATTCCCTTTCTGCGATGTCCCATAAAATGGGTTTATTGAGATTTAAAAAGAAAATTTAAAATGAGCGCAAATTTGGGACCCTAGAACCCGAAACCAAAGTCCGTTACATTTTTTTAATGTTTTATATATATATATATATATATATATATATATATATATATATATATATATATATATATATATATACATATATATATATATATATATATATATATATATATATATATATATATATATATATATATATATATATATATACTGTGTCTCTAAAGTAACGCATTAATTCAATAAAATTAAAAGTGACCATTATTAAGGAAAATTCAAGAACAGGTCGGTATCAGAAAATAACTATTTGATATAAAAATCTCACCTTTATCGTTATACCTCTTCAAGGGGTAGCTACGCTTTCAAAATTTCGAAGCTGAATGGTGGATAGTGTGTAGATCTTTTTAAAGCTAATCAAATTCAGAAACAGCAATTTTTTGTTGTAGGAATAAAATAAAGTATGTAATAACATTTTTATTATCAGTAGGTGAACGCTAGTTATTATAAACAAACTCAAAAATAATAAACCGACTTCAAAATAAGCACTAAAAAGCGAAAAAGAACTGAATTATAGGTTCAATCAAAAAAATTAATTTCAATGAACTATTATTATATGCGCTACCTATTTATCTGTTTGAAGTCGGTACCAAGACAATTAGGTAGTAGGTAAATAGAGTAGGTCCACTCCCACCAGACCGCAAGTTTCTCCGCGGACGCGACGAAATGCGTGAGCGTGGGTTTGATCATTAGCAACATATTTAGGTATTTTATTATGACTATAACCAGTTATTAATTAATCTGTTTATATCGCTAAGTATTGTTGTGTTTAGGGCTTCACAGCGACTTCAAATAGATAAGTAGGGAGCCCATATAATAGTATTCCATTTAAATTAATTTTTTCTTTGGAATGAAACCTGTAATCCAGTTATTGTTCGTTTTTTAATGCTTATTTTGAGTCAGTTTAACTTTTGTTTAACGTTGATTTATTTTTCCATCTTCAGTGTAAATACACGTACGTGATGGGTACGGTATTAGAAAACTGCTATAATATAATCAAAGTGCCGTATTACAGTAGAACTTTAACTTACATAGATTATTTCCCTCGATGTCACCAAGATCCCACCATCAGATCCTGTCTTGGAGAAAATGGGATCACCTAGGAAGTATTCCTAAAAAAAAAGAGATCTTTAAAAAAATGGTCCACAATTGACGAAAATATTGGTAAACATATGTCAAAAATACTTTTTAAGGATTTCCCTCGATTTCCCTGAGATCCCATCATCACATTCTAACTTCCCAAAAATAGGACACCCTCTCAAACAAAAAATATTTTTTATAATCGGTCCACAATTAACCAAAATATCGGGAACATATGTAAGATTTTTTTTTAGAGGATTACCCTAAATTTCCCCAAGATCCTGTTATCACCCGAACTTGGTAAAAAAAATACCACCTTAGGAGTATACCTTTTAAACAAAAACATATTTTTAAAAATTGGTCCACAACTGACCAAAATATATTGCTGGACATACATAAAAATTCTGGATGTAGCAAGTGCGTTATGGTAGCGAATTTACGTAAAAATGTTTTTAATTGCAATTATGTCATGTTTTTAAAAGAAGGGCATTTGGTTCGCAGTATAAGCTTTACAGTGGTAACAATATACCATATTTTATTAAAATAGCTGTGTTGTTTCAAAAAGTACAAACATTTTCCGAAAATGAACTTAAAATATTCTAGAAAAAACTGGTCCGATTTTCCGGGCCAACGAACTTCTCCAAACTATTTACACACCTATCAAGATATAATTATTCACAAGCAGCTTTAGGACCAAAATTGCCTTTAGTAACCTTGCACTAAATTATATTTTTCACCAAAATTCGACAACTTTTTTTCACAATAACTTATTAAACATTTATTATTAATTACCAACAAATGACAAAAATCTTACAAAGAATGATTTCTATGGAAACACTACAAACATTTTTGCGAAAACTTTTCAAATTCAGCCACTTTTGGAGAGTATCTGTATACGGCATCTCGATTTTTTCGACCAGTAATCCAAACAAAAATCTCTCTGAATGCGTCATTTCCCTGGGACTCCTCTATCTATATTGGTAGAAACCCCGTATCACAAGTTGTCATATGTGTTTGCAATATGTACCAAAAACGTAAAAAGTTACAAAACAATTGAAATGATTCAAAAACGATGAACGATATCATTCTTTTTTCTCACAAACATGCATGATAATTCGATGAAAATTACAAAAATGAAATAACATAAGAGGTTTCTATTAAAAAAAGAAAGTGTGTATCACCCACGACTTATGGGCCAATTGTCAAAATAGGTTT
The DNA here is from genome assembly GCA_964006375.1 of Tillus elongatus. Classification (NCBI taxonomy): domain Eukaryota; kingdom Metazoa; phylum Arthropoda; class Insecta; order Coleoptera; family Cleridae; genus Tillus; species Tillus elongatus. Next base: position 36,454,086 of record OZ023269.1, read on the forward strand.
ATAAGTGCAGCTCGCGACACTACCCTATAATTAACGTATATAAATTTTTTGTATATCTTGTATAATAACGGATATATAGAGCTTTACCGTAGAAATGCGTTACTCTGTATATGTATAAACAGACAAAAGCTGAAACTGTTTCTGTATATGGGTTTTAAGGCTTCTAGTTTGCGCTCAATTGAGGAAATCTTCTCAATAACGAATTTTTTCTACGAAAACTTGCCAAAATACATACTATTAAACTATAAACTCTATAGCTGAAACTACTGCCAAAGCATCAGAAAGAGGGTCTATTTGAAATGATTTTCCGAAATTATTTTAGTAAAATGAAGGACAATGATGGTGGTTGCTGAAAACTTAAGGCTTCGTAAAATACATTTATCACATTGCTTCTACATAGTCGGTATTTGTTTCAGATTCGTTGTCTAAAAATTACAAATTTTGACGTTTCAAATCACGACTTTGACGCTTTAAAAAGGAAACTTATAAAATTTTGCAAATACTTTTTCTGTCATTTCTTGACATTTTTGCTTTAAGAAACCTTAACCGTTGTGTGAAGTATCAAATTGCTTTTGTTAATCACACAAAATATTTTGTTTTTGTGCTTTCCTCTGATCTCCAGTGGCACCCAAATTTTTTTTCTTTAAATACCTATAACATTTTGTTTACTTAGAGATCTAAACTTCAGCATGTAGGACAACTTCAATAGTAGAAACGTGTCAAATTTGGTTGTCATAGCTCTGTTATTTTCTGAGATACAAAAATTTTTCGAAAGAAAGCTCAGGAGTATACCCTCTCAACGAAAAAATATTTTTTTTCAAATTTGGTCACAATTGACTAAAATATCGGTGAACATACATAAAAAAAATAGATACAGACGAACATAGAACCCCTTTTTTGACGTCGGTTAAAAATAACTTCTGTCAAGGAACATAATTTTTCATTTGTGTTAAAAAGCAAGTCTCTTGTCGTAGATTTTGTTTAAAAATCAAAGAAGTTTTTGACTTTGTTTGTTGTTTTTGTAATTTTTTACAAACACACTATAAATAAAAGTAATGAGCTTTGGAAAATATTTATTATTATTTATGGCCTCGAATAAAATTGAAAGCCATTTTATTATCTACGACATTCAATTGTTTGAAATTCTTAAAACGATGAAATATTTTCCTTGTACTTGTTTTGTTGGTGGCACCAAAGCAACCTATTGAATTTTCTTTGAAGCTAAGTACTCACCCCAAATAAAGCACAACAATGTATTTGAACAAACATAAACTTTATTTTGTGAGAAACCGGGACAGTCTCGATTATCATTTTCTCAAGATACCCAAATATAATCAATTTACTAAGCAACGGAGACTTTTCGGTAAGTTTGAAGAGTTTACGAGTGCTCTTGAGGAGTAAGTTGTGAATACAAAGAATTACAGGAAGCGCTCGCTCAAAGCAGAGCCGGCGACAAGTATAGGAAATGTTACTTTACCATGAAGTGACGGAAATACTTGAACTGAAACAAAGCGAAAATACACTTTGACTTAATAAAGACTACTGTTATAAAAATATTGCTTTGAAATAACAGTCTAGTGTAATGCCGATAATAAAAAAAGTCTGGACGCAGCAAGTGAGTTATGGTAATCATATTTCATAGAAATTATCTAACACCAAACATTTTGTAATGAAATGCTTATAATTTGTTTTCTTCTAACATTAAGATCTAATTTTCTTTATTTAGTTTACTTTTTATAACAAAAACCTACGTATCAAATTTGGTGGCTCTGGTTTTATTATTAACGGAGATAGAAATTTCTATCCAAGGCCTGAAGTTTTCAATTGCCTTTTTTATCTAAAACAATTGAAATTATCAAGTTAAAACAAGTATAACAGTTTTACATAAAAATGATGTTTATATCATGTTTCATGATCAAATATACCAAACAGCTTGGTCAAAAAAGGTGTGACCCAATTTCATCATCAGGGATAGCTCATCAGGCGTCCCCTGGAACAACAAGTGAATTAATAAGTAAAATAATATTTCTTGCACAAAGTTATACCTCTGTGCCAATTTTTAACATGTTGTGAAATTATTAGCAAAAAAATGTCACATTTAAGACCCTGTGACTTTTACCACAGCGACATTTTATCAAAGCATGTTTGGTCCAAATAGTTATCACTCACCCTGTATATATATATATATATATATATATATATATATATATATATATATATATATATATATATATATATATATATATACATACATATATAGGGTGGCCCATTGAAAATGGAACAGACCGATTTGCGTCCAGATAATTTTTTTTTAAGAAACGCTGAAACACGTAAATTTTAATATTGAGGGGGGACATGTTTTGACATAACACTCAACTTTGTCACATCAACCCCCTAAGGGTGGTGATAACAACCCTTATATTTTAAATAGGGAACATGGGTCGACTGCTACATCATTTGAAAGCTCTTTTTCTTCTGAATTCAGTACACACAGTTTTTTGGAAGTTTTATCAATTCGTTTAAAAATTAATCACAGTTGAAGATGCAAAAACGCATTTCGCTCATTCCGATAAGAAATGTGCTGCTGGTCAATGTTTTTTTTGGTTTGTAAACAAAAAATTGACTCAGAACATTTCTTATCGGAATGAGAGAAATGCGGTTTATTATTTCAGTTTATCGGTCAGTTTGATACTTGATAGATAGTAATACCGAAACTTAATTTCACAATGGTGTATTCCGAAGAAGAAAGAGTTGAAATAATTACTCTTTTTTCAAAAACGATGACTGTACCAACCGTACCGCAAATTTGTTTAATGAACGACATCCGAACAGACATGTTAACATAAAATACATTTTGGAGTTAGTTGCAAAGTTTTAACAAAGTGCTTTAGTAGCCAACAAAAAACGGGATCCTGAACGTGAATTTCCGGTTAGAAATGAGACTACTGAGATTGAAGTTTTAGGACAGATTGCTGCAGACCCAACTTTGAGCACGAGAAAATTGGTCACTGTTTCAAACATCAAAAGAAGAACTATTCAGCGAATATTGAAGCATTATAAATTTCACCCGTATAAAATTCATCTTGTAGAACAACTGAATGAAGATGATTTTGATCGGGGGCTAGAGTTTTGTGAAGTTATGACTGCACGAATAGCTGATAACGGGAACTTTCTGTTCAATATCTATTTTTCAGACGAGTGTACGTTTTTATTAAACTCTACAGTCAATCGTCATAATTGTCGTTATTGGGCAGATAATAATCCAATAAATTTTCACGAAGTCCACACTCAAACTCCACAGAAATTGAAGGCCTTGACTGGCATTTTTGGAGACCGTTTAATCGGACCAATTTTTCTTGATGGTAATTTGAGTGGCGAAACGTATTTGGAGTTACTAGAAGATATCGTTTACCCTCTACTAATTGACATTGTTGAAAACAATGATCGCTACCAAGAAAATCAATCAACAAGATGGAGCTCCTCCGCATTTTTCACAACGTGGGAGTTTTTGAACACAGAGTTTCCAGAGCAATGGGCGTAGAGGTGCCATTGAGTGCCCCCCTAGATCACCGGATTTAACTCCTTTAGACTTCTTTCTATGGGGCCGTTTAAAGAGTAGAATTTTCTCAACAGAACCGTCTACATTTTGACATACTACTCGATTATGCAGAGTGACGCGCTAAAGAATGGTGACGTCATCGATTTTTTTTACGGTTCGTTTGATAGGGTGAATCACTCCCTTCATATACTAATCTGTATGCGCCAGCTGTTTCACTTTTTCCACTATTTCTTTTCACTGCTTTCTATTGTATGTATGTCTCTTCCATTCCTTGATGCCTGCTCTTGTCAGATCCTCCCTCACCTCATCTATGCACCTACCTCTAGGTCTTCTTTGCTCTCTTCTTCCATCAGTTAATGTTCTTATTGTTGATGCATGTCCTGATCTCCACACATGACCCAGCCATCTTACTCTTTCTGCTCTTATGCAAGATATGATATCATCTTCCCCCATTTGATCTCTTATTTCTTGGCTTATCCTTTTGTGGTACTCAGTCTCACTTACTTTTATGGGTCCGAGTATCGCTCTCATAATTTTTGTCTCTGTTACTCTCATTTCGCTTTTTCCTTTCTTCGTCATTGTCATGCTCTTAGCAGCATATGTCATAATCGGTCTCAACATTGTCTTATATATGTTTATCTTTGTTCGCTTGGTGAATGCATTACTTTTTAGTAGCTTCTTTTGTGCGTGAAATGCTCTGTTTACTCTTAGAATTTTTTCCTTTATATCGGTGTTTCTAACTGCTGAATTGGTTTTCAGGGTTCCCAGATACTTAAACTTTTTTACTACTTCGCATTCATAGTTATTGAATGTTATTTTCTGTTGTCGAGTGTTTTCACCGCATATCATCTTCGTTTTTTATCTGTTGACCTTTAATCCTATTTTCTTGCCCTCTTCGTCTATTTCTTCTAGTGCTGTGATCATCACGGTCATTGTTTGGACATTATCACTACATCGTCAGCGTAAGATATTATGTTTGATTTCCTTTATTTCTCAATTTTATGTTTTTGTCCACCCTTCGATTCGAAGGGTGTATTCTAAAACAATATTAAATAAGGTAGCTGACAGTGAATCTCGTTGCTGTATACCCCTGTTTATTTCAAATTTTTCTGTTCCTTCATTTTGAGTTTTAACGCTATTTACAGTACTTTTCATTGTCATTTGTACTCAATTTATTTGATATCTTCATTTCCCCCATTGACTTCAGCCGCTGCCTGCTGTTGATGGTGTCAAATGTTTTCTGGAATTCTATGAATACCATTTCTACTGGTATATTATATTCGTGTGTTTTTCCAGTGTTTGTTTTATTGCATGTAGGGCGTCTATCCTTGACTTCCCTTTTATAAACCCACATTAATAATCGCCTATAACGTTAGTGATTTTGTCTGTTACTCGTTTCTGGAAAATTGTTGTCAACACTTTATAAGCCACATTTAATAAGGTTATCCCCCCTATAGTTTTTGAATTCTTGTTGATTTCCTTTTTTAAATATAATTCCTATCGTGCCATATTCCCATTATTTAGGCATTTATTCATTCCTCCATATTTCTACCATCAGTTTGTATATTTCTCCATGCATCTGTTTACCGTCATACTTTATTAGTTCACGATTTATATGGTCTGTTCCTCGTGACATGCCGTTTCTACTTCTTTGTATTATCTCCACGATTTCTTTATGAGTTGGTTCCTCTATTGCTTCATCATCAGCGCCTACATCTTCGTTGCGTTCTTCCGTTAGGCTTGCTATTCCTTTTTCGTTTAACAATTCTCGAAATTTCTCTTTCCATATTTTTTTAAATTCATCTTCAGCTAATCTGCCATCCTTGTTTCTTATATTTATTGTCCTTGGTTTGCGTACTTTCTTTTGTTCATTAATTTTTTCATAGTATTTTCTTGTATTTCTCTTTTTCCTCTCTTCTCCGACTTCTTTCATCACACTCTCAATCCACTGTTTCTTCGCTTTTATAATTATTTTACTACATTTCTTTCTTTTTTTTTATGTTTTTTTCTAGGGATTGGGTTATTCGTTGCTAGCCGTTCTCTCCTGCAGTCTGCTTTAATCTCTATGGTTTTTTGACATTGTGAGTTCCACCAACATTTATAATACTTCTTTCCTTTTATCACTTTATGTTGTTTCGAAGTCTTGTTTATACATTCTTTTATTTTCTTTTATTGGTTATCTATACTACCTTTTTCTGTGCTTTGAGTTTCTAAGGTTTTTTTTATTTCTGTCCCGTTTTGTGTTCTTATTATGCCACTCTTTAATTTCTTCACATCCCATCGTTGCTGTTCTGGGTTGCTCCACTCTATTCGTCTAGTTTTTGTAAAACTGTTGATGTGACCATATAGTGATCGGAATCTACACATGCACGCCTGTATGTTCTTACATCTCTTACTAATGTTTGCCGTGTCTTTAATATTGATACATTGTCTATTTGACTGTCATTTTTGTGTGCAGAGGTATCCATGTTATTTTATGTCTGCCGGATAGGCGAATTTTGTGCTGACCATCGTTAGCCCTAGGGCTGCTGCAGTATCAGGTAGTCTACTTCCGTTATCGTTTGTTGTATCATGTATTGTAAACCTTCCTGATACTTGTTTCAAATACTCTTCTTTACTTATCTATAGTTACGTATCTTAATTGTGCCAAATGTTCTTTGAATCTAATTCCAATAGATTTTTTTGTTTTTCCGACGTATTTAAGATCACAATCTTTACAACTTGCCTCATAAATTCCTGACATCTTGCCCGTACTATCATTGTCTTTTGGATTACCATACCAGAGAAGCTAGTAAAAATAAAATTTAAAAAACTTGAAAGAAAATCAGTCCACTAAAAACCAAAATTTTAATCAAATGAAAATAGTTAAGCGATTGCGAGAGAAACATTGTTTTTATGTTAAAGCAAATACAGGTAACAAGGTTGTAATTTTGGACTAAAAATAGTGTAAAGATAGAGCTTATAATGCCATAGAAACAGGACCGTATAAAAACTAAATAAAAACCCGCCCTCAAAAATTATTTCGGACGTTAAAAATAGTCTAAAGAGTTGTTACAACCTTATGTGAAAAGACTTAGGAAGACAGCAACAAGCTGCAAATCCTAAAGTCCTTAAAAAGTACCGCCACCCAAGAATCCATAAACCGGGAAAATCAATGATATCTATTGTTTCGGCTATAGGTCCTGATATAGTATTTAGCAAAGTGGCTGAGAAATTTGTTTAAAGCTTGCCTGTCAAAAGTTTTTCAGTAACCAATTCACTTGAATTTATTAATAAAATTAAATAGGTGAAATTGGTTGAAGGCGAGGTTTTGATTTCATTTGATATAACCTCATTGTTTCCTAGCGTTCACGCGAAGCACACGTTAACGTATTTAGAAGAGTTGTTAAAAATAAATAACATAAATGAAAAGGTCTGCAAACAGTATTTAACTTTAACAACCTTTTGTATTAAACAAAATATTTTTTAATTCAACAATGAGCTTTCGAACAAACTCAAGGCAGGGCAATGGGCAACCCGCTATCGCCATTTATTGCAGACCTTTTCATGAGTAGATTTAAAACAGATCTTGAAAGTGAAAGTGACTATGTTCCTAGGGTGTGGCTTCGTTACATGGATGATATTTTCGCAGTATTTAACACCAACATTTGCAGAATAGAAGATTTTATTGCCAAATTAAGCAGTACATTTGATTCTATAAAATTTACCCACGAATTAGAAAGCAACAATAAATTACCCTTTCTAGATGTACGAGTTATCAAAAATAAAGACACTTTAGAATTAGATGTCCATAGAAAGGTAACCGCCATTCTAAACTACATTCCGAATAACTCACATCATACGTGCGCACAAAAATGGCCCGTCGGACCTTTTTAGTAAACAGGAGAATTAATTTTCCTTTAAATAAAAGTAGATATACCAAATAATTAAAGTATATTAAGAACGTGGCCTAATATAATGGATACACTGCTTGCCTAGTGGAAAAATTAATTAACAAACAGAAAACAAAGAAAATGTTAGGCAGTCAACGTCTTTTAGAACAGAGAAAGCAGAAAACAACTTTATATATATATATATATATATATATATATATATATATATATATATATATATATGTATATATATATATATATATATATATATATATATATATATATATATATATATATATGTATATATATATATATATATATATATATATATATATATATATATATATATATATATATATATATATATATAGCTAAATATAGTAATAATAAGAAGAGTATGAATCTCGCTCCGCCGCCTATAGGTAGTAGTCTCTTGATAGATTACTTTATAAAATAAATACCGGCATAAACACGTCCTATAGATAATAAAAGATTACAGATATTTTCGCCGAATGAAATATGTTAATTTCTGATGTCGTTGAACATCCCTAAATCGTTAGTAACCGACTACCTGTAGAAGAATACAAAAAGGCTGGACGCAGCATGTGCGTTATAGTAGTGAATATTCATAGAAATGATCTGACAAAATATTTTATGAAACTTTTTTTTCTTGTAACCTAGAAATCTAAATTGTGGTGTATAGTTTACGTTTTATATATCTATATATTTATATATTTTTTCGAATAAAAATTCAAAATTTTCCCGGAAAACCTCGTCTGATTTTCGTGACTAACGAACTTATCCAAGCCATTTACAAAAGGAAGGCACGTGTGAAATTTTATCAAAATCGGCTTCTTATTTTATGAGTTATCGGTGTGATACATATAATATATATATATATATATATATATATATATATATATATATATATATATATATATATATATATATATATATATATATATATATATATATATATGTGTGTGTATATATATAAATTGAAACTGACCACGGATATGGGTTCTGGGGGTCAGTTCGCGCTCATTTGAAAGACAAGGAAAAACATGTGCCGGCAAGGAATTCCACAACTTGGAAGTCCTCGGGATAAAAGAACGGGCATAAAAAGATGTTTTATGTCTGGTGACCTGGACAGTAAAAGGGTGCATTCGCTCTGTACCTCTGGTGGATCTGTTGGGGGCAGCAAATGGAGGAACTACGGAAGAAAGTTCCTCTGAGCAATGCCCGTGCAAATATCTATAAAATAGAGAGAGAGGTCACCAACGGCACGTCGGTGGGCAAGGTATGGCAGGCTTTGAATGGGGGTAGGGTCACTGATGAGACGTATAGCTCTCTTCTGAATGGAGTCCATGATAGCGAGTGTAGAAGCGGCAGCGGCACCCCAGATGTGGGAGCAGTATTTGAGGTTTGGCCTTATTTGTGAAGTATATAAAGTGTAGAGATTAGCTGGTGAGAAGTATTTTTGTGTCCGGAAGACGAATCCTAATTTCTTAGCAGCCGCTTCTGCAATTGATGTGACATGTTGGTGCCAATTGAGATTTCGATCCACAGAAATGCCAACAAGTGAAAAGGATTCATGACTTTGAATAACTTGGTTGTTCATTGTGATGTGTCTAGGGCTGGTGTATCTCTTATGAGATAGAAAGCAAGACTGAGATTTGGTGGAGTTGAATTGTACAATATTTCTACTTCCCCAGTCTAATATTTTTTGGAGATCCACAGAGACAGAACCCTCCATTAGTCTGCGATCCTCATCTAATTGGACTAAAGAGACAGGCTTATAATATTGTATGTTTGAGTGGAGGGTGCTGTCGTCCGCGTAACTGTGAATTGGGTTGCATGTGCTAGAGAGGATGTCATTGATGTGGAGAAGAAACAAAGTAAGGGCTAAAGCTGAACCTTGAGGAACTCCTGCATTAATTGGATACAGTTTAGAGGAATGGCCATCCACGACAACAGAAATTCTTCGGCTGGAGAGGAAATTGGCTGTCCAGGTACAAAGTTTTGGTGGTAGGCCATAGGCGGGAAGTTTATTAATCAGCGCTCCGTGCCAGACCTGGTCGAATGCTTTGGATATGTCTAGAGCGACAATTTGAGATTCACCGTGTAGTTCTATAGACTTGTTCCAAGAATAGGTGACAAAGAAAAGGAGATCGGCAGTTGATCTGCGCTGACGGAATCCATACTGCCTGTCGTGGATTAGACTGTGTTTTTCAAGAAATTTTAGTAATTCAGTGTTTATATACTTTTGTGGTGTTGCGTTCTCCAAGTCTGCTTATCAGTGCTCAGCATGATTGCAAAACATAGCATAAAAAAACGGTAGTCCGCTTCTGCTAGTGACCGTTTAAAATCTGTCATTGCATAAATTTAATTTGTATTAAAAAAAAAGAAACTTAGAGCCATAACATGACAATAAGGTTTTAATCCTTCACTTATTAACCCTTTATTTAAATTATAATTTTTTATTTGCATCAATAACTAATAAAGGTATTATATCTGTAATTATAACACTATTTTGTATTTTACTGACAGTATCAAGGATACATTTACATGAAAGATAACTAAGTTCACGATAATGTAAATATTATGGATGTGTTAAAATTATGGTGATACTGCTGTAATTTAGTGTTCTTCAAACAATACACAACATTAATAGAATGTGTATTATTTTCACTGTACATGGTAAAAGTAGATTAATTTTAAACTTGCATGCAAGCACATATTTCTTTGTTACTAGTATTGAATTGTCATAAGTCAACATTCCATTAAACTTTTATTGCAACCCAGTGAATAATGTAATATCTATATGCATAATATTTATAAACCAAAAGAAATTACAACATGTAGGAAATGCCAACAATTTGTTGTATTAATTAAAAAGGTATAATACTGTTTTAGCTTTATAAGACAACTTTTCATTATGCAATTTTCCCAAATTTTTTTAGAGTATTTTGTATTTTAAAATACAGCTTCTGATCACAGACGAAGAGCGCGGATTTTTACCGCGCAGGTCTACTGCAACCAATCTTGTTCATTTTACTCAGGTGGCACGCGAGGCACTCAATGCTGGTGATCAGCTGGACACCATATATGCAGATTTTCAGAAGGCATTCGATAAGGTGAACCACAAAGTTCTTTTGGAAGAGCTTTATATATGTGTTTTCTTTTTCTGATTTGGTTAAGCAGTTAACATCTCATTTGATCGGAAAGACACAATATGTGGTTTATAGTGGAAGCGAGTCCTCTTTGTCTTCCTTACCCCCTGGGGTGCCCCAGGGGTAAACTTAAGACCCTTATTGTTTTTACTCCTTATCAGTGATCGGCCGAAAAGGATATTCGTCTCTCTTTGTGTGTTGTTTGCTGACGATTTTAAAACCTTGTTTGATTTCAAGCAGGAGTGATAGTAAGGATTTAAAAAATAGCGCTGATGCATTGTCAGTCAGCGTGGTGTGTTGTATCTAAAATGTTCCTGAATACAGATAAATGTTTTGTTTGTATTTTCACCAGCCGCCTTGCTCCTGTTGTATACCAATATATTGTTGTAGGTAAGCAAATTCTGCGTCAATCCCAGATTAAAAACTTTGGAATTGAGTTTCTCTATTTTAGCATTTGCTAAACACATGGAAATAATTTCTGCCTCCAGGTTGAAAACTTTGGGTTTTGGTAAACGAAACTTAAAAGGATTTCGTATAATTTATACAGTTAAAATGATTTAAAATTTATTCACACCTTCTAAATCGGAATATTCGTTTGTGGTATGAAACCTTTTTAGCAGGTTCATTCTAATGTAGAGAGAGTTCAGAAAATATTTGTTTGATTTCTACATTTGAAATTTTTTGGAACCTATCTCAATTTTACACCTTATTGGAGTCTTCAAGGGAGGCGCATGATTGCTGATCTAGTGTTTTTGGTTGGAATCATCAGGAATCTGGTAAATTTTTTCGAATTTTTAAGCAGGAATCTGTTCAGGGTTCCTCAAAGTGATAGTTGACTAGAACAACTGTTTTATATTCCAAGATACAGATTAAATAATTTATTTAGTTCTGAGTTCTATAGAGTGTGCTCAAATTATAACCAACTTTGTAAATTTGTTGACATTTTTAACATGGATTTGAAAATATTTAAGAACATATTGACTGACCATATACATGTTTAACCAAGTTTTTCTGTTATTTTTATTGTGTTCTTGAATTGCTTCTACTGATTTAGGTTTATGATTTAGTTTAATACAATTAATGCACTGCTTGTGAAGCCTGAAATAGAATTTATGTTTTATGAATTGCTGTTTTGTTCACAAAAATGTATAGCCCGATTGTGATGAAATTTGGTATATGCAGTTATTTTGATAATAGCTTGAACAAGTTCGTTATCCAGCGAGATCTGCAGAATCATTCAAATTGGCGCCAAAAAGTAATTATATACCCGAAAAGAACAAGGTTATTTAAATAAAAGTCTGCTTCCTTTATATAAGCTTTATTTTATATCAAATATTAATTTGAGGTATAAACTATTATATTTTTTTCTGGGCAGTTTTTGTATCTTCAAAATAGCAAACCTATTTAAAAAACTGCAGTTCAAAGATTGCTTTAATAGAATCTATAGTAGGTACCGAACTTAAAGCTTCTATCGTTATGGAAAGTTGAGTTATAGCCATTTATATTTTTATCTGGAGAATTTTTGTATCTTCAAAATAAAAATAGGTAGTTCAATAAAACTTCATGCACACATTGTAGAGAATATAGTAGGTTATGAATATAAAGTTGCTAGCTTTAAGAGAAATTAATTTACAGGAATTTAAATAGAGGTTTACATATATTTTTACCGGTTTTTTTTGCAGATTTTTTTTTCATGAATTTGCATGGAATAAAGGTTTTTTGCAAATTTTTGTCAAAAACAATTTCTGAAAATGTTTATAAACATTTTTTTGTTTGTAAAATTTGTCTAATCCATTTTCCAACTTTTCCCAAAAAGTATTGCATGTTGCTGTTATATAGTTTACTATGTGCCAAACTTAAATTTATTACTCTATGAAAAATTAAGTTAAGAATATTTCTACATAAAATTGTTATGATAGCGCATTTTCTGCGTCCAGACGTTTTCTAGTTGAAATAAAAACATTAAAAGTAATATTTGTCCACGGTATCTAAGTTTGAAACAAATGCTAAGCAATATAAAAGCATAATTTTTTGTATGGCGCTACACGGGCATAAGAATAGCATTAAATATGCCTTAAGGGGGCTAGTCAACTGAATCAAGTCGACAACATAAATTCTTTTTTGGGTAGAAGGAAGATGATATATTTCAAAAAAAGAGCTTTCACAAAGAACATTACACATAGGGTCCCTGCAGCTTATTTGTGGGGGCTTGGGTGGCAAGGGGAACATAAATAATTAGCGTTTTGGAAGGATTTAGCAATTATTTGTCCAGTAATCCACAGAGAAATCTAATGGTTTGGACCATTAATCAAGTTTAGACCGTGTAGAGCAGAACGCGTTACACCGGTAGCCTAAGATTAGAATTCAGACACGAGGTAACAGTTACTTCAGCTTTCATGGTTTTAATATTCAGAGGTGAGCCACTACTTGATTTATATTGCATAATATTGTATTATGAAGATACTTTATGCACATAAAACGTGAATTATTGCATATTCATCAGCTAAAATCTCACTAAAACGAGAACAAGGGATTGCATGAGCTGTCAATATAAGACATATACAACTGGATCTTATGTAACCTTATCCAACTATATTGAATTTTGGCGACGCATCTAACTGTGAAAAGACTCAATTTTAAAACAAAGGTGATTTTCATCTAATATTTTATTTACAGTTGCTACCTACATGAAATTTGTGCTAACAGGTAAATTGGATCAATATTGGAACGACTAAAGTTTCATATACATTTACAACTACGATGAATTAATTTCAGCGCATTAAAGTTTTGGAAAGCTCTTTATCCAACGCTTGATATTTAATAACATAAAAGTCAGAATGCAGTAAATTTTGTATGCGCATTTTCAAATTCAGATGAATCTTCGTGTTTGTGCACTACATATTTTACCTTTGTAACACAATGTATGGAATTATTAAGCTCTCTCTCTCTCTCTCTCTCTCTCTATATATATATATATATATATATATATATATATATATATATATATATATATATATATATATATATATATATATATATATATATATATATATATATATATATTATTGTGTACATAGTGTGTTTGTTTTTATCTGATTGTAAACTTGCTGGTCAAAAGTCCCACGTTTATGGGCGCTAATTATTGTATATTAGGTTGTTTATATTATTTGTATAATTTGTGTTAATTTTAATGTTGGGCGCTTTTTTGTTTTGCTTGAAATTAGTGTAATGTGTTATTATAATTAATTTAATAAGTTTTTGTGTTTGTAGGTTTTTAATAATTTATGTCTATAGAGCATTTTACTTGCTGATTACTTGTTACAATAATATTCACTAAATCTTAAGCTTCTAGTAAATGTACTCAAATTGTTACTGTTCAGGTACTTTTAGTCAATGGAACTATAGTGAATATTCCTATTATGTACAATTCATTTATGCTGTTCATTTATGTTATTTAAAATAAATATTTACCTTTATTCCTTTGTTTTTCTTTACCACAGCTCTGTAATAACACTCTCCGTCTCTCTCTCTCTCTCTCTCTCTCTCTCTCTCTCTCTCTCTACAGGGAATATTTTATCTTTGGATTCAACGGAAAAATTTTTAACACAAATTTCACTGTTGTTAGTTTACTTTTACCCCCAGATTTCTTTACCTGAAGCCTTGTCCCTTCAAATATATATCTTTACTTGGTCAATGAAACTAAAAAGGTCGTTAGTTTTTTCTTTTCAAGCAGAACATGTAAATTTCATTTATGTTATTGAGAAATATTTTATTTTATATGAACAAACTATTATTTTGATTAATAATTACCTATTTAGGATCGCTTTCTAATAATCTAAATCTATTTTATGCTTATAATTTACTGAACAATGATGGCAATTATAAATATTAAGCTAAACTCGGTTTTTGAAATTCCCAGTCAATTCGTTATGCTTGAAATAGTTGTCATAGCGACTTCGTTTTGGAGTTCAGGTTCTCATGGATACACATGAGTTTCAATGAAATAATTTATATGATTTATATTACCCAAGGTTATCCGTAGCTCTATCTAGCGACAGTTCTGTTCACTACTTGCTTTTACTTTATAAATTTCCTTATTCTGACAGTATTTACTTCTTTCAATGGATATTTTACCCCTGCTGCTTGTCTATAGTTTGTTTGGGGTTATCTAGCACTAATTTGCTGTACTAGAACTGAAATATTTTTATAGGATTATAGGATTTCATAGCTTTTGTCCAGAGTAGCGTTGATTTGGATGGATATAATATTTGATATTATCACTGGTTCGGTGCATTTTTGTTTTACTTACTATACATCTCACATCAGGTACTGTTGTAATTATTGCTTTTACGTAATATTTTGGGATACTTTCTCGTATTTTACTTTTTGTAGCTTCTTCAAACAGCCTAGCTTTTAAGAACCTTTTACCTCCCTCGGTGTTCACCTTCTTTCTCCTTACTTCCTCCCGGATCTTCTCAGTTGTTTTATTATCACCAATGAAATTTGATATTTAGAGCTTGAAATATTTCCAACCACTTGATTTGCTTGTTTTTTTAGATTAGTTCCAATCACATGGCAGATTCACAGAATGGTTAAAAAACAATCATTTACTTCCAAATATTAATTAATAAATATTAAATGGATCCTACATTAGTCAAAAGTATGTCATTTTTCAGCGGTAAGTTACAATATTCTAACCTATTTGTATCAAACTCAATCAAATTCTTTACAGTCTGCGTGAAAGTACACCAACCTTTCTTAAATTAGCCATAATTTAACATTTTCTTATATTAACAAACTCAAGCATATAATTTTACTTACTCTATTTAAACTAATTGATTACAAAAATTAACGAACATTTTTCTGAACTTATTAACACTACACTGGTCTTTTTTAAAACGTTTTGCATTCAGACTTTAGAGTTTTTATCTTGTTCTTGTTCTGAACACACTTGAAGTTTAGCTATTGTTTGTCACAATTTATGTTAATTATATAGTCACGCTCTGGTTACATGCTTTTTTGCTTAATAACTACGTTGTGCTTGATCTCAATTACTTTGACTTTATAAATACATATAGTTTACCATTGCTTTGAATTTGGGGCTGTAGGTAACTATCTTTTGTCTATGTTTTATTTAAAAGCTTTCAGATTAATGTAATTTACTTTTATTTTAGGTTCTACTGTAAAATTGACTCTCACCACCATTGACTCGGAGCATGGGTGTATCGAACATGGATTGTACATTTTCAGATATTTGCTTTCTATTTATATATATATATATATATATATATATATATATATATATATATATATATATATATATATATATATATATATATATATATATATATATATACCGTGTGTCCCCGGATCGACGTACTTATAAGTGAAAAAGACTAGTTTTGTGAGTTAAAACTTAATTTTCTGGCAATAATCCCTGTTTGAATAAATAATAGTTTGTGTCATAACTTTAATTTGCAAAAATCAAGCATGTATTGGAAATTTACAAGAAGAAAACTAATGTTTTACACTAGTAAAGTGTCTTTTATCTAGAAGCGACGAAAATATGTTATCAGAAAAAGATGATCGGAAAGGAAAACCGAGTGGCAATACAAAATTTTTAAATCGTAGGCCTACTTTGATATTTTGAAATTCTGAAAACAAATAGTATGCTATGAAAAAAAAACGAATAAAATAATGTTAATTGTAATTATTATCGTAGCTGTGCTCTAAAACTGATCCAGACTTAACTATGAAATATAAAAAAGTTATGATTACTATACCAGAATGGATCTACCTAATGCAGTGTTATGGAACTGGTGAATTATCTTTGAATGAGTTTGATGTTTTCAAAATTTAAAAATTTGATCACAACAGGCTCGGTTTTAACTCGTTGCAGTCGTCAAGAAATCGAACACTAAATACGAATAAGTAACAAAGTTATCAAGAAAGTAAAACTGGCTCATTTTCTCTTAAATTTATCATTAAATTAGACATGGGCGTTATCGTTTCCATATCACCCCGTACCAGAAAAATTGATAGCCGCAAATGGCACCGGGGAACTAAACAGCATTACGCTCAGAAAAATTACTGATAAAAACAATTCAAATGTTAGAAAAGAATTCGACAGTCGACTATTTCATTGTTTAGCTAACAACGGAGGGCACTTTGAGCACTTAATAAATTAGGTTTTTTCTTAAACTATTAATTTTTTTTTTAATATTCCGAATTTGATAACGTTTCTCTTCTAAATTCAAAAGTTGGCGGTGGATTTAAATTTCGTGAACGCCGTTGGAGTAGGATTTTAAATTCCTTCAAAATGATGTATCTCAAGCTAGGGGGTGTTATTTAAAATTATAAAGTTGGGGTTACTGGGGCTTAGAGGGTGAAAAGTCAAATTCCGAAAATTCTGTTTTTGAACGTGCCCCTCGAAATCCCAATTGACCTGTTTTTTTTAAGCAAGTTTCCTTGATAAAGAAATTATTAAGGGTGGCCAGTTTTGAAATGAAAGCACTGTATATATATATATATATATATATATATATATATATATATATATATATATATATATATATATATATATATATATATATATATATATATATATAACGGAGTTATTTTCCCAGTAATGCTTTGCTTGGCCAGACAATATTTAGCTTATGTTTTTTTAGTAATTTAGTGATTATAAGGAATATCAAACTCAAAGCAACGAACTAATATAATCGCTAATTTCCAGAAGATATTATATTTTACGATCTCAGCATCAACTTCTAACTACTAATTGGTTTAAGCATAAAGAACTTTCAAACTTTGTTTTACTATCAAGAACTTAATAGGCTCCTGGAAACACTAATGGCAATTAATAATTCTGTACATTATTGACTTTATTAAACTGTTATTAGTATTCATCTTACGGAGTAACAAATAATCATTAATTGCACCTGCTCGCTATTGCAACATTCCGTTTAATTCCCAGAGTAATTCCCGTAATATCTTGCACATCCTCCCTTTCTGTTCAGCTCATCGCTGCTGCTGTGCTGCGATGGGACAAATGTTCTTAATTATCTTGTTTTTGTATTATCCGCCAAACTTATCTCTATTTTATGCAAACCTTAGCACATAAATACAAAAAGTGTCTATACTAGTTTGTACTTAAGTTCATGCACAAGTGTCTCCAAAGAAGGTAACCGAAATGTTTCCTATATAATTTAATATTTTAATACGTCAATTTTAGTTAACTAATTCCAACTGCTTAAATACTCTTGCAAGCACATTAAACAGTGCACCAAATTAAATATAAATGAGACACCACATAAATTTGCCTAGTTTCCAACGATAATCTCGGTAATAACTACGCCTATGGTGTGCCAGTGGCGGAAGACACCTTATCGGCTCTGTATGCAAGCAACTTAACAAACTTTGGCTGGATACTCTTAAGTGTACTTGTATGGATGCCATTACAAAGGAGACCATACGACACAAGTATACTCCAAATGCGCTCAAACATAGGCACTGAATAACAGCTTCAAAGTGTCTGATTTCTGGAGAGAACTGGAGTTGCGTATAATGAATTGGAGTATCTTAGATGCCCTAAAAATAACAGACTCATAGTTTTCCACGAACGAAAGCTTAGATTCACAGGCAACACCCAAATCTTTTAAGGCTGCGGGTCTCTGAAGAGATTGTTCATCGATGCAGTATGGAAAGTCGATCACACGACGGTTGAGCGTATAAGACATTACCACACTTTCATTGATATTCAGTGGGAAATTATTTAGAAAGGACCAGTGTGGAACCCCATTCAAGTTGACCTCTAGTCCCAAACAGTCACTATGGCTACCAGTGGCTGAGAAAATCTTAACACCGTCCGCCTACAAAACATGGGCTAAGTCAATGACGTTCGATATATAGTTGATAAACAGATGTAAAAATAAAAGTTCCAAAACGGATCTTTGAGGAAAACCCGTCCTAGGAAAGACCCCAACAGATCGGCACCACGATAATTGCCAAAGCGAACTCTATCGGATAGCTAACATTTTTCAAAGTTGGGTGGGGAAAAAGCTATTACAAAACTCAGTCAATTCCTCGTAAGCAAAAAATTCAACATATACAGAACCGGCTCTAGGATAACATCAAATAAATTATTATCATTGAAAACTCACAATATGGATGATCAGAACACAGGAGTCATCCTTGCTCCCCAAAATACTGCACCATCAACATACTTCAGTGCCGTTAGATTTCTTAAATATCCATAAAAGATCGAGCTATTGTTCTAACCGTAATTATATTATTACTATAGGACGCTTAGTTCAACCTAAAAATGTACTTGCTGCTTCATATAGTAACAGAATTTGCATCTACCTCGCAACTACTAACACTGTCAATTCACTTCTCAACACCTGCGAATCAATTAAAGTCAACGAAACAGAAGTAGAAAATGGGAGACTAATCACTCCCGCATTAAGACCTGTTATCGGTCTGCGCTACCTTCCTTCATTCCGAAATTTAAATTGATGTTAGACGACTGGGATCACATATTACCTTGCTAAGAGTTTCTATGCTGGAATCAGACTATAGTCATGTACTTTGTTTTCTTCGGCAGGCCCTTATTGCTCCACATGACGACAACATTAGCCTATCAGACTCCATTATAATTTCCCATGAAAATAGAAATTACCTCATTAGCCTTTTCCTAGAAAGTCTGATTGTTCAAAATGTATGGCAAAGGATTGACGTGAAATTGATTGGCATTAGTAGCAAAACAGTCAGTACCTGAAACTAATGTAGTAATAAACCATCACATACCATACTACAGACACACCACACAGCATCATCAACATCTTTGAATAGAGCTCCCCAACAAATGTACAGCCATGAAACTAAAGTAACTGAAACATACGTTATGACGAATGGAAACGATTCTACCACCTTACAGCATAAGCTACAACTACTACCCCTAACGACTTCATTACCTAGACATACGCCCGAAGGGCAGATATCCACCCCACCTACATAAAAATGCCCTAGTTACTAAAGCCATTTTGATCAAATCCAAAGTCCTATAAAAACCCAAAAAAGTAACAATAGATAATACTCATGCAGCATGAGAACCTATTAAAAGTAAAATAGAACCAAGCTCTTCCGCATCTCCCTTAAACTTTACTGTTATCTATAACTTTCTAGATAATGCCTCAAACTCGAAATACCCTAGTTCTATTGTGGAAAATTATACAGATGATGCTTACATAATTAAAAATATTTTAATATTTGTCCACTATCACATTCGTGACAGAACTTTAAACTATGTGAAAACTTTAAAATCGAGATTAACCACACTTATAAAAAAATTTATGTATCAGTCACCGAATCATAATTCTAAAACGAAAGTGACGTCTTTCAATCCCAATTCAATACATACAATGGATAATAGATTAATTTGTCAGTGTAACCTAGTTAAACGGTTATAATAACCCTAGAGAATCACTCAAACTTCTAATAAGCGAGCTTTCACCAATGGCAATATTCCTCCAAGAAACTAATCTTAAAAATAGTGAAATATTGTGCTATTCTCAACTTTGGATTGTCATTTGTTTTTGAGCTACAGGTCTCAACGTTTGTTTCTATTATGGTGGTCATATTGGATTTTTTGCTCAAGTGATAGTCTGTGAAAAGAGCTTTCCAATGATGTACCACATGCTTGAGAAATCTGGTAATTGCACTGGCAATTTTGAGAAACATCGTTTTGGGAATAGTAGGCTATGAAATCGAATACCAGAAAACAAATGACAAAAAAAGTGTTCAAAAAGCAGTAGGCTGTGGAGTGCAACAATAGACTTCTACTTTTAACATAATTTTCCGTAATGATTCACGACAAAAAAATATTGTGATTTAATTTATAATACTTAATTAGGTAATAATACTAGGTAATATTATGTGAAACAGTTTAATAACGAAACAAGGCAATAACAAATAGAAACTGAAACTTCACAAAACAACAACAATAGAAACGGAACTCATCAATTAATAAAATAGAAACTTAAAAATACACTAAATAGAAAATTGTTCAATATGGCCACCGTTTTTTTCAATGCACTTTATACACCTTTTTTAAACATGCCTGCAAACTCTGGTAAGGGTGTTTCGGTTAATATGATTTATAGCTTCCGAGATTCTGTTTCGTAATTCATTGATATTTTGCGATGGACCGAATTTATACACATCATTCCTCAGAGTACACCAAAAATAAAAATCCATGGGTGTTATATCAGAACATTGGGCACACCAATGAAGCGGTCCATTGTTACTAATAACACGATTATTAAAATTTTGGTACAAAAATTCTTTGACGCTCCTAGCATTGTGAGCTGGACAACCGTCTTGTTGATACCAAATCTCATCTAAATTATCATGAACTCTTCTAATTGTTTGTAAGATATCATTTCTCAATAGATTAATATACCTTTCCCCAGTTGAATTATTTTCAAAAAAGAACGGACCAGCAATGATGGTACCTGAAATTTTTCAAAAGTAACTGTCTAATCTACAAATAAAAATAACAATTTTTTACCTAATCAGCCGCACCAAACATTAATACCAAATCTGTCTTACAATAGTCTTTTTTCCTTTAGATGGGGATTTTCATTTGCCCAATAATGACTATTATGGCGATTATACACACAATAATTTGTAGATCTGGATTCATCAGTCTATATATTACTTTGAAATGAAAATTTTCATCTTTCTGACATTTGAATTGATACCATCTGCAGAATTGAAGTCGCTTAGGATAATCGTCAACATTTAAGGCTTGTACGATTGTAGGTTTCTATAGATGGTAATGACTTGGTTTTAATACACGGTGTACAGTACTTTTTGGAACGTCAATTTTTTCACCATAAAACCGAACAGATTGCGGAGGGTTTTCGTTTGAAACCTGTAAGACGGCATTATTTCTTTCTTCATTTCTAGGCATTGGTATTTTCTTTGCGTGGAAGCTACTGTCGTTCAATAGATTGGTTACTGTCCTGCGAAATATTTTGGTGTTTGGTTGTCGTCTTTGTGGGTAGTTGTTTTGATATGAATTTGCAACTGCCTCAGTATTTTGGTTAGAACGAATATAACATTCCAACATGTCAAAATATTCTTCATTACTGAACATATTGTTGAATAATATTTGAAATAAACAGGAGACAAACTATTTAGCACAAAATTTTTATCAACGTGTTCAATACACCCCAAATTTTTCAGATAATTAAAAATGACAGTATTAGTGTTACATCCAAAGCAACCTTTCTTCTGTTGTTTTTCAGTTTACTTACGTTTAAAAATCAAGCAATTTTCAAAGGCGTCTTCGTAAATCATTAATCTGCTTTTTATTGAGTTCTGTTAGTAAATTTAGTTATTTACTGGGTTTACCTATTTAATTAAATTAAAGAATTTTTTAGGATAACGTAATGTAAAATATCATTTGTAATAATGGGCCGATTCATTTGTGTGCTCAAAGTTCCTATTTTTTATCGTGAATGATTGCGAAAATTATATTAAAAGTAGAAGTCTATTGTTAGACCCCATGGCCTATTGCTTTCTGAACACTTTTTTTGTCACTTGTTTTCTGGTATTGGATTTTATAGCCTACTATCCTCAAAACAGTTTTTCTCAAAATTGTTAGTGAAATTGCAAGATTTCTCAAGCGTGTTGTACATCATTAGTAAGCTCTTTTCACAGGCTATCACGTAAGAAATAAATCCAATATGGCTGTCATAATAAAAACAAACGTTGATACCTGTAGCTCAAAAACAAATGACAATCCAAAGTTGAGAATAACACAAAAAGATTACTCTGTAAAAATATCCTGATAATGTGCAAGTCTTAGACATGTCAGATCAACGCCTATTTAGATATTGAAGAAAAAAGAAATCGACAAATTTTGTTTTTTTCTAGTGTGCCTCCGGATCGACGCATGAATGGGTGAAAAAAACCGTAATTTTTTTAGTTCAAACTTCAATTTCCGAGAATGTTTCAAGCCCTGCTTGAATAGAAAATAATTTGTGTCATAATTTTAATTTCCAAAAATCAAGTATATCTTGGAAATTTATAAAAAATTACTAGTTATTAAAAAATTTCATTAAAGAAAATTGTTCAAAATAATAAACTGAACACGATCCCTTTCTTTTTATCTCTCTATCGGACATGTGGGTAATTAAAGAAAAGCCTGGACGCAGCAAGTGCGTTATGGTAGTGAATTTTCATAGAAATGATCTGGCACAAAATATTTTATAACTTTTTTTTCTTGTAACATAGAAATCTAAATTTTGGTGTATAGTTTACTTTTTATATCGTAAACCTACCTACCAAATTTGGTTATCATAGATTTTTTAATTTTTAAGATAAAATTTTTTTTCAAATGAAAACTCAAAATTCTTTTGGAAAAACTCGTCCGATTTTTTTGATTAACGAACTTGTCAAAGCCATTTACAAAAGAAAGGTATGTGCCAAATTTTATCAAAATCGGCCTATTATTCTTTGAGATAAAAATTTTTTTTGAATTAAAACTCAAAATTTTCCCGGAAAACCTCATCCGATTTTCCTGACTAACAAACTTGTCAAAGCTATTTACAAAAGAAAGGTACATGCCAAATTTTATTAAAATTGGCTAATTACTTTTTGAGATAAGAATTTTTTTCCAATGAAAACTCAAAATTTTCCCGGAAAACCTCGTCCGATTTTCCTGACTAACGAACTTATCCAAGCTATTTACAAAAGAAAAGTACATGCCAAATTTTATCAAAATCGGCCTATTATTTTTTGAGTTATTGGTGTGATACATATATATATATATATATATATATATATATATATATATATATATATATATATATATATATATATATATATATATATATATATATATATATATATATATATATATATATATATATATATATATATATATATATATATATATATATATATATATATATATATATATATATATATATATATATATATATAAATATATATATATATAAACATATAAAAATTGAAACTGACCCCGGATATGGGTTCTAGGGGTCCTAGATCGCGCTCATTTGAAGAAATTTTTTCAAAATTCAAAAGTCGAGATCTCCTCATTAGTGAATTTTTTCTAAGAAAATTCACTAAAATGAGAATATTAAGATAAGAAAATATAAACATCAAAAAATGAACTTATTTCAATATTTCAACCAAGAACAACTGAAATGTTTATTTATTTAATAAGTCCGCCGCCTTTCTTCGCACATTCTTAAATTTATATATATATATATATATATATATATATATATATATATATATATATATATATATATATATATATATATATGTGTGTGTGTGTGTGTGTGTGTGTGTGTAAATGGAAACTGATCCCGGATATGGGATCTAGCGGTCCTAGTTCGCGTTCGTTTGAAGACATTTTTTAAAATTCAAAAGTCAGGATCTACCCATTAGTAAACTTTTACTACGAAAATTTACTAAATAAGGGGATTGCTATTTAAGAATATTTGATGACGTCATTACTCAAAAACAAATGATAGTGGAAAATTAACTTTCATGCAAGAGTGTGTATTCTTATTAAGTAAAATCAACTTTTCCCAAAAAAAAAATATTACGTATTTACTTAATTCATTTTATACTTTAGGCGCACACTGTATATTTAAGGAGGTCACACTATTTAACTAACGTGCATGGTCTTTAAGCAGCAGAAGCAAAACTAATGTACAAATATCATACATCAATACATTAATATATATATATATATATATATATATATATATATATATATATATATATATATATATATATATATATATATATATATATATATTAAACAAGTCAAAAGGTAGTCAAATTCACTTTCATCAGGTCACTATGTTACAATAGATAGGTTGATCATATTGTTTAACCAATAGTTTACAGGCTGAATCGGGGTGTAGTTGGACAGAGAGCAAGTGAAGTGTGTGACATGTGCTCTGGTCCCAGTTCCAATATAGGGCTGTTGTGGTCTAATCATCTAGCTCGTCCGTATTACGAACATGTCCACTATTGTGGACTTTGGAATGCATTTGATTGCCCATGTTACCCGCATAAGCAATCCTATTGACTAATACAGTACAAGACTAGTTCCTCCCAGTGACAGCATACAAACATCTTACTGAATGTCATACCTTTATCACCAACACAGTGTATCTTTATCATTTGTTATTTTTAATCATATGACGTTGTAAAATTTTAAAACTAATACATAATGTTATCTAACAATTATATAAAGAGTGGGTAGAACAATTCTTAGATTATTACTAATGCAATAATGAAAGATAAACAGCTAGTTATAACACAATAAAGAGTATTCTTGCCTCCTCAGTGCAATTGAATTATGAATATTTTACGTAAAAATTTCTAAAAAGATTCGTTTTTAGGTTTTCGAGAAGTTGTCAGACAACTGAAATACAAGGTTCCTGAAAATATTTTTAATATCGCCCGGTAGCTTAGAACCTAATTCGGCTATGACAATTTTGTTTGCGGCATGTTGTTTCACAAAAATAGTAGCCCAGGTTTGAGAAAACCGCAAGGTCCTATTTTTACTAATAACCGAGATACCCAACAATTGGGACAGCCAGTACATTATTTAAATATCAATTTGAAAAATGTATATATATACATTTTATAAATTACCTAACATTATAATAGCCAAATTTGTTTTTTATTTATAGGTCACTTATTAAATGCCTTCTTAGTTACGATCTAGTTTGATGGGAGGCATGTTAAGAAAATGCCCTGTCCAACTTGCGCCTTACACAAAACTTTATTTTAAGAGTGCTACATAAGAAATTTAATCACAGTACACATCCTGTCAACACAATCGAGTACTGAATTTTAGGGTTTATACTATGTGTCCTTTTTTATTATTTCAACAAGACACCACGTGGGCTTACAGCCTAAATACTATCGTACCGTGGGTGTCGACAAGGAGGAAAGAAGCAACTTGTTAATTCTGGACTTGAAGGTTTGGAGGAGAAGGAAAAACATGCGCCGGCAAAGAATTCCACAATTTGGAAGTCCTCGGGACAAAAGAGCGGGCACAACAAGATGTTCTATGTCTGGTGACCTGAACAGTGAAAGGGTGCATTCTCTATATTACTCTATAGATCTGTTGGGGGCAGCAGGTGGAGGAACTATGGAAGAAAGCTCCTCTGAGCAGTGCCCGTGCAGATATCTATAAAAGAGAGAGAGAGGTCACCAACGGCACGTCGGTGGGAAAGATATGGCAGCCTTTAGGTGAGGGTAGGGTCACCGATGAGACGTATAGCTCTCTTCGGAATGGAGTCCAGGATAGTGTGTGTAGAAGCGGCAGCAGAACCCCAGATGTGGGAGCAGTATTCGACGTTTGGCCTTATTTGTACATAAGGTATAGAGATTAGCTGGTGAAAAGTATTTACGAGCTCGGAAGAAGAAACCTAATTTCTTAGCAGCCGCTTCTGCAATTGATGTAACATGTTGGTGCCAATAGAGATGTCGATCCACAGAAATGTCATCAAGTGAAAAGGACTCATTACTATGAATAACTTGGTTGTTCATTGTGATGGGTCTAGGGCTGGTGTATCTGTTATGAGAAAGAAAGCAATACTGAGATTTGGTGAGGTTGAATTGTAAAAGATTTCTACTTCCCCAGTCTAGTATTTTTTGGAGATCCACGGAGACATAACCCTCCATGAGTCTGCGATCCTCCTCTAATTAGACCAAAGAGACACGCTTAGAATATTGTATATTTAAGTGGAAAGTGCTGTCGTCCGCGTAACTGTGAACTGGATTTGATGTGCTAGAGAGGAGGTCATTGATGTGGAGAGGAAACAAAGTAGGGGCTAAAGTTGAACCTTGAGCAACTCCTGCATTAATTGGATATAGTTTATAGAAATGCCCATCCAAGACAGCAGAAATGCTCCGATTGGAGAGGAAATTTGCTGTACAGGTACAGAGTCTTGGTGGTAGGCCATAGTCCCGAAGTTTATTCAGCAGCGCTGCGTGCCAGACCTGGTCGAATGCTTTGGATATGTCTAGAGCGACAATCTGGGATTCACCGTGTAGTTCCATAGACTTGTTCCAAGAATGGGTGACAAAGGAAAGGAGGTCGGCAGTTGATCTGCGCTGACGGAATCCATACTGCCTGTCGTGGATTAGACTGTGTTTCTAAAGAAATTTTAGTAATTCGGTGTTTATATACTTTTCCATCATTTTAGAGACGAGTGGAAGGAGACAAATAGGCCTGTAGTTCCTAGGAAGCACTTTGGATCGTTTCTTGGGGACGGGTTGTACTCTAGAAGTTTTCCAGTTACTAGGGAATATGCCTCTATTGTAAGATGTCTGAAACAGACGAGTCAGGACAGGAGCAAGTTCTGGTGCGCATTTTTTGAGAACAATTACTGGGATTTCGTCAAGGCCAGAGGCTTTCGTGATTTTAAGAAAAGAGAGCATCTTTCGTACCTTTTTAGTTTTGAAAATGATATCCGTCATTTTATGCGCGACATTGGCGACTGCTGGTGGTCGAGCATTTGGAGGTGGGTTGAGAGTAGAATTACCGGCGAACAACGAGGCAAAAAGTTCAGCCTTGTCCAGGGCGGTAGAAACAATTTCATCCTCTGAGACAAGAGGTGGGAACGTGTTCTTGCAGAAATTATTCCCAATAGATTTAGTAAGAGTCCAGAAGGGTTTGCTGCCATTGGAGATTTTGAGGACTTTGTTTTTGATGTGGTTATTAAACGAGTTTTTTGCCTCAGAAAGACTGTGGTCCTAGCGGTTTTACGCGTCCTTAAATGCTTGACCGTTTTCTTGGCTGGGATTGTGTAGAAGCGTTTTGTGATCTTTGACCTTTTCAAGTCTGGCCTTGTCACAAGATTTAGAGAACCAGGGCTTTTGAGTGGCTAAAGAGGTTTTCTGGGTACGTGGAATAAATAATTCCATGCCAGCTTGGATAATTTCGGTGACGTTTTGTGAGATATCAGAGGGGTCAAGATGCGAGAAGCAGACAGACGCCGATGGAAATGAGGAAGAGTAATCCCGCATTTCGTCCCAGTTCGCGTAGTGCCAAACGATACTTGGGTCTGATGACTGTGTGACGTCGGGTTGCGCAGGAAGCGGTGACCATACTGTGGTCAGAGCGACCGAGGGGGCGGTGACAGATATCTTATAGCATTCAGGATTTGTAGTACGAATGAGATCCAAGGGATTTGAGCTGTGTGTTGGGATGCGAGAAAAGTAAGAGTAGGTTGCTGAACCATATTGGCTCAAGAATAACCGACTGCAAAGGCCTCCGCTGCGCTCCCTTGTGGATTGGTTTTTGAAGATCCTAGCCATTCCTTATTATGGACATTGAAGTCACCAAGAATAGTGACCTCGGAGGAAGGATATTCAGAAATCACATGGTCGTTTTTTTTTTTTAGAAAAGTAGTCAAAGAGCTGGACAAAGTTGTTGTCAGAAGGCGACCGGTAAATGCAACAGATGAATTTAGTTGCAGCCCTGAGAGAGAGTTTTATCCATAGTATGTCTTTTCTTCCAGCTTCTAAATTGGGGAGTCTGGTGCAGGGTAGATTGCTACTGACGTGTGCGCACACGCCTCCATGCATACTAAAGGAAGTAAGGACCCCGGGAAATTAAGGTGATTAGTGGCTGTTTTGGCACTGATATTAGCCTGCAGGAAATGGTGGACGGAGTTCAGGTTAGAATTTAGGCCACATATATTCCAGAAGGATATGCTAAATCTTGATGCTGGCACCCCGTGTACACCCCTCTCCCCGAGATCCGAATGGAGGGGTATTTTACCTCCGGAATGTTTTGTACAAGGAGGAGCCATCATCATTTTTGCTTATAAGGGAAACCGACTCATACAGCAGAACCGGAAACGTCCGTTGGGACTTCACCTTGATGCATGCGGTGGTACGTCCTCGGGCATGAAAAAAATCCTTTACTATCATGTAAAGGAAAATTCCACTACCACCTGCAAACCTGATAGATGGTCAATGAGAGTGGATAACAAGAATCTATTGTCAACTTAAGTGAGTGAACAAATTGATTTTATAGAATGTATATATATATATATATATATATATATATATATATATATATATATATATATATATATATATATATATATATATATATATATATATATATATATAACTGCTGCAGTTTTGCTAAAGTGCTCAGCTTTGTCAAAGAAAAAGTAAATTTTAAATTTAATACCTACTCCGTATTGAATGCATTTCCCTGTCTCTTCCGGTAGATGAGTTCAACCCACAACTACCTGTTTTAAGCACATAGTGACGTCAGTAAACTCCTTCTCCACTGAATTACTACTTTCTGCAAACATGTTTACCAATGGACTGTAATTTGTTTGGTCAATTTGAGCGTTTAGGAAATTTCCTGCATTTTTTTGTTTGTTAATTTCTACTGAGCGTTTAGTAAATTTCCTGTATTTTTTTGTTTGTTAATTTCTACCATTTCACATAAATTTAATTTAAAACCTTTTGTGCCGAATTTGAGGATGTCGAAATCATCCTTAAATTGATAATTCTCATTTAATAAATAACTTGCTTGATTTGAATCAAATTTATTATGTTCAAAACTTCTTTTGTGTTCGCAAATGTCCTGTTTTAAAACTTCTAAATGTTCTGCCTATATATATTTTGTCACAGGAACCACATGTGAGTATATATACTCCAGACTTATCCGATTTTTCAATTGTCGACTTATTGTTTTTTATGTATTTGCTCAAGTTGTTGTCTGTTTTATATGATGTCTTAATACTAAATTTAGAAAATATATGTTTAAATTTTTCGATAGTCTTTTTACGTAAGTTAAAGAGGTGAATTTATTCTCTCTTATACTAGTGGACGGAAATGCTTGTTGTTAAACTAAAGTATATTTCTCTTCCTTTTTAATATTATCAATTAAATTTGGATTATAGCCATTATTAACCGCTATTTGTTTTATCAATAATTGTTTTATAATTTGATAAAACAAATAGGGGGAAATACAGGAAATCTACTAAACGCTCAAATTGATCAAACAACTAACAGTCCATTGTTAAACATGTTTGCATAAAGTAGTAATACAGCGGAGAGAGTTTACTGACGTCACTATGTAATAAAAACAGGTAGTTGTGGGTTGAGCCCATTTACCTGAAGAGACAGAGAAATCTATTAAACACGGAGTAGGTATTAAATTTAAAATTTACTTTCATTCTGTATTTGATAAAGCTGAGCACTTCAGCGAAACTGCAGCAGTTATACATATACATTCTATGAAATAGTGTTCATTTATCTAAGTTGACACTGGATTTACATCAAGTATCGGCCTCCACAATATCCACAGAATCTACTCTCTTCAAAAATTTTAGTTGAAAAATAATACAGATGATAAAGAAATATCGTAAATCACAGTAAAGTATGTAGGTATTTCCTGTCAGTCTAAAATAAAGGAAACTCGGTACTTTTAGTAGCTTTTTGTATGATACAGCATCTACCTTATATTTGGTCGAAAATGGCACAATTCACAAAAAGTAGGCAAAGTGTGTTAGGGAGTCATGGTTTGAAATGTTTTCTTTTAAATCAAGAACTTTTTAAGTTCGTAAAACGATACAATGAAAATAATTAAAGGTTGTAACTTACAACCCTATTTAATGGTAGCAGATGACTAAATATATTAGTACAGGCAAGACTTTGATAAGGTAAAGTTACATTAAAAATATAATACTAAGTTTCTTTAAATTTAGAGAATAAAATTCACACAGAATTTTTCCGTACGCTTTTAAATAACCGTATTTTTTCATAGAAGAAATTTTTTGCAATAAGTTTATCTAGAAGGCTCCCCTTTATGACAAAAAATGCCTAAAAAAGCCTTACGGAATATTAGAGACACCTTTTATACACACAACATAGTGCGCATGTAAATCATGGGAACGAACATGAATGAAATCAAAACTAATATACTGCCTAGAGTCGTAAATTTACATAAGGTATCTATTTAAAGCAAGATATCTTTTACCCCAATCCTGCTTCCTCTATTTCGTCTGGCACTACAGAATTATAAGATGTCAAGTCTCCTCTTTTGAAACGCAAATCTCATAATCGTTATTCTTGACAAGTTGAGCACTTCGAACAAGTTCAGCTGCGAAAAAGTATATTTTTTTCCAAAAAAGGATAAGTCGCTTCTCGTCATAAATAACGCAATCAAAGCTGCAATAAGGTCTATCCATAAATTTTCTCTCGAGCGAATGAAATTGCTTCGGTCCCGAAAGCAAGCAAACAAGTGACAGCACATTGCAATGTTTTCTATGTAACTCTATATTTTGTGTGATTTGTTCACCTGTAAAATATTGCATATTTCAAAAGTGAACGTGCGATGGCTAAAGCTCTCGCCGTTAAAAGTTATGGAAAATCTATAGTTTATTTCGAGGGCAAACTAGATTTGTTGGGCTAAAAACAAGATTAAGCTATTAAAATTATGTTAACAGACTGACAAGTAATGCCTGTTTATGTCCCCGTAACATACAAAGATCCAGTTTTGAGGATTACTGTAAAATTCGTTCAGTGCGTTTAAAAATTAAGAAATAAATTTTATTTTATTTTTAAGAAAAATGTTCAGAAAACTCGACTTAGATTTTTAAATGTCACTGCTTAATTAAGTGAAAAGTATTCTATATGCCCAACCATGTCTAAGGGGTAACTACGCTCACAGCATTTTGAAATCGTCAATGGACTCATATGATACATCTTTTTAAACGAAAATTAATTCTCTATGGACTGCTATAAGTGAACTCAATATAGGTCAATGGTACTCGAAAATATCAGTGATTTTTAAAACGCAGGCAATTTGTTTTTTTCTTTAATACGTTATTAATTTAGGAAGAACATATCGAACCATATGGACCTTAATTCTGGCATGGTGGTATAAAACCCAACTTTTTACTTGAAAATTTAAATTTATTATCAACTTAGATATGAATTAACAGGAACACTGTTCGGAATTTTGTTCTGCTAACGATTAAGTTTTGATCATAAAATGCTTCAAGCAGAAGAAGACCTTGCATGTTTTTTAAATTCATTTTATTTACTCGCTTCTCATCTTCACGTTGTGTGCAAAAGTCAGTACTAGTAAATAATTTACCTGCGTAAGTACAATCTGAAAAACCCAAATCATTACAATACAGTTTTTAAACCTGACATTCGTTTGGCTAGCAAAGTTAGCGTCACCAGAGGGATTTCTTCTTCCCCCTCATGGCGCTAACTTTGTTAGCGAAACGATCGTCAGGTCAAAAAACTTTATTGTAATGATTTGAGGTCTCCAAATTGTACTTATCAGTGCTTATCACAGATTTCAATCTTTACTCATCGAATTTACCTACAACGAAAATAAGCGGTCAACTGATGGTGATGGTGGTATGCTAAATATATTAAAAGTGTTTGTATTCATCAGTCTGATGCTTAATGAAATGAAAAGAACTGCAATCCTTATATTGGTTGGTTATGAAGATAAAATTAGGGTTTAGAAAGAAGCTTGTATTTTATCTAATAACAAATGACCCAACAGAGAACTATTTTTTCGATCTGCAGTAAGCAAGATGGTAAAAAGTATCCCCAAAAGGTGGTGGAAAACAAATTCCATAAAACAGCAAACTACATGTTCTATTTGTGTTTTATGGAAGTCGTCATACCATTCCGTGGATACTGGCATTGTATAACGTTAAACGTTCAACAGTTCTTAGAACACAAAAAAGAAGAAGGGCATCGATACAAACTTGGCTTAATTCAGGAGCTTATTGAAGGCGTTTTTTAAAAACTAGTTCATTTGGTGTAATTCTGATGAAAAAATATACCGAACGCCGGTATTTCTAATAAAAAGTCCTTGTTGCTGATTTATTCACATTGCCCCGAAATGCACAAAGTGAGGATTGGAACCTGTGGTGAGCGCACAAATTACCCAACAGATCTTTCAAAGGCCGGATGATCGTTGCACTACCAAACTGACGCTAACTTTTTTAGTGAAACGACCGTCAGGTCTTGATGTGTTGTGGTGCTTTAGGTTCTCCAAGTGTACCTACTCCCTAAATGGTCACGTACCGTCAAAGTTTATAGGTTGAAAATCCACATTGGATGCAGGCCTATCACATTTAACAACAACAGAAACTGAATGTTTAGACCGGAATAGAACTTTAACATGTTCTCTCAATAATTACAATTTTTTCAAGACGGTCAGAATTGGCTCTTTCCAAGCAGAAATCATTTGTCGTTTTAGTAAAAGAACCTACTTGGAGATCATCTCTCAAATTAGGCTGATAAGGCAAAGAAGATCAATTAAAGGGCCACCCATGTCACCATATTTAACTGGGTACTGAAAATGCTAAACACAGCAGAATACTAAGACTAGATGCATTCTCATAGACCGGTTTCGCTCTCATTAGAGCTCTTCAGTACGGCATACTAATTGTAGCAAAAATGCACCAAAATTAGTACGGCTATAGTATAGCCAGCCTTAAAATACTAAGTGAGCGGTGGACGTGCCGCCACCTAGTTGCGGAACTTTGTGTTATTTGGAGCTGGCGTGACCACATACTACTTGGTTCCGCAACTAGATGGCGGCACGTCCACCACTCAGTACAGCAGAATAGACCACAAGTTTTAAATAATTCGAGATAACGCATTCGAACATAGATAACACAAATACCTCTGGAAGTAATAATAAAGTCTCAGAAACGTTTACTGCTCGTTTTCCAACTGGACATCAACCAGACGATTTTCAGACATGTGCCTGCGAGGCTTAATTTAGGTGTCATCCATGCAGAGACTTAAACAACAATTGTAGTTTGTGGTGACCTTGCATTTCACTTCCATTATGATGGTGTTGAATCACATACCTTGAATATAGCATGGCGTAGTTTGGAAATAAGCGCCTGTCGATGGAAATATGTATGCAAGTTTAATATCTGTAGTCCAACTGTTTACCAATATCAAACAATCCTTTTGCACTTTGGTTTATACGTAGAATCAATCGTTCAATGGCACTAGGACGTCATGCTTTTTGGATTTCACTAGTAGTGTTCGCGCCTTATATTGTAGATTTTTATGTCCGCTTTACTCCAGTTTACAATCCAAAATCAATAGCTTAAGTGCAGAACATGCATATGTATTAAGACCTTCCGTCAGGTTCTTGCTGCTAAGCTGACTTGGTCTCTTCGTAAACTCATTTGTCAGATCACGCTTCTTTACTGAGTGGTTTATTATCCTCGCTTGTTATATTGCCAAATATTTATAACACTCTTTTGTTATTATTTAAGTGCATCTGCAGCCTTCAGTAGACCAGGCACAGGAAAACCGTTTAGTTTATCTTTCATGACTGAAACATTTTTGGACCATGTGGCAAGCCTAGAGTAGCACCACTTTTTGTCTGAGTAATAGGATGCGGTGCGGGGTTTTTCCAAATTTCCTGGAGCATGTCGTATTTTTAGTTGCCTCTGATGAAATTACGGATGCTATTCTAGTGGCATTAGTTAGTTGCCACATATGCTTTATTTTAGTAACTACGCTTTCATATTTTGTGATCTTCTTGGCTTCTGTTCTCTTCACATTGTGTGAAAGAGGTACAGCGAAGTCTATAATGAAGCCTGACTTAGAGTTTTTGTAAGCGCCTCCGTGACCGTGCGGGAAAGCCGATTCAGACTTTCCAATACGGACTCGCGGGTCGACGGTTCGAGACTCACCGGTGGCGGATGATTTTTCAAATCACTGTCGTCGTTGAGATCGAGCTCAAGGTGGAGGGTAGGTTAGTTTAGATGAGCAAAAAGGGTGAGCAATGGCCTAATTGCCAGTAAGCATCTTAGCTTTACCTTTTTTTTTAGAGTTTTTGTGGATCAGAATTATGTCCGGTTTAATGAAGTTTAGATCAGTTATTATAGGACGGTCCCATAATAAGATAAAGTCTTTTGATTCTAGCGTTTATGTTATTATATTACAAACTACCTGTTTCATAAGAAAGGTATTTTTGTTGACGCTTGAAAAAATTAAATATTCCTGATGATTTTAGTTGCTAAAAGAAAGGAAGCCAGGCGATTGCAAATAAATCAGAAATATTTTATAATGATGTAGGTACTGCTTATCTTCACAAAAGTTTGCTTATTGAAATCCTTTAATTAAAATTTGCTAACCCAAGTAGCTATTTAACTAAAAAATTATTTTAAAATTTCAATGTTTTCAGATGACACTAGCCGCCTTTAATGTGATCCTGGAAAATGCCAGTTAAAACTCAGTTGTGTGGCTGAAAAAGTAACAGTTTTGCCCAGGACATTACCATTACAGAATTTATTTTATATTTTCTCATCTGACGCGATTTTCAAAAATTCCCGCTGAATGTGGTGTCTTTTCGTTTTGTGGATTCCTTTCTTTCTGTAGTCCTTTTCAACACCGTTTACCTTTTGCACTCTATAAAAATTTGTGGTTCAGTCTCTTTCTTAGATCGGTAAAAGTATCTATGAGTAATACAATTTTTTATCCACGGAATTCTTATTTTAGTACCGCGATCGTATTAAATATATTTTTTTGGTAGTCACATTTACCTACCATCATCCGCAAGAACACACGGAAGGTAAATAAATAATTCTAATTCCGCAGTCTCATATTCACTTATCTTTATAACTTTTGTTTTATTCTGACAGAGCTGTAATTAGATTTTTTTTAAGACCAGCCTAGTTGCATATATTACTTTTATAAAATAATTTATTAAGGCCCACATACATTTTTCAAATTGTGACTTCCTGCGATATTGCAATAGCTGAAAGTTAAATCAAAGGCCTATGTTTCCAGACAGATTTAAAAAAAAAGGTTAATAAAAAAGTCTGGACGCAGCAAGTGCGTTATGGTAGTGAATTTTCATAGAAATGATCTGGCACGAAATATTTTTTATAACTTTTTTTTCTTTTAACATAGAAATATAGGTTTTGGTATATAGTTTCTTTTTAATGTCATAAACTTATGTACCAAATTTGGTTACCATAGCTTTCCTATTTTTTGAGATAAATTTTTTTTTGAAAGACCACCTAAAATTTTTTTGGAAAACCTGGTCCGATTTTCCTGGATAACGAACTTATCCAAGCCACTTACAAAAGGAAGGCACATGCAAAATTTTACTAAAATCGGTCCATGATTTTTTGAGTTATCGGTGTGATATATATATATATATATATATATATATATATATATATATATATATATATATATATATATATATATATATATATATATATATATATATATATATATATATATAAATATTGAAACTGGCCCCGGAAATGGGTTCTAGGGTTCCTAGATCGCGCTCATTTGAAGAAACTTTTTCAAAATTCAAAAGTCGAGATCTCCTCATTAGTGAACTTTTTCTAAGAAAACTCACTAAAACCCTGAGCGTTGCAGCTTCATCAAGCCGTCTCCAGGGGTTAAAACCGGCTAGCACATTGTGCACAAACTTAAACTTCAGGTCTGCCTCGTCCTTCCTTGAATAGGCTGATCCCAACTCCCTTCTCAGCACCGACTTTCCAAACCTGTGGATTAGTATCCCAAAGCAATTGGTTACTGTTGGTTAATCATATTGTAAATAAATTTCGGACTCAAGTCCCTTCTGATGCAAACCGTAAGGGATCAAATTCTGAGTGACAATTCGAGTAAAGACCTTTACAACTTCCTATAGGGCTTAGTGACGTTGACTAGCCTTACCGAGATAAAATAATTTCTAAAGGTCAATACATGTGAGGTTGACACAGTTGAAGCTTGAATCAAAGGCTTATACCTCCAGACAGATTTTTTATTATAAAAACCCCACGGGTTTCAGATTCATCGAGTCATCTTCATGGGTAATAACCTGCTGACACATCGTGCACAACCTTCGACTTCAGGGCGGCCTCATCTTTTAGAATACAGAAGTTTCGGTAAAATGTCTATAAAATTTTTGTAGTTGTAAACTTACGATTTATATCGAATAATTATACTTTCTTATAAACTATTACAAAACCTGTAATATATTTCGCCAGCTAAGAGACAGTGACCTCTAAATTAATCCTGTGCCTCCCATTACAACTTTTACTAGACAGTTTCCGTAAAACCAACAATTACAAGAAAAACCAAATGAAAATGAACAGCTATGAATTTTTATTACTTCGAGTGCAATAAATTGAAAAGTGAGTTCCAAGTGAATGAATTAATTCGCAAAACGAGAAAAAGCATCTAGAAAACCTCTAATTAATTATGAAACGTAATGCAAACTAGTGAATTTCTCTTTTTCAAACTTTGTCAGGGTAAACTAATTACAGAGGAGATATGCGCTGCATTCAGAACTTTTAATGTCAAGTATCTCTGTCGAATATCTGTAAGACAATTGAGTGGCTTGAAGTTTACTCACAAAAGATTCTGTGAGATATCCAGCACCCAGTCGGGCAGCATCAAGACGGTTTGTTGCACAGCTCGTTTTCTGCTTTCTTATTGAATCGCTATTACACTAATTAGAGGTTACAAAAACTTTAATTCAGCTTTAGCAAGCGTGTTTTATAAATCGTGCGTTATATTGGACAAGACAAAATGGTTGGACAGGCTTGAAATATGGAACAATATTTACAACAAAACCACTTGGACAACTTTATTTACTTTACTTTTATTCACTTAAATGAGTAGAGGCGTTGCTAAACAGAAATAAAGGGTTATATTTCTGACCTTTATAAAAAAAGTATGGACGTAGCAAGTGCGTTATCGTAGTGAATTTTCATAGAAATGATCTGGCATCAAATATTTTCTTCCTTTAATCTCGCTAACTTACTTACCAAATTTGGCTATCACAGCTTTTCTATTTTTTGGGATAAAAGTTTTTGCAAAAGAAAACAAAAAATTTTTCCGGAAAACGTGGCTCGATTTTCCTGCATAACAATCTTATCCAAGCCATCGGTGTGATACATACACATAAACATACACACACACACACACCATCACACACACACACACACAAATATATATATATATATATATATATATATATATATATATATATATATATATATATATATATATATATATATATATATATATATATATATAAATTGAAACTGACCCCGCAGATGGGTTCCAGGGGTTCTAGTTCGCGCTCATTTGAGGAATTTCTTTTCAAAATTTAAGTCGGGATCTCCCCATTAGTGAATTTTTTGCTAAAAATTTTACTAAATCGAAGGTTCTGGTACCTGATAAAAGCAGTGTCGGTGGTTATTTGGTAACAAGGTGTGGCTCTTAACCCCAGTGCCGTGGATTCGAAACCCAATAGGAGCTTGGGCTTATTCCGATATTTCAGTATACAGGGTGATTCATAACAGGAAATAAATATATCTGAAGAGTGATATTATTGATAATTTCGAGAAACAAAATAACGAGGTATATAGAATTAGGTAGCCCTTGGAATATATTTAGTTTTTGTCTAAATGTTATGGTAACAATATATATATATATATATATATATATATATATATATATATATATATATATATATATACATATATATATATATATATATATATATATATATATATATATATATATATATATATATATAAATAATAAAAGTAGATCCTGTTTAGAAGACTTTAACCAAAGTTTAATAAGTATAAAGAAAGAGAACCACTTTTCTTTAAACCTGGCTCCCGAGGCCATATAGTAATCATTACACGCCCACATACACACACTTTTTAAAATACTACCTCTATTTATATTTCCTTGGCAAAAACAAAAAGAAATTTAAATACACAGTAGTTAGCTTGCACATGTCAGATTGACTCTTATGGACTTGATTCAAATTTAATATAAACAGTGTTGGCAACTTTTGTTATTTGATAATTTATTAAGTTTAGTTTTAAGACTAGCCCTATATGAATATATTTAAAACTCTTGTATTTTTTCTGTGTAGATTGTAACTTCCCTTCTATGTCGTAGCCTTGAAAATGAAAAAAAAATAATTCCGAAAGCTTGGCAAAATAAAAAGGGATTTTTATCTTACAACTGACGGCTATGACACAATTTTTAAGAGATAGAAATAGTAATGTCACAAAAGCTGGAAATATTATATGTGGCAATATAACGTAAATTCGAACATCATTTCATAAACACACACGCACATTTGAAAAATAAGTTAGACAAAAAAAATGGTTACACTTTTCACATTTATATTTGGGGTATGGCTTTTCTCTCGTGCATGTTGAATCCCATGTTAATTAAATACGTAAGCATAGCGCGGCCCTCTTGAAATGTGTGTAACTGATGTCTCTTGCCGTTCGTTTTTTGATAAATAATGTGAGAATTTACAAGTGCCCACCCCAAAAATTGTTCTTTCACAAATTGTTGCGGTACTGTTTACTTCCATTCCTGAGTAAGGCAAGTAGGGTTGAAACTGATCAGAGATCAATAAAACCTTTGGCTCGACTGTAGCCTATCGTTCACTTCCTTAACTCTATATTGTATTGTCGTGGTTGATGGGCTAAAGTAGAGGCTAATATGATAGTTATATATGACTTGAGATCTGTTTTTAGTAGATCGTACACCACTGTCATCACCACTTTTTTTTTCATCTGCAATGTATGCTCCGTGTGCATTACAACCTAAAAGGCTTATTGCGCGGACCCTTAATTTTGTTCCTCTTTCATGCTCAGGTAAGGAAGTAGTATCCTATTCGAGTTCGTACAGGTCTGTTGAGGTTCGTGAAATATAGTCATTGGGTGCCATCACTAGTCTGCCAAATAAGTATTGTCTTTTGCTATTCGGTGCATCATATGTGTGTAAAATATGTTTTCCTGTTCCAGGTTACTTATTGCATCATCTGATGTTTTTTTTCAAAATGTACCCTCTTACATAGACCACAGTAGTCTTGGCCGCTTTCTGCTGGAGCGTAGCAGTTCTGCGTTTAGTTTGCTGCATTGTATAAGCTCTTTTCTGTGTTTAGTAGTTGTTTTCTTTACTGATTTCGCATTTTGGTATAAGTAGGGATAGGTCGGGACCTTCGATTTCGTCTCAGCGCGCTGCCTCGCCAATTTATCAGCTTTTTTAATTTTTTCGATCCCACAGTGACTTGGCACCCAGGTGAGCTTCACTACGTTGCGGTACGCCACATCACCGCTTTACTGAATGAACATATTTCTAGATAACTTTCTGCGTCGTAACATTGTATGTGTAGGGGCCTTACAGACATATTTTAATCAGTTTGATCCCAAATTTATCACGTTTATTCGGCATGTACTCTTATATTATCTTCTGGACTCCTAATAGATTTATAACTTGTCATCAGTACTTCCAATTTGTGCGCACGATCGCTCCTTCTGGGTGCTTGATTATCTACAAAATGCCACATACGTCACAATATCTTGAGGCGACTTCGGGACATAAAGTTCCTCAGTTTGTTGGTATACAAACTCACTTGTGTGTCTGGGTATAAATTAAAAACCAAAGGTCCAAGGTAGCTCCTGCCTGTCGGAGGAGACGACTAACTGGAGTCTGGAGCGGAGTCCCGTATGATAGCGCCATGACTCTATCACTTGCGACTCTTGGGCCCAGCGCCTTGATTCTATCACTTGCGACTCTTGGGCCCAGATAAAGTCAGATAGACGCTTATA
The DNA here is from genome assembly GCA_964006375.1 of Tillus elongatus. NCBI lineage: Eukaryota > Metazoa > Arthropoda > Insecta > Coleoptera > Cleridae > Tillus > Tillus elongatus. The sequence continues at coordinate 36,494,404 of OZ023269.1, forward strand.
TTTCTAGAGAAGTGTAAAACCCTTTACCATTAAGACCTCCACTTTGAACTTCGAGACGGGTAAGTGACTTGGCTTCGATATTGCTCGGGTCCAATAACTTGCCTTAAATGTTGATCCAATGGCTGAAAAGTGCCGGGTCCAAACAAACTCGGAGGGAGGCTGAGATCGTTAGCGGAGCAAGGTAACACTTGATGGTTGCGACCTCCATTGTTAGCTTCTAAACGGGCAAACGAATTTCCTTGAATGCTGCTCGAGGTCAAGACTCTATTTAGTACCTTCTTGAGTCAAAGACTGGCGGATGTCAAGTTCAGACGAATTCAGACAGAGGCTGGGATCTCGGTCGAATTGAAACAGACTAGAGACTTCGCATATATAACATAACACCTTAACAGGGGGCAAGGAAGCTTTGACAGGACCCTGGAAAACCAACTGTCACCCTTAAACTATCGATTCCTGCAAGAATCTGGATTTGTTGGGTGAAACTGAAACAATTCATTCTGAGCCACAATTGATCTAAGGTCGCTGTTGGGATACTGACAATTAAGCCTAACCTAATCTACCATACAGAACATTCTTAGATCAATAATATGTCATCTAAGGAAAACGACAAAGGACGGTCCAAATGAGAACACCAAAAAAAAATTTAATTTTTATTCGTGTGTGTACACTTATTCAGACGAGACGTGGCGGAATATGTGCCTTGTCTATTGTCTGTTTTACATATCTACTAGTTTGCGTCACCAAAGTTTTATAAAAAGTGGAAAATTTGTGTGGAAATTTGTTGACCATTTCGAACACGACATGAGAGATAGCCTGTAAATATGATTACACCAGGGTATAGCGACTTATTTTGCAATTAGTCGGCCACATTAAATATATCCACCGGAGCAATGAAACGCTAGGTTTAAATAACAGCAAACCGCCAACTTTAAACCCGAATAATTTAACTTCTGTAGTTTTTGAAAAAAATATGGGTAAATTCCTAAAGATTTTTAGCTCTGTAGGATATGGATTTAAGCTTCTTAAATAAAAATTTCATTAACAATAATTGATTAAAAGCTAATTATAGAAAACGGAACATTTTCTACGTACACAAATAATTTATCATTCAAGAAAGTTTATGTGTGTTGTGTAAGAAGACTGAATTATTAACAAACATTCGAAAACTTGAGCAGCTCCCTGTATTTTTATTCCTTTAAGGAAGCGGCTAGCTGGTTTTCTTTAATTTATTATCTAAGATGCTGCTTTCATCATATTCTTTTATAAATTAAAGCCAAACAAGACTTCCACTTATCTCTATGGTTCATTCAGAAAAAGATAAAATCACGCTTGGCCAGCTATAACTTGTTTTACTCTCCCATCTTCTCAAATAAAATCACGCATTACGTATAAGAGGCAAGCAGTAAAGCCTTGAGTGAGGGATCGGCAATGAATACACGTAACATTATGTATTATTAAACATTTCTAAGAAATAAGCCGCCATAAGTTGATGTGATCAAGATAACCGAGGTAATTATGTTATGGGATTTATATATATATATATATATATATATATATATATATATATATATATATATATATATATATATATATATATATACAGGGTCGCTGATAAGTCTGGAAACGGTCGATTATCCGGGAAAATATACAAGGTGTCGAAAAAAGTTTTATACAAAAGTTTTTGGGTTCTTCAATGTTTACTAGGCGGTGATAATTTTATTTATACAGGGTTGGTCATACAGGCGTGGCACACCAATATTAATTTTTTTTAATGGAACACCCTATATATTATTCGATATTTCAATCCTTCTCTTAATTTTGAGCAACATTTATGAGAAGCATAATGTACCTAAACTCAATCGTTTCCGGGTAAAAAAATAAATATAAATAAACGCTACTGTTTTTAAAATCTATTGGATGAAGAACAAAAATAAATGAAAAGTAGAATATCTCTTGAAAACAATCTGTGAGTGTGAAAAGAACCGGTTGCGATGTTTTTAACATTGTTTGGAATCCCAAGATAAGATAAGATGACCATAAGAAACGCAGTATTATTCTTTTGTTTTAAAATGTTTCCAGGACAACGAATGTCAAACATTCATTCAGTGTCAACAGTTTTGAAACATTAGTAATTTAGTGTCAACAGTTTTTGTGCAAAATGGCAAGTTTAAGTGAAACCGAACGTATCGAAATTTTAATGATGATAGGGTACGGTGATAGAACACGAAGTTTTGCTCAAGTGGTGATTATGTTCAATGAGTTGCATCCTGAGCGGGAATCGATCTCCAAATCCACAGTTTCGAAAACTTTGCATCGTTTTCACGAAACTGGCGGTATCAAGGATAAACCTAGAACTGGAAGGCCAGTAACCGTTACAAATGAAGAAAATTCTTTGAATGTAATATTGGATGTGGTGGAAAATCCGAAAACTTCGGCACAGCAATTGGCTTTAAATCACAATATGAGTCGATATTCAATTCAAAAGATTACGAAGCGGGAAAAGTTCCGTCCATATAAAATTCATTTATTGCAAGAACTGAGTGAAGACGATTTTGATCGCAGAATCGAGTTCTGTGAACTTATTATGGAGAAGTTACGCCAAAATTTTAACTTTGCCAACCACATTTTGTTTTCCGACGAATCTACATTTTGTTTGAATGGACAAGTCAACCGACACAACTGTAGGTACTGGTCAGACGAAAACCCACATTGGATGGAACAAATTCACACCCAAAGACCGCAAATAGTAAATGTTTGGTGTGCTATCATTGGTGGACATATCATAGGACCTTATTTTATACACGGTAATTTGAACTCTGCTCGATATTTGACACTTTTGCAAGAATCAATTGTTCCAGACGTTAGTCGATTATTTCCGAACAATAACGACCCAAATCTACCAGCGGAAGAAATATGGTTTCAGCAGGATGGGGCACCCCCTCATTTTGGAATTGAGGTACGGGAATATCTGAATCAAACCTTTCCTGGCAGATGGATAGGGCGCAGGGGAACTATTGAATGGCCAGCTAGGTCTCCCGACATGACGCCGCTTGACTTTTTTTGTGGGGTCATGTAAAAAATTTAATTTACCAAAATAGACCGCAGAATATTGAAGAGTTGCAAGCAAGGATTGTGCATGAAATTAATAACATTCCTCAAAACGCTCTTGTAAATGCAGTGCAATGTTTTGTTAAGCGAATTCATTATTGTCAGGAGGTCAATGGAGAACACTTTGAACATCTTATAAAATAGGATTTCAAACAATGTTAAAAACATCGCAACCGGTTCTTTTCACACTCACAGATTGTTTTCAAGAGATATTCTACTTTTCATTTATTTTTGTTCTTCATCCAATAGATTTTAAAAACAATAGCGTTTATTTTTATTTATTTTTTTACCCAGAAACGATTGAGTTTATGTACATCATGCTTCTGATAAATTTTGCTCAAAATTAAGAGAAGGATTGAAATATCGAATAATATATAGGGTGTTCCATTAAAAAAAAATTAATATTGGTGTGCCACGCTTGTATGACCAACCCTGTATAAATGAAATTATCACCGCCTAGTAGACATTGAAGAACCCAAAAACTTTTGTATAAAACTTTTTTCGACACCTTGTATATTTTCCCGGATAATCGACCGTTTCCAGACTTATCAGCGACCCTGTATATATATATATATATATATATATATATATATATATATATATATATATATATATATATATATATATATATATATATATATCACGCCTTATTGAAACATAGATAATTAATTTTGTAAAAGAGGTTTGACAGAAAATATCATCACGTAGGTACGTCGTAAAAGTGTGTAGTATAATAAAGAATTTCGGAAGACAGCAAGTGCGTTATGATAGTGAATTTTTCTTTGAATTGTACACTATTAGTATAGCATATTACTAAAATTGATATTTTAAAATTATACAGACATTGGAGATCGGTTTTAGAGGCCCTAATACGCGCTCATTTGGGGAATTTTTTCCAAAACAATTCTTTCGATATCTCTCTATTATCAAAAAAAATATGTTTTTCCTGTGTTCCAGCTGCTTTTGAGACAAATGCACAAAAGTCTATTTTCTATGAAGCTCAATAATTAAAATTTAGTATATCGAGGTGCTGTAAGTCTCTTTCAAGCAAAGTTATTTTTTAGATTTTATTAAATTTGCGAAAGCTTTCCAGAAAAAAAATGTTCGTATTCAAAAAAGAAAAGTATCTGCCAAATTATAAACGTGACAGGAATTTTTATGTATTAATCGGATGGTTTCGTGTTAGTCAACCCAGTCAAACCGGTTTTTTCAACAACAAAAAACGTTTTTTAGAAACAAATTCCCCGTTAGTGCATTTTCGTAATAAAAATTGAACTAATTGAACAACAACAAAATATCTGCTGAAATTTATAATTTTAGGCTCAGAGGTGAAAAAATTATCCAGGTCTTTTAAAGAAAAATGAGTCCAAACTTATGAAATCTGGACACTATAATTTTGACCAAATATTAAAGTGAAACAAATGAAAATGTTACATGCACCGCGCGGGAATCGAAACCGCGCCGCCCCGTGTCAAGCGAACATTCTGCCATTAAATCACGGGCTTACTAAATTGTTTGTTTACGTGGTAGTTATACAGACGGGAGCTTGTTGTGCCACGAAATTTTAGGTTATATCCTAAAAGTAAATTAGGTAAAGAAATAAATACAGAATTAATTGAATTGCGACTTAAAATGCAGTCGACTGTTTCAGCCTTGACGATTTGAGTTTGAAGATAAAAATCTCAATAAAAATCTATAAAAATCTTTTTTTATGGAGATGTGAGCCGATTTGGTCTGCAATATTTATTCTATTCTTTCGTATTCTCTCATATTCTTATAATATGAAAGTCACTCAATTATAATTTGGCAAAAACATCATATTTTCTTTTTAAAGGTGACAGTTCCCCAAAAACTTCTTTATTGCCTTCCTTGAACCTTGACCTTTCCACTATATGCTACAGTTTCAGTTTAAAATATTAATTGGGGCCATTAGTTAGGCTACATATATATATATATATATATATATAGTGTATTTTAAAATTTTATTGAATTACCCCCTTAAAAAACAATCACTTTGTAAAATTAATGATTTACTTTAATCTGTCATTCTAAGGTCGTAATTGATTTAAACAGTTTTCAGGATTTTTGTGGCCGAGATTTTTCGACCGCTAGATCGGGTAGTACTTCTTACGCCTGTTATTTGTACTGTTTTGTTATCGTTGAAGTATGATTTATGCATGTAGTATGTATTAATCTACTCATGGCCGATAACTAGTGTCTTTGTCAGGCATTACACTTTCACTACTTAAGTTATTTAAATTCATGTCTTTCAGATTTTATTTTTAATTTAGAAAAAAACTTTAAATTTTGTGAAACAAATAACTTAAAAATCATAATGCTACATGACTCGGAATTTGACAAGCCTCCAGCCCGAATCTACTGCACTTTAGAGGCAGAACTACTAACTAAGGTTGATAAAAAAGCCACCAAGAAAATAGATCATTCTCCAAATAACATGGCGTATTTTTAGCGAAAATACACATTACTAAGGATATCGCTACTTATGTGTTTTGAAAAACAATCTTTTAAATTTTTTAGAGCGAACTAGGATAGCTATAACCCATATATATATATATATATATATATATATATATATATATATATCACGCCGATAAGGCAAAAAAGGTTACCTCATCTTTGTAAATGGCTTGAACAGGTTTGATTATCTAGATTACCTAACAACTAATGATTTATTATCTGACAAACAATTTGGGTTTCAAAAAACAAATCCATAACTCTCGCAGTTGGCACTCTAATTAAGGCAGTTAATGAAAGCTTCGGGGAGCATGGCTATACTTCCGCCCAGTTTTTAGATCTTTTGACTACGTTTTGCATAATATACTCCTTAGCAAGTTGGAGTTTTATAGGTGTGGTGTTTGTAGTTGCAGACCTTTGGCATCGTATCTATCTAATCGCACTTAGTGTGTTAATCTTTATAACATCAGTGCACAAACCTCACTTTTTTGCATTCTGATTTCAATATTCTAGTCAAGTATTGAAAACACGTTGATGGTGATGGAGGACTGGTTTACGGCGAATCATTTAAGGATAAATACTTCTAAATCTGAACAGATTATGTTCTCCTTAAGAGACTTACTTGTGACCAATAGTGCGAAACCTGTGAAATTATTGGGCGTCCTGGTGGATCGTAAATTGTAATGAGACGACCACCACACATATGTTTTACAGAGGTCATCTACGGGTCTCTTTTCCTTACCGAGTCTTGCGGACGCGGTTTCAAGACTTACTTTGTTAACTGGTTATTATGCATATATGCATACTATTATCTCTTATGCATTATTAGTCTGGGACTATTTTTTTTTTTTTGACCTGGTTGTTGGGGTTCAACGAAGAGTTATTAGGTATACAAAGAAGACTATCGTGAAGCCTTAAGAGAACCAAAGATTTTAGCTTTGCCACGCGCGTATATACTTCGGTGTGTCATTTATATAGAAGCCAATAAGACAAGTTATAGTATACCATGGGAAGTACCTGGCTACCCTAGCAGAAACGACACCAAATTAAATATATGTTATTCGCGGTTAATGGGGACACGATGTGGTGTTGACTATTTTGGTGCTAAATTTTTTAACAAGCTACAAAACCAAATAAAGCAACTAGAACTGAAACATTAAAAAAAAATCTGTGAATTAGCTATTGGTCGATAATGCTTTCTATTCATTTGATATATTTTAAATATAATTTTTAAAGCTGGTGCGCCATGTGTTGCCTTTATGTAGATTTTATTGTATTCCCAAGCAACATTTAAAGTTAAATTGACGTAAAACCGCCCTAACAATAGGTCGGCGACCAAATCACCACAGGTCATTTTCAAGTAAAATTTAAGTATATTTTACCAATGTGGGGAATATACTAAAGGTATTAGGGAAGTCGATAATAGGTCCAGCAAGGCATTTCGACCAACTCGTAGTTATATTTAGGATATTTTCATTCTACATTGGGCCAATGGACGTAATTTATTGGTAAATACGTCGAACCCTTTACTTGAATCCGACATCTGGGCGCAAATGCCGTGACGTTCGTAACAACGAACTACGCATGTGCCATTATTCTGTACGATCTGTGGTTATGTATGTATTAACAAACAGCAGATATTAGCAACTAGGTATGTCCATCTTTGTTAAAAAATGACAACATCTTGAATGATCAAAGAAGATACTTTTAATATTTGGATCAATGATAAAGGTAATTCGCACTGTATAAAGGAAAAAAACCACTGCGGTTATGTTTTTTTTCTGATAACATGATTATGATACTTTGATATAATTCAAGCGCCTCTGTAAAAAGTAATATTAGTTAAAATTAAAAACTATTCAAAATTCTTGAAATTCTGATTTTGAGGATTGGTGATGTAAACAAGACAAAACTGTCTTACTCTCATTCTATACAAGCATTATTTTATGTCTTTTTTGAGTTTAAATTAAATTACACTAGATCCACCAAAAACTGGTTTATAGTTTTCCAATACAATCAAGATAGATACCGCAGGCATAGTTTAACATTATTGACCTGAAAGTTAATTTTGCTTAATTTTTTCACCTATAACTCACAATTCCCAATGACAAGGCAACAAGGCAAACTAACCAAACTTTGAAGGTATTTTGTTCTATTATGGGAATTTACACTGTTTTCTTTAACAAAAACGTTTGTTTTTTGTAAGAAAAATCCTTACCGAAGTTTTGATTGTTAGCGATATCTGTAGAAAAGGGTGTCTCTACGAATTCTCTTGGTCTAGGGGTTTTGCGTAAAAAATATATAGTAAAATATATAGTCGAATCTTTGATGTAACATTTTTCAGCTAATTTTTAGAAAAATGATGTTTTTTTAGTGAATTTTTGTGGAAAACATTTTGAGCGGCGTTTACTTTAAAATCTGTTAGTGCCTTTTTGTGTATTTCACAGTTTCCTGGAAACCACCTTTTTTTAATGAAAAAATTTGTTTATGAAGAGATCATGACTGATACTTTCAAACAATTCCTTCAGATGACCATGAGCTAAGACTCCAGTCATAATTTATATATATATATATATATATATATATATATATATATATATATATATATCTGTGTGTGTATTGATGTATATGAACATAGCTTTTGCAAAAAAAACTTACATCCCTTCTATGAAAATTCGCTACCATAAGACCCTTGCTGGGTCCAGACTGTTAACCTTTATCTCACGCTTCTCTTATTAATGAGGACAAGCTTTATTTTTAAATTGATTGCAGTATTCACCTGAAACTGTATTTTAAAATTGTTAAAAAATTAATTTAACTGATGTGTGAGCAATCATATATTTATCTCCGTGAGAAAACAATGTGAACGAAAGGAATAATGAAAACAATACACCACAGTTTATAACTTCGTAACGCAAATAAGCTTAATTATAGTTTTGATTAGTTGTCACATAACTCACTGGCCTTTCTACAACAAATTCTGTATTCCTAAAATAATCTACAATATAAAAAGGTTATATATACATTTTTGTATTTAAGCGTGACCTTTTAGACGTGTTATTAATTAATCCAGACCATTGGTAAGGTTGTTTTAGTAGCTTTTTAAAAATAAAAGTTAATTTCAGTACTCTAACAATATGCTAAATATCGTAAACCTACCAACCGAAATTGGTAACAATAGCTTTTTAATTTTTTGAGAAAACAATTTTTTTGAAAGAATAAACCTGTTCCGATTTTCCTGGATAACGAACTTATCCAAGCCACCTAGAAAAGGAAGGTACGTGCCAAATTTAATCAAAATCGGCCCATTATTTTTTGAGTTATCGGTGTGTGATATATATATATATATATATATATATATATATATATATATATATATATATATATATATATATATAAACATCTACAAATTAAAACTGACCCCGGATATGGGTTCTAGGGGGCCTAGTTCGTGCTCATTTGCAAACAATTTTTCAAAATTCAAAAGTCGGGATCTCTCCAGTAGTGAATTTTCTCTACGAAAATTCACTAAAACAGAAAAAAAAAACAGAAATTATGTTTTAGCCCCTAAAAACAAAGTTTCTTTTGCAGATAAACTGTGTTTTCGGCAATAATAATAATTGCGAGTAGACGCCTTTCGTGGTGCTTGTGTATGCCTTTTGTTTTTCTTACATGTATTAATAAAGAAATGTTTATTTAATAAAAGAAAAGTAAAAGTGACTGCTCTATTTATAGGGACGTCAGAAACCGGTATAAAAAGTTGGGTAGACCTTCATAATATATACCGCTAGAAAACTCATGACGGTATCTTGGAAGCAATTGATATCATAATATATTTAGAGGGGATAGGGCCTTTGGTTGAAAACAAATGTTCCCGACGAAAACTCGCACAACTCAATCGAAGCAAGTTGAGTATCTATAGAAAATTCATTAATAAACCTCAGTTACCAACAGTAAAGTAAAGTTTATGTATATTAATAAGCGCTGTATATATGATTTTTTTCACTGGGGCCATAAGGTTTTTCAAATATAACAAAGAGGGTCGGGCTTGAGGTCCTTGTTGGAGAGTCTGTGAACGACGGCGTTCATAATTTATTTAACTCCTAATCCATTTCTCTTTCCACAGCCTTTAGCAATTCACTGATTCTCTTTTTCGAGAAGTGGGAAGATGTTATTTGAAGTACAACTTCTTGAAAACATATGGCTCGCATATCTGGTTTTTTGATGTAACCTAAAGTAAGTTATACTGGATAAACACTGAAAAAAAGTTGTATAAATAAACATGCCGAATGTCTGAGTATGAGGATCAAAGTTTAGCTCTTTCAATTTGTTTGTCTCGGAAAAAATTCTGATTAAATTCCTTCAAAGATCTCACTTGAAAACTTATTGGAGCTGATTGGAAAACACAAGTTGACCCCACTAGCTGTAAATATATTCAAATTGCTTATCACAACAATTGTTCTAAAACATAATGGTAAAACAGATGATTTTCTAATTTATACAAAGGTGAACGAAAAGTATTGGCACACACAGTAGCTGTAGATTATGACCATCAAAATATTAGGATTTACCTATCAAAGTCTACAAGTACACAATTGTAAGTTGATTTTGGAAAACCCAAGAAAATATTTTTAGGGCCTGATGAATGTTTCGCTAACAAACTTATCGTCATCAGAAGGGTGAATAATCAGTACATTTATGTGGAAACTACTTTTTTAACTGAACTGTGCAAAAAAAACATTCGCTTATAACAAGAACACGACTTTGATATACTTCCAAAAAATTACTTTAGATGATCATAGACTTAGAGACCTCTATAACTGCAATCCGAGGTAAGTTTACATTTTTCTCGATAGATAGATATGTGGAATTGTTTATATAAAAATTGAAAGTGCGGTAGTTGCAAAAGAGCTAATGCCTTGATCAGCAATTGTTTTGTTTCTAGCGCAAGCCTGAATTAAGTATATTTATCTCACGGAACACAATGTGATTTATAGTTTACAATTTACACTAATAATAAAGCAATAATACATTGCCCTTATTGAGTTACAATTAGATTTCGCTATTTTGTTAAAAAAAAGAGACGTCAGCCTATGTAAGGCATTCAATTATTTTCCCTGATTATGGGATAGTAGAACTTTACTCTGAAAATATGGGGCATACATACGTCCTTTTCAAATCAACATGTTTGAACAATATGTAGACATCAGGCTTTCAAACGGAAATAACAATGCTTAGAGTGCATCCAAACTTTATTACAGGTACGGAGTTATGTGTGTAAAAAACTCTGGACGCAGCAAGTGCGTTATTGTAGTGAATTTTCATAAAAATGTTTTTATTGCAAATATGTGTGTTTTCTTTTTATTTAACAAAGCAGGCATCAATTTTGGTTACCAGTATAACTTATATAGTAAAAACAATGTGCCATGTTTCATAAAAATAACTTTATTGTGTGAAAATGTACAAAAATTTCCAAAACTAAACTTAAAGTGTTCCCGGAAAAACTCGTTTCTTGGTAAACCTTATAGGTTAATAGCAAATCGGGCTATTCAAATATGAAGCATTTGATCAAAATTCGCTACCATAACGCACTTGCTGTATCCAGAATTTCTTTTCTTACAAACATGCATTATATTTCGATGGAAAATGCAAAAATGCAATAACATAAGGCATGTTTGATTAAAAAAAAAGAAAACTTGTATCACCAACGACTTATGGGCCACCTGTGATTGTAGAAATATTTTTTTAAGATGTAGCTCAAGACACTCTATAATTAATGTATAAAGATTTTTTTCATATCTTGTACAATAACGGATATATTGAGCTTTATTGATTTTTTGCGAAAATTCGACAAAAATTATATACCATTAAACGATACACTTTCTGGCTAAGACTACTGCCAAGCATCAGAGAAAGGGTCTATTTGAAATGAATTTTCTGGAAACATTTTAGTAAAATGAAGGACAATGACGGTTAAAACTAAGACTTCAGGGTTTGTAAAACATTCTTCTTGAGACATTTGATTTCCATAGCCCGTATTAGATTCAAGTTATTTGCCTAAATGTTGCCGATTTTGACGTTTTAAATCGCAACTTTGACGTTTTGAGGAAAACCCCAATTTATTTTTCTTTAAATGCCTATAACTTTTTTGTCTTGCGCTCACTTGAAGAAATTTATTCAAAAGTCGGGATCTCCTCATTAGTGATTTTTTTTAAGAAAATTCACTAAAAGGCAAGAAAATGTATATAATAAAAGAATCTGAGACTGTTTTATTCCGAATATTTTTCAACATTATTATTGTTGTTGTTTTGCAAATCGTTATTATGGTATAAGATAAATTCTGATAATAAAAATGGTTCTTCTTGTCTATCCACTGCAAATAATCAAGACATAACATTTCAGTTTTTATGGGGATAAAATTCAATAAGTGAAGATCGGAACTTGTGATGAGCACTGATAAAATAAGGATTAAAGTTTTAATTTTGGGAGTATTTTGAGTTATCTATGGTTTTCTTCTTATTCATACAAAGATTTACTTCCTCGAATTTATTCTAATCAACGATATTTTGTACAGTAAATTTTCTGGTTTATCTTTCTTGGCTTGAAGATGAATAATAGTAAAGCTCAAGACTGGTGTTCCTGCCAGTGTCATTGTACCAACAATCAAGTCTGCTTTTTAAGCATACACTTTGGCGCAGTCGATAAATTCTTACTGACTCACCTTATATTCAAAAAACTCATTTGCTGGGAAATCTTTTCTGTTTCTTTTTTAAAGCCTCATGCATCCTATCAACCCCCGTATGAGTATGAACAGTTAATGAATACTTATGAATAAAAGTCTGGATCTTGGATACCTTTGAATGGCATACTAATAACAAATAGAGATATAATTCTGTTTTGGTCAGGGAAATTGTCTAACTAAATAGTATCATTTCAGTTATATGATCTGGAAGATTGCTCGTATACTTCAATAAGGTAAGATGCCACTGTTTTGTCACTACGTCCAGAGATAGTCTCATCCCATACAAAAAAATAATTAGTAGTATTATCATAGACTATAAAGTTAAGAAAGTTCATAACGATCTCACATAAATGATTTGCCATTTTTTAACAGATAACACAGAATAAGAGCAAAATAACTCAGGAGGTAATTCCTTGTTGAAAGCTAAAGGTGATCCTCCATATAAAAAACTTCTACATCGCTCTCCTGTGATGATACAACCCCTTATAAGGGGTGCCACAAAGTAGTTTATTATTTTCTTCTTAAGTATGAAATAAGTAAAATTAAATTAGGTAGATGTTGTTTGCTTTTGCAAAGACATCCAGTGAACAATTTGTTAGTTTTCATGTAAGATTGTAATGGGTAGAAAAAGACACCCCTAGAACTTGTTTCACACCTTTTTTTTCTTACAGCTATATCGCACTAAAATACATTTTAAACAGCTTAATTAATTTTCAGCAAAAAAAGGGCTTTTGTATTTTTTCTTTAATTTAAAGATCTATGTAGAAAAAGTCATTTAAATTCAATTACATAGCATAATTTGCATAGTGTAAAACTTTAATTGAACTGGAATTTATGTAGTAGGCGACTAGTTGTCATTTTGTAATGATAATCTAGTTGTTGTTAATTAAATATCAGTCATTGTCATTTAGTGGTATCATTGTGATCATTTTGAAAATATGAAAATCGCTTGATAGGTCTAGTTGGGCATAAGTTTTAGCCTGCTCGATATCCCGATATATATCCTTTAATATTTTTTTACTTGGGGCCACTTAAAAACTTTGATATCCATGACTCCCGTTCATAACTTAAAAGACTTAAGAAACCGCATACTTGAATCGTCTAGGGTAATCCAAGATTCTTCTGGAACATTTTATCGAATACGCAGTTCTATGCGCCGACGTGTAGACTCTTGTGTAATTTCAAGATTTATTAGGAGTTTTATTTGTTACTAATTTTAAATATATAATTCGTTTTCAATAATTCTGAGACACTTTTGGTTCGTTTTAGTGCTTCGCCAACATGATTCTCAGAGACAGATCTGCTTGCATAGTCAACTTTCTGGCCTTTCTAAGATTTACGTTTAAGGTGTTACTGTAACTTAAGGTTCTTTGAGCGACAGCCTTTGCGTTTCCTTCAAATCGCAACAAATAATTGTCGTATTTACTACCAAGTAAAGGTCTTTTTTCCAAAATGCTTGGAGTGTTTTATAAAGATCATTTTTATTATTTATTTTATGAATTTTTTTCCACAGTTGTATGGCAGAACTATTAATTTGTCATCCTGCATTTTATTTTTATATTTAATATACCCCCAAAACTTGCCAAATTGCGAAAAAATGTTCCTACAGAAGAGCGACACAGTTTGAAAAAGCTTGATGTCCTACGAGGGATCTTGTCATATCATACTGGACAGACTGCGCTATTTTTAAAGTAGGTATAACATTTGAAAAGCCTGGAGTTCCGTACTGGGCATTTTATTATTAGAAACTGAGTTCGGACATGCCTTCATTCTAATTTCCATATATATATATATATATATATATATATATATATATATATATATATATATATATATATATATATATATATATATATATATATATATATATATATATATATATATATATATATATATATATATATATTTCTTTATTTGGATACCAACGGGGTTGCCCCCAAAATAGGATCACATACAGAGTATACAAATACAAATATAGCAGTGATAACAAAAACATCGTTCATTATTCTAAAACAAATCAAAACAATATTTAATTTAAGTTGTAAATACAATATGCACAAACTTGTGCACACACTTATAATATGGAGGGAAATAAAGAATCAAAAAATCAAAAAAAAATAATCAAGGCAACAACAATAGTCGGACTTTCAGAGCTTTTTTATACCCGAGCAATGAGCTAATGAACATGTCGATGGCTGAGAACTCATTACCCGCTCTAAACATTCTTGACAGCGGCGAATTTAAAGCAGCGTTAGTTCTGCTAAAGGGCAAGGAAAAAGGTTCAGCCACCCTGAGAAGTCGATTTGGAACATTGAAACGTATCTGACTTAGAAGTTCCGGAGAGTCTATTAAACCGTTTACTTTTTTAAAAAGGAAAAGACAATCTGAGACAAGCCGGCCTTCTTCCAATGATAGAATTTCAAAAAAGTATCGCATAATTTTGTAATCATTATTAAATTCTAACTTAAGTTTAAAGCACAAAAACCTTGCAAATCTATTTTGTATCTTTTCTAGACGCTCCTTGTAAATAAGATACTGGAGATTCCATACAGAAGAGGCAAATTTTAATTTGCTGGCAACATACGCATTGTATAATGAGATAAAACATTTTTTATTGTAAAAAACTGCACCCTGCCGCATGATAAGCCCCAGCATACGATAACTGTCAGTAACAAGATTGTCAATATGTCTGTAGAACAGCAGCTTGCTGTCAAAGGTAACGCCTAGATCTTTTACATAAGTGACCCGTGTAATAATATTATTATCTAAGAGATACGGAAACTCTTGCCATAGTTTCCCACGGGTAAAAGTTATAACACTACACTTATCTAAATTAAGGTAAAGCTGATTTATGCTACAATAATTAGTCAAGTTGTTAAGGTCGGCCTGTAAACGCAAACAGTCTTGTTCACAATTAATAGGAATAAATAATTTGAGGTCGTCGGCATACATCAAAAATTTACAGAATTGAAAACAAATATTTATATCATTAACGTATACAAGGAATAATAGTGGTCCAAGGTGGGATCCTTGGGGTACACCTGATGGTAATTCGTAAGGGATAGATTCGTAACCTAACACGGATATAAATTGAGATCTGTTTCTAATATACGAACTAACCCAACGCAGAAGAACTCCATGCACACCGATCACCGCCAGCTTTCTCAACAAAATGGTATGATTAATTTTATCAAAGGCCTTGGAAAAATCGGTGTACACAGCATCCACCTGCTTTTCTGTTTCCAAAGATCTCAATATAAATTGTGTATATAAAGTTAAGTATATATATATATATATATATATATATATATATATATATATATATATATATATATATATATATATATTATATATATATATATATAACAGATGCCGACATGGGACCTTTTTAAATAAATAGAGACGATTTTTTAATATTTATATCATTTGTGAAAAATCGCCGCAATAACGCACTTGTTGCGTGCAGACTTTTTCAGATTTCGAGCTTCGATATTGACCGAAATAAATGAGTAATGCAAATTACGGTAATTATCCCCGATACTGTTACCTTTTGGTGTAGGCGTATTGATGCATTAAAAAATACTGAATATAATACAATATTTTATTCAAAAATCAAATCTTACGGTTGAGGACAGAAGGGCAAGTGAGAAACTGCATGTAAGATCTGCATAGATGCTTTAGACACAAAAACTTTTCTACATTTTTTACATAACAATGATAGTGCTCAGTTTAGAGGTAACAATTCAGCTGCTAAGTTGCAAATTATGTGAAATCTACATTTTATTATGATATCTAATCAAGCAAGCTCTTGGTTTTCAAAATTAGTTAGTGGCTTTAAGTAAAATAATTGGGAAATTCATAAGATTAGAGCTGCTGTAGCTTTTAAGGAACTGCTAAAATGCTTATCTTGTAACCTATTCTAATGGCAAATAAGAAAACGTAAACGTAATTTTCGTAATTAGCTTTGCTTGGTCTGCATCCATGGTGAATTTTCGTATTTATTAAATTATTCTCTTCCTTGCTAAAAGCAATTGACCCAATTCCCTCAAAATGCATTGTAAACGCTAACTATATATTTATGAGCTGCTGCATTAGCTGCGGGGGGATATGTAAGGATATTCATCGGAAAATAAACTAGTTGAAAAAAAATTAATGCATCGAAGGAAAGGTATTAGTTCTCTATTGCAGTTTTAAGTGCTGAAACGAAGGCAGGATGTTTAAAATTATATCCAATAATATTCTCTCCAGTTGGGTATACGTAGTTTTAATTAGTATTGCTTTTAGTGGAGGAAGCGATAATAGCACTTAGAACAATAAGAAAAGGGAGACTTGACAGCAATACAGATACATTTATTGCTTGTAGGGACACGGATAATTCATTAGATTATGTGGATCGGAACACATTGTTTCATAGTGTACTGAAGAGAACTGGACTGGATTGGAGAAACGATCACATATTTTCAATTAATAAAAAAATCAAAATACTGTTACAAAGCACTTTAATAGACGTAGGTGCGGTGTTGCCACATCTCCAGAACTTCCCCAACATCTGGGATTTTTTGCACAATCTGGCAACACCGCCTCCCCACCCCCCTGGGGGTGCCTGGGGTGACCCCCCTCAGGCGAAGTCTCAACCCTCTAGGACCAGAAATAATGAAGTTACCAACTTGTACCCCGTCGGAACGGATAACTGAGGTCTGCACATTCCGAACACCCTGTATATACACCCTGTACGCGCAGAGAACCCTTACACCCTGTATACGCAGAGAGATCTTATATTACGAGAAACACCTCTTGTGTAACATAGGAGTGATGACCACATTTGGATCACCTGTATATACATCCCCCTGTATACACACGAGACCGATCTGTATTCACAGAACCTTCTAGTAAGAGAAGGTCCTGGAACCTTCTGGAATGGAATGCTCCAGAACGAGGTGGAAGGTACGGCGAGTATATAAACGCGAAAGCAAGCCAGCCAGTTCAGTTAGTGAGATAATGTTGAAGTGACTAAAAGAAGCAGTAACTAGTGTGAAGTAGAGACCGTAGTCAGTATAGTGACTTGTGTGCAGATTAGTAACCAGTGTAAGGCCAGATAAACTAAGTGTTTTGTGAGACAGACGTTCTAGATTTTTATTGTATCCATATTTAGAGCGTAAATAAAGTTGTTTTGTTAAAATTTAAAGTCTCACTTATCCATAACCCGGAGAAAACGCAACAATTTGGTGTCAGAAGTGTGGGATAAGTGAGTGAAAAAGTGAACAATTAAGCTAGTTGTAAATGGTAAACACCAGATCGACTGACTACGACAAGATGGCTGAAATCAAAGAGTTGATGGACTTACTGAAAAGACAACGCGAAGAAGACGAGAGAAGACGACAAGAAGATAAAGAAGACCTCAAGAGGCAACGCGAAGAAGACGAACAACGGCGACAAGAAGATGAAAGAAGACGACGCGAAGAAGACGAACAGCGGCGACAAGAAGATAAAGAAGACCTCAAGAGGCAGCGCGAAGAAGACGAACAACGGCGCCAAGAAGATGAAAGAAGACGGCGCGAAGAAGACGAGAGAAGGCGACAAGAAGATAAAGAAGACCTCCGAAGTATGTTCGACAATATGAGAATCGATGTAAAAGAAGAAATTGAACAGATCAACGAACAAATAGAAAATGTGGACAAGAAAGTAGAAAATGTGGACAAGAAAGTAGAAAATATGGACAATAAAATAGGAGTGGTGAACAGTAATGTGGAAAATGCAACAGAGGATTGAAACAAACGATGGGAAGAAGTTGAAGGGTTGAAAGAACAAATAAAGATGATGATGAAAGGCACAG
This sequence comes from Tillus elongatus, assembly GCA_964006375.1. Taxonomy (NCBI): domain Eukaryota; kingdom Metazoa; phylum Arthropoda; class Insecta; order Coleoptera; family Cleridae; genus Tillus; species Tillus elongatus. The sequence goes on from OZ023269.1 coordinate 36,512,562, forward strand.
AAGTCAGACATAGAGAACTGACAGAACAAGGTGATGGGCCAGACTGATAGAACTCAACCAAGAGGGGTTACTGGAATGTCCCCAGTTCAAAATCGTCCGGAAGAAAATATGCCAATCGTGCAGCAGCCTCATGGAACCTTGAAGCCGCCGACTTTTGACGGAGAAACATCGTGGCCCATGTACAGGAGGCAGTTTGAAGCGGCAGCTCTCAGCAATGGGTGGAGCGAACAACAGGCAGCAACTGCTCTAATTCTCTCGCTTCGAGGTAAAGCCTTAGAAATCCTCCAGAACATCCCGGAGTCGAAACAGCAAAACTACTTAACAGTGATACAGGCCCTAGATTTGAGATATGGTAACAAGTACTTGAGCCAGGTCTACCAGACACAAATAAAGTCAAGGGTCCAAAAGCCAAATGAGACGCTGCAAGAATTTAGTGCCGAAGTGGAGAAAATTGTGCGACTGGCATATCCCCAAGCCCCAGAAGAATTTGTCAACCAGATCACCGTCCAGACCTTTATCGATGGGGTACTTGACAATGAAATGCAACAAGCTTTAAGGCTCGGAAGGTTCAAAACACTTACAGACTGCGTAATTTATGGCTTGGAATTTGAAGCAGCGAAGAATGCATCTCAACCTCGCCGCAACAGGCTGCGCGAAGTGAAGGAGATAGAGGACTTTGCAGACACGACAGCGGAACTAAGGCAAGAAATGAAGTTGATAAAAGAAGCCATAAGCAAGCTCACTGTACCGGTTGGGGCACGTAGGACGAAAGCAGATTGGTCAGACATAGAATGCTACAAGTGTGGTAGGAAAGGGCACATAAGTAGGCAGTGCTCACAAACCCAACAGGTGGCTCGCAGAAGACAAGAATATACCAACAGTGAGCGGCGTCAGGGAAACGACCTGACGCCAGTGTAAGGGGGCGGCAGCTGGCGTGCGAGTCCCAAGGCTCCAAAGTCAAGGTCTCCACTATCCGACGCTACCACGAGAGCCTCGTTATACCTGGCAGCATAGACGGAAGACAATGCAGTTTCACCATCGATACTGGTGCCACTAGATCCGTTGTACGTCCAGACATGTTGCCAAACAGGTCGGCACTCACGACCAACAAACAGCCTGTGTTGAAGACGGCAAAAGGAGATAGGATACCCGTGCATGGAGAGGCCACTGTTTACATTAGGCTGGGCAGTACTGAGCTACAGGTAAGGGCTGTTGTCGCAGAAATCGTCGACGAATTTATTCTGGGCCTGGATTTAATGGAAGAGTTCGATGTCCTTTCAGTAGACTTCCAGAATAAGATCTTGAAAATCGGTAACGAAGAGTTGTATTTATCTCCAACAGCAGGCGAAGCTAATCTCAGGTTGAGACTTATTGTCGACGAGGATACACGGATTCCCGGTAACAGTGAGAAGATTGTCAGAGCCAGACTATAGAAGAAACTTGATGGTATGCCTGCTCTCATAGCGGAGCCCCTAAAAGATAGACATGATGGTGCCCTCGTCGCACGATGCTTAGTAGACCCGAAGAGGACAATACCCATAAGAGTGGCTAACGTGCAAACTAACAGGGTCACATTGAAGAAAGGTGAGGTTATCGCCACTTGCGAACCCATTGACCGAGTGACGTTGTCCAAAAACGTGACACCCACTGCATTAGACAGAAGACTGCCAGTAGAATTAGTAGAGCGGTTCAAGAATTCATGGGGCCAATTGAACAATATGGAGATGGAGATGGCACTGAAGTTCGTATTGGAGGAGGCCGATATTTTCGCTCAAGATAAAATCACAGGTCGTACGAGTCTAGTGCAACACAGAATTAATACTGGCGACGCAAGACCAATTAGACAGCCGCCGAGAAGACTGCCTTTTGCCAAGCAATCAGAAATCAAGGCGATGGTTAACGAAATGCTGGAAGATGGTGTGATCGAGGAATCTAATAGTCCTTGGTCGTCCCCAGTAGTTTTGGTCACCAAGAAAGACGGCACTATGAGATTTTGCGTGGACTATAGGAAGCTGAATGATGTCACCAAGAAAGACAGTTATCCCCTGCCCCGGATCGACGACACTTTGAACACTTTGGCCGGATCAAAGTGGTTGTCTACATTAGACCTGAAAAGTGGCTACTGGCAAGTAGAACTCCATAAAGACGATAAGGAGAAGACTGCTTTTTCAACCGGAAATGGGTTGTACCAATTCAAGGTCATGCCATTCGGCTTATGTAATGCTCCTGCCACCTTCGAGCGACTAATGGAGTTAGTGCTGAGAGGACTGACATGGGAAACATGCCTGGTGTATCTCGATGATGTCATGGTGATTGGAAGGACTTTCGATGAACACCTGTCGAATCTGAAGCAAGTTTTCTCCAGGCTGAGAGGTGCCAATCTGCAACTTAATCCCAAGAAATGCGTCCTCTTCCAGAAGAAAGTGAGTTTCCTCGGACATGTCGTTTCTGAGAAAGGGATAGAAACTGATCTAGAGAAAATAAAGGCAGTAAGAGACTGGCCTGTGCCGAGGAACAAACATGAGGTCAGAAGTTTTCTGGGATTTTGCAGCTACTACCGACGCTTTGTGAAGTACTTCAGCAGCATTGCGAAACCTCTGCATAGCCTGACTGAAAATAAGGTCGAGTTCATCTGGTCACCAGATTGCCAAGAGTCTTTTAGAGAACTCAAACATCGTCTTCTCACTGCTCCTATACTGGCTTATCCTCAGGACGAAGGACTGTTCATACTGGACACCGATGCTTCCCAGTATGGCATTGGGGCAGTACTCTCGCAGCTCCAAGCCGGAGAAGAAGTTATGATAGGCTACTTCAGCAAAACGTTCGGAAAAGCAGAAAGGAATTACTGTGTAACCCGGAAAGAACTGCTGGCATTGTAAGATCCATCGAACATTTCCACAGCTTTCTGTATGGAAGAACATTCCGCGTGAGGTCGGATCACTGCTCTGCAATGGCTTCTGAACTTTAGAAATCCCGAAGGCCAGATAGCCCGATGGATAGAGAAACTGCAGAGCTACGACTTCCGGATTGAACATCGAAAAGGAAGAAGTCACGCCAATGCAGACAGCCTGTCGAGAAGACCATGTTCAGTGCATAAATGTAAATTTTGCGAGCGACAAGAGAACAAAGAGATCGACAAAGTAACTCATCAGATCAAACAACTGGTGGCAGGACAGGAGAATAACACCGATCTAGATGTAAATCTTGAATACATCAGAGACGCACAGAAGACAGATCCAGACTTGAAAAATATTAGAGAATGGCTACAAAAGGGGAAAAGACCTGAGTGGCACGATGTGTCCCGGTTTGGGGCGGAGGTTAAAGGCTACTGGCTACAATGGGACTCATTGTGTCTAAAGACTGACATGATCACTCGAAAATGGGAAACTGCCGATGGTAGAGACTGTATATACCAGACCGTTGTGCCAAGTGAGTGCATAAGCAGTGTTCTTCAAGAGTTACACAATAGTAGAAGTGGAGGCCACTTTGGGGTCAACAGGACTCTTGCCAGAGTGAGAGACCGCTTCTATTGGATAAACTGCCGAAGGAGCGTGGAAGAATGGTGCAAAAGGTGTGACCAATGTGCTTCAAAGAAAGGACCAAAGACCCGATCCAGAGGAAAAATGATGCAGTACATCTCAGGTACACCGTGGGAGAGAGTTGCCGTAGACATCGCAGGACCTTTTCCCATCACAGAGTCTGGGAACAGATACATAATGGTGGCGATGGACTACTTCTCGAAATGGCCTGAAGTTGCGCCGATTCCCAACCAAGAGGCAACGACCGTAGCAGAAGCCCTGATGGAAAATGTCATATCACGGCATGGCGTACCCTTGGAGATTCACACCGACCAGGGCCGGAATTTCGAATCAGAGGTCTGGAAGAGCCTAATGGACTTGCTAGGCATAAAGAAAACGAGAACAACGCCACTCCACCCTCAATCAGACGGCATGGTAGAACGGCATAACAGGACCATCAATCAGTATCTTGCTATGTTTGTCGACGAGAATCAGAGAACCTGGGACAAGCTGATACCTCTATTCCTCCTAGCTTACAGAAGCTCTCAGCATGAATCTACCGGCTACACTCCATCCATGATGTTGACCGGCAGAGAGATGCGGTTACCAATCGACATGACGAGACCACCACCGAACGAGGACATAGCGGACCTAGCTACGTTACCTGAGTATGTCGCCGACCTAGAAGGAAAACTGCGCACTATACACAGATGTGTCAGAGATAGGCTCCTCTTAAGCAGTGACCGGATGAAGATGCGCTTGGATCGCAGAGCAACACCCCATACATTCAAGGAAAGTGATGCAGTGTGGCTGTACCAACCAACAAGGAGAAAGGGCCTCAGTCCCAAACTTCAGAAACCATTGGAAGGGCCATACTTGGTGACTAAGAAAATTAACGACCTAGTCTACAGAATCCAGCTGTCTCCAAGAACTAAACCCAAAGTTGTTCACATAGAGAGGTTGAGTTCCTATCGGGGCAACGAACCCCCAAGTTGGCGGCCGGTAAATACTGTTCAGGACGAACAGTCTTAAGGAGGGGGGCAGTGTTACAAAGCACTTTAATAGACGTAGGTGCGGTGTTGCCACATCTCCAGAACTTCCCCAACATCTGGGAATTTTTGCACAATCTGGCAACACCGCCTCCCCCCTGGGGGTGCCTGGGGTGACCCCCCTCAGGCGAAGTCTCAACCCTCTAGGACCAGAAATAATGAAGTTACCAACTTGTACCCCGTCGGAACGGATAACTGAGGTCTGCACATTCCGAACACCCTGTATATACACCCTGTACGCGCAGAGAACCCTTACACCCTGTATACGCAGAGAGATCTTATATTACGAGAAACACCTCTTGTGTAACATAGGAGTGATGACCACATTTGGATCATCCTGTATATACATCCCCCTGTATACACACGAGACCGATCTGTATTCACAGAACCTTCTAGTAAGAGAAGGTCCTGGAACCTTCTGGAATGGAATGCTCCAGAACGAGGTGGAAGGTACGGCGAGTATATAAACGCGAAAGCAAGCCAGCCAGTTCAGTTAGTGAGATAATGTTGAAGTGACTAAAAGAAGCAGTAACTAGTGTGAAGTAGAGACCGTAGTCAGTACAGTGACTTGTGTGCAGATTAGTAAGGCCAGATAAACTAAGTGTTTTGTGAGAGAGACGTTCTAGACTTTTATTGTATCCATATTTAGAGTGTAAATAAAGTTGTTTTGTTAAAATTTAAAGTCTCACTTATCCAGAACCCGGAGAAAACGCAACAATACCATCAAAGAACTAACTACAAATTAATGTGACGTAAAAAAGTAATAGAGAAAACCACGATTCACGTGCGAAAATGGACATAAAGCTAAAGGGCCAATTTAAACAAGTAGAAAAGTTCACGTAGCCTGGGAGTATCACTATAGAAGTAAATGTAGAAAACGTCTTATCGCTAATAAATATTTTAGTTTGAACTTGAGGAAGTGGTTGATCAAGTCTTACCTATGAAGTGTGGTAGTGTATAGAGCGAAAATCGACTAAACAGGACAGGAAGAGGTTGTGAGTTTTTAAAATGTGGACATGGAAAAAAATATAGTATATCGATAGATTATAGTAGGTATTTAAGCATCAGTTTTGGCTGAAGGGTTTTTTTTTCTCATAGACGAGTGAATTCTTTTACGCAGGCCGTTGGCTGGGGCTTCCGCGTTCTGACACCAACCGGCACTGTGGTGACTCCCCTTCCCTCCAGATCAGGACTACCCACCAAACACTCCCTTGAGACCTAGATACGTGACGAAAACCATTCGCTGGCATTGTTTCACTACGCCCGTAACTCTTGTTGTTCTCAAACTTCTACATCCTGTCTTCCTCTTTGTTGGACTTCATTATTTCTACGATCACTCTTTCCACAGTATTTCACTCTTTCACTCCCCAGCATACCCTCCACCACCTTATCTGCTATTAAATCCATGTTAATCCCTTTATACATTGTTCTCTTATTTGCGATCATCTTGCGTATCAAATACCGTGTGTTCTGGCGTATCCCTATCACCACCGTACGTACAGTCATCTTTATCGACTATTTTTATTTCACTCAGGTAAGGCCTGGAACGCCCATGACCGGACAGAAATTGGGTAAAATAATAACTCACCTCCCTATGGTGTCTCGATATCCATATCTGTATGTGTCGAATGAGCCTCTTTGTCCACTGGGATGTTGACATTTCCTCTTCCCATTCTCGCTGCCACTCGCTACCACCATTGTTTCGGGTCTCGCCTTCTTTTCTACTATTTTCGTGCCTTTCATAAGTTAACTACTTTGCCAATAAATTTATGGGGATCGTTCCTGCAATCTCCTGTATTGCTTTCGTCGTCACTATTCTATATGCACTTGTTATTCTGATGGCTACCTTCCCCTCAACCTTTTTTTTATACCTTGTTTTTGACAAGACGGCCTTCAGTGCTGGTGCGCCATACAGTATGATGTCTAGCACACCACCCAGCACTCTCCCTCTCCCTGGTTTCGTCTGAAGGGTAGGTGAAGGAACAGACGCTTGGTATTCTTTCAGGCATAATGAGCCTTCCCTTGATTTTTAAATATAATATCTAAATGATTTATTTAACCCAACGCTACCCAACCAATGAAATATCGGCATTAACATAATCCAGTCTTCTTAGGGCCGGTATTGTCTCTCATGAGATTGAAACCAGAATAGTCAACGCCACACACAATATGTGTACTCCTTCAATCCTAAGTGTGGGGGTCCTCTGGGCTGGCGACCAACATAAACTAAACCATTCAAGGCATAAACGTACTTAGATTCACACATTCAAAATATTTTAAATCCATATTTTCCCGGTTTATTGAACGAAATCTGCATCCACCATTGAACCCAATAAGTTGTCCATCTATAGTTACATGAGTGTTCTGTATGACGCAGGATTGCATTATCAAATGAATAAATCCCAAACGTAGGCTACCATTGATAACCTACCGTTTTCCAAACGCGTATTCTGAGTTCTTTGATCGTCAAATCTGACTAATCTTCATGCTTTATGCAATCTTGCAAGAACATCCCAGCTTCTGTCAACTCCCGCATGAATAAGTAAACCACAGAATGCAAGAAGCTTGTCAACTTCTTTTGGTGTTGCAGTCATATGTGGTTGAATTTTATTTTTTGCTGGCGGTTCCAGACTCTAGTCCAGACCACTTGGAGCAAGGTGTCGTTAAAGCTAGGTTAAATTTACCCATATCATCACCATCATCCTCTGAATTATCGTCACCCTCATCAATACTGGTCAAAGTATACTCGCCATAAACCAGTTCAAATTTTTCTTCTAGGTCATCATTTTCTGCTTCTGATACATCACTTTCTCCAGAAGGCAGATAATTACATTCAGCTGCTTACTGCAACATTATTTCTTCATAACAGTCTTCACTAATTATCATGCTTTTCACACTATTTTTGATGCCATTGTCTCACAAGTTCATTCAATGCACTCAATGCAACTTTTGTTTCAACTGAACGACAATCAGCTGCGCCTGGCTTTTATACTTTCAGCAGTGAGTGACAAATTGTAATAACACTCTGTCGGCTATCAACAAGTCGATACTTGTTTTATAGGTACTATTAGTAAACGGACTTTGGACGTCAGTTTATGTAAATACGGGATTCTAATAAGAAAGAATTTTGTTTTCGATTTCTAAGTACACTTGAACGTTTTTGAGTCAAGTGGGTGTTAACTTAAGACATGTTTAAGGCATATTTACTTGCTTACGCCGCTTGAAATTATTTCAAATGAATTATAAGTTACCAAAATCTCCCCGGGTCTGAGAGACTTAGTTTACGCGTTCTAGGGTTAACTAATAAATACGTTTATTAGTATAATTGTCTCTACGTTTTTTTTATTGAATGTAATTTTCAGGATTTAATTCGTGAACCCTGCAACTCCGAAGTTCAGTACTCATTTACAAACGATTTTTGGATTTTTTTCTCATCTTAAAAAGTTTTTATGACTTGTGGAGGTGGCATATGCATTTTGAGGCACCAGTACCTTGTAGTATTTCACATTACAGAATAACTAATGAAAATAATTTATTTTTTATTATCTGGAAAAGTTTATAAATATTGCGTCCATTAGCATTTACAAAACGCCCTAATTAGAATCTTGAGCTGAAATAGAGAAAGCATGATTTAATTAAGTGGGCTATATTGCCTCTTAATATGTAATTGTAGTTACACGGAGACTGGTTTCCTTGGTCATTATAAGGGAAATTCAAATTAACTAGTCAATTGGTCACGTATTACTCGCGCCCATGGGCCTTGACCGCCCACACATATCAGCACAACCCTCTGGCTACAGATATTAGCAAGCTACATCCTGAATTACACTATTCGTACTTGATCAGTATAATCAAAAGTAACTTAGGTAGTTATACAGATTCATTTTAAAATAATCTAAGACTTTTTAAGTTAGTTCTATAAAAATAGGTTACAGTCAAGTCTTTTTATGAAGAACATGTATGGTGCTTTAATAACTTTTTGTTGTATTTAGGTATTCTCTGTTAAGAGATAAACCTTAGAAATAGTTTTTACTATAGTGCATAATGATTTAGGTTGAATAGCACTGTTTTAGTGAATTTCCTTAAAAGAAATTCATTAATAAGGAGATCCCGACTTTTGAATTTTGAAAAAATTTCTTTAAATGAGCGCAAATTAGGCCCCCTAGAACACATATCCGGAGTCAGTTTCGATTCTTATATGCTATATATATATATATATATATATATATATATATATATATATATATATATATATATATATATATATATATATATAAATATATAAATATATATGTGTCACACCGATAACTCAAAAAATAATAATTACTAAAAAAAATAATTACTATAGTGCATAATGATTTAGGTTGAGTAGCACTTTTTTAGTGAATTTCCTTAAAAAAATGCACTAATGAGGAGATCCCGACTTTTGAATTTTAAAAGAATTTCAAATATCCGGGGTCAGTTTCGATTTTTATATGCTTATATATATATATATATATATATATATATATATATATATATATATATATATATATATATATATATATATATATATATATATATATATATATATATATATCACACCGATAACTCAAAAAATAATAGGCCGATTTTGATTAGATTTGGTGAAAACCTTCCTTTTGGAAGTCGCTTGGATAAATTCGTAAGCCAGAAAAATTGGCCGAGATTTTCCCGGAAACTATTAGGTTCTCTTTCGAAAAAAATGATATCTCCGGAAATAACAAAGTAAGGACAACCAAATTTGGGACATGGGTCCATTTTGCTATAGGTAAATTAGCTACCAAAATGTAGCTCTGTAGGTTAAAAGGCAAAAAAGTTATGGGCATTTAAAGAAAAACAAATTGGGTTTTTCCTCGAAGCGTCGCGATTTAAAACCTCAAAATTGGCAACATTTAGGCAAATAACTTGAATCTAATACGGGCTATGGAAAGAAAGTGTCTTAAGAAGAATGCTGTACAAACCCTGAAGTCTTGGTTTCAACCGTTATTGTCCTTCATTTTACTAAAATGTTTCCAGAATATTAATTTCAAATAGACCCTTTCTCTGATGTTTGGCAGTATTCTTAACTATAGAGTTTATCGTTTCATGGTATATAATTTTTGTCGAATTTTCGTAAAAAATCAATAGAGTTTAATATATCCGTTATTATACAAGATATGAAAAAAAATTATATACATTAATTATAGGGTGTCTTGACCAACATCTAAAAGAATTATTTCTACAATCACAAGCTGGCCCATAAGTCGTTGGTAAAACTTTTTTTTTTGTTTTTAGTCGAACACGCCTTATGTTATTGCATTTTTGCATTTTCGATTGAAATATAATGCATGTTTGTAAGAAAAGCAATTCTGGATGCAGGAAGTGCGTTATGGTAGCGAATTTTGATTAAATGCTTCATATTTGAAAAGGTTGACCAAGAAACGGTTTACACTGTAAGTTTACTTTCGGAAATTTTTGTACGTTTTCAAACAATAAAGTTATTTTGATTAAACATGGCACACTGTCTTTATTATATAGGTTATACTGGTAACCAAAATTCCTGCTTTCTTAAAGAAAAAACACACATATTTGCTATTAAAAACATTTAAACGAAAATTCACTACCATAACGCACTTGCTGCGTCCAGAATTTTTTTAGTTGTCTAAGGTTTTTGAGAATATATATATATATATATATATATATATATATATATATATATATATATATATATATATATATATATATATATATATATATATATCTATATATATCTATATATATATACATATATATATATATATATATATATATATATATATATATATATATATATATATATATATATATATATAGAACTATAATTCACATAACATTTTTTAGACAGTTTCAAAGCACAACCTACATCAAAAACTGTTGCAGGTTTTACTAAAATATCTATTACCTAAACAACGAGGAGGATTTTGGAGCTGAAAGCATATTTGATGACGTAGTAAAGTATTTAAGGCTTTTAGTTAGAAACACTTATGAAGAAAGCTTGAGTTCTGTGGTATTTTGGGATCTGCCTTACTCATTATATCAGAGAAGTCAAATTCTGATAACTAGCGATAAAGTTAAACCTTATTTTCCAAAGAAAATCTAAACAGTTATATACGTCCCACAGATTTGTGCTTTTAAGTACTCTTTTTGTATATTTTATGCGGTCAAAATATCTCTCACTTTACAGTTTATTGTTCAAGTGAGTATGTTATATGTGTACTGAGGCTTCGTTGAAAGCGTTTCAGAGTTATACTGGAACATACATATAATAACAATGTTTATTTAGAAAGAAAATAAAAAAGTGCATTAGGAATATGTAGTAAAAGTTTTAAATAAAGCAACGCAAGTCACTAAAACATAAAAGTTGTCTGCGCGTAACCGACTTTACAATGTCCATCGATAAAAGAAACCAGGTAAAATGTCCAGGCCAGGTGATTGTCTGGCCTAGGTAAAACCTTCAGTCCGGTAATACAAAACACGCATTAAATAGATCACTATTACTAATGAAATATCAACCCCATCATAATTTCCTCATGAAATGTGAATTTCTCGACCAATAGAATAAGAGGAAGAACTAAACTCTACGTACAACTCTTAATCTAATGTCACATAATTTTAAAACTAAATTTATATTTCACCACGTTACATTCAACCCATACTTCAATTTCATCACCTAATACCAGATGAGTGATGAAATTAAAAGTTTTCTTATAAACAAATCCCGAAACGTTATATTACTCGACTCTTAGCGAAAAAAATTCAACCTTCCCCTCACCACCCCTTAGTTCTACCCCATCTGCTAAAGCGATTCTACCCACAAAAAAAAATGAACCGTTCGCTTATCGGGTGCTAACTGTACACCAATTCTTTTGGAAGTTGTGCTAACAGATAGGCGAGCAGACCAAGAGACCGACAAAATAATATTCGTTTTGGCATGATGTATTCTATGTGTTTAGAGGATCTTTACGCCATTTCAGCAACGAAACAAATTTGAAATTTTAGTCACTGATAGCATACTTCTCCACGTTGTGACGATGTGGAAGTAAAATACATACGCAATTACATACAACGCTATAAGTAAAGTTGTGATGACCAAAAATTAAGTAAGTTATAAATAAAAAACGGAAAAAAATGCAGATAAAAAAGACAGAAATATGCGCATTCAAATGCCTCAAATTGACAAAAAAATGCAAAGATTTTAGGGGGAAAAAATGTAAAAATTATGCATGTTAAGTTTGCTAAATCACTGATTATGAATACTATGTGTGTTTTTTTACTTTTTCGTTAGAAATTTTGACCAAAATGAAACTTTAAGTTTAGTACAATTAATTTGACAATAATAAAACACAAATTGTTAGAAAATACAAGTTTTTTATTTATAAGTATCATCATTCATAAGATTATACTTCATTAATTTTTAAAAATGAAATAAAATGATTAACAAAACTATACGAAAGGGTATATTAAATATAAATCATGTCTTAGGATAATTATAAAAACAATTAATTACTAAATCTTTTTCAAAGTTTTCTAGAAGGAATCATCTTCAAAGTTCCCTAAAAAAATATACAAAATATTTTCCTGATTAATAAAAAAAAATCAACTAAAACAAAATTTTAAATTATGCACGGCTCGCAGACTGAGAGTAGCAGAGAATGTCGATAAGTTCTTTTTAAACATTGTCAATAACTTTAGGGGGTATGCGTTGTATCTCTTAACAAATTCTAGCTTTTATATATCCTAAGTTGGCGGCGCAGTAACGTATATGTTACTTTTTGAGCTCTCACTTACATAAGATAGGAGTAGAGTCCACACCGTACTATTTTTCGTAATGATTCACGAGAAAAAATAGGAGCACACCAATGAATCGGCCCATTATTACAAATGATATTTTAAACTACAACATTATCCTAAAAAAATTTTATAATTTAATTGAATAGGTAAACCTATTAAATAACTAAATTTACCAGCAGAACTCAATAAAAAGCAGATTAGTGATTTACGAAGACGCCTTTGAAAATTGTTTGATTTTTAAACGTAAGTCAACTGAAAAACAACAGAAGAAAGTTTGCTATGGATATAACATTATCGCGACAATTAAAAATACTGTCATTCTTAATTACCTGAACAATTTGAGGTGTATTTAACACGTTGCTTAAGATTTTGTACTAAATAGTTTGTTTCCTGTTTATTTTAAATATTATTCAACAATATTTTCAGTAATGAAGAATATTTTGACATGTTGGAATGTTACATTCGTTCTAACCGAAATACTAAGGCAGCTGTAAATTCATATCAAAACAACCTAAAGACGACAACTAAACACCAAAATATTTCGCAGGATAGTGACCAACCTATTGAACGACGGTAGTTTCAACGCAAAAAAACTACCAATGCCTAGCAATTAAAAAAGAAATAATGCTGTCTTATAGGTTTCAAATGAAAACCCTCCGCAATCTGTTTGGTTTTATGGTGAACAAATTGACGCTCCAAAAAGTACGGTACACCCTGTATTAAAACAAAGTCATTACCATCCATACAAACCTACAATCGTACAAGGCTTAAATGTTGACGATTACCCTAAGCGACTTCAGTTCTGCAGATGGTATCAAGGATAATGTCAGCAAGATGAAATTTTTCATTTGAAAATAATATGGACGGATGATGCCAGATTTACAAATTGTGGTGTGTATAATCGCCATAATAGGCATTATTGGGCAAATGAAAATCCTCATCTAAAGAAGAAAGACATTTGCAAGGCAGGTATTAGGTATTAATGTTTGGTGCGGCTTATTAGGTAAAAAACTGTTATTTTTATTTGCAGATTAGACAGTTAAGATAAAAAAAGTCAGGTAATTTTATTGTTGGTCCGTTCTGTTTTGAAAATAGGAGAAAGATATCCTAATCTATTGATAAATGATATCTTACCAATAATTAGAAGAGTTCATGATAATTTAGACGAGATTTGGTACCAACAAGACGGTTGTCCAGCTCACAGTGCTAGGATCGTCAAAGAATTTTTGTAACAAAATTTTAATAATCGTGTCTTTTCTAACAATGGGCCGGTTCATTGCTGTGCTCGAAGTCCTGATATAACACCCATGGATTTTTATTTTTGGGGTACTCTGAAGAATAATGTGTATAATTCGATCCACCACAAAATATCAATGAATTACGAAACAATCACGGAAGCTATAAAATATATTAACCAAAACACCCTCACCAGAGTTTGCAGGCATGTTTCAAAAAGGTGTGTATAGTGCATTGAACGAAACGATGGCCATATTGAACAATTTGCTATTTAGTGTATTTTTAAGTTTCTATTTTATTATTTGTTGAGTTCCGTTTCTAATTGTGTTGTTTTGTGAAGTTTAAGTTTCTATTTGTTATTGCCGGGTTTCGTTATTAAACTGCTTCACATAATATTACCTACCATTATTACCTAATTAAGTATTGTAAATTAAATCACAATATTTTTTTTCGTGAATATTTACGGCAAAATATGCTAAAAGTAGCAGTCTATTGTTAGACTCCATGGCCTACTGCATTTTGAACACTTTTTTGTCATTTGTTTTCTTGTATTGGATTTCATAGCCTACTATTCCCGAAACGGTTTTTTCTCAAAATTGTTAGTGCAATTACAAGATTTCTCAAGCATGTTGTGGAAAGCTTATTTCACAGGCATTTCATATGAGCAAAAAATCCAATATGGCTGCCATCATAAAAACAAAACGTTAATACCTGTAGCTCAAAAATAAATAACAATCCAAAGTTGAGAATAGCACAAAAAGATTATCCTGTAAAAAGTGACCTGATAAGGTTCAAATCTTAGACATGCCAGATCAACGCCTACTTAGATATTGAAGGAAAAAGAAATCGAAAATTTTGTTTTTTTCAAAATAACTCGAAAACGAAAAGAGGCAGGGCAAGATACAAGTTATATTTTGAACCAGCATGAAATTTTACAAAACACTGCTAATTTAACCGTCTCCCTATCTCTAATAATAACGGAGATAGCAATACATTTCCCTCCAGTTTTGAAGACACTGTATATATATATATATATATATATATATATATATATATATATATATATATATATATATATATATATAAATTAATGGCTACAGTTTTTACGAACATAGGTTTAAGTTTATATAAAAAAGCAATGTATCGAATGAATTTAAATCCTACTATCTGTCCTTTTTTAAAGCCAGTCTTTTCGTGGCCCAATTCATTACGTCTATGAGCCTTGGTGGGCGAATGTGTGTCCCAGCCAACCCTGAAATTTTGAAAAAAAATATAATCATTAAAAGAGGAATAAATAAAAATATGTCTATAAGTGTTTATATATATATATATATATATATATATATATATATATATATATATATATATATATATATATATATATATATATATATATATATATATATATATATATATATATATATATATATATATATATATCTGTGTATATGTTTAGATGTGTTATATGTAGGCGTATGCGTATGTGTGTGTCGATATGCGTATACATGCCTATATCAAAATTGTCATGTAATATTAAGAATGTTATAATAATTCCAAGTCACATTATAAATAATTGATGTATAGATTAGGTAGGTATATTCTATATAGTATAGTAGTATAGCATTATATGGTTTGTTGTTTATAATTATACAATGTATTTATACAAATAGGTCTTCAGACTTGTGCAGTATATTAATACAATTTAAATCACGTTTTGTCTAAAATAGATTGACATCGTCTTCACGAGATGACATACTTAAAATTTTGACATATCAGAATTAAATTTGTACAATGCTTCCCTTTTCTATAATCTCATGTGAGAAGGTATGTGTGAAAGCATATATATATATATATATATATATATATATATATATATATATATATATATATATATATATATATATATATATATGATAAGTAGGCATGTACGGATTACACGAATGTAATGATTGTCTTTACGTTAGAGAGAGCTTATATGTATCCACTTTGTTACATCGTTATCGGTTTAAAAAAAAAAAGTAAAATTGGAAAAAACACGAGAAAACCAAGTTATCAACTTGGAAACGAAATCACGGGATAGAGGTCTGTGGTTGAAAATTTTAAATTTAAAGCCATCCTATTTTGCAACACACACACACGCGCGCCTTTTGAGTATCCCTACAAAAAGTAATTAAGGAGTGTTAAATTTGGAGATCTCGCTGGCCACCTAACTGTACCCCTTTTCTCTATAGAATATATTGGTTATGAAAATAAACGCACACATGTGCTGTATAATAAATAGGTGCGCGAAAGAAGAATTCCAGCTTTCGGGTCCTTTAGATTATTGGATTGCCTTTGTATACACGATGCTTCAAGTGACTTCAAAGAAAAAAATCACATGGCCTCAAACCACGGCAACAAGCAGGCGCCTCAAAAGCACCACTGCTTTTAATACACTTTCCTTGGAAAATTTCATCCAAATATTGTCGCATGCGTCTCCTCAAATGACTGGGAGCTGCATCTTGCTGAAACAAACTTAACTAACTGGGCGCACTGTAACCACAGCCGGTAAAATTTCTTCTCTTTAGGAATATAAATATTACTTGGATGTTACGTTCTGCTTAATGAGGTACGACCCAATAATACCGCTGTCTAATATACCGGTCCGTACATAATATTTTCTGTTTGTTGGGTTCAAGCCTCCGGCATCTAATGTGGATTTTGCTGAAACCAATAACGATTATTTTAGTTATCAAAGAATTTCTGCAGTGTAAAAGTAGCTTCATTTGGAAAAATAATGTTTCTCTCAAAGTTCGAATTCCCATTACATTAGAAAATTCAACACGCCTCTCAAAATCGCTATCTACAAGCCCTTGTACCAACTGTATGGGTGAAATTTACAATTTTTAGAAATCTACTAAAGACTTTTTTCAAACATTGTCTAAAGTAGCAACTTCAGTAATAGAAAAATGAGGGTTTTCTTTAGAAAAAAGAATACATCTAATGCCTCGTTACTGGCTCAAGCCGTTTTTGTTCTTCCTGGTTTTTTTTACCTTTGATACTATCAGTTTCGTTCAATATTTTCAATAATTTGAAAACATACCTTTCACTAGTTTGTGGCCGGTTGGGAAAAACCTCATGAAAAAGCCTGCACAGTTTTTATAACTATGTTTCTTGTCTCCGTAGCTCCCCATAATTAATATTTCAAGTCTTAGCTTTTCGCTCAATTCTGCCATAAAAATAAATATTATTAAATTGTAACAGTTCTGAATTTTCTGACGTAAAGTGCTCTAAAGTGTTTGAAACTGCAACCAACTAGCAGCAAAGAATGTTTACAATTACTGGTTACAAACAATATTGCTTTTTTAATGGGTAATCTGATCAAAAATCCATTAATAAAGCCCAACGAAGGGAGGTGATTTTTAAGAAAGTTAATATTTTCTCAATTTTTTTTTCTTATGGAACCCAAATAAAATTTTATGATTCCGTATCAAGAAAGAGACATTCTTTGTGAAAATGCAAAAAATTATATCTTGTTACTCAAAAACAAAAGATTTAGTTGCCATAGCGACGAAGATGTCTACGCAAGGAAAAAATAAATATAGCCAGTTTGTAGCAAAAAATATTTTAAAAAGATTTTGTTAAAATATGCCTTCCACATCGTAACAACGTGTAGAAGTATCGCATCAATGACAAAAGTTAAATTTCTTTTTTTTTTGTTTAAACGCCGTAAAGCATATCAAAACATATGAAAAACATGATTTGGGAACGAATTTTTTTTCTGCCGGCCTGTATGTGTGTTTGTAGCCACGATAACTTTAGAACGGATTGAGATATCGTCTCTGATATACAGTTAGCACCCGACAAGCGAGCGATTCGAATTTTTTTTGTAAAATCGCTTTAGCGGGTAGGGGATGAATAGGGGCTGATTTGGTAAAAAAATAAATTAGGTGTTGAATCTGTGGGGGTGGAATATTTTTGACAACAATTTCGCAATTTTTTTGCTAAAACGGCGTAAAATGTCTCAAGACATATAGAATACTAGATTCTGAAACGATTTTTTTGTCTGTCGGCTGTCCTTGGGTTGGTCTGCCGGTATGTACGTCTGTCTCTTAATAGGCAGCATAGCCTTCGAACGAATTCAGACATCATCTTCAAATTTGGTATCCAATTAGCACCCGACAAAGAACACTTTGAATTATTTTGCGTAAGATCGCTTCAGGGGGTAGGGGTTAAGTAAGGGTTGATTTAGTGAGAATTGTCATATTTTGAATAAAACTCGAGTAAAATAACGTTTCGAAAGTGTATGGGTACAGGCATACAAATATTTTCTTTGTGGTCAAGTCATGAGCCCTAAATTTATGTCGTTGTGAAGAGTATAAGTTATCACAGCTACCTGGAAGTTATCGATTCAATTTGCAGCACTATTTTTAATGAAAGTAGGCGTCACATTTGTTTAGATGTGTTATATGTAGGCGTATGCGTATGTGTGTGTCGATATGCGTATACATGCCTATATCAAAATTGTCATGTAATATTAAGAATGTTATAATAATTCCAAGTCACATTATAAATAATTGATGTATAGATTAGGTAGGTATATTCTATAAAGTATAGTAGTATAGCATAATATGGTTTGTTGTTTATAATTATACAATGTATTTATACAAATAGGTCTCCAGACTTGTGCAGTATATTAATACAATTTAAATCACGTTTTGTCTAAAATAGATTGACATCGTCTTCACGAGATGACATACTTAAAATTTTGACATACCAGAATTAAATTTGTACAATGCTTCCCTTTTCTATAATCTCATGTGAGAAGGTATGGGTGAAAGCATATATATATATATATATATATATATATATATATATATATATATATATATATATATATATATATATATATATATATATATATATATATATATATGTATGATAAGTAGGCATGTACGGATTACGCGAATGTAATGATTGTCTTTACGTTAGAGAGAGCTTATATGTATCCACCTTGTTACCTCGTTATCGGTTTTAAAGAGAAAATGTAAAACTGGAAAAAACACGAGAAAACCAAGTTATCAACTTGGAAACTAAATCACGGGATAGAGGTCTGTGGTTGATAATTTTAAATTTAAAGCCATCCTATTTTGCAACACACACACACACACGCGCGCGCGCCTTTTGAGTATCCCTACAAAAAGTAATTAAGGAGTGTTAAATTTGGAGATCTCGCTGGCCACCTAACTGTACCCCTTTTCTCTATAGAATATATTGGTTATGAAAATAAACGCACACATGTGCTGTATAATAAATAGGTGCGCGAAAGAAGAATTCCAGCTTTCGGGTCCTTCAGATTATTGGATTGCCTTTGTATACACGATGCTTCAAGTGACTTCAAAGAAAAAAATCACATGGCCTCAAACCACGGCAACAAGCAGGTGACTCAAAAGCACCACTGCTTTTAATACACTTTCCTTGGAAAATTTCATCCAAATATTGTCGCATGCGTCTCCTCAGTGAGAATTGTCATATTTTGAATAAAACTCGAGTAAAATAACGTTTCGAAAGTGTATGGGTACAGGCATACAAATATTTTCTTTGTGGTCAAGTCATGAGCTCTAAATTCATGTCGTTGTGAAGAGTATAAGTTATCACAGCTACCTGGAAGTTATCGATTCAATTTGCAGCACTATTTTAAATGAAAGTAGGCATTACATTTGGTTTTCAGTATAACCGATTAAATCAAAACAATGTACCATATTTCATCAAAATAAATTTATTGTTTGAAAAAGTACAAAAATTTTTTGAAAAGAAACTCGAAAAGTTCCCAAAACAACTGTTCAGATTTAGCTGTCCAACGAACCTCTTCAAGGTATTTACCCACCCACCAAGATATAATTATTCTGGAAAGCTTTTCGACAAAACAACAATAAAAAATTTCATGAAAATTTGTAAACAATTACTTTCACATCGACACGTGTGAAAGTATTGCATCGTAGACAAAAATTTAAAAAAATGCACTCAAACGCTGTAAAAAGTGTCAAAACATAGAGAAAACATGATTTCGGAAGGAATTTTTTTCGTCTGTATATCTGTCTGTGTGTAGCCATGATAACTTTAGAACGAATTGAGATTTAGTATACAGTTAGCACCCGGCAAACGAACGGTTTGTATTCTTTTTGGGTAAAATCGATGCAGGGGTTAGTCGATAAATGGGGTGTGATTTCGTGAAAATTGACATTTTTGTGTTAAAACTTGAGTAATACACCAGTTTAGGGTTTGTTGATTAAAAAACTTTAAATTTCATCAAACATCAGATATTCTGTGCTGAAATTAAATTAGGGGTTGAATGTGTGAGGTGGAATATCTATGACAAAAATTTCAATTTTTGTGTTGCTAAAACGGCGTAGAAAGTTTTAAAACATATAGAACACTTGATTCTGGAAGGAAATTCCTTTTGTCTGTCGGTCAGTCGGTTGGTCTGTCGGCCCATACGCCTCTCTGTTAGTAGGCGCAATAACTTTTGAACGAATTGCGGTACACTCTTAAAATTTTGTGTCCAGTTAGAATCCGACAAAGGAACGCTTCGAATTGCTTTTGGGTAAGATCGCTTTAGTAGGAAGGGTATAAATATGGGGTGATTTGTTGAAAATTTACATTTTTTTCGTTAAAACTCTCGAGTAATATAAAGTTTCAGGTTCAAGTTTATGGGTACAGGATATTGAATATTTTCTTTGTGATTAAGTCATGAACCCTGAATATATGTCATGAGCATGTCTGTCTGAGGATAGTAGATTAGTACATTATCACAGCTATGTGGAACTTATAATTCAATTTTCAACACTATTTTTTTAATAACGGATATCTCAGGAAATACAAGTACTTTTTTATATTTCTTACTAACAATATATATATATATATATATATATATATATATATATATATATATATATATATATATATATATATATATATGTTGTCCTGTATATTACATATATATATATATATATATATATATATATATATATATATATATATATATATATATAGATAGATAGATAGATAGATAATTTATTTTCGCCTTCTTGCCATAATACAAGGATAAGCTCGTCACAATAGTTATAAAAAATATAACAAAAACACAAATATATAATACAGTACAGTATAAAAACAATTATGCTGTTTAGTTACAAAAAAAAAAAAAAAACAAAGACAAAAGCGCACAATGTGAAAAACACAGCGCTTGAAACAATGTGATAAAAACATGTGTATACACTTATCTAGACCGCAATGTAACAAAAATACACATGAACAATATTAAGCAACAAAACAATCAAGTACAAAAACATCAAAAAAGATTCCAGTTAAATCATCTGCCTCACAGAGCACGAAACAAACTCATCGACCGCATAAAATGATCGCTCACTTAAATATTTTTTTAGACCGGCTTTAAAAGTTCTTATGTTTCCAGTGGACTTTACACTTTCCGGAAGCAAATTGTACAAAACACTACGCGCATACACAGGGGATTTCTTGTACGCCATTCTTTGAAAATGGTTTAAATTAATGTGACTGCAGTGCCTAGTGGAATACGAATGATTGTCTGAATGTCTAGGCAACATATGCTTTTTGCCATGTATGAAACTCAGTACCTTATAAAGGTAAATTTCTACCAACGTCTTAACTTTCTTTTGCTTAAAAAGTTCTCGGCATGACTCAGAGTTGTGCATATCAAAAATTAACCTTAGTATTCTCTTCTGAAGCACAAAAACCCTGTTAACATCTATGGACTGACCCCAGACAACAATGCCGTATGACAGCAGTGGATACACCTCCGAATAGTAGACAGAAAGCAAATGTTGGTCACTTAGAGAGTTCTTAAGATTGTATATCATAAAATACGACGACTTAAGCCTGCCACAGACGTAATCAACATGCGACCTCCAGGACAAGTGCTGATCAACCGTGACCCCAAGGAACCTTCCCTCCGTAGCACAGCAGTGCATTCCATCCGCAAGTTGCAGAATGAGAGGCAGTCGGTGGCAGCTCCTGAACTCTACGAACGATGTTTTATCATGGTTTATGATTAGGTGGTTTGCTTTGCACCACTCACCAAACTGTCGCATTAAGGTGTTTACCTTTTGACTCACCTCGTCACCATCACGACCAGACACAACCACGGTTGTGTCGTCCGCGTACATGAACACCCTACCCACCTTTATGTAGTCGGGCAGGTCATTCACATACAAAACAAACAGCAACGGACCCAAAATACTACCCTGCGGAGTGCCCAAATTTATCTCATATGAATCCGAAAAAGTGCCCCCAACCGAAACCACCATTCGTCTATCACTTAAAAATGACAAAACCCAGTCATTTGCTGGTCCACGTATGCCCAGGCATCGCAATTTTTCGCCTACATAACCCGGATTAAGCGTGTCAAACGCGCGCGATAGGTCGAACATGACAGCTACCACGCGCATACCCTTATCTAAATCCTCGTGAAGATGTTGTATAAAATCACTAGTAGCTTCCTCCGTAGATAAACCACTCCGGAAACCATATTGACACTTGGTGACCAAACTATGTTTTCGTAGGAATATTTCAATTCTGTTGGCCATCGCTTTCTCCATTATCTTAGAAAACACGCTCAATATGGATATTTGCCTATAGTTTAGGATATCTAAACTATCTCCCTTTTTAGCAACTGGAACTACTTTTGCTTTCTTTAATTGCACAGGAAAACTGCCGCAAGTTATTGACAAATTCAATATGTCACAGATATAAGATGCTATTATCTTCGAGTACTGCTTTATAACCGAGATGGGCACCTCGTCAATACCAGTAGACTTTTTCATTTTCAGGTTCTTTATAACGTTTTCAATCTCCAGAGAAGTAAACGGGTACAAAAATAACGATTCCCTATTTACCAATGAAGTTGTACAAGTTGTATATATATATATATATATATATATATATATATATATATATATATATATATATATATATATATATATATGCACAATTATATTTATATATAAAAATTGAAACTGACCGCGGACATAAGGAGTCTAAGAAGCACCAATTTTATAAATAAAAATCAAATATCTTACAATGGTTACTTAGTTACGAGCGATTTGTTTCAAGGAAAATTCTCTAAAAAAAATAATGCTTTATGATAATTCGTATAATTTTTTGTGGTATAAGCGAAAAAACCTATATGTAAAGCACATTTACTTTTCACTACTTATTTCACATCCATTGTCTGTTGTATATAGAGAGCTGTGTAATATAGTGGAACATATTAAGTTGATTGCAGTGCTGCATCGAGATTACTAGCTTGAAAATGAAGGAAAAATACCATAGAACAATGAGCTCGCCATAAAGGCTTCCTTTATATTACATATCACCAAATAGTAGGAGCATTCAATAAAACACTAGCGTTTCAAATAACGTGACGCTTAATGTAAGTAAATATATATACAGTTTTTCATTATATAAGCATTGTTAATTTGTCGTAGACACGTTTTGTTAGCTATATGGTATGTCCGTTTTAATCTAGGCTTCCGAATTAGTATATAACATCTGGTGGAAATGAATGGATAATCAATATTTATGGGCACGTAAGTCAGCATAATGCTGGAATAGCATTACCATATGACATACGTCACAAATGGTCATGACTTCTACCAATACCCGGAAATTCCCTGAATACGGCTTGCAAAGGACAATCAATCCCGACGAGGATTTTTATGATTCTTGGATGTTTTACCTTACCGGCCTTCTGGAATTCCGAGGGTCAACTCTATAACTCATAAATGATGGTTTATTTCTCTTCTTTCAACCAGCAAGCTGTTACATCTGAATTAACGATCACCGGTTATAGTCTTAACTTTCCACTCTTAACTGCGTAATCTGAAAGAATGCAATGTATATGACCTTTGTTCCGTAACTTACAGAAACAGTTTAAATGTTATGTAACAATTGTTAGCAACGGTGATACTCTTAAAAATAACTGTAAGCACTTTTCAATACGGTTAGAATATTTGCAACACATAAAGTGCTTTAATTAATATAAGGTAAATATGTTTATGCCCAGCTGAGAAAACAACGGTTAGAATAAGTTCTTGGATGGAAAATAGGATAGGAGAACAGAATCGATATAAATTAATAACCTTAAGATATTTTTTATAATTTTTAATGAGCCTCTTCATCAACTGCCATGGCTATTAGAAAATGAATTTAAGCAATGCAACTAGTAGACCTAAACAAAGTCGTCATGGCCTGAGCTATGCCGCTCAAGTGATACATAAGCCTATTATTAATATTTTGAAAACTTAATAAATTTAGAAAAAGATAGTAGTTCACGTTGAAAGACGTACTTAGAGGTCATTGGAATGTGGAATTCCCCATTTTAGTCTTGTTCTGACTCAATGCTAAAAAGTCGCGTTATCACAGCCACCACAAATGAAACAAAAGCAACAGTAACGACGGCAAAAGGTTGTCCTCAAGGAGAAGTGATATAGCCTGTGCTGTTGTTGCTCTAAATTAATGACTCCATTAGGCAGGGCAGGTCCAAGGATAGGCAGATAATATTGTCGTAACAGTAAAGGGCATGATGCTGTAATATTCAGCGTAATGCAAGCAGCCGTAAATATAGTAATGAACTGGTGTGAGACAGGTTTGGTGACTACGGTAAAAGGTTGTCATCAAGGAGCAGTGCTATAGCCTGTGCTGTGCTCGCTCGTCGTTGATAAACTAATGACTGCATTAAGAGCGCAGTATTTATAGTCCAAGGATAGGCAGATGATACTGTCATAACAGTAAAGGGCATGATCCTGTGATATCCAGCCTAATGCAAGCAGCTCTAAATATAGTAAGGAACTGGTGTGAGACAGGGCGACTTAATATCAATCCTCATAGAACAGTTCTGGTCCTATTCACAAACAGAGGAAAACTAAATTTAAAGGCTTCGACTCTGAATGAAACACAGATACAATTTTCCAATGTAGTTTAATACTGAGCGACCTCCTTAGAGCAAAAACAGCACTGGAACACACACTTGGAAAAAACTTTTTTGAGAGCCACAATGGCAGTCTGGACATGCAGTGGCCTCGTAGAAAAGACATGGGGGTTGAATACCAGGATGGTATACTGATTATATTTATATACCAAAATGTTTGGTCAGGTGTATAGTACGGGGCCCAAAAAAGGAACACGCCTCAACACAAAGCAAATTTCAAAAATCGCAGAGGCTGACGTTATCATTCCCTACAGCTCCAATAGTGGCAATGCTGAATCTTGCTCCACTGCACATATGAGTGGAGAGGAAAGCAGCATTAAGTGCCTCAAGACTATTCCATTTGAACAAATTCAAACCAGGCGACTTGGATATCCACTTGAGAATCCTGGAAATTACTCCATTGGAGTTAATCGCCAAGATAACAGACCGAATCCCAACCAATCTGGACTTTATAATTCTAGTCAACGTGGTCACAAGTGACCGCCAAGCATGGGATAGAGACAGTGCAAGACTGACGAACAACTCATCTGTATGGTATACAAACGAGTCTTAACCAATCCATGGAGCGGGACTGGGGAATAAAGCAGATAGATTAGCTAAGTCCCTAGGAAAAAAATACACCATGTTCCAAGCAGAAATGCTTTCTATAAATCTCTGTGTACAAAAGTGCATACAAAGAAGACTCGCAAGCAGAGAGATCTACATCCTATTCGATAGTCAGGCAGCACTAAAGACACTGAAATCTTTCAACACCGTGTCTTAACTGCCCTGGGATTTCAAAATATGCTTAAAACAACTGGCTGCGACTGACAAAGTAATGCGGGTACCAAGGCAACGAGAGATTTAAGGAAATGAGGAAGCAGACAGCCTTGTAAAAAGTTCAGCCAAAACAGCATTCTTTGGTCTACAGGCCTATTGTGCACTAACAAAAATCCATGTAAAAAATGAACTTGATACTTGCGAGGGAAACCAATTGCTGCCATACTGCAGGAAAACGACAGCCTTAACGGAGGCAAAACGGTTCATCAGAAACAACAGAAGACTTGCTATGCGACTGCATAACCAAGTTCTGCAAAAGGCTCAAATACCTTGCTGAGGGGACCCTAACACAACAATAGGTAAAATAGCTCCGAAAAGATAGTGGACTACATAAAAAGTCCGAGCTTTTTGGGCAAACATGAGAAAAAAGAGTCATGCAAAAAGACCCATCTGGGTCGCAGCGCTCAGAGGCCAGAGGCCTATACGACGCGTTACGCAGTCTACAATCTAAAAGTCATTGGTCTACTTTAGAAACAAACAAGATTTGAGATCCAAAAATGTCACCTTTCAACATTATCTCTTCTTGATAAAAAACATTTATTACCACGAATCCGCACCGCATCTAAGCTTACAAAAGCTTTGCATGTTGCTCTAAAAGTTGGATTTCTGATCGAGAAAAACATCGAGACTAGTTAAAAGTTTTTTTAAATTCGGGGAAGCCATAATAGTCGGAGGTGACCAGATCATGTAAATAGAGGGAACATTTAAATAACTTGAGTTCTTAGATACAAATTGTTATGTGATTTGTTTGCAAAGGCATTGTCTTGCCAAAAAGAAAAAAATATGTAGCCTTCTTTGCCTCTTTCCCTTAAATAGTTCGTAGCTTATTCTGTAACAAAAAATAAAAAATTTCAGTTACTACTTTACTCTCAGTCAGAATTTTAATTATTATGTTATATCTACGGCAATCAACAAAATTAGAAGCAAGAACTTTTGCAGCAGATATGGCGGGAACTTGCAAAATCAAGGTGCTTTTATTTGGTCGATGATGTTTCATTTATGAGTCTAAAAGCTATACCCAAATTTTACCTATACTACCTATATTTTGTCGCAAAGAAATTTATATGCTCTATTTTATTTTATTTGGTTTAACTGCGGTTCAGGAACAATATTCGGCCAAAATGGCCATCCTAATATTATTTGTTAGAGCCTTCAGTTTCAGTATAAACGAGTAATAATATTAATGAACTGTATCAATATTATTAAGGCAAAGTTGTGGTCTATACATTTTGACATTGTGTTGCAACGAATGTGCTATATCTGCAAGTTTGCAGTTGTATTGGATTGCATTCTTATTCTTTATGGGTTTGCACATTTCTGTCGAGCAATCTAATTTTTTATTTATCTTCACATTTTAGAAACTTAGCATATATGTATTTTTTAAGTGTAATTAGATTGACCTGAAAAGATGTGTATATAGTCTATTGTTAAATATACCGAGTTTTTAGTGAATTTTCTTAAAAAAATTCACTAATGAGGAGATCTCGACTTTTGAATTTTCAAAAAATTCTTCAAATGAGCGCTCATTAGGCCCCCCAGAACACATATCCGGGGTCAGTTTCAATTTGTATATGTTTATATATATATATATATATATATATATATATATATATATATATATATATATATATATATATATATATATATATATATATATATATATATATATATATATATATATGTATCACACCGATAACTCAAAAAATAATAGGCCGATTTTGATTAAATTTGGTGAATAAATTCCTTTTGCAAATGGCTTGGATAAGTTCGTTAGCCAGGAAAATCTGCCCAGGTTTTCCCAGAAAATTTTGTGTTTTCTTTCGAAAAAAAAAAAAATATATATATCCAGAATTAACAAAGTAAGGGCAACCAAATTTGGTACGCGGGTTTATATCCTTATAGGTAAGTTATCTACCAAAATTTAGCTCTATAGGCCAAAAGACAAAAAACTTATAGGCATTTAAAGAAAAATAAATTGGGGTTTTCCTCATAACGTCAAAGTTGCGATTTAAAACGTCAAAATCGGCACCATTTAGGCAAATAACTTGAATCTAATACGGGCAATGGAAATCAAATGTTTGTTTTACAAACCCTGAAGTCTTAGTTTCAACCGTTATTGTCCTTCATTTTACTAAAATGTTTCCAGAAAATTCATTTCAAATAGACCCTTTCTTTGATGCTTGGCATTAGTCTTAGCTATAGAGTTTATCGTTTAATGGTATATAATTTTTGTCGAATTTTCGTAAAAAATCAATAAAGCTCAATATATCCGTTATTATACAAGATATTAAAAAAAATCTATATATTATCTATAGGGTGTCTTGAGCTACATCTTAAAAAAATATTTCTACAATCACAGGATGGCCCATAAGTGGTTGGTGATACAAATTTTCTTTTTTATTAATCAAACACGCCTTATGTTATTGAATTTTTGCATTTTTCATCGAAATATAATGCATGTTTGTAAGAAAAGAAATTCTGGATGCAGCAAGTGCGTTATGGTAGCGAATTTTCATTAAATGCTTTAAATTTAAATAGCTTAATTTGCTATTAACCTATAAGGTTAACTAAGAAACGAGTTTTTCCGGGAACACTTTAAGTCTACTTATGGTAATCTTTGTACATTTTCACACAATAAAGTTATTGTTATGAAACATGGCACATTGCTTTTATTATATAGGTTATACCGGTAACCAAAATTGGTGCCTGCTTTCTTAAAAAGAAAACACACATATTTACAATAAAAACATTTTAATGAAAATTCACTACCATAACGCACTTGCTGCGTCCAGAGTTTTTAATTTTCTATTTTAGTTTGTTAGTAGCATGTCGTCCACTTATACAGTATGTTGCCATATAGCTTTACCCGCCAACATATCCTTATTTCTTAAACAGCCTCTGTATAGGGTCTTTAAAAGTAGAAAAAGAACATATATATATTTTCTTTTGAAATATTGCATACTTTTATCGACCTTCTCTTGTAGAATTAGATTTTGCTGCTTTAATTTGGTTATCTTAGATTCACGCTTAGATAATTTTCTTCCTTAGGTTAGTTATTTTTTATTACTACCTTCTGTTAATGCAAAGCCCTGATTTACCCATAGAACTAACATATTCTTGAGAAGATTTGTTATATTACTTATATATTTCGGATTATGTTAGAGGCATTCTGACTACGTTTAAAGTAGGTTGTTTGCTTTAAAAGAAGTCTAGGCACCCAAAAAAGTTAAAAATACACAAGTTTTATCCGTTAATAAAGCCAGGAGAAGCCGTGCAAAATATGGCCTACTCGATACTCATATAAATACAAGACGAAACATTTATTACGTTCTTTTACTTAATAAAATTGAGTTCTTTGGAATAATAGGTAAAATTTACGAACAAAAACCGTCTGCACGTAAAACAAACCCACAAAAATATGAATAAATTGAATGGGTGTGTTAGCTTTAATCCAGTTGAAACCACTGGGATAGTCTATATTTAGTCATATAAGTAAAACATGGATGAAAACTTTTCGGCTCATGATAATAGTCTTTCACTAAACAAACAAATAAATCACTACATAATAGGATACTGTGGTGCTGATCTGAAATATAAAAGTTGAAATTGAAAAAACAAGTCACATACAAGATTTAAATTCCTTTACTGTATTCAACCAAGAGACACAAATCTTTTATTTGGGACTATATATTAGACCTATTTAATGTAATTTTATCGTCCTTCTCGCGATTTCCCCTTTTCTCTAGTTTCATGCTAATTTTACATTCAAAATTTGGTGCTAACCTCCTCAGGCATTAACAGCTCTATTACTCTTCGTTTTCAACTTATCGTTACCATAAATCCTAATATTTTAGACAAAAAATGCATTAACCTAATACGCCAGTACCTAAGTCTAGCAAATCGTGTTGATATCTTAAACTTAACAGTTATAATATTTATTACAAAGGATAAAACAAGTTGTTGTAGATCTAGCAACAAGTAAACTCATTATACAGAGTCTCTCGCATATAGAGCGCGCAACAAAAGAATACAAAAAAATTGTGTGTAATTATGGTCTGATAATTTGAGGATGTAAGTTTTCGACAGCAACCAGTTCAATGGAGATATTGATGTCTACGTATGATCTCCATTTACATCGAAAATAGCTAGCAATTTTGCAATAAAAAAACATTCCATTTCATGATAAATTTCTGCGTTTTCCTTGCAATTCTTGTAACTGTGTGTTGACATTCAACAAAATACGACAGGTTTTTTCGAAGCGAAAGTAGAAAATCATGTTCAGAACTCACATCTGCTGTATCTTCATAAACCTTTTGTTTTGTTTCATGTTGTTTTTCCTAATCGTATTAACTTTTGAACTACAGGGTGATAAGGTTGGAAAAAATAATTATTCTTATTATAATAACTTTGATACCACCCGAGGTATGTTTATGAAAATTGGCTTACTCTCTTTATGCAACAGGAGGTATTTTTTGAGGCTTAGATACAAATTATTATTGTTTTAACCCCATTTATTTCTGATCACATTTGGTCGAATAATTTTCTTTCGCCAGACGTAAAATTTTCTATAAAAAAAAGGAAATCATTTTTAGGTTGGATCGTTCTGAGGCTGCCCTATAATCGCAAAGTCCGGTTCAAATTTGGGATATGTGTATGCAGAAAAAACGCAATTTTATTTTATCTGGACTAAAAAAAAATAACGTAGACAATAAAACATTATTTAATCGATATTATAAATGTAACATATCTAATCACAACAATACTTAATTTTTGAAATTCAAAACACCTGTTCAAAGCTACACTGCGAAATTGGGAAACTTATTTTCTTTTATAACCAAGAAAAGTAAATTGGAATAGTTGTTCATAAGTTGAATGCTCGTTCTTAAAATGGTTCACACTAATGCTAAGATGGCCGACGTGCGTTTTGCGGATGGTCATGTTAATTGAAATGTATTAAAATATGAAAGTATCCACGCTGAAAGTCATCCTCAACGTTCCGTCGAGGCCATACCATCTTTTTTTTACCACCACCACCATCATTCTCAACGTTAAATACCTCATCATATAATCTTACATTCACCGACCTCTCGGCTAAAGGGGAATATTTAGAAGATATTAGAAAGATAATAGGTGCCCTTGAGAATATATTACTCCAGGTACTTAAGAAGCAGTAAATGTAGGTCTGGGGAAGAATGCGCGGATCGCAAACAGGTGTAACCACTTAATTAGCAAAAACTATAAGTAACAAATAAGTGCGTTATAGTAGTGATTTTTTATCAAATCTTTCAAATTTGAATAACTCAATTTTATATAAACTCAGATAGTTGAATTTGTGTACGTGGCAAGTTCTTTTTCAAGGCAACACGTCCCCCAAATTTCATTAATATAGCTCCGTAATTGTTGGAGAAAAAAATTTCTTTCGAAAGAAAACTCAACATTTAAATAACTCCATTTCCTATAAACTTAGAAAGTTAAATTTTGGTATGTGGTAAGCTCCTTCCCGAGGATATATATGCAGTAAATTTAATTAGAATAAATTTGTAATTTTCGAAGAAAATTTTTTTTTTGAAAGAAACTCAAAATTTTCCCCGGAAACCATGTTCGATTTTCTTGGATAACGAACTCGTCCAAGCCATTAATAAAGGTAAGCCAATTGCCAATTGTCATCGAAATCGCTTAGTTATTTTTTGAATTAGCGGCTGGATACATACATAAATACATACATACATATATATATATATATATATATATATATATATATATATATATATATATATATATATATATATATATATATATATATATATATATATATATATAATTAAAACTGACCCCGGATATGGGTTCTAGGTGTCCTAGTTCGCGCTCATTTGAAAAAATTTTTGCAAAGTCTCACCATCGATGCCTCTCTATTAGTGATTTTTTTTAAAATAAAAAATCACTAAAAGAAAAAAACCTATGTCATACAATATTATGGAGGGTTTTTAAGGAGCAACAGTTGTACCCATCCAATATTTAACGTTTCCACGCATTTTTGCCCAGCGATTTTATACTTCAAATGCCCTTCTGTCGAAAGTTTTCTGGAAATCTTACATTAAATTCCCACTGATGAAGCGAGTTTTCAATGCAAGCTTTAATGACTTTAACTTCTATAACAATCACTTATGGGCCTAAGACAAGCCACATGCTATCGGAGAACCAACCGAGTTTTATCATTTTCACGTGAATGTACGAATTGTAACCGTTGGCTATTGTTTAATTCCACCGCACTTTCTACCATTTGACTGAATGATGATTCAAATTCTCATTTTCTAAAAGAGGTGCTTCCAGAATTACTGAAAGATGTTTCGATTCAACTAGGATGAGGAACTTGGTGCATGGCGTTGCTCTCGAATATGAAGTGTTTTGTATCCTGATTACTAAATAGGACGAGGAGAAACTTAGTCTTGGCTAGTTTCCAGATTTATATTCTTTGTATTTTTGCAGTTGGTATCACCTCAGGTGCTTGGTTGATAGTACATCTGCTATAATAGGTGTCTAAGACCTCCGAAATAAAATTATTGCATGGTGGGAAACTATGAGAACTACGCTTGGAAGACCTGAAGGGATGGGAGGGGTCAGTCAAAATTTTATTGACAAATATAATCGGTAGTTTCTCATTGGCTTTCCAGGAATCTTCACAGTACACGGTGTTCCCAGGTCGTCACCTATCCAAGTACTGACTATGCTCAATGTTGGCTAACTTGGTAAACGCACCAATGTGTTTAACACGGTGTGGTCATTTTTTTTCATTATCTACATATGTTAAACGTACCTACATCTTAGTTTGCTACACATCAACACTTTGGCTGAAGAATATTTCAAATTATCTATAGGTGTATTTATATAATTCAATAACCTAAGTTCTATATCTTTTCTATTCACGACCGCTTTGTAAAATAATTTATTATAATTCGTTTGACTTTTGTAAGCTGGTCGTAAGATTGTGTATTTCCGAGGCTTGTGAAAATTCGTTTAAGCTGCCAGTCATTAAAATGTTTGCTAGAGTAAAAAGGACTATATGCAAGTCCACCTTCATTGATTATTAGCGAAGGAATTTGTTTTTGGGTGTTGTATTACTGTTAAGGCGTAGTGTACATTCTGGTTAACTTAACTCACTTTATGTAATACTATATAGGGTGGTGCAATGAAAACGAAACAGACCGATTTGCGTCCAGAGAAATGTTTGTTTTAAGAAACGCTGAAGCACGTTAATTTTAATATTGAAGGGGACATGTTCTGACATAAAACTCAACTTTGTCACATCAGCCCCTTAAGGGTGGCGATAACAACATTTATATTTTAAATATGGAACATGGGTCGAGTATTACATCATTTAAAAGGTCTTTCTTTTCTGAGTTCAGTATACTAATTTTTTTGGTAGTTTTATCAACTCGTTTAAAAATTATTCACAGTTGGAGTTGCAAGAACGTATTTCATTCATTGTGATAAGAAATGCACTAATTAGTAAATTTTTCGTTAAAAAAACTAAAAAACAAAACCAAACCTTAAAAAATAATTACACAGTTAAGCAAGTGTTCAAATTGTTGACCGCCAGCTTCCATACAAAAGCACAAATTTTGTTCAAAATGAGCTCTGACATTCTGGAGCGTTTGTGGAGTTATTAGACGGCATTCTTCAACAATGCGTCGTCGTAATTCTTCCAGAGACACCGGTTCTATTGCGAAATATCTACTCTTTAAATTGCCTCATAGGAAGAAGTCTAAAGGAGTTAAATCCGGTGATCTAGGAGGCCACTCAATAGCACCTCTACGCCCAATCTATTGCTCTGGAAACTTTCTGTTCAAAAACTCCCTAACACGTTATGAAAAATGCGGAGGAGCTCCATCTTCTTGAAACACTAATTGATTTTTTTGAAAGCGATCTCCATTTTCAACGATGTCAATTAGTAGAGGGTTAACAATTTCTTCTAGAAACCCCAAACACGTTTCGCCACTCAAATTGACATCAAGAAAAATTGTTCCGATTAAAAGGTCTCCAAAAATGCCAGTCCAGACATTCAATTTCTCTGGAGTTTGAGTGTGAACTTCGTGAAAATTTCTTGGACTATTATCTGCCTAATAACGACAATTATGACGATTGAAGTTTAATAAAAACGTACACTCGTCTGAAAAACAGATATTGAACAGAAAGTTCCCGTTATCAGCTATTCGTGCTGTCACAACTTCACAAAACTCGAGCCGCCGATCAAAATCATCTTCATTCAGTTGTTGTGCAAGATGAATTTTATACGGGTGAAATTTATTATGCTTTAATATTCGCTGAATAGTTCTTCTTTTGATGTTCGAAACAGTGGCCAATTTTCTCGTGCTCAAAGTTGGGTCTGTAGCAATTTGTCCTAAAACTTCAATGCCAGTAGTTTCATTTCTAACCGGAAATTCACGTTCAGGATCCCGTTTTTTGTTGGCTACTGAACCACTTTGTCGAAACTTTGCAACTCACTCGAAAATGTATTTTCTCTTAACATGTCTGTTCGGATGTCGTTTATTAAACAAATTTGCGGTATGGTTGGCACAGTCATCATTTTTGAAAAAAAGATTAATTATTTCAACTCTTTCTTCTACAGAATACACCATTGTGAAATTAATTTTCGGTAGTACTATCAAGTATCAAACCGAACGATAAGCTGAAATTATAAACCGCATTTCTCTCATTTCGATAAGAAATGTTCTGATAGTCAATTTTTTGTTTACAAACCAACAAGACATTGACTATCAGCACATTTCTTATCGGGATGAGTGAAATGCGTTTTTGCATCTTCAACTGTGAATAATTTTTAAACGAGTTGATAAAAGATTCAAAAAAAATTGTGTGCTGGATTCAGAAAAGAAATAGCTTTCACATGATGTAACACTCGACCCATGTTCCCTATTTAAAATATAAGGGTTGTTATCACCACCCTTAAGGGGTTGATGTGACAAGGTTGAATTTAATGTCAAAACATGGCCCCCTAAATATTAAAATTAACGTGTTTCAACGTTTCTTGAAAAAAAAAATTATCTGGACGCAAATCGGTCTGTTTCGTTTTCAATGCGCCAGCCTATATAACTAATAGCCTTATGTTTCTAACTAAGCAAAAACATCGCATCTTTTTGACCATAGATTTTCTAGAGTATTCCATGATTTATTAGGGTTTGTCTACCTCTGTTATCTTGACGAATAGACAAATTGTACAACTTGATATGACATCGTCTATCTGGCCTCTTTTTCTACCCAGCGAAAAAATTCAGATGCTCTATTTTTGCATTTTACAATTCTAAAATGAGAACAATGTATCTTGTTTAGAGATTTTTGTCTCTGGCACTCTAAGTTTAATCTTTAAATGAAAGCTCATTAAATTGAACATTTTTTTGTTTAAGCTCAAAATCAGCCCTTCATTCTACAGAAGCTTTGTACTTTTTAGCAAACAATTTTGTATAGATTGAGTCAATAAATTAAAAATTTTATTATATTTTGTTGCATTTTGTTGTTTTTTTATCAGTGAAAACTAAATATATGTGTAAATCTGAATCAAATTTTTTATGTATATCAGCATCCTTTAGGTACAGTATATCTTGATAAATGGAATTCTATATACAACTACTTGTCTCTTTTATCTATTAAATTAAAATCAGACTATGCTAATATACAAATCCCTAATTTCTTGATAGCTATTTGATGTTAAGTTCAAATAACTACTTGTGGGCAGGTTCTTCTATGAAATTTTTAATATGGGTAATTGCCAGTTGGTAGAAAGTGATTTAAGAAAAGAGTGTTCTGAATTTAATTATAATTCAGTGATTGGTTTCGCTAGATACAGAGATCCCTCGTCGTAAATCTTCCTAGAGAAACACCAACGCTTGCAAGTAACTTAGTTTTGAAGTATGTAGTAACACACAAAGAAGTACAACTTCAACTATGCAGTCGATACGACTACAAGTTCGACATGAATTCGATTAAAACTTGTTCATACTTGATACATGTTTCCAGATATTTACATTCAATATGTTAATACTTTCAAATTCCGTAGTTAAAACTTTATGTTTGCCAGCTCATTTTGTCTAATGAATCTTCTAGGTCTGATTTCAGAAACTATTTGTCTACGATTACATTAAATATTTAGTTACACAAAATTATTTGTAAAACTGTTAGTTTACATATGAGTCAAACTGCAATGTTACTGAATAAATAAACAGCATCAACCATAAATTTTAGGATAGCGTTGACCAATAAATTTCAGATAATTTAATCAATTTTTAAAGGTTAAGAATTCATATTGAATAGAATTAATCGATAAATTTTATATAAGTGTAACAAAATTTTATACTTTTTCATCATTTTAAAGATTGCAAAGAATAGGCTAAAGAAAAGTATTTAATAAAATTCATATTCTAATAATTCTAATTAATTTTATCATTTTCCTCAAGGGTACTGGATTTGACTACCAGGGACCATGTCACCTTGTCAGTATATATGTAAAATTAATATCAACCGAGGTTGTGGGGTTAATATTATCGTATATCTGTTGTAAATGGGTTTTTTTTAGGTAACTCCACACAAAAAATCAAGTGAAGTTAGGTAGGGTGTTCCGCGAGGCCACCGAATACGGTGATTTGTTGCTGTCCATTGATAATTAAAAATAGTATTAAATGTTGATAAGTAGCTTCGTAGTTGTGAGCAGGTGCGTCATACTACTGAAAATGCAGTCGGTTTACTTATTAAATCTAGTTCGCCTAAGAAATTATTCATAATTTCAGTCATCAATTCAATTTCCGTTCTATCAGTTAGTCTGTCCTCAAAAAATAGAGCAGCATTTATTGAACCATATGTTGAAACTGAACTGGACTTGGTGGCCTCTAGGATGTACTAACAAAAGATTTCTCCCTGACCAGTAACAACTGGTTGATTCTTGTAAGGAATGAATTTATACTTGTTTAGAAATCTATAAACAGCATTATAGGACCAATTAGAGTCCTTTCCATTATCTGATATTAATATATCACGGTGGGATATGCAATATTTGCAATTTCCATGGTCTTGCTTTTAATAAAATTCCTTTTTGTTCTGGTTTCAGCGAAAAGAGTCTCATTGTCTCTAAATTTTTGGTAGATTCTCAGAAAATAGCAACAGTTGTTCCTTCTTTTCGAAGATTTTTAGACGCATGTTTCTTCAGTTCTGGGACTCGTCGCTTATTCTATGTAAATTCTCATTTAGACGGTATTTTTGACAATTCAGTGCATTCGTCCCTCCAAGGACGCTAACCTTCTTAGCGAAACGAAGAAAGGGATTCTTCTAAACTCAAAGGCTCAATTGTTCTGTGCATTTTTATTTATTACGGGGCCTTCAAATACTAATGCTTTGTTAATGTGACCAATTTAGTATCTTTAATAATAACAACGTTACCAATGGTGAACAGTTAATTTGGATTACCTGGTACAGGTTTGTAAAACTTGGCAAGTATTTTATTATGGCTTGGATAGGTTTGTTAGCCTGTATGATCGGACCAGGTTTTTTTATAAAGTTTCCAACACACGCCAGTCGTTATACTAACGCCAAATCCCATTATTTACCATCATATATAACGTCTGTTGCGTGAACCTTAAAAACTCGTTGCTTCTGACTAATGGGCCAAAATAATGAGCAAAGAGTTCCTGACCTCTTTACAATGGTAATGTTGCATAAAAGCCACGACAGAAAGAATATACGAGGCACCATACGAAACTCGCAAAAACTAACCCCTGCATCATTATAAGAAGAATAGACGGATTTCTTTGAACAACGCAAGGGGTTCCTTTTAGATATCGGAGGCGTCACAAAAAAAAAACTAATTTCACGTTGTATATAACTCTTGCAAGACACCATACAGTGACGGAACACATGAAACGCTTTGGCCACTGCGAAAACCGATTTGCAGTTGTATAGCCGGAATAACCCCCGAAGCCAACTAGATCCAAAAACCTCCTGGTTACCTGTATCACAGGGACAACAATATCTGACTACTAATCGCATTAGTTATATAAGTTAAATAAATATGCTGTTGCCATTTAAGCTGGCGCAACCAGCAGCCTAATGACAACACACAACTTTATTACAAACCTGACGCATCAATCGACTTGATGACACAGTATTATGTGAACAGCTGGCATTACAGCCAGCGTCACCGGAATTACACCTTTCCGTAGCCGATTTAATGCATCATTACAAGCCCTATTCATGTTTCAGATCTATGTTAAACCACACTTAGACTTTAAAGAGGGTCCGTAGTAACATTTTGGACGTAGGCAAAATGAAAAATCAAACTGCGGATTTACCCGTGCATTGCTTGAGAGCGTGAGCAAAATCCTCGAGGAATAAGCAATCTTTTACATGACTCAGGCCTATCATGTCTAGTATTATATATATACTAACTTTCCAAAAAATCGAACACCCAGAAGAGTCTAACAATTGCAATAAAATGCTCTATACTATTATGTTTCGTCTCTGATAAGAAACGGTAACAATATGGACAATGTCACAGAAATTTAAGTGCATTCAAAAGGACCGCAGTGTTGGTATGCGAGAAGCCGTTTTTTCAATCAGAAAAATGTTCGGCCTAGAATGCAATGCGTCAACAGTGTTACAGTGTTAGTCCAGGAGGTCTAACGAAGGAATCGATAAGCTCCGTCATGGATCCGGATGACCTTGAGCAACTTTGTCACAGGAAGATCGTTCTTTGATAATTGCGGCTACAAAAGAGAGAGTTTTCACAACACGGTCAATTGGAACTGATTGGTTGGGAGTTTTACAACAAAGAGTCTCCATGGCAACGATATACCGCAGAATACGCGCTTATGAGCTTTGGTCGTATGTCTTCCTCTGACACCTCGACATTGTGCTGCTTGCCTTAAGTAGTGTAACGGAAAATCAAATTGTGATAGTGAATGGAATCGTATTGTGTTCTCTGAGAAGTTCTGATTCTGTTTTGGGTCCACGATGGTCGCAGAAGAGTAAGACGATAACGTGAGAACGCACGAATTTAGAGTTTGTTCTGGAACGGTATACGGCCCTTGCACAGAGGGTTACGATTTTATGGAGTGATATAACACACGGTAGCAGGTAAACTGGTTTTTATTGACATAAATTTGAATGCAAGTGATTACATACGAAACGTACTACATACTGTTGCACTTTCATACTTATGCAAGTTAATTTAAACCATTTTCTAACAAGACAACGCACGTTCTTATACAGCAAGGGTAACTACAAGGTTTTACAAGAAAGTAACGTGACCCTGCTTCCATTGCCTTCTCTCTCCACAGACTTGTCACCAGTCGAACTTGTTTGGGATATGATTTGCAATCGACTGGGTAATTTACCCCGACCACCAAATAACCTAATTGACATTCGTCACCGAATTCAAGAGGCCTTCCCATTCCTCAGGATACCATCAATCATTCAATTTCAAGTACGCATCGAACAGTTATCATTTTTATCACTTATTTTTTAAGATCTGTTATTTTCAAATATTTTAGTTAGAAATTATAATCATTTTTAGTAAATTTTCTTGAAAAATCACTTATCAGGAGATGAGGAGATCGCGACTGTTGAGTTCTCAATTAATTTCTTCAAATGAGCGCTAACCAGGCGCCTAGAACACATATCCGGGGTCAGTTCCAATTTATATATATATATATATATATATATATATATATATATATATATATATATATATATATATATATATATATATATGCATGTGTGTGTGTATATATCACACCGATAACTCAAAATTTAATAACATTTGGTAAGTACCTTCCTTTTGTAAGTGGCTTCGATAAGTTCGTTAGCCAGGAAAATTGGCCCAGGTTTCCCCGGAAAATTTTGCGTTTTATTACGGAAAGTTTTTATATTTCCGGAAATAACAAAGTAATGACAATAAAACTTGGTAGTTGTATTTGTATCATAAAAAGTGAACCATGTACCGAAAAAGAAAAACAATTTGGAGTTTTCCTCAAAACATCAAGGTGACGATTGTAAACGTCAAAATTGGTAACATTTAGATAAAGAACCTCAAACAAATACAGGTTATGTAAAGGAAACGTTGCAAGAAGAATGTTTTACAAATACTTAAGTTTCGGCGTCAACCGTCATTGTCCTTCATTTTACTAAAATTCATTCCAAATAGACCCTTTCTCTGATGCTTTGGCAGTAGTTAAGTTTATGGTTTAACTATCTATATTTTTTAACAAATTTTCGAAGATAAGTTTCACTAATGAGGAGACCGCGGCTTTTAAATTTAAAAAAAATATTCTTCAAACGAGTGCAGGCCCTTTAGAATCCATATCCGGGATTAGTTTCAGTTTTTGTCTGTTTACGTATATACAAGGTGACGCGGTTCTACGGTAAATCTCAATATCTTCGTTATTATAGAAGATACCAGAAGAAATTTTATACGTTAATTATACAGCATCTTGAGCTCCATCTTAGAAATAATTTTCACAATCACATGATGGTCGTTGGTGACAATTTTTTTTTCGAGCATCCCTCATATTATTGCTCTTTGCATTTTTTATTGAAATAAGATGCATGTTTGTGAGAAAAAAATTTGAGATAAAGTAACTGTGTTTTCGTAGCGAACTTTCATTAAATGCTTCAAATTTCAATAACTCGATTTGCTGTTAACCTAAGGTTTGTTGGCTAGGAACGAGAACTTGAAGTTCATTTTCAGAAAATTTTTTACAGTTTCAAACAATAAAGTTATTTTTTGTCTCTACCATAACCAAATTTGATGCATTAAAGAGATACATATTTGCTGTTAAACACATTTTTATGAAAGTTCACTTCCATAACGAACTTGCTGCATTCCGAATTATTTCAGTTTGATTAATCAAACATCATCTATAAATATTATTAAAAATGATCAACTCCTACTGGATTGTTTTGAATGTTAGTATATACCCACCTGATCTGATTGTATAGTTATGAACAATGAAGCAAATTAAAAAAAACACACACACAAAGAATAATGGGTAGAAGTCAAACTGTGTGAATATGTCCTAATAATACATGGGATATTTAGGCTAAAAGATTCAACATTTCCACGAGCTAATCAAATTTTCGACCGGTAGCGTACGTCAAAAACATGAGATTTTGAACACTCATATTTCACATATAAAAAAAGCTCTTTTCACGTTATCAATCTCAATTAGATCTGAATTATTCATCCTCTGCACATTTTATTCCATATTATTTATCACTGTCACTCAAAGCGCCAGCTGAAACAATACAAAGCGTATTAAAAGAAGCTTTATTAGTTTTCAATACATAAAAAATCACAGCAATGATGTATTTCCTATACTATGAATAGCGCTGGTGTTGATAATGCTCCAGCTTCCAGTAGTGTTTTATTTTTCGCGTATTTTTCATTTGTTCTATTCAAACACTGCCAAGTGTGTCGTTGTATAAGTGATTACCTTTGTGAGTTTTAAGTGGGAGCCTGTTCACCGGTTTGTGAAATTCTATATATTTTCCTGCGAAATAGGGCTTTAATATATATGTTCGCAAAAGTTACCGTGTTATTTACATGAAATCCAATTTCACGGTTAGCAGCTTTAAACACTATATATCAGAGCTCCCTCTCCTCCACTCGGGTTAAGTTATGCAAATAATTGTTTTTCCCATAAACTCCAAACAACTTTTTTTAGTTTCGAAAGCAAATGTCCAGTAAATAATTAAAAATATCTTTCTGCTGCAGAAGTTTACTTCGGACAGTTTGTTTCTCTCACTAGGAAATACGTTTATAAGGATTCGCTAAACAACTAGGTTTTACTCGTTACAAACAAACAACTGAAATGTTCCAGCAGTAGCATTCCTGTCCTACTTTCGATGCATTAAGGAAAATAAACGAGTTTTAATAACATTTATTCGAAAATTATCAAAAACCAGATATTATTATTGTCGTTTCCATTACTATACATATTGTAGTTTGGATTGTAGCCAATTTTTGTGTACGTGCACATTGGTATCACGTTTTTTATTAACAAAAAGCTGAGAAACTGAAATTATATCGAGAAGCTATTACATAATGTATATGATAATCCATGGTTACATTGCTTGACATATATCAGACCGAAATTGAATAATACAGGTGTAATAACCTAAGTATCTCTGACAAGTGGTGAAATGCATTTACAGCTTTTGCTATCTGTATTTTTACTTCGCCAGTACAACAAACGTATCTTTATTGTTATTTTTAAAGCTTTAGAAACTATTTGACTAGAAATTCTTGATTGAAACTTATTTTCTATGGAAGCCCACTACCAAAACGCACTTGCTGCGTCCAAAGTTCTTGTCAGTCTCTCACCTTTATTCAAAAAATAAATAAAAACCTTACTTTTAGTTTCATTCTACCTTCTAGGGACGTGTAAGTGATGGGCGTAGGAAAAAAGATTATATGAAGGACACATTTTAACTTCAAGAAATAGTCACTGACTGTATGTTTTTGCATACATTTGGAAACATGCTGTATAAAATATGCTTTGTCAACATAAATATATAGAATAAAATATATAAATTTGTTTTTTAAACATAGCTTTTATAAATTAACTAAAAGGAAGAAAGAAAATTTTCTGATCTTATAATTTTCCCGATCTTTTAATATTTTTTTATTCATTTAGGTTATTAAAACTAAAAACGTTGGGCGCAGGAACTAACAGCTTAACTTCTACATCATTTTTTGCGTTCAACGCTTTTAGTTATATGAGATTTTTCATACAATTAAATTCTTTTATTTTTTACATTTAATTCTTATATTTTTTTTACTCTTTTTATCATACACATAACATATATATATATATATATATATATAACATATAAAGTTAATATAAATATATATGCAGATCAATGCTGAGTCCAGTAAAAAAATGAATCTTATGTTTATTATTATGTTTATTATCTTAAATTATACAACATGTTTATAAAATAAGTTAACACTTCTGCTGTACAATAACATGATTTACTAAAGTTACATCCAAAATTACTTGACAACTACATTTCAAATTTGACAAACTTCAGATTTTGGCATACAGAAACATTATTTTCCTTTCAATACGAATATGTTACCTCTGGATACAAATTGTTATGAACGAGCTCTGTAATTTCTCATGTAATTCATTCTTTCTAGGGATTTCGTATTGCTTAGAGTTATACAGCTAATCACATTCTACTTGTCTAACCCTTTCGTTTGATATCCATATGGAAAAAGTTGTGAAGAAAATGGTAACTCGCCATCTTGGGGCGTCCGCAGTATTCGGTTTAGAATGACATCGCAAAATTTGTCGTATTTGACTTGTCGAATCCTTTCATTTGATACCCATATCA
Source organism: Tillus elongatus (assembly GCA_964006375.1). Lineage (NCBI taxonomy): Eukaryota > Metazoa > Arthropoda > Insecta > Coleoptera > Cleridae > Tillus > Tillus elongatus. The sequence goes on from OZ023269.1 coordinate 36,555,416, forward strand.
AGGGGGTGTTCTGGATCTAGTTATTGCATTCACAGAGCAAGTGGTCTAATAGATAATAATTATAAAAAGGCGAGGATACATACATACACACACACACACACACACACACACACACACACACACACACACACACACACACACACACATATATATATATATATATATATATATATATATATATATATATATATATATATATATATATATATATATATATATATATATATATATATATATATATATATATATATATAAACATAAAAAATAAAACTGTCCCGGATATTTGGTCTAGGGCTCCTAGTTCGCGCTTACTTGAAGAAATTTTTTCGAAATTCTAAACTCGGGATCTCCCCCTTGGTGAATGTTCTCTACAAAAATTCACTATAATAGTTATAATAAAAAGTCTGGCGCAGCAAGTGTGTTATGGTAGTGAATTTTCATAAAAATATTTTAATAGTAAATATGTATTTTTCAATGAAAGCAGGCAACAAATTTAATAACCAGTATAGCCTATGTAATAGAAACAAGGTACCATATTTATTGAAAAAGTACATTTTTTCCAAAATGAACTTTAAATGTTTCCGAAAAAACTGGTCTGATTTGCCTGGCCAACCAACTTCTTTAAATTATTTACCCACCTACCACTATATATCTATTCACACAAATGGCTATTCGACGAAACTTCCAAAAAAATCATCATTAAAATTTGCAAACAATTTATTCACGGAAATCCGAAAACATTTTTTTACAGTTACTTATTAAACATTTATTATTAGTTACCATAATTTCACAAAATTTTTAGAAACGATGATTTCTATGGAAACCAAAAAGCTTTTCGGCACCTCGATTTTGTTCACGAATAATATAAACGAAAACGTCTCTGATGCGACATTTTCATGAGACTCTGCTATATATATATATATATATATATATATATATATATATATATATATATATATATATATATATATATATATATATATATATATATAATATATATATATATATATATATATATATATATATATATATATATATATATATTGATAAAACGCCGTAACATAATTTTTTATATGTGCAAAAAATGTGAAAACAATGAACGCTATAAATTTTTTTTTACAAACATGCATTATAATTCGATGGAAAATGCAAAAATTTGATAATATAAGAGGTGTTCGATTTGAAAAAGGAAAAATTGTATCACCAACGACTTATGGGCCACTCTGTGACTGTCGAAATAATTTTATAAGACGTAGCTCAAGACACCCTATAATTAACGTATACAATTTTTTTCTAGTACCTATCTTGTATAATAGCGGCAATAATGAGTTTTACCGTAGAAATGCATCACCCTGTATATATGTAAAGAGATTAAAACTGAAACTCACACAGCATATGGGTTCTAGGTGTCCTATTTTGCGCTCATTTAAAGAAATCTTTTCAGAATCCAAAAGTCAGGAAATCCTCAGTAGCGACTTTTGCGACGAAATTCGATAAAGATTAGAGTATTAAACTATAACCTCTGTAATTAAAGCTACTTCCGAAGCATCAGAAAAATGGTCTATCTGATATAAATTTTCTGGAAATTATTCAGTTGAATGAAGGACAGTGACGGTTGAAGCTGAAACTTAGGGGTTTGTAAAACACACTTCTTGCGACATTTTCTCTACAAAACTCGTGTTCACTTCAGGTTCTTTGCCTAGCCAATTTTGATGCTTCAAATCGCGGCTTTGACGTTTTAATAGGAAAAACTATAAAATTTTCAACGTATTTTTTCGGGCATTTCTGGACTTTTTGCGCCAAAAAACATAATCTGTGTCTGTAGTATACAATAGATTTTGTTTTCTATACAAAATATTTGGTTTTTGTGCGTTTTTCTGCTCATCAGTGGCACCAAAAATGATTTTCTTTAAATGCCTATAACTTTTTTTCTTTTAACGTACAGATCTAACTTTCCGGAGATATAAATATTTTCCGAAAGAAAACACAAAATTTTCCAGGCAAAACTGTGCCGATTTTCCTAGCTAACGAACTTATCCAAGCAATTTACAAAATTCAAAAGTCGCGATCTCCTCATTAGTAAAATCGTAAAGAAAATTACTAATAATGTATTAGGTTGAGGTGCGACAATATTTTCGTTATATATAAACTACTTTACTGCTGTTATTGTTCATTAAATATTTTGTAATTATAAAATGTTGTTATGGTTACTATTGTTATAATTTTACACTTCTTTTGTGTTAAATGTTGATACATCACATAGTAATTTTTAAAACGTTATATGTTTTTTTTTCTATTTCTTTTTTAAATAATTTTTTAGATAAAACAGCATACATTAGCAAGAGATTTGCATTTAAACTTGTTATGAATGGGTATAAGTAAGTAATTTAGTCTTGTCTGTTGATGCCGTAAAACGGCGAAACTGGTTACAGAGAAAAACGCATACCTACTTGTGGAGCAGTCTCTACAACTGTATTTAGCACGTTAATAACGCGTATCCTCACAGGCAGAAAGGGTTTCGGCACAATTTTGAGGATGCTAAGGTGAAACTGCTTTCTGATGTCAATGATTGGTCATAAACGCGGAAATTGACCGACGTTAAAAAGGAAAGTCGTAAACATACACAAAGGCATTCACACTCATATATTGACATACATTTAAAAAATGTAGTTTAATGAAATATGTTACATGTTTTTTTATTCGCGACAACTAGTCCTAAATACGGCCTAGGCAAATATTTTTTGCTATTTCTATCATGCTGGTAAATGTTGCAGTTCAGAAACAGATATTTCTTACTACAAAAACACAAAGGGGAAGTATAAGAGCTAAGTCCACAAGAGTTCAATAAAAACTAAGCGTTCAAAGCCTAAAAGCGAACAGTAATCTCTGAGGCCCCTAACAGAAAAATCTCTCCTTGAATAATGAATCCAGAGGTCTGCCATTCATTCAGTATCTTACTGCGTTTTCAGGGTAACGCCCATGAAGTACGTGCCTTTGTATACAAATAGTCTTTAACACATAAAGTAGATAATTCTGATTCATGATCACAATAAATAAAAACGGCCAAGAACAACAAGTCTGATGTTTTATTTAGCATGTTAATTAAAAGGGACTAGGTGAGACTTATCACAACTTGTTTGTTTTGATTAACAGTGAGTGAGGCATTCTGTGGAATCTCAAACGGCATAAAAGCACCTCATTTCGCGAAAACGCCAACAAACTCGATTACACTGATTTCCCCCTCCTACATTCCTTTTTCTGGAGATTCATTTACATACATGTTCTTTTATCACACGCGTCTAGTTCGTTTTCTCATTACTATATATTGAAAACAGCGCCTTATCATCTTATCCAATATCTCATTTTCTGTTTACTTTCTCTCGGTTTCACTCTGCACATAAATTTTCTTCCTTTTTTCTCACACAGGTAGGCAATATCTCCTTGGTAATCTCGGCATTCTCTAACTATGTACTTGTCAATATTACATGATATATGAACAGAGAAGCAGCCTCGAGAAAGATGAAAAACCATAATATTCAGCAGCTCATAATTTCTGATACTTGCCCCATGATAATCGTTCAATAAGTTTTAGTCTACAGTTTGTGCTCACACGATTAACCGCATGTTATAGGAGACAGATTTAAAAAATATCTCTCTATAAACATTAAATTGATACATAACTAATACTAACTATAAATACAAATAAATAAATAAATATAATATATATATATATATATATATATATATATATATATATATATATATATATATATATATATATATATGTATATATATATATATATATATATATATATATATATATATATATATATATATATATATATATATATATACATTATAATACACTAAGTGTAGATTGAAACCTGTGATGAAAACTGATAAGTAGTACACTGTAAGAACCAAAATCACCACAACACATCTTTTTAAAGATCTGACGATCGTTTCAATAACAAAGTTAGCGTCACCACAGGATGAAAAATTCTAAACTACTCACAACTTAACGTCACCTTTGATACTTAGTCTTAGGTAAGGACTCAAGAGGGAGACGAGATCGTGGGAAAATTTTCCATGTATTGTATTTTTTGTACGTCTTTGAACTTCTGTTATAACTTTACCTGCTATGTTTTGGAATACCTTTTACATCAAAGACAAAGTGCAAACAAAGGATTATAAATCAGTGGCATTCGGTTTAAGAAACTTTGGTTTTCTATTGGCTTAGAAATATAAATACTCTCGTACGCATCTAGCTTCGCTGGTTGTCTAACATTTTTGATAAGTTTCAGATTATTTTTTTTTTCTATGTGGTCGTTACTATCCCAAATATGTTAATCCACGCATGACCTGTCTACACTACCGTATCTCAGCTGTGCCAGATGTTCCCTGAATCTAGTCTCAATGGTTCTTCTAGTCTGCCCAACGTATTTAAGATTACAATCTTTACAACTTATCTCATAGATACCCGATATTTCAGTGGCTTTATCTTTATCTTCCCTATTACCCGATTTTTTTTTGTCGCAAAGGTTAGCTGCAAATCGGGTTTCTTAAAAATGCTTTCGAAACCCCTTGTGATCTGCGGTTCAAAAGGTAGGCAAACACATCTTTTTAAAGATCTGACGATCGTTTCAATAACAAAGTTAGCGTCACCACAGGATGAAAAATTATAAACTACTCACAACTTAACGTCACCTTTGATACTTAGTCTTAGGTAAGGACTCAAGTGGGAGACGAGATCGTGGGAACATTTTCCATGTATTGTATTTTTGTACGTCTTTGAACTTCTGTTATAACTTTACCTGCTATGTTTTGGAATACCTTTTACATCAAAGACAAAGTGCAAACAAAGGACTATAAATCAGTGGCATTCGGTTTAAGAAACTTTGGTTTTCTATTGGCTTAGAAATATAAATACTCTCGTACGCATCTAGCTTCGCTAGTTGTCTAACATTTTTGATAAGTTTCAGATTTTATTTATCTATGTGGTCGTTACTATCCCAAATATATTATTCCACGCATGACCTGTCTACACTACCGTATCTCAGCTGTGCCAGATGTTCCCTGTATCTAGTCTCAATGGTTCTTCTAGTCTGCCCAACGTATTTAAGATTAAAATATTTACAACTTATCTAATAGATACCCGATATTTCAATGGCTTTATCTTTATCTTCCGTATTACCCGAATTTTTTTTGTCGCCAAGGTTAGCTGCAAACCGGCTTTCTTAAAAATATTCTCGAAACCCCTTGTGATCTTCCGTTCAAAAGGTAGGCAAACAAATTTTTCTTTATTTTATCTTTCCCGAATGTCGTGAATTCCGCTAACGTTTTCTTTGTTTTGTGTCTATTAAATAATGTTTCCACTAAGCAATCCGAATATCCGTTATATTTAGACACGTTTTCAATAAACTCTAAATCTCTACTCTATCTACTTTTACTTAAGAGAAATTTTACTAATCTATTTACTAATAAATTTAACCCGGCCGTTTTTTGTACAAACATATGATGAGAGTAGTTTGAAATGTAACTCAGTGTGGTAGTTATCTTCCTGTGGACATCGAATTTAAGAGAGTCATTATTTTTAATAACTAGCACATCTAGAAAAGAAAGCTTACTGTTAACTTCCAATCGTCGGTGTATTTTATTGAATTAAATTAACAGTTTAGTTATATATATATATATATATATATATATATATATATATATATATATATATATATTATAAATAAATATATAGATACGTTGGCAGACTAAAAGAACCATTGAGACTAGGTTCAGGAAACATCTGGCACAGCTGAGATGCGGTAATATAGACAAGTCATGCGTGATGCAACATATTTGTGATATTAACCACCACATGGATAAAGACAATCTAAAACTTATCAAAAGGAACGCGTTATCTTCCTGTGGACATCGAATTTAAGAGAGCCATTATTTTTAATAACTAGCACATCTAGAAAAGAAAGCTTACTGTTAACTTCCAATCGTCGGTGTATTTTATCGAATCAAGTTAACAGTTAAGTTATATATATATATATATATATATATATATATATATATATATATATATATATATATATATGTATATATATATATATATATATATATATATATATATATATATATATATATATATATATATATATATATATATATATATATATATTTATATATATATATATATATATATATATATATATATATATATATATATATATATATATATATATATACGTTGGGCAGACTAAAATAACCATTGAGACTAGGTTCAGGAAACATCTGGCACAGCTGAGATGCGGTAATATAGACAAGTCATGCGTGATGCAACATATTTGTGATAGTAACCACCACATAGATAAAAACAATCTGAAACTTATCAAAAGGCACGCGGATAACTCAGAAAATAATTGACCTATTTTGATGATATTTTGTAAGTGCCTTGCTTTTGTGAATGGCTTGAAAGTTCTTTATCCACAAAAATGGAACCAGTTTTCCGAGACAATTTAGGGTTGTCTCTGGAAACATTTTGTGCATCTAAAAATACCACACGCAAGTTTATATTATAAAAGGTACACTATATACCAACATTGAGATATGCAAGTTAAAAAAAATATATATTTGAATTTAATTTTAAAGATTTTGGGTGCTACTGTGTCACAGGACGGCACAAAACCCAAATATTGTGTGCGATAAAAAAAAGATTACAAAGAAGGTTTTTTCGCGCAAAAGATTGAGAATCACGAGAAAGGTTATTAGATTTTCTTCTTAATGTGTCAAAGTTCCGATTTTAAACGTCTAAATGCGTGATTTTAAACAAATATTATAGAACTGATGCGGTCGATAAGTAGTAAATATTGCTGAAAATGTCTTTAACAAGGCCTTAGAATTATTTATGCTATTACTTCTCTTCGTTTGGCTAAAATATTTCCACATCAATTGCGTTTGGATTAACGAGCATCGTCGCCGAACTTTAAAACATTAAAGTGGCAAGCTAGAAACAAGAAATAAACAAACAATATACATTTCCCTGAATCTACCTAAAACATTCTGCCTGAATGAAGTGACTAAGATTTTTGCATATATTGCGCAAACAACTTAAGACCGTAGGAAATTCACATATCACCTTATGTGATTATGGTCCTGAAATATACCTGGCCTTACACTCCACTTCGAATGTTCTCTGTGCACGAGTGGTCAAGACGATGTGTACATCAGCAAATAATCGTCTTCTATTGCGAATTCAATTTTAGTGGTGACTGATTTTTTCTAATTTCGTTTTAAAGTTGTCTGACCATATTTTATAATTCCAATTTATTGTTCACGAAATTTCTGTAGACAAATTTGCTACTAAGAAGAAAATTAACCACTAAATAGCAGATCAGATGGTTTCATATGACCCTAACTCAGTGAAACCGTTCCATACGTAGGGACTCTTTCTGTGGCTATACAAATGCTTCTTTTTAGTGATTTTCGTAGAAAAAATTCACGAATGGGGAGATAAGCGTGAAATAAGACCGCTACACCCATATGTGAGGTCAGTTATAATTGTTATATTTTCGAAAAAATAATAGGTATAGATCATTTCTATGGAAATTAGCTACCATAACGTACTTGCGGCTGCCATAGTGTATATTTATATTTTAATGTTTAAAGTTAAACATCACACACCGACATAGGCATGGATGCAAAATCATAATGTTTTGTATCCTACTATGTCGAAAAACATAACTATTAGACAATTGATAGTCCCTTTATTACTCTTATTTTTAAAGGGATAAACATTGATCCAATTCAATCCATAGCAGGTGGTAGTGGAATTTTCCTTTACGTGATAGTAAATGATTTTTTTCACGCCCGAGGAGGTACCACCCCATACATAAAGGGGCCGGTGAAGTCCCAACGGACGTTTCCGGTTCTGGTGTATGAGTCGGTTTCCCTCATAAGCAAAAATGATGATGGCTCCCCCTTGTACAAAATATTCCGGAGATAAAATACCCCTTCATTCGGATCTCTGGGGGAGGGGTGTACAGGGGGCGCCAACATCAAGATTTAACATATCCTTTTTGAATATATGTGGCCTCAATTTTAACCTGAACTCCGTCCACAATTTCCTTCAAGCTAACAGGCCCCAAATCCTCTTCCTCACCGAAACCCAAATCAGTGCCAAAACAGCCACTAATCACCTTGATTTTCCGGGGTATGAGCTCCTTACTTCCTTTAGATTGCATGGAGGCGTGTGCGCATACATCCGTAGCAATCTACCATGCACCAGACTTCCCAATTTAGAAGCTAGAAGAAAAGACATATTATGGATAACACTCTCTCTCTCAGGGCTGCAACTAAATTCATCTGTTGCATTTACCGCTCACCTTCTGACAACAACTTTGCCCATCTCTTTGATTACCTTTCTGAAAAAAACGACTATCTGATTTCTGAATATCCTTCCTCCGCTATTCTTGGTGACTTCAACGTCCATAATAAGGAATGGCTAGGATATTCAGAAACCGATCCACAAGGGAGAGCAGCGGAGGCCTTTGCAGTCAGCAATTCTTTAGTCAATATGGTTCAGCAACCTACTTACTTTCCTCGCATCCCAACGCACAGCTCAAATCCCTTGGATCTACTTCTTACTGCAAAACCTGAATGCTATAAGATATCAGTCACCGCCCCCCTTGGTCGCTCAGACCACGGCATGGTCACTGCTTCCTGCGCAATGCAACCCGAGGTCACACAGTCATCACACCCACGTATCGTTTGGCACTACAACTCCGCAAACTGGGACGAAATGCGGGATTACTTTTCCTCATTTCCATGGGCCTGTCTGCTTTTCTTATCTTGACCCCTCTGAGGTCTCACAAAACGTCACCGAAATTATCCAAGCGGGCATGGAATTATTTATTCCACGTACAAAGAAAACCTCTTCAGCCACTCAAAAGCCCTGGTTCTCTAAATCCTGTGACACAGCCAGACTTAAAAAGGTCAAAGCTCAATACAAAACCCAGTCAAGAAAACCGTCAAGCATTTAACGACGCAAGAAACCGATATGTCCGCATTCTTTCTGAGGCAAAAAACTCGTTTAATAACCACATCAAAAACAAAGTCCTCTTAAGCTCCAACAGCGGCAAACCCTTCTGGACTCTTGCAAAATCTATTGGGAATAATTTTTGCAAGAGCACGTTCCCACCTCTTGTCTCAGGAGATGAAATTATTTCTACCGCCCTGGGCAAGGCTGTACTTTTTGGTTCGTTGTTCGCCTGCAATTCTACTTTCAACCCACCTTCAAATGTTCAAGCACCAACAGTCCCCAATGTCGCGCATAAAATGACGGATATCATTTTCAAAAGTAAAAACATACGAAAGATGCTCTCTTCTCTTAACACCAGGAAAGCCTCTGGCCTTGACGAGATCCCAGCAATTGTTCTCAAAAAATGGGCACCAGAACTTGCTTCTGTCCTGACTCGTCTGTTTAAGATATCTTACAATAAGGGCATATTCCCTAGTAACTGGAAAACTGCTCAAGTACATCCCATCCCCAAGAAAGGGTCCAAAGCACTTCCTAGCAACTATAGGCCTATTTCTCTCCTTTCAGTCGTCTCTAAAGTGATGGAAAAGTATATGAACACCGAATTACTAAAAGTTCTTTAAAAACACAGTCTAATCAACGACAGGCAGTATGTATTCCGTCAGCACAGATCGACTGCCGACCTCCTTTCCTTTGTCACCCATTCTTGGAACAAGTCTATAGAACTACACGGTGAAACCCAGATTATCGCTCTAGACATATCCAAAGCTCTCGACCAGGTCTGGCACGCAGCGCTGCTTAATAAACTTCCGGGCTATGACCTAGCACAAAAACTCTGTACCTGGACAGCAAATTTCCTCTCCAACCGGAGCATTTCTGTTGTCGTGGATGGCCATTCCTCTAAACTGCATCCAATTAATGCAGGAGTTCCTCAAGGTTCAGCTTTCGCCCCTACTTTGTTTCTTCTCCCCATCAATGACCTCATCTCTAGCACATCCAACCCAGTCCACAGTTACGCGGACGACAGTATCCTCCACTCAGATATACAATATTCTAAGCCTGTCTCTCTAGCCCAATTAGATGATAATCGCAGACTCATGGAGGGTTCTGTCTCCCTGGATCTCCAAAAAATATTAGACCGGGGAAGTAGAAATCTTGTACAATTCAACCCCACCAAATATCAATCTTGCTTTCTTTCTCATAAGAGAAACACCAGCCCTAGACCCATCACAATGAACAACCAAGTTATTCAAAATAATGAGTCCTTTTCTCTTGTTGGCATTTTTGTGGATCGACATCTCAATTGGCACCAACATGTCACATCAATCGCAGAAGCGGCTGCTAAGAAATCAGGTTTCCTCTTCCGGTCCCGCCAGCTAATCTCTATACATTATGTACTTCACAAATAAAGCCAAACCTCGAATACTGCTCCCACATCTGAGGTGCAGCTGCCGCTTCTACACTCGCTATCCTGGACTCCATTTAAAAGAAAGCCATACGTCTCATCGGTGACCCTCCCCTCACCCAAAGGCTGCCATCCCTTGCCCACCGACGTGCCGTGGGTGACCTCTCTCTCTCTTTTGGAGATATCTACACGGGCACTGCTCAGAGGAGCTCTCTTCCATAGTTCCTCCACCTGCTGCCTCCAACAGATCTACCAGGGGAACAGAGCGAATGCACCCTTTTACTGTCCAGGTCACAACACATAGAACATCTTGTTATGCCCGTTTTTTTGTCCCGAGGACTTCCAAGTTGTGGAATTCCTTGCCGGGACATGTTATTCCTTCTCCTCCGAACCTCAAAACCTTCCAATCCAGAATTACAAGTTGCCTCTTTCTTCCTTGTCAACACCCATGGTACGATAGTATTTAGACTGTAAGCCCTTGTGGTGTGTTGTTAAAATAAAAAATAAAAAAATTAAAAAAAAATCAAGAAATATTTTGTATACCGCAACGAAATTGTCGTGTTATAGTACGTAGCTATATTTAAATCGCCTTCTTCAGCCAAAGAATAACACAACAACAAACATTTTTAGTTTGTTACTATAGTTAAGACGCAGTTCTCGCAAACATTTATGATGCAGCATTTGAGATGAAGTTGCATTAACGTTATCCCTAGTATAGCTTCATACAGCAACAACAAAGTTACTTACCGAATCTATTGCTAGTAGTAGCATCATCATTGGCTTGAGAATTGTATACAAGACACAGCAATCCAACTTTAACAATATAAGCATTGGGAATCATTGTTGAAATTTTGATTTCTCCCTACTCCCCAAACACCAGGCATTGTATTTATTATCAAGGGTATTTATTGTAATGTTATACGATATACGGAGCAAATAGCATTTACTGAGATTGCTGAGAGAACTAGCTAAATAAACCACGAAACCGCAACACAGACATTCATCTCTGGGTATTCTGCATCTTTAATAAACCACAGCTTGCAATTAAATCTACACAAGAATCACCTGCTCAACTAACATTTCGTTACCAAAATTTATTGGCCACCAATGCAGTTTCGTAGAAGCAACGGTTTGTGTTGGGGTTTGTAAGGCTTCCTTCAACAGCTATTTCTGAAATGATATACAGGATAGGGATTTTAAAGTGTTACAATCGGGTACCTAAAAAAACCACTCGGCGAATTTTGATAAAAATTTGGTAAGTTCATAAGTAGGCTGTGGAACAGATTTTGAAATATTTTTGGAATTTACCCCTTCTCGTTTTTAAGGCCGGGCGTCACGTTATAAATGTTCAATGTAAACTTGTATTTTATTTTTTTCTTAAAAAAATTGATTATCCGTAAAGAACTGATAGACTTAGAGCAAGAGGTGAAAAAATTCTCTGAATTTACAAAAGCTGATTTTTTGATAGATAATTAGGTACGCTGTGCACGTACACATATTTTGGTCAGTCAGGTGAATCTTATAACAGGTGCCACAGGTGCGCCAACAAAGATGTCGTTTTTACCGGGGTAATAAAATGAATTTACAAAAGCTGATAATTGTTATACAGATTCTATATTGTATAACAATAAAAGTTATGTCAGACGGTCAGCTGCATACGGGAACAGAGCTGGTTAGTCAATTTGAATCTGTGTATGAAAAATAAATAATGTGCAATTTATTTACAAAGCTTGGAATTTTTTGGTGGATATATATTTATCTGTTAAACATTAAAAAAATGGTCAGTCAACTGTTTTGTAGAACAACGCCCGTCAGTCAGCGAAAAAAGATATGAAATTTCGTGCGCGCCGGCGGCGTTACAGGCGGCATGCTCCCTCTTCTCCTCCCCTTATTATTATTTAAAATATCAGAAAAGTATGTGAAATTGTAATTTGTAATTATAAGTTATTAATTTAATATATATATATATATATATATATATATATATATATATATATATATATATATATATATATATATATATATATATATATATATATATATATATATATATATATATATATATATATATATTATATATAAATTATATTAACAGACAATTTATTTATTGAAAAAACTTTACAGAGATAACATTACGAAAAAAATATTAAAAAATTAACCATTAAAACAAACATATAGTTGATGATTATTCTATACAACGAATATATGTATATATTAAAAAATATTTTTTTCAATCACATTCAAAATCCAATTCTTCCTAAATTTCTTATTGCATAATTTTTTTAAAATTAGATAAAAGACATTAAACTATATTAAATAAAGAAATAGATTGTCTGTTAACGTATGTTTTAATAAAGCAAAAAATAACTAATTTATAATTATAACTTATAATTTCACATACTTTTCTGATATTTTAAATAATAATAATGGGAGGAGAAGAGGGAGCATGCAGCCTGTAACGCAGCCGGCGCGTACGAAATTTTTATATCTTTTTTCGCTGACTGACGGGCGTTGTTCTACAAACAGTTGACTGACTATGTTAGTGAATTTTCTTAAAAAAAATTCACTAATGAGGAGATCCCGACTTTTGAATTTTAAAAAAATTTCTTCAAATGAGCGCTAGTTAGGCCCCCCAGAATACATATCCGGGGTCAGTTTCAAATTTTATATGTTTATATATATATATATATATATATATATATATATATATATATATATATATATATATATATATATATATATATATATATATATATATATATATATATATATATATCACACCGATAACTCAAAAGATAATGGGCCGATTTTGATCAAATTTGGTGAATACCTTCCTTTTGCAAATGGCTTGGACAAGTTCGTTATTCAGGAAAATCGGCCCAGGTTTTACGGGAAAATTTTGTGTTTTCTTTGAAAAAAAAAAATGTATATCTCCGAAATTAAGTAAGGGCAACCAAATTTGGTAAGCTGGTTTATGTCGTTATAGATGAGCTACCTACCACAATTTAGCTCTGTAGGTCAAAAGACAAAAAGTTATGGGCATTTAAAGAAAAATAAATTGGGGTTTTCCTCAAAACGTCAAAGTGACAATTTAAAAGTCAAAATTCGCAACATTTAGGCAAAAAACATGAATCTAATACGGGCTATGGAAAGAAAATGTCTTAAGAAGAATGTTTTACAAACATCGAAGTCTTAGTTTCAACTGTCATTGTCCTTCATTTTACTAAAATATTTCCAGAAAATTCATTTCAAATAGACCCTTTCTCTGATGCTTGGCAGTAGCCTTAGCTATAGAGTTTATCGTTTAATGGTATACAATTTTTGTCGAATTTTCGTAAAAAATCAATAAAGTTCAATATATCCGTTATTATACAAGATATGAGAAAATATTGTATACATTAATTCTACTGTGTTTCGAGCTACATCTTAAAAAATTATTTCGACAATCACAGGCTGGCCCATAAGTCGTTGGTGATATAAATAATTTTTTTAAAGTTGAAAACGCCTTATCTTTTTGCATTTTCCATTGAAATATAATGCATGTTTGTAAGTTAAAAAATTCTGGACGCAGCAAGTGCGTTATGGTAGCCAATTTTGATTAAATGCTTCATATTTGAAAAGCTCAATTTGCTAATAACCTTTAAGGTTGACCAAGGAACGGATTTTTTCGGTTACAGTTTAAGTTTACTTTTGGAAATTTCTGTACGTTTTCAAACAATAAAGTTATTTTAATGAAAGATGGCACATTGTTTTTACTATATGTGTTATACTGGTAATCAAATTTGCTGCCTGCTTTCTGAAAAAAGACAGACACACACACATATTTGCTATTAAAAACATTTATATGAAAATTCACTACCATAACGCACTTGCTGCGTCCCGAATTATTTTTTTATGTTTAACAAATCAATATATACCAACAAAAAAAAATCCAAGCTTTGTAAATAAATTTCACATTATTTATTTTTCATACACATATTCGCACTGACTGACCAGCTCTGTTCCCGTATGCAGCTGACTGACTGACATAACTTTTATTGTTATACAATATAGAATCTGTATAACAATTATCAGATTTTGTAAATTCATTTTATTACCACGGTGAAAACGACATCTTTGTTGGCGCACCTGTGGCACTTGTTCTAAGATTCGCTTGACTGACCAAAATATGTTTACGTGCAGAGCGTACCTAATTAACTATCAAAAAATCAGCTTTTGTAAATTCAGAGAATTTCTTCACCTCTGGCTCTTAGACTATGAGTATGTATATATAATATCGCTGCATTTGCTCTACTGGTTGCATACTTATGAATTTTGCAATAACTAAAATTAGAGTGAGAACTAGCATCAAATACCTTAAGTTTAATGACGGCTGTGTTCTTAAAGGTGTTCAAAATGTCCTCTAATGCATATTTAGAATTTTTAAATTATCTTGAAAAACACTCTTGGGACACTCACCAAATCATACCAAATAAACATGTATCGCGATATCAGTTACCTGTGTTTTAGGAATGAGGTAACGAAATCAAAATAGTTACTTTCGTCGTTAGTTACTTGGGGTGTGCTAGTTGTCAAAGTGTGGGATTGGTGTCAAATGAAATAATCTGATATCCAGTCTGAATTATAACCTCGGTGGTTCAGTGGTAAGAACGTGTGCCTCTGAACGGAAGGGTATTGGTTTCGATCCCAGGGTACTCCTTTCACTTTTTCAGTACATACTGTACAATTAACACCAACCGAGGTTGTGGCATTGTATTTGAGCCAGTTGAATGTCTGCACGTTCCGCCCTTCAGAGGGGGCGTAAGGCCGTCGGTCCCATGTCCATACTATGTCGATTATCCTTACAGAAAGGCAGGGATTTGGCAAGATTTCTAGGAAAGTGAAGTGAAACTGCTCCCTGGCGTCGGTAATTGGCCACAGTCGCGGAAATAGGCCGACGTTAAAGAAATCAAAACACACAGTCTGAATCTATTTACAACCACCATGGAAAAATTACAATATGGAGATCGACATTCTATTGATTCTTGAAGAACGTAGAAGAAACTACAGACAAGCTGTGCAAAATTGTGGGCTTAAAAGTTTCCTGTCATTCCAAAGTCTTGCATGCCATTTAAGTGATTAGAAGACCGATGGTGCCATACCGGGAACCTTCTTGCCAGTCTGAGTACTTAAACAGAAACAAAAACCAAGGAAGATATTTGAATTTTTTGTTGCAAAGTCTCACCATCGATACCTCTCTATTAGTGATTTTTTTAAATAAAAATTCACTAAAACACCATTTCATTTGACATTTATAACGTAAAATAGGCGCTTCAAAATGAGGAGGAAGGGTAAATGTCAACCCACTTGTTACCTCCCCATCGCCGCCCACACACACACACACAAATATATATATATATATATATATATATATATATATATATATATATATATATATATATATACATCTAATTATAATAAAAATAATAGTAATAAATTGCATCAATTTTCCTTCAACCTTGGTCTACTTCCGCGAATATGGACAGTCATTGACGACAGAGAGCAGTTCTACTTTACTATCCTGGAAATTTCACCGACCCCGTGTCTTTCTATAATTAGAGCAGGAATCTTTATAGGTACACGGGGCCGACAAATTTACACCCTGTCCAACGGACTGGTCGTGCAGACATTCAACTTGCTCAGCCATAATGTTCCAACCTCGGTTGATGTTAATTTTACAGTATGTACTGAAAAGGTGAAATTTGTCCCCACTAGAAGTCGAACACCTACAACTTTTGGGGTCAGAGACACACGTTCTTACCACTGGACCGCCGAGACTGCTAAATTGCATTAATGGATGCAAATAACTGCTAATATTAGTGAGATAAATGCAGGCGAGGAAAAAAACACACATTAGTGAGGACCAAACTGACAAATGAGTTTATGAAGCGAGTAAAGCAGGTGGTGAAAACGTATCGTAACAGCAAGAACCTGACTAACATTTTTTATGCATATACATATTTTGCCTCCAGTTATTCATTTGGTATTGTACACTATAGTAAAATGGAGATCGAAAATCTAGAGCGGGGGGTGTGAACCCTCCTAACAAAATATGAAAAGCCTCACCCCTGTATTGTCATTGACTGAATAGCCCTACCCAGACACCAAGGTGAACGGGGACTACAAATATTAAACCTGCAGTCTTATTTCCATTGGCAGGCGCTTACTGCCAAATTAAACTGTACCATAAGGTGGATAATTCAAAACCGTTACAATTAAAGAATGTTACATACAAGATCACTATTGCACTGGTCAAGACCAACTGCAATTCTGGATGCAAAAACCTTTCCATGGACTGAATCAAGATTGTGCCTCTCAGGTGCTTGTCGACAAATCGGCGTCTAACTAAAGGTTGTTTTCGAGACAGACGCTTCTAGAAATAGAGGGAGTTTTGCTAGATATACAAGATCAGGTGATTTCATATGGTTGTATGGTATTTTAATATCTGTTTTATAATGCTTAATTTTGTGTTGTTTATGGTAAAAGGCAACAGCGACAAACAGGAATAACTAAACATGCTAAAATAAACGTTACTCGAAAATGGGTACAACCAAAACCACTTAATGATAGATTTTAAAGACGCCCAAACACAGCCATTAAGTGACGTCAAGAACAGACATACTTTTTGCAATAGCGAAAGGCCCCCAGGTGTCACAGACATCCTTACAAAAAAAATGCACAATTAACTAGCTGGAAGTGCAGAGGGCAGATTAGTTTACTGCAATTCGTTTTAAATCTTTGTAAATGAAGTTCGGATAACTGCCTGTTCTTTTTAAAGTTTAAACAATCAAATTTTCTAGCTCAGGTACTTTTAACAAACGCAGTGAATATGATGTCGCAGATATGTTCTATAGTAGAGTGGCGTTGTCCCCAGAATAGATTTAGTTTAAATGTTGAGGCTTTGTGCTGTACAGTCTCCAATTTTGGCTCTAATCCTAACCATAGCACAGTAACCGGAGATTGATGCGTAGAATTCTTAACCGTAATTATTGGCGATTTCTTGGACTACAGTTCATCGAATCACCTACTCCTGCTATTTATTTCAGCAGGATGGCGACCTACCTATCACTATTTTGATACAGTTAATTGGATAAACAGAAAACTTGTATGTCGATGGATAGGAACAAGCGCATAAGAACGTTGGACTCTACGGTATTTGATTAAACGATTTATATTTTTGGGGGATGTAAAAAAAGAAGTCTGCAAACAACGGTGTCAATATATGGCAGAATTAAAGAGTAATATTAAAATGCTTTTAAAAAGGATATGGTAGAACTATCCAGTAGGTCACCAAAAGTCACATTAGCAGAGCTCAAACATGGGTTAAAACACCAGATAATATATTTTGAACATTAAACGCGCTGAGCAAACAATCAGTTCGTGTTTATAAGATTTTGAGATTCATTTTTGTATTGCTTAAACACGTTGCTAAGATATTTCTGAAGTATTTTTATTTTCTGCCTAAATTTTGTTACAATAATTGTGAGGAAGTTCGTTTTCGTTATTTTCAGGTTTAGGTTAATTAGGCATCAATAATTATTGTTTATTTGGAATTACATTTTCTTGCTAAATTTGCAAAAATTTGTGGGATATTCAATGCTTTATTCGTGAAAATCTCATGAGCTCAAAGTTTAACAATTGTTCTTGTACTTTCACCATTGCAATAAGCGGAACAAATGCAATTCGTTTGGTGGGCTATTACTTATCACCCCAAGATCTTTTTAGATTTTCACAAGTTTTATTGCCTGATTATTTATCTTAATATTTATCTTTTATACATTTGCCTTTTACGCAAACACCTGTATACAGTTGTGTTGATGTGCAGCCTTAAATTGTTGCTTAACAACCAACAAGAGTTCGTCTGCAGGTCGCCATTTACCATATTTTTTAACAAATGTTGACAATGATAAAAATGCAGCAGTACAACATCTTCCGAAAAACTAACATATTTAGTTTTTACTTTATCTAGTGGCAAATTTTGTATATACAATAAATATAACCAAAATACAGATCGTTGGGAAAGATAAATTTTTAAAGTTTCTGTTACACCTCTTTTGCCATTTATAACAGTTATATGTCTTCTGTTAAACAAGTAGCTAAAAACAAGATCATATGAAATTCCACGTATTTCCAATAGAACCTCGGTGTTTCAGGGGTAAGAACGTGTGCCTCTGAATCGAAGGGTACTGGGTTCCCAGGGTACTCCTTTCACTTTTTCAGTACAAACTGTAAAATTAACATAAACCGAGGTTCTGGTACTGTATTTGAGCAAGTTGAATGTCTTTACGTTCCGCCCTTCGGAGGGGGCGTAAAACCGTCGGTCCCGTGTCTATGCGATGTTGGGCACGTTAAAGATCCCTACCCTCCTTACAGAAAGGCAAAGGTTAGGCAACATTTCCAGGATAGTGTGGTGAAACTGATCCCCGGCGTCGCTGATTGGCCATAGTCGCGGAAATAGGCCGACGTTAAAGAAACAAAACACACACACACGTATTTCCAAACTATAGATGATTTTATCAAACAATATGTTATGCTTAAGTGTATTAAACGTTTTTTTCAAATGCACGAACATTCCAAGAACATATTTTTTCTGGCCAAGTCTTAATCAATTCTGTAGCTTTTGCAGCTGCCGTCTGTGCACTGCTATTTTTTAATCCAAACTGATCCTCATCGAACTTAAAGGTATTGGAGACAAAATTAACAAATCTGACCTTCAGCATTCTTCCAATATTTTGGAATGAATCATTATCTAAACAGGGCGTTTATCTACAGGTTCGTGGTATTCTCCTACTTTACTTTTTACTGCATATGCCCCACTTTGTAATACAGTACTCACTCATTTAGTTATAACTGGCAAAATGAATTCTAAAGTGCTTTTTACATCATTTGCCACCACTTACAACCTTCATGATTTCTTCTTCATTACATGCTCTCAAATAAAATGTTTTTTCCTCGTGTGGTTTAACGAACCAAATATTTATAACAATTGTTTTTCTCTTAACCTCTATACCAATGCTATACCTCACATTTATAAAATACACATTCAACTTATTTTCCATTTTATAATTATCAGAGGTTCTTTCACCATCAACTTCTAAATAATCCATTTTCCTCTGTTATCTCTTACAACATTATTTGTTATAGCGTATTTTATAATTTGCCATAATTTTCTTTCATCACCAATAACTACATATTATAGTTTTTTTAACAAGTGTCTTTCTCAATTTACTCCTTGAATTATGCAAGTATTTTTTTATACTCTTCTGCTATGTTGTTATTAGTTGAATTTTTCCGTCTGACAGATAACTTATAAATATCTCTACTTTATTTTTTGTAGTTATAACTTTTAGCTAATTGTTTTTGTTCCTGCATAATTTGTATTAAGTTGGAAAAGTCAAAAATGTTACAATATTCTATCTTCATATTTCCTCCTTTTATAGATTATATATAATATATGACTGGTGTTTTCCTGTTTGTGTATACATATACATGTAACTATATATTTGTATCAACTTACACACATAGACAAGTCGAAATTGGTGAGATTAATACGTTCCTCAGCATACAACTCGGGAATAATAACTTGTACATAAGTTGGTACGACTGCTTGTGGTTGAAAACAATCATTAACAACTTCAGTACAATATGTCTGCGTCTCTAACTTCCTGAAGCATAAGCTACAGCCGAATCGCTATCTTTGTTGTGACGATTGCAAAATAGAAACGGCTTCAGGGCTGCCACAACTAGAACATGCGTTACACGCAAAATAGGAATTCCATAATACCAAACTCACGTTTTAGTATTTATAACATACGCCTTATATTAAGCAAGTAATGTCTCCCTGCTAATTTTCGTGTTTTCGTCTTGTCAATGTAACTAAAGCTATGTCAAATTGAACAACACATTTGAGAATCAAATTACTCTGCTGGATGATTAAATTTGTAATGTAGTGTCTACTGTTTTGAAAAGGGGATGCATTTCTTTCTGGTAATGAGCCAGTGTTTTTAATTATAGAGGTATTGTTCACAAGCTTTACTTAATTACTTTTTTCCTTTAACGTCTGTCTATTTCCGCGACTATAGTCAATCACCGACGCCAGGGAGCAATTACACCTCACTATCCTAGAAATTTGTCGAACTCTCACCTTCATGTAGGGAGGGTAGGGATCTTTCACGTGCCCGATATTGCATGGACACAATACCGAAGCTCCCTCCGAAGGACGCAATGTGCAGACATTCAACTTGCTCAAAAATGCAATGCCACAACCTCGGTTCATATAAATTGTACAGCATGTACTGAAAAAATGGAAGGAAAACCCTGGGAATCGAACCCGGTACCCCTCGGCCCAGAGGTACACGTCCTTGCCACTGAACCTCCGAGGCTCTCTATTCAATTACTTTAAAGAAAAAAATGATATATATATATATATATATATATATATATATATATATATATATATATATATATATATATATATATATATATAGTTGAACTCATCTTAAAATTTTTTGTTGTTTTGTATATAGGAAAACTTAAAATAAGCGTTTATTATGGGAAGGTTATATTTTTATCTATTTGCAAACGCGTATTCTGGGTTCTCTTGTCGCCAGGTTGGACAAATCTTCGTATTTCTTCAAAGCGAAATATACAGTATGGACATTGTGGCTCGGTATATAAGATTACTCAATTCAGCACAAAATTGTTCTCTCGCAACATCCCAGCTTCTGTCAGCTCCTGCATGAATAAGTAAAACACAGAATGCAAGAAGTTAATCAAGGGTTACACCTTTCCACGGTTTTCCTTTTGCTACGTAAGAAACTTTCCACTTTAATGACTAGAGTTTACAATTTTTTGTGTAATACAGTCACAATAAACTGAAACGCTTCTTTTGGTGTTACAACTATATGCTTTCTTGTCAGTCCTGGCGCACACGGAGTAATGTTAGGCAGTTGAATTTTATTTTTTGCTGGATGTTCAAGACTACAATCTAGACCACTTGGAGCAATGTAACCACTCCTTAAAGCAAAGTCTGAATTACCAATATCCGCTGCATCATCCTCTGAATTATCATCACCCTCACCATTACTAGATCCAGAATACTTGCTAGAGAAACTAATTCGAAATTTGTGTCTTTCATGTCATTTCCTGCCGCGGATACCTCATTTTCTTTAGATGTCAGTTCATCACGTTCAGCTGCTCACTGTCACAGTATTTCTTTATAGCCATCATCACCAAGTCTCACTCTTTTCACATGGTTTTTAGATGCCATTATTTATATGTGTCTCGCAAGTATACGCAATGCAACTTTTATTTAAATTAAATGTCAATCGGCTGCACCTGAATTTTATACAACCAGCAATAATGCAGGTTTCAACTTGCACACAACTTGTTTTATAGAAACTATTGGAGGTCCGGTTTATTTAAATACAGGATGCTAATGGAAAATATTTACAAGTACACTTAAATATTTTTGAATTAATTGTGTGTTAAATAAACACATGTTTAGAGCATATAAAATCTCAAGCCCCTTGAAATTATCTCAAACAAATTATAAGTAGCTTGTAAGTAAAGCCCACTTAATGCATTCTAGGACTATCAAAGAAACCTGGATTAGATTGTAGAGATCGTCGCATTTTTCTACATTAACACAAAAATCAAAGTAGGCTTCATAAAATATATTAATGGATATAAATAAATACATAAGGAAAATGTGAATAGATATAATACGAGAATGTGTACTGCAGGGGTGCAAGAGAAAACGTCTCTACGTTACTGTCGCCATAGTTAATTAATTTATTTATCGAAAATGTAGAAACAAATTGAAGGCAAAGACAGCAGGAAGAAAATGAATTGTCAACGGTTAAATTCCGCAAGGCACGCGGATTCATAGCTCTAACAAGAAGAACGAAACTAAAAATCAATGACAAAAAGATAATTAAGGTAAGGTAGGATAGGATCCCAAAAATTTATATAAAGCTACAAGACCAAAAACTAAAACATGTAGGAATAATCACATACCTTGGAAGTATTATTACGGATAATGGTAAATGCAAGATGATGCACGTAAAAATCCCAAGCCACATATCTTGGTAACGAATAGAATTTTTTCAATTTGGTAAAAAACAAATAAGATCAAAAAACAAAACTCTGGACGCAGCAAGTGCGTTATGGTAGTGAATTTTCATAAACATCTTTTTATTGCAAATATGTGTGTTTTCTTTTTAAGAAAGCAGGCATCAATTTTGGTTGCCAGTATAACCTATATAGTAAAAACAATGTGCCATGTTTCATTAAAATAACTTTATTGTGTGAAAATCTACAACAATTTCCAAAAGTAAACTTAAAGTGTTCCCAGAAAAACTCGTTTTTTGGTCAACCTTAAAGGTTAATAGCAAATTGGGCTACTCAAATATGAAGCATTTGATCAAAATTCGCTACCATAACGCACTTGCTGCATCTAGAATGTCTTTTCTCACAAACATGCATTATATTTCGATGAAAAATGCAAAAATGCATTAACATAAGGGGTGTTTGATTAAAAAAAAGAAAATTTGTATCACCAACGACTTATGGGCCAGCCTGTGATTGTAGAAATATTTTTTTAAGATGTAGCTCAAGGCACCCTATAATTAATATATACAATTTTTTTTCATATCTTGTATAATAACGGATATATTGAGCTTTATTGATTTTTTACGAAAATTCGACAAAAATTATATATCATTAAATGATAAACTCTATAGATAAGACTACTGCCAAGCATCAGAAAAAGGGTTTATTTGAAATGAATTCTCTGGAAACATTTTAGTAAAATGAAGGAAAATGACGGTTGAAACTAAGACTTCAGGGTTTGTAAAACATCCTTCTTGAGACATTTGATTTCCGTAGCCCGTATTAGATCCAAGTTATTTGCCTAAATATTGCCGATTTTGACGTTTTGAGGAAACCCCAAATTATCTTACTTTATAATGATATAAACCTACGTACCAAATTTGGTTGCCCTTACTTTGTTAATTCCGGAGATATAATTTTTCGAAAGAAAACATAAAATTTTCCGGGAAAACCTGGGCCGCTTTTCCTGGCCAAGGAACTAATCAAAGCCATTTGCAAAAGGAATTTATTCACCAAATTTAATGAAAATCAGCACATTATTTTTTGAGTTATCGGTGTGATACACACACACACACACACACATACACACACATACATACATATATATATATATATATATATATATATATATATATATATATATATATATATATATATATATATATATATATATATATATATATATATATATATATATAAATTGAAACTGACCCCGGATATGGCAATTAGCGCTCATTTGAAGAAATTTTTTCAAAATTGAAAAGTCGGGATCTCTGAATTTTCATAAAAAATTATTTTTTAAGAAAATTCACTAATAACAAGAGTGGTGACTGCGTTTAGTAGACTAAAGTAGATACGTCAAATGTGGATTGTAGGTGGCGTTGGCGTCGAAAGAAATTATTTGATGGCAGAAACTCCAAAAAGTATTTTTTCGGTATCACCTGTTATTATTAAACAATTTTTCTTTTATTAAAAATTTTCAAAAAGCTGACGGGCTTTACATTAATGAAGGTCTTATTATGAAATTTTGGAGATTACAACTTGAGGACGGAAAATAATTTTTGTAAAAGTTTGCGAAATCGTGTTTGTTGTCACGAATGAGCAACGTTCAGGCGAAGTGCTACAGCTTGTAGAAAGTAACTCGCACATATAAATCAGAAGTATTTCACAAAAAACCGGTATGTCTTATTCCTTATGTCAAAGAATATTTTCGAAAAATAAGTTCCACCCGTATAAAGTACACTTAGTGTATCATTTACTATTTGGAGAATCTGAGAGAAGACTAAACTTTATATCACGAAAGTCTATCATGGTAGCGACCGACAACGATTTTTTAAATAAAATTTACAAACATAATTTCTTGGTCTCGCAGAAATCCTAGGTTGACAAAGGTAACAGGGAACCAAAATAAGTTCGCAGTCAATGTTTGGTCGGGAATTTTAAACGGGCATTTGACTGGTCCTCTTTTGTTCTAAGGATCACCAGCATGCGAACGTCACTTCGGGTTTCTGAAAAATGATGTTATTAATTTATTAAGGGAGGTCCCTTTAGTAAGAAGGCACTCAATGTGGTGGCAACATGATGGAACATCTGCTCATAATGCGGCTTCAGTTACCGAGTACTTGAACAGTGCTTATCCTGGAATATGAATCGCGACAAATGCATCTCTCGAGTGCCGAGCGCGTTCGCCAGATTTAACACCAAACGATTGATTCCTGTGGGGTTAATTGAAAGATATGATTTATGCTGAACCAGTAGAAGATATGGCAGACCTAGTTAATAAAATTTTTGCTAGCTATGCGGCTTTATGCAACCATTCTTTCTTAGACTCTTGTAATCAGGCATTATGACATCCGTTTCGAAATGTGTATTGCCGCAAATGGTAACGTTTTTCAGCATACGTTGTAGGTTTTGTTGGTTTGTTTTTATATTATCGTTATGATTACAGTTATGTTGATAAATAAAATGATTTTTCTCAATGTAGCTCATTCAATAAGCGGACTGTATTTCTTAAGCTATTGTTTTTTTTCTTGTTTATCTTAATATAATATTCAAATTAGCTTGAAAAAGTCACACAGACATACCATTTCTAAAGGTTCTTGCGATCGGAAAAAAATATTTTACATTAGCGTCACCTATAAATGACTCTTAATGCATTATAATTAAGTTTCTAGACAAAAGTCATCGTTAACCTAGGTCCTTAAGTTTTAACAGATTACAAAAATTATTTTTTGTCCGCAAGTTTTAATCTCCCAAAGTTTCATAATAGTACCTCCATTATCTCAAAATCTGTCAACTTTTAGGAAATTCTTGATTAAACAAAAATTATTTAGGAATGAGAGATAATACCTAAAAATGCTTTTTAAAGTTCCTGACATCGCATAATTTCTTTTAATGCCAGCGCCACCTACAATCTGCATGACATAACTACATTAGTCTGCTAAACGTAGCCACCGATGTCCACAGTCATTTGCTTTTTACTGGCTTTAAAAATTCCTACTTGTTACCAAAATATGTGGCCTATTTTACGCGAATCACCCTGTTTATTAAAGAACTAAGAGAGAGGCTTGCGATGGCAAAGCAAGAGTTCAATAGACAATAATAAAAGATAAATTGTAACTTACCCCAGAATGAGAAAATGATTAAATTATACGCATAGAGTGTTATAATATATAAGGAAGAAATCTAAACCTTGATGAAACAGGTGATAAAAAGAATAAAAGCTTTTAAAATGTAGACATGAAGAGAAACGTCAAATACACGGTATACCGATATAAAGACGAATAAGCGTGGGTCAGAAGAGGTAAAAGAAAGAAGATCATTGCTTAGACAAATTGAGAGGAGAACTGCAAAATTTGCTGGACGTATTCTAAGACCTAGTAACTTTTTAAGAACAATATTTTGATGATGCATACTTGAAATAAATAGAAGAACGTAGACCAAGAGGCGAGGTTCTGAAGAACGTGCACCAATAGGAAATAGTGCAAAAGATACAATGTAATTAAAAAGGCTGCTGGAGGCAGAAGACCTTATTGCTAGCAAATTGCGATATCGCTTTTAGACTGTGATAATAATGATAAAAGAAAATACGCCCACTTTATGAAATATAAAATACTCTTTCTTCGTACCATCTCATTCGATGTTGTAGCTTTTAGATTGCTATTAGGGATGTAATTGTTTGTAGAGCAAACCTCATCGCTACCACTAACTAACTCTCTAAACTAATTATTTTCTGAGACTGCTTAAGTAATGCTTTTCCAAACTTTTAGTTTAATATAGAAGCTCAAGTACATAATAAATTATGCGAATATCGGTTAAAAGGCTAAAAAGTTGTTTTCTATATTATAGCAGAGGATGTTGTATCTTCAGCAAAAAGTTTGTGTATAACCCAGATAAAATGGACTTATGAAACCATAATTATATAAAGGAAATATTTACACGCGTCAGAGGTTTTTGTTTATTTTTAATTATTGTTATACAAAGAAGTTGTTTACGCAAATAACAAAAAGTATCATGGTAGCCCTGAAAGTTTGTTTCTTAAAATTTACGCTCGACGTTATAAACACTAAACGAAAGCTCTGGAATAAGTCGTTCTGTGAACTCGAAGCTGCGGCCAAAGCAAGTAATGCCCGAAGCAAGGTGTCAGACGTAACAATCGTAGGCGCAGGCAAATCGGCAAGGGCGTGGAAGTAAAGAATATAAAGATATCACACACGATGGAGTTCATTGCTTGATTGTTAGTGGCTTTCTTCTGATAAATAAAAAGATTTGTTTTATGCACTAGAGAATAGAGGTACCAGAAAAATAAATCAGATGTCCATTTTCTTGTATTATAGGTAACTGCTAAATATATTAATTTTACACCTACGTTCTCAGTTAAGTTTTGCAGGAGAATATGTTAAAAGAATGCTATTTTCAAGATCCATTTGTATATATTTTCTTTTTAAAGTTGGCTTACTTCCGCGAGTATGGCAATCATCGACGTCAGTTTTGCCTCACCACTCTGTAAATTTTACTGTTTCCTTGTATTTTTCAAACCCCCTTTGGGGGTGGGGGGCTGGCGAAAGGTGCATGCGACCAACTTGCTAAAATGTAATGACACCACGAATTAATTTTAATTATTTATAGAAAACCAAGGACTCCGACGAGATGCGAACCGAAAACATATGCTTATAGAGCCGTAGTTATACCCACTTAGCTGCTAAGACCACATTTTTATATCTTGATATATCAGTACGATAACTCGAAAAATAATTCATTCTTTTAATCAAACTTGGAGCGGTTCTTTTTTATTATTATTAATAACTTGGAAAAGTTTATTGTTAGGTCCAAATACAATTGTCTTTTGCAAAAAATCTAATTTTCAAACGTACTGTTAATTTTTATTAAAGATTAACTTTTTTGAAGGTCAGTAAAATTCCGTTGATAATTTATTAATGTGTAAGCTACTAGACAAATAATTACAGCTTAAAAATCCGAGACGTCAAAAAATAAATTGCAAACGCCTTACCTTAAAAAAATATTGCTATTACAGCAATATTAGAAATTTTGAGTTGGTTATAAAAAAGGTCCAAGTTATCAGGGGTTAGTTTGATGGGTAAAAAAGATACACTGACAGCACCAAAACATCAAACATGGAGCTCGAAAGGATGTGTCGTGTAACCGTTTTGTTTAGAAAATGGTTTGTCAGAATGCTTATAAAATAATTTATGGGATACTTTTTTGCTAAGGACTCATTTGCTGTGGTATGTAGTCAAAGTAATCCCGAACATTAAGAGAAAAAAATTCCCTGTTAGCCCATAATGTCGGACTGGTGTAAAATGCCTTTCGTTTGAGTATCACCAGGAGGCTGTGGTGTTACCAAGCCATTAATTTTTGCACCCTAGGAATAGCATACAATGTTCTTCCCTGACAAACTTTCATGACTATATCATTAGCATTATTTGATCTACATTCTTTTAGTGACAAATCTCTTAACTCCTAATGTCAGAATGGTGTAAAATGCTTCTCGTTTAATATTTTAATGGCAAATAATAACCAGGGTCACGGAAATGTTTCTCTTTGTTCTTTGATGTACAAAAAACGTTACTAAAACATTTTTTAAACATTGTCTATGAACGAAAAAGCTATGCTTACCTCTTATAAAGTTTCATATCAAATAGTCAGACATAAAAATCCTCACGCCATTGATGATGAGCTTATTCCGCCAGCTGCAATTGAGATTGTAAAAACTATGCTTGAAGATAATTTTGCCCAACAATTGCAGTCCATACCTATATTATATGATATTGTTGCCCGTCAAATTAGTGATATAGCTGAAGATGTATAGCATAAGCTTTTCGAGGCGTTCCGGGCCAATTTTTTTTTCAGTTCAGCTTGATAAGGCCACAGGTAGCAATAAAGATACTTATTTAATTGCCCATGTTCGATTTTGTGCTGGTATGTCAGCAGTGGAAGAACAACTATTCTGCAAACCAGTAGATTTCAAAACAATATTACTTGCCTTATTTGCTATCTTAAATGATTTTCTAAACGAGGCAAACATATAGTGTAAAATTGCATCGTAATATGCACCGATGGTGCTCGTACATTATCTAGAAGATTTTCTCCACATGTACTGGGACACACTGCGTGACCAACAGAAAAGCTTTGATTTCCAAATAAATAAGTCCTGGTCTAAATATTGTGCTGACGACGGTAATAAGCGTAGAAAATTATATAAAAATAAAACCGCTAAAATCAAGAATGTTTTCTGCACTTTGTAAAGACAGGTGCAGTACATCCAGCGTTACTATTTTATTGCAAGACAAGACGGTTTTCACGTAGGAAATTTTTGCAACGTGTTTATGATGTAAAAGATGAAATCGTCATTTTTCTAAAAGCGGAAAACCTACCGGAAATCGAGAAGTTTCGGGACGATTTATTGGTGACGAAATTGAGCAGCTTGGTTGAAATATTTGAGAAATTAAATACCTTAAATCTTTAACTTCAACGGGCAAACACACATATGTTGGATACGAGTGATAAAGTAAATGCGTTTTGTAGAAAACTGGAATTATGTAGCAGAAATGTAAAGCAGAAAATCCCAGAAATGTTTGCAAAAGTGGATAAATGTGTTACAACTTACAAGGATGAAGAACAACATGCGGAAATTGTTTTTGTTATCACTGAAAATCATTCTGCCGTGCTGGCAAAGAACTTTAAAAATTATTTTCTTGCTGACTTCAACTTGATAGCAAGTTAAAAGCGGTATTTCAAAATGTTCACGAAGGTCTTTCAACTCCCCAACAAACGTTTGTAGACTTCACGGCGAGTGAAGAAATCAAAAGACAATTTAGTAATAAATCACTCTGAATTTTGGGCAGGGTTTTGGATGATAAGCCTTTTGCACTAAAAACAATAACATTTCGTATACCATTACCATTTTCAACATCCTACCTTTGCGAAATGGAGTCTCTGAGGTGGCTGCTTTGAAGAAAAAATATATGTCTGAGCTAAATATTAAAAAAAGAGCTGATAAAATCCTATTACAAGTGATTTCTGTTGCTTGTTCGTCATTAAATAAATACGTTTTTTAATAATATATGGCGATATGTATGGTTTAATCTTCAATTTTGTTGCTCGTATTGTTAGTAATAAACCTTTCCTTACCTCTCGTCTATCTAATACAACAGTTTGTGGTTGTGGCTAATGGACCATGTTTCCGAGGCCATCAGGATACAACACACACACACACACAATAATATATGTTTTCTCAATATTCTTACGTGCCCTATTTAGTTCAATTCGACCCCCGTAGGGCGGCGCGCTTCAGAGTGTGAGAATAGCTGTCGTATACTATTAATATTTTAAACATCCTACCTTTCCGAAACCGGATTTTCTGCGGTGGCTGCTTTAAAGACCAAATATATATCTCAGCTAAATATAGAAAAAGAACAAAAGTGTCAATTTCTAAAAGAAATTCTAATAAAATTTACGGTGCAAGACAGGCCCAAGGGAGTCACCAATAATTATTAATTTTGTTTTGAATTTAATATTGATAAGTTAGTTATTAAATACATTGTGCAGTACTGATACAATCCTATAAGTGAATTTTATTTTAAAAAATTCTTTAAATGAGCGCTAATTAGGCCCCCTAGAACATGTATCCGGGGTCAGTTTCAATTTTCATATGTCTATATATATATATATATATATATATATATATATATATATATATATATATATATATATATATATATGTATCACACCTATAACTAAAAAACCAATAGGCCGATTTTGATTAAATTCGGTGAATACCTTCCTTTTGCAAGTGGCTTTGACAAGTTCGTTAGTGAGGAAAATCGGCCTAGATTTTCCCGGAATAGTCTGTGTTTTCTTTGGAAAAAAATCATATCTCTGAAAATGACAAAGCAACGAGAACCAAATTTGGCACGCGGGTTTATATCATTATAAGTAAATTACCTACCAAAACTTAGCTCTATAAATTAAAATTTTAAAAAGTTACGGGCATTTAAAGAAAAAATAATTGGGGTTTTCCTCAATACGTCAAAGTCGCGATTCAAAATTGGCAACATTAAGGCAAAGAGCCTGAAACTAATAGGAGCTATGGAAAGAAAATGTCTCAAGAAGAATGTTTTACAAAGCCTGAGGTCTTAGATTCAACCGTCATTGTCCTTCATGTTACTAAAATATTTCCAGAAAATTAATTTCAAAAAGACCCTTTCTCTGATGCTTTGGCAGTAGCCTTAACTATAGAGTTTATCGTTTAATGGTATATAATTTTTGTCGAATTTTCGAAAAAAATCAATAAAGTTCAATGTATCCTTTAAAAGATACGAAAAAAATAGCATACATTAATTATAGGGTGTCTTCAGCTACATCCTATAGAAAAATTCTACAATCACAGGATGGCGCATAAGTCGCTGGTGATACAAATTCTCTTTTTTTTAATCGAACACTCCTTATTGGATTTTTGCATTTTTCATCGAAATATAATGCATGTTTGTAAGAAAAGAAATTCTGGACGCAGCAAGTACGTTATGGTAGCGAATTTTTATTAAATGCTTCAAATTTGAATAGCTCGATTTGCTATTAACCTATAAGGTTGACCAAGAACCCAGTTTTCTCGGGAAGACTTTAAGTTTACTTTCGGAAATTTTTGTACATTTTCAAACAATAAAGTTATTTTGATGAGACACGGCACATTGTTTCTACTATATAGGTCATACTGGTAGCTAAATTTGGTGCATGCTTTCTTAAAAAAAACATACATCTTTGCTATAAAAACATTTTAATGAAAATTCACTACCATAACGCACTTGCTGCGTCCAGACTCTTATAAGTGTATTCTACTGCTTTTCCTTTAGTAAATTTAAAAAAAATTTAATAACATATTTTTTCTCAATATGCTGGCGCCCTCCATTTAGTTTTATTACGCCCCCCTAGGGAGACGTGTCCTACAGTTTGAAAGTCGCTAATTTAGGTAATGCATGAAAATCAAAGTCATGGATAAATAACAGGTCTGTGACTGTTTGTCATGAATTACTACCAATTAAATCTTACAGATAATTTATATACTTTTATTATAGAGTTTATGTGTATTTGGTACATTGTTACACTGTTAATCAAATTTGATGCCTCCCATTAAAAAAAGACATTTGTATTTCAATTAAAATCATTTTAATGAAAATTCGCTACCATAACGCACATGTTGCGTCCAGCTTTTATTACAAAAAGACATATGTGTTTCAATTGAAACCATTTTTAATAAATTTCGCTACCATAACGCACATGCTGCGTCCCGGCTTTTTTTTTGTTTAGTCAAATGATTTTGTTATATTACCTCAACGTACACAATGTTTTGCTTAAAACTTGTTGGTATGTAATGTTAGGTACCTACATAGTATTTATCAGCTTTTGGTGGTAGCTGAAAACATTGAATTTCGTTCTTTGCCGTCGGATTTCTGTATTAAATTCAGTCTGAATACAAAAACTTGAATGTGTGAGGCCCTTTAGATAAGCCATTGACGAGTAAAGGCCCGCGGCAAGGTATCAGGCGACCAGGCGACAGCGGAGTTCCCATAAGACACCAGCGACTTGAGTCTTCCGGAGAAGGATGTTGCTGCTGGCTGCTGAGTTATGCGCTGAGGAGCCCGAACAGGAAATGAAAGAGGCTATGCGAGATAAATGAGACCGCGGCTCTCTACAATGGCTGCCACCGCTAACTTAACTTTCATTAAAACTTTCTTATAAGATTTAAATTGTAACATAAAGGTGTGGTTGCGGTTAAGATTTCTTCCTTTTCCAGCGAAGAAGACTATGAGATTTCAAAAATAAACACAGGTTATTTCACAGTTTCTTAGCTCGCAATTGTATTTTAGAGCTGCCTTGGAGAAATTACTGTCTTATCGTTTACGAATTTAAGTCTGGCTCATTATAAGCCCTAGGAAGATATAAAATATGCTACAACGCTGGTTCCCTCTCTTGTCAAATTTGCTTAGGCGTTCTAAAAATTCAGTTATTTTTTATGCCCTTATCAAAACTCTATTGTATTCGTAAGAAATGTTACCTTCCTAGCTATTTGTAATACTCTTATTACTAATAACTTTATGTTAATATTCCATCTGATTTATAACATCACTGTTTAGGATAGTATAGTATTTTGTTTTTCCAACGTTGGTCTACTTCCGCGACTATGGCAAATCATCGACCCCAGGGAGGCAGTTTAACCTCATTGCCCTAAAAATTTTGCTGAACCCCCTGCTTTATTTAAGGGAATTTGGATTTTTAAAGTACCTGACATTGCATGGTACACAGGACTACCTTACGCTTCCTCCTAAGGTGGAAATATGCGGACATTGAACTTGCTTAAACACAATGCCTCAAGACAATTTGATACTAATTCTATAAAAAGTACTAAACAAGCGTAATGATATTTACTTGCATTACTGTAAATCGAACCCACGACCCCTGGCTTCGAGGTACACGTTCTTACCGCTGGACCACCAGAACTGTATACTTACAGTGCAAATCGCCTAAAAGGTTTTTTATGATACCGTTCATAGAAGGCAAAGCGTCTCTAAGACATCATGAACTCGACTGTTGTGCCACAAGATGAGTAGCATCGTGAATGGTTGAAGATTATGTATTTGGAAATATATCTGCCGGAAGGGCTTTCCAAAGCTTAGATGCTCTAGGAGAGAACAAGCATTCGTAAAGAACCGTTAGAAAAGTAAGTAATTTGACACTAAAGGCGTGCGGTTTTTAACAAAAATAGGTTGCACGACTGAAGGTCGCAAGGAAGGTACTAACAAAGCAAAGCTTAAGGAGCAATGGCTATATTAATGTCGATAGAAGAGGCAGAGGTCCAAACTTTTCTCCTGTGGTCGACATGAGTAAGATTGACTGTGATATATGGATCTCCTATAAGGCGAACAGCTCGTTTATGGACAGAATTTGGCTTTGGAGCAGTGCTCTAGTTGTAAGAACAGTATTCCAATTGCACAGGTACCTGTGCTTTATAGCGCTTTAACATCTGATGTGATGAAAACAGAGGTTTAACCCGAAACGGAAACCCAAACTTCTTTTCTGCTGCCTCTGCAATATTGGGAATATATAAGTGCCATCAAAGATCCTCTAGGGTTATACTCAATGTAGAGATGCGGATATTTTGTGCAGTATTTTGCCAGCCGTCTGAGCGTCACGACCTGCATGACACCCTTCTTAGGGAAGAGGCAATTATGTGTTTTTGGGGCATTAAAAATAACGAAACTTTCAGACCGTCAGTTAAGAAGACAGGTCGTTATTTAGGGAGTGAAGTGAAGATTTAACCTGTGATTAGCACTGATAGGTACACTTGGAGAAGCCGTTTAGCTAACCAAGTTAGCGTCATCAAAGCATGAAAAATTTACCCTCTTTCGTCCTCTTATGACGCCAATTTGGTAAGTGAAACGATTTCGGTTCTGCAAGTGTACCTTTTAACTCTCATTGATAAGGAACTGGAAGCAGATATTAGGGGAATCGATGAAAACGTGCTGCGAAACATATTTTATCAGCGAAGCTGTGGATCGGATTGTTGGTTGTTGAGAGAAGGTATGTAACAGAAAAAGTGTGGGAACGAAAACGGAACCCTTCGTAGCAAAATACAGGTTGCTACATTATAGTAAAATGATTATCGTTAATGTGATTTTTTGGATAAAATTCTAAATAGTTTAAAAACCAGGAATTCTATATACAGTGTGGCCCATTTAAGATGAAAACATCTCTGTAAC
Source organism: Tillus elongatus (assembly GCA_964006375.1). Taxonomy (NCBI): domain Eukaryota; kingdom Metazoa; phylum Arthropoda; class Insecta; order Coleoptera; family Cleridae; genus Tillus; species Tillus elongatus. The sequence continues at coordinate 36,589,779 of OZ023269.1, forward strand.
TTTTGTATTAATATTTCGATTTTGATGACCAAGAAATCAAGAGATATAAGATGGGAAAAATTATATATGCTGTAAAAATTGTTTTCTACGTCACCTGACCAAGGTCTACCAAAGCAGTTTTTCAATGTCAATAAATGAGAAAAAGTGTTAAGGTCGTTTTTTGGGAAGAAAATGGATACGCCACTGCATTCGGCATCCCTCAAAATAAGACATGTGCCAAATTTTATCAAAAAAGAAGAATTATTAACCATTTTAAAGAAGTTTAATTGTGTGACCCTTCTAATGTGGAAACACCCCTGTAACTTTTGTATTTATAACGCGAATTTTTTAGCGAGATCTCAAAAGATTGAAAAGAAGTCTATAGATCCGTAAAAATTGTTCAACATGCTCCAACACGGCCTACTAAAATTATTTTCGAATTGAGGGTCTTCCATATGAAGTTGCAAATGTCCACTGGTTGCCTGTTGTGACTCTGTGTGTATTTTCTTCTTTATTCGGCGTTGTTTCCCATCTTCCCCTGGCTAGACTGTACCGTACTGATGAGCGTTCATAAGTTTGAAACACGTGTATGCGGTTGTCTCTCTGCGGGTTCGACCTCTATCGCCCTCTCCTTCTCACACTATATATATATATATATATATATATATATATATATATATATATATATATATATATATATATATATATATATAATTATATCCTATATATAGAGGCCACGGTTTATTTTCGACTATTTGGCGCCATTATCGACATTTTGTTAACCCTCTCCTTTTTGGAGGGTGACAACCCTTTAATCTCTTAAATAACAACACGTTTTTTGAAAGCGTCTTCAGCGTACGTTTTGATAATATTTATTATTTTTAAGTTACTTTGGGCAAGAACGAAAACGTATCGAAATGTTAATGATAAGTGGTTATAATGATCGTAAAATAACCTAGGAGGACGTTCGTCTTTTATTAAGTGAGGTTCACCCTGACCTCCCACCCGTTAACTTCTACGGTAAGCAGACCTCATCACAAATTTACTGAAACAGGGACCGTGAAAGATCACTCCAAATCCGGCCACCCGGTGCCTGCTATGTCGAACGAAAAGACGCTAGATATATTGCTTGCTGTACAAGAAACTCCAAAATCTTCTGCATTGGAACTTGCTGCAACGAACAAGATCTCCAGACGTTCTGCACAGCGGATTTTGCATCGATAAAAGTAACTTTCCTATAAGCTTCATAACCGGTAAAAACTTTTTGCAGGGGATTTTGCCAGAAGTATCGAATTTTGTGAACAAATAATTCAGATTATTCAACACAATGGAAATTTTTTAAATCACATTGTTTTCTCTGAGGAAGCTGCCTTGGTTGATTGTGCATACCCTCCCTGCCTTTACCTTAATGGCAGTGTAAATGGACAGAATTGTCGATATTGGTCTAACAGTCAATTCCTACCCAATATCCTCAAAAACTGAACGTATGGTCCGGAATTGTTAGTCATTATGTAATTGGTGGACCCTTCTTCTTTGAGGGCTCTTTAACAGGTGCACACTATTTAAGATTATGATCAGAAGATATTGTGCCTCGTATCAGACAATTGTTTTGAAATAATTCCCCAATGTCTACTTCCAAAAAGACGGCCCTATCTCATTTTAGTCGAGAGGTGAGGTAATACATTACGGTGACATTTCCCAACCGATGGATAGGCAGAAGAGGATCCATGGAGTAGCCAGTTAGGTCGCCAGATTTGTCTCCTTGTGGGGTCATTTAGAGCGTTGTTTTCAATCAACGGCCTTCGAATTTGGACAGTTGCGAGACCAGTTTACGATCGCCTTTCAACAATTATCAGTCATATATATATATATATATATATATATATATATATATATATATATATATATATATATATATATATATATATATATATATATATATATATATATATATACATATATATCGATGCAGGATTTGTAGATATCCTACTCCTATTTTAAGTTCTTACGCCTAAAAACCAATAGTAAGCCTAAAATAAAAACAGCTTCCCGATTTGGGAAGATTTTTGTCGAAAAAAAAGTTTTTCTTTCAAATAAATAATTTTTAAATTTGAAATAAACAAGATTAAAATGTTGATTTGTTTAACGAATACTCGATACCATGACTAACTTACTAAATCAGGACATTTCTGGCTTGGAGGATCTACAAAAATGCAATTTCTCAGTAAACGCTTAAAAATCGTCTCAAAATCACAAAGATATTTAGAATATGTAGAGAACTTTGATAAAAACTATCAAAGAAACTAAGTCTACATTGTAGACACTACAGTCTACGTTAGGAGTCACTGAAAAATATTTGAAATGTTAAGAGAAAGTTTGATATTATTGTGAGTAAAGTTACGCAAGACAGATTGATTT